>OY744523.1:54860258-54880258 GCA_963556195.1 Sepiola atlantica | reverse complement strand
TTTTATTCTGAAAACGTTTCGGCCGATATAACCTCCGACCTTTTTCAGGTGTATCTTGTCGAACTCTGGAATCTGTATGTCCAACTCGGGAATTTATATGGAAGTTATTTAACATGTGGCGCAACAGATAAAGTTGTTAAGTATAATCAGTTCTAGGTGACAGTCTCCTTGAGGTTGAAGGTTCAATACTCGCTACAGGTGATATGTTTTTGGTGATGCACTAACTATCTGAAGGACAGTTACTGCTTTGTACGCATAGAAAACTTCTGATATATTTTTTATTATTTGTTCTATTAGATAAAAGATCAATATATATATATATATATATATTGATATATATATGTATATGTATATATATATATTGATATAGACAGAGATGATAAAAGCTTGCATTTTTGAAAATCCATGGGTTAAGATGGAAAAAAAGTTTATTGATATATTTCTTGTTTAAACTATTTGATGATTCAATAAATATTGTTCTTTTTCCAATTTATATTCTCATCATTCATTTCATTGTATATATATATATATATATATATATATATATATATATATATATATATATATATATATATATATATATATACAGTGTGTGTGTGTATCAGGAGACTATCAGGATAAAAACAAAGCTCAATATTGTGTATAGAGCATTACTATTAATTGAATTACATAATAAAATGAGAAATTAATGAGATTCTATTAAAGTTCAAAAACAAAGAGTGATACTGCGTCCTTAACTCATGAGTTTTCAAAGAAAATCTTCTCCTCAGAGAACCATTACCGCAATGACATTACTGCAGGTAATAAAATCAAGCTTTGAAAATATATAAAAATATATAAAAATATATAAAACATCAAATATATTGGCCCAAAAAACACTTTTTTGTTAAAGTTATACAGTCTATCTAAGTCATAAAATTTAACCATCTAAGCCGGTCGCTTGATTCGAACCCCGGAACGAGATTTGTTTGTTTTCAACTCCAAATCCGACTCTTTAACCGATGAGGCCGGCATGAAAAGTCATACGAGATCATGTGAAGTAAACTTATTTATGTCAGTAAGCGGACATTTTTATAAGAAGCAGTCAGAAAGTGTTCTACATACAGGGACGTTGCATTATAGTCAAGGTTGACAGCTGTCTTATATCGCATTAAATGGCCCAGCCAAACGGGGGCTACAGATAATTATTTAATAATAAATATTTAATTATTATCTACATACGTATACGGTTCATTCTTGCAGAATCATCAGAATCATTGGAACGATGAAACTCTTGACTGCCTTGCTGCAGCTAAGCTGAAGGTCTAAAAAGACGCAAGATGAAGAAGAAGAATCATCGGAAGAACTGTGATACAACGAAACAGTCTGTATGTGGATGACTATATAAAATTGCCTTTCTTGGGTAGAGCTTATTTGTAAGGATATTGCCAACTGCCATTAGCTTTAATGCATAGCTCATTGGGTAAAACTAATTCTAGTTTACATTCAGTCAGTGTCATATGATAGCACAGGGTAGAGGCACCGACTGTCAGCTCGATGGTTGAGTTTCAATCCCAGTATGAGGCATATATATATATATATATATATATATATATATATATATATATATATATATATATATATATATATATATATATATATATATATATATATATATATAATTTTAAAGAACCCACTGAAAAAATAAAAGATATATATATAGATATTGGTCTTTATTATATAGTGGAGGATATACCCCCCTCTCTCTCTCTCTCTCTCTCTCTCTCTCTCTCTCTGTGTATATATATAATTATTTTTATTTATACAGACATGTACAAAAAGATGCTACACTGGCATGTCGATGTTATCGATCAATAGTTATTAGAAACTAAAATCTCATCAGGCGGAAAAAACTCAGATGTTCATATTTGGAAAGAATGAAAAGAAAGGAAAAAGAAAAAGACAAATTAAAAACAGGAGGTCACATGATCAAATTTAAAACAATTGAAAATCAAACGTCTGTAAACTTACATGAAGAGTTTAAAGATTGAAAGGTTAATCTATTTATAGCATATTTTCAAGGTCTCAGATCGTAAGTTTACATGGGGAAATGGGGGATTTGCAAGAAGAATTAAGTTGAAGGCGAGTTTTTTTTTCTCTCTCGAAGGATCTACAAACAACGATTCAAAGGAACACTTCGGATTCAGAAAGCAAAGAACTGCTCCCCGTATTGAACAACTTGACGGACTTGAATATAATTTCATGAGCATAGCTAAAAATATTATTTACCATAAAAGAAAAAACGCATTTCAAAGAAAACTTGACAAAATTGTAAATGAAATTAACAATTCAAAATACATATTTGCCAAAGCCGATAATTTATATAAACTAGCTAAACAGGAGTACTACAAACTGCTTAATCATAATTACTGAGAATTACAGAAAATCTAACGTCGAAATAGTTAAAACAATAAACTCGGACAGTAAAACCATAACTGATAAACTAAAAATTAGTTATAGAAATTAATTAGTTATAGGGAAATTAATAAAAAAGAGACATGACTTCCAAACAAAACCAGCTACTAGACTTATAAACCCTACTAGACAAGAAATTGGCAAAATTAGTAAAAGAAATATATTAGAGAGAATAATCTGGCAAATAAAAACAACTTACGATCTATGCAAGTGGGCGAATACGACGGAAACCATTAACTGGTTCTCCAAAAATTGAAAGCAAAACAAATTGTTCATTTATTCAATTTAACATCATAAATTATTACTCTTCCATATCAAAAGAAATGTTCTTTGATATTTCTGAGTTTGAAATTAACATTATTAGAAAATGTAAAAACACAGTGTTAATTAATTGGACTAAAAGTAAACAATCTAGATCCTTTGAGTCTCAATGGGTTCTTTGGACTCTGCAGAAGTAACCGACTTAGTTGGGTTTTACGTATTATACAACATGACAAAATACATTTATATAAAATATATTGGATTATACGGAGATTATGGACTTCTAGTGGTAAAAAACTCTAATAGACCAAAATGTTAAAAAATAAAAAAGATTATTCTTAAAAAGATGAAAAGGTTAGATCTCAAAGTAGAAATATCATTTGTTAGGCGTAACATTTAACTTAAATAAAGGAACGTACGAACCTTACACTAAAAGTTAAGGCTAACCAAATCTACGTCCACTCACTCTCAAATCACCCTAAAACTATAATTAAACATATTCCTAAATCAATTGAAAAGAGAATTAACAACAACCCCTCTAATGAAGAAATCTGTAATGCACATAGGCCTTTTATAATAAAGCATTAAAAGATAGCGTATATAAAAACACCCAAATTAAATATATTAAACCTACAGCTCCCAAAAATAGACCTAAAAGGTAGAAGTGGGAATATTATTTGGTTTACACCTCTATTTAACCACATAATTAAAACAAAACTAGATAAAAGATTCCTGTATTTATTTAACTTGCATTTATCTCCCAATAGAATCCCCCATAAAATTTTTAACAAAGACACCCTTAAATTAAGTTACAGTTGTAATGAAAATTTAGAAATTAATTAAAAAACATAAAAATAAAATATTAAACTTGTTGTGATTATCAGTGAGAAATCACTTGTAATGACCTGTGTGTAGTGAGTAAATAAATAAATAAATAAATAAATAAATAAATAAATAAATAAATAAATAAATAAATAAATAAATAAATAAATAATAATAATAATAATAATAATAATAATAATAATAATAATAATAATAATAATAATAATAATAATAATAATAATAATAATAATAATAATAATAATAATAATAATAATAATAATAATAATAATAATAATAATAATAATAATAATAATAATAATAATAATAATAATAATAATAATAATAATAATAATAATAATAATAATAATAATAATAATAATAATAATAATAATAATAATAATAATAATAATAATAATAATAATAATAATAATAATAATAATAATAATAATAATAATAATAATAATAATAATAATAATAATAATAATAATAATAATAATAATAATAATAATAATAATAATAATAATAATAATAATAATAATAATAATAATAATAATAATAATAATAATAATAATAATAATAATAATAATAATAATAATAATAATAATAATAATAATAATAATAATAATAATAATAATAATAATAATAATAATAATAATAATAATAATAATAATAATAATAATAATAATAATAATAATAATAATAATAATAATAATAATAATAATAATAATAATAATAATAATAATAATAATAATAATAATAATAATAATAATAATAATAATAATAATAATAATAATAATAATAATAATAATAATAATAATAATAATAATAATAATAATAATAATAATAATAATAATAATAATAATAATAATAATAATAATAATAATAATAATAATAATAATAATAATAATAATAATAATAATAATAATAATAATAATAATAATAATAATAATAATAATAATAATAATAATAATAATAATAATAATAATAATAATAATAATAATAATAATAATAATAATAATAATAATAATAATAATAATAATAATAATAATAATAATAATAATAATAATAATAATAATAATAATAATAATAATAATAATAATAATAATAATAATAATAATAATAATAATAATAATAATAATAATAATAATAATAATAATAATAATAATAATAATAATAATAATAATAATAATAATAATAATAATAATAATAATAATAATAATAATAATAATAATAATAATAATAATAATAATAATAATAATAATAATAATAATAATAATAATAATAATAATAATAATAATAATAATAATAATAATAATAATAATAATAATAATAATAATAATAATAATAATAATAATAATAATAATAATAATAATAATAATAATAATAATAATAATAATAATAATAATAATAATAATAATAATAATAATAATAATAATAATAATAATAATAATAATAATAATAATAATAATAATAATAATAATAATAATAATAATAATAATAATAATAATAATAATAATAATAATAATAATAATAATAATAATAATAATAATAATAATAATAATAATAATAATAATAATAATAATAATAATAATAATAATAATAATAATAATAATAATAATAATAATAATAATAATAATAATAATAATAATAATAATAATAATAATAATAATAATAATAATAATAATAATAATAATAATAATAATAATAATAATAATAATAATAATAATAATAATAATAATAATAATAATAATAATAATAATAATAATAATAATAATAATAATAATAATAATAATAATAATAATAATAATAATAATAATA
This sequence comes from Sepiola atlantica, assembly GCA_963556195.1. NCBI lineage: Eukaryota > Metazoa > Mollusca > Cephalopoda > Sepiida > Sepiolidae > Sepiola > Sepiola atlantica. The sequence continues at coordinate 54,874,903 of OY744523.1, read as the reverse complement.
ATAATAATAATAATAATAATAATAATAATAATAATAATAATAATAATAATAATAATAATAATAATAATAATAATAATAATAATAATAATAATAATAATAATAATAATAATAATAATAATAATAATAATAATAATAATAATAATAATAATAATAATAATAATAATAATAATAATAATAATAATAATAATAATAATAATAATAATAATAATAATAATAATAATAATAATAATAATAATAATAATAATAATAATAATAATAATAATAATAATAATAATAATAATAATAATAATAATAATAATAATAATAATAATAATAATAATAATAATAATAATAATAATAATAATAATAATAATAATAATAATAATAATAATAATAATAATAATAATAATAATAATAATAATAATAATAATAATAATAATAATAATAATAATAATAATAATAATAATAATAATAATAATAATAATAATAATAATAATAATAATAATAATAATAATAATAATAATAATAATAATAATAATAATAATAATAATAATAATAATAATAATAATAATAATAATAATAATAATAATAATAATAATAATAATAATAATAATAATAATAATAATAATAATAATAATAATAATAATAATAATAATAATAATAATAATAATAATAATAATAATAATAATAATAATAATAATAATAATAATAATAATAATAATAATAATAATAATAATAATAATAATAATAATAATAATAATAATAATAATAATAATAATAATAATAATAATAATAATAATAATAATAATAATAATAATAATAATAATAATAATAATAATAATAATAATAATAATAATAATAATAATAATAATAATAATAATAATAATAATAATAATAATAATAATAATAATAATAATAATAATAATAATAATAATAATAATAATAATAATAATAATAATAATAATAATAATAATAATAATAATAATAATAATAATAATAATAATAATAATAATAATAATAATAATAATAATAATAATAATAATAATAATAATAATAATAATTACCTCATGTACATGGACGACTTAAAGCTATTTGCAAAAAGCGAAAAGCAAAAAAGAAAATGGAATTTTTTACCCTTCACCCTCACCTCCCAATTTTTTTTACTCTTCCCCAACCTAAGAAATATTTTAAGTTCCAAAGATTTTTTTTAAATAATCTACTCCCATCCCCCAAAAAAGGTTTTACCCCCACCCCCAAAATATTTTTTTACTCCCCCCTACCCTAAGAAATATTTCAAGTTCAAAAAAATAAGATCTTTCCCCACTCCAAAATTTTTTTTTACCCTTCAACCCCCAACTCCCCCAAAAATTGTTTTACTCTCCCACACCCTAAGAAATTCAAATGGAACATTTAAATGGAATTGGGAATGGAAAAGTGTGCACTGCTAAAGAAATGAAAAAAAGACAACTAAAGACAATAGAGGGCATGGAACTGCTCAGCCAGGAGAAGATGAGGGCGCTAGGCGAACAGGATTGCTATAAATATTTGGGAATTATGGAAGCAGACACCATCAAATACAGAAAAGGAAAAGAAGATTGGAAAAGAATACCTGAGAAAAACACGGAAACTCTTAGAAACAAAATTATAAAGCAGACATCTAGTAAAAACAATAAACACCTGGACGGTATCACTAATAAGATACTCTGGACCATTCATAGACTGGACTAAAGAAGAACTTAGGCACCTTGACCAGAAGACTAGAAAATGAACGACCATGCACAACGCACTACACCCAAAAGACGATACGGACAGACTCTACATGAAAATAAACGAAGGGGGAAAATAACTGGTAAGTGTAGAAGACTGTGTGGAAGGCACAAACAAAGAGCTGGAGAAATACATAATCTAGAACACAGAAAGGTTAATCATCGCAGCAAGAGACAGCATCCTAACGAACAACTCGGGAAGCACCGAAACCAGAAACAAAACGACAAGAAAAGAAAAGTGTGAAGAAAAACAACTACATGGACGCTTCATAAGACTGACAAGAGAAGAAACCAACGAAAATAGCTGGGCATGGCTAAGAAAAGGACACTTGAACAGGGAAACGGAATCATTACTGACGGCTGCATAGAACAATTCGATTAGGACAAACTACATTAAACCAGGACACAGAAAAGCTGATCACCGCAGCAAGAGACACCGTCCTAATGAACAACTCGTGAAGCACCGAAACCAGAAACAAAAAGACAAGAAAAGAAAAAGTGGGAAGAAAAACAGCGACATGGACGTTCCATAAGAATGACAAAAGAAGGGACCCACCAACATTCGTGGACAAGGCTAAAAAAAGGACACATGAACAGAGAAACGGAATCTCTACTGGCGACTGCACAAAGCAATGCTATTAGGACTAACTACATTAAAGCTAAAATAGATAGAACCCAAGAAAACAGTAAATGCAGATTGTGTAGACAAAGAGACGAAAGAGTAAATCACATAATAAGTGAATGCGGCAAACTAGCCCAAAAAGAATACAAGAACAGACACGACTGCGTGAGGAAAGCAGTACACCGGGAACTATGCAAACGACTGCATTTCGAATACTTAGACCAATGGTACAAACGTAAACCAGAGACAGAAATACTGGAACATGAAATCACAAAATCCTCAGGGACATAGAGGTGTAGCCAGATAAACTCATACAAGCAAAGAAACCGGATATCATAAAAGTCATCAAGAAGGAAAATATTTAAGTTTATAGTCTTTATTAACTTTATTTTATAGGAGTACTATAGATTCAAGGGGGTATACGTTGGTTACTAAGAAGGTGTGACTCACTATGCCTACAAATAATTGAAGTTTTATGCTTTTTATTTAGAAAAAGTCCTCCAACTTTTAAATCTATTTATATCCAGCTTTTCATTTAGGCATAGGTAACATGGTGTATTTAGAGATCTACAGGTGCCAGTTTTTCTAATGATGTTCCATAAGGCAGTCCACCACTGTAGACGTAAGAGGCTACTGAGAATAAGAGTGGGAGTTTTGGGTGTCATCCTAAGTTGGGAGCTGTGCAGCGACGTTTCTGTTTACATTAGTTTTAAACTTCTGCATGTCGGTACAGTCGGGAAACAGGGAGCAGGAAGGGAGTTCCAGAGGAAAGAAGCTATTGAAGTAGAAGGCTCTCGTGCATCTGGTGACCTCTACAGTGAATGGATGCGATTTAGCTGATTGTCAGGTTGGTATTTACATCGAGATGGCACTAGAGCAGCTAGTTCATCGGAGCACATTTCATTGAAGTACTTGTAAAACAGACACAAGGATGCAACATTGTGACGATAGGACAATGGCTGTAGGTTGGTGGATAGTGATGGACTTATTAAGTTGGCGACTCTTTTTTAGACCCTGTCCAAGAGGGAGAGACTATTTGCAGTCTTCCTTCTCCTACAAAAAGCACTGGAACCATACCACAAATCCTAAACTAACCGTAAGTCCATGTGGAAATACATTTAAAAACTTACAGAACACAATTTATCGGCCTTCGACCTCTATTTGCAGTTTACCTTTCCCTAACCCTACCCCTCCCCCCCCCCAAAAAAAAATGGAAAAATAAAAAATAAAACATAAAAACTTTTTAAAATACTGCCCCCTTCTTGGCAATCAAGAAAAAGAGATACAATAAAGTGTATGCAAAAAGAAAAAGTTTGTTCTGTTTGTCGAGTGCTGGGGTAGTTACGTACGTCATGACTCGGGAATCTCCCTAAGTATTGAAAAGCTTAGATGACATTTTATTTTATTTTCGAAGTTTGAATTCTTTTCCACGCACGCCACAAGTTGTTATTCGACGTCCAATGGAAAGCATTTATGAATGTCACGGCGAGGGAATGACACACTAGAAAACAATCTTACGTTTTATTGTTTTTTATCGGACCTGAACTTTACTGAATTGCAATAGAAGAACTAATAGGTCGATTTTCTTTGGGGGTCATTTTTTTTTTCTTTAAATAGGAAACTTAAAACATTTTTGATGATATGAAAAATAGAAACACGTTGAAATGAAACGCGTTGAGGCGAAGCCTTTGATATAAAAAGTAAAAATACGTTGATACAAAACGCGGAAATACGTCGTTGTGAAAAACAGAAACGCCCTGATATAAAAGATAAAGCCATGTTTACTTAAACAGTGGAAATACATTTATATTAAAAACCACACCAGACCTTGTGCCTAACCTCCTGGAGAGGGGCGGGGGGGGGGAGAATACCTAGTAGAAACATGTTGAGATAAAAGGTAGAAAAAATGTTTGCATGAAATGTAGAAACGCGTGGAAATAAACGTAGATAACACGTTGATGTAGAAAATATAAGCGCGTTGTTATGAAAAGTAGAAACGCCTTAATATCAAAAGTAGAAACACTTTGATAAAAAAAAAGTAGAAACACTTTTATAGAACATGTAGAAACACTTTTATAGAACATGTAGAAACACTTTTATAGAACATGTAGAAAGTAGAAATACGTCATTGTGAAAAGTAGAAACACCTTTGTATAAAAAGCAGAACGATGTTGACATAAAAAGTAGAAAATACCTTGATAGAAAAAGAAGAAACGCTTTGATATTGCGCTGGACCGAGATGCGATTCGAACGAACGCTGAAAAACAAATTGATTGCAGGACAGTTATAAAAGTGGAGGGGCTTCTCCTAAAAAGTGAGGGGCGGTTAAACACATGCATATCAACTTAATTATTGATGACCGTAAAGTGTGGGGGGGCTCAAGTCAAAAGGTGAAGGGGGTTGAGCCCCCCCCCCTGCCACCGGTGCCGTCCATGGATTGAATAGCTATCCTCTTTCTTTATTTGCTTAGTTGGGATGATTCTGTTGTTGGCATCGGGGGGGGGGGACACACGGAAGTTGCAAATATCCGTAAGTAAGAGTGGTGCTATGGAATGGACTGAATTCGAACGCTGCATACCAAGGTGGTCAGTCCGCAACGTTATTCACTTAACCTCCACCGCCTCCCCACACCTAACCACCATCGCCTCCCTTATTTGATTTAGTGAGCCTAATTCTTCCTGCAAACTAGTGCGAGACGTCACACTCCGAAACGCTACAATGTATCCCAAAAATATATATAGCTATTCCAGAAACCAAGTAGAGACGGTGAATACATAACTAAACTTTCAATGTATGGAGTTCAGTCGCCATCGAAGAAGAGGTTGAAAATGTTCCTGAATTATGAGGTTGTATAAGAAGCTTGAATGCAAAACGCAATAAGTCTAAAATAGTTTTTTTAACATAGTTCACCCCAAAAAAGGGCAGGTTGCCATTGTAGACGTAAGGGGCTACTGAGAATTAGGGTGGAAGTTTAGGGGTTTATTGCGAGCTGCGCAGCGAGATTCTTGTTCACATTAGTTTTAAACTTCTGCATGCCGATACAGTCGTGGAAACAAGGAGCAGGGAGTGGCTTCTAGAGGCCGGCAGCACGAAGAAAGAAGCTATTGGCGTAGAAGGTTCTCCGGCATCTGAGGACCTCTACAGTTAATGCATGGGATTTAGCTGATTGTCGGGTTGGTCGAGTATATTTACGTCGAGGAGGGCGGGGGACAAGAGCAGCTATTTAATCGGAGCACATTCCGTTGAAGTACTTGTAAAACAGGCACAAGGATGCAACATTGCGGCGATGAGACAAGGGTTGGAGCTTAGTTGACAATAAGGGACCTATTAGATTAGAGACTCTTTGGGGGCCTTGTCTAAGAGGGAGAGACTAGTGGATAGTGCACGAGTCTAGACGTGACAACAATACTCCATGCATGGGCGGGTGGTGGCTTTGTAGAGATATAGGATGATGTCAGGTGTGAGAAGTTTTCTAGCACGGTAGAGGGAGCCCATTTTCTTTGCAGTAGCCTTGCCAATTTCTTCTATGTATTTGTTCCAATTCATGTTACCTGTGAATGTGAGGCCGAGGAGTTTGAACGTTGGACTCTCAGGTAGAGTGTTATTAGCCATGGCAATCGGTGGTTTAAGAGGTTGCTTGTAGTTGTTGAAGGAATCATGAAAAACATGATTTCGGGGTATGGTCGAGTTTTGAAATTCAACACTTTTTGTAGTGATAGTTTCGTCTATCGTGCTTTGCAGGCGAACTTTTCATAATTTAACTATGTATCATTTGCATTATTCAAACTACTATTCTCATCTTGGTTGGTATTTTACAACGTTTCAGCCGATGTAACCTCTGTAGATCCATGGTGTATTGATTAAAGGCATTGATTAACTATCAATTCTAAATTATCGTCTTCTGGATGTTGAAGGTTCGATCCTTACTACAGGCAATAATAACTAAGAATTACATTTTTGTTTAATAACACTTCTATCCGGTCATGGCTGACGGGACGAGAACAATCTATTCTCGTTGATTAAATAAAGGGTTAGGTTCGAAATTCCATATAGGCTTCCGAGTTCAATATAAAGATTCCCGAGTTCGAAAAGATGCACTTGAAGAAAGTCGGAGGTTATATCGGCCGAAACGTTGTGAAAATAACAACCAAGATGAGAATAGTAGTCCGAATAATACAAATAATACAAATTATGAAACCGCATCTCGAAAATATTTAAATTTCATGAAATAAGTGCTGAAAAAAAGGAAGTGGGGTGTCATGCACCCTCTGTTACCGCTTTAAAAAAAGAAATATTCTTCACTTAAGACCATCCGCAGTTATCATTCTTATTAAATTTAAAGTTCGTAAGGTAGTTAGCTGACAGACAAAGAATCTTTTTATCTATTATACTAAATATGAGTTATTGAATGTTTGTTTTCCTATATATTTTAATCACACAAAATATATGTTAAAATATTCCTCAGTTTTAGGATTGACTTATGATTGATAAAACTTCCATTTTAATTGTTCTAATTAGCCATAATTTGCACCAAGTTACCCATCTCTAACTAAGATCTGTCTGTCTCAATCACCTTCTCTCACTGTATCATGTTTAACCCCCACCTCTTATCTTATACCGTTTCTATCATCTCTCCCCCCCCTCTCCCTCTCTCTCTCTCTCTCTCTCTTTCTCTCTCTCATATTTATACACGTTTATTTTATACGTTTTATACGTTTATTTATTTTATACGTACATAATTTTCTGCATCTTAATAACTTATGATGGTAAACTGTTGGACTATAGACATCAATATCGACGGTTCGATCCTTGTCTAAGTTAGCCACGCTGATGACGGCTGTGAGCCAGAAACACATGTTCATGGATTACTTTGAGGTACGTATAAAATAAATTATATATATATATATATGAACAAAAAATGCGTTCTATAAAGTTAAGGGCGACTAATAATGCTATTTTCTGCATCTTAATCACTTAGGTGGTGATACTATCGAAGTAGTAGTGAGCAAAATACAACGAACGCTGCAATCACCAATAAAAATAATTACATAAAAATACATTAAATATTTAGGTGATAAAAATCGTACATATTTCTAGACATGGCGTCTTGGTCCGATGGTAAAACGCTGGAATATAGACATCAATATCGAAGATTAGATCCTTGTCTAAGTTAGCCATGTTGATGACGGCTGTGAGCCAGAAACACGTGTTCATGGATTACTTTTATGTACGTATAATATATATATATATATATATATATATATATATATATATATATATATATATTAATGAAAAATACGTCCTATAAATCTTAATCACTTATGAAAAATACGTCCTATGCATCTTAATCACTTATGAAGTGAAACAATTGAATTACTTTTATGTACGTACAATATATATATATATATATATATATATATATATATATATATATATATATATATATATATATATATATAATGAATATTTGTTATTGTTTGTTATCTATGTACGTATACGTTTCGTCTTTTTTTAATAATCGGGACTCATCATGCGATTCGAAACCCCGGATTACAAGTATTTTGCAACTCAAATCCGCCGCCTTAACTCCTCGGCCAATTTTAAATATCTAATAAACGGTGATAATTTTAACACTTTATCGGCGGCTTAACGTCTAGAGCGTTCTACTTCTTTTAATGAGAGGAACGATGCATTTAAAGCTAGTGACGTTATGCTGTGTTAATACTACACTAACAGTGCTCTACTTTTTCGAGGAGCTACAAATAATAATAATAAATATTTGTTATTGTTTATTATCTATGTACGTATACGTTTCGTCCTTTTTATAATAATCTGGACTCATCAGCATAGAGATATGACTATTCACTACCGGTCATGCGATTCGAAACCCCGGATCACGAGTAGTTGGCAACTCAAATCCGACGCCTTATACATATATAATGATTATCTAAATTCCAACGAACAAAATTCAGTCTTTTCTTATATCATTTATTTTTTCCAATGACAAAATTGACGATGGTCTTACTATTGTTTAGCAAGCTGCAATATACAGTTGATTGCAATTACACGCTGATCTTCAGAAACCACAATGAAAGGCATATATAAAGATATGAAATCAAGCATAAAGCTCATGGAAAAGACAGAAAGCAGACAACACTCACACGTGATTCCCCTACCCCGATAATAGGATGATAGAATTCCAATCAAGACGCCATCTTGAATCTCATCTCGTGCATCGTTCAACATCACCTGACCATCGCTTCATCAAGACACACGAAGAAAAACCCCTACCAGTTACGAAAAACAAAATAAAGTTTTCTTGTGATACAGACTCTCTTTCTAGTAAGATGGGCATGTTATTGTCCGAAATTAATTAGAAAAGGTCAAGATAAAGAATCTAAATTATATTTAATAAAAAAATATTCGTATCTTAAATGTAGTTCATAAAGGCATTTCCTTTGTAATTCATTTTTTTTAATTTCTTAAAAGATGCTTCTATGAACTTTTACCAATTATATAATCTATATATTAATACGATAGCATGTATGTTCGTGTGTCACGTTTACATCAAAAGCTCTGCGCATGCGTGCCGCACCTAGATTTGGAAAAGCATTCAAGTCACCTAATTTTCGTAATATTTGCAAGTATTTCCCTATCACGCAACGGTTGGTGACGTAGGATTTGTACGTCGGTTTTTTATGTCGGCCCGACTGGTTTATAGTTCGATCCCAAACAACCTCTTAGATTTTTTTCTACATCGATGGGGGAGGGAGGTAGGGGGATGTCGACCGGGAAGACACATATTCATTTTTTTAAATAAATATACAAGTCAAATATTGTCATATTTTATTCAAACATGTATAGGTTAGGAACAAGATAATTAGTATTGAAAACGTCATTACATGTAATTTACACGGGTCTCGCTAGCCTATTATTATTACTACTAGCAAAAATAGCCTCCCTACGATCGTCTATTTTTGCTAGGCTGCCGCGTCAGAAATGAACGCTCACTCGTAAACCGATGGCACCCCAGTCATATTTCTTTGGTGATTAGACATTGATGTTCTTTGTTTCAGACCAAAAATAATTTTAGTTAAAAAAAAAATTCTCTCACCACCCCTAAAAAAAATTGTTTTTCACTCACGCCAACTCTCCTAAAAATATTTATTTTTTGTAAAAAAAAAAAAATCCCTCCCCCCCCCCAAAAAAAAAACGTTTTACCCTCCTCCACCTGAAGAAATATTTTTAGTTAAAAAAAAAAAAATTTCTACCCGCCCCCCAAAAAAGAAATATTTCTACCCCCCCCCACCCAAAGAAATACTTTTAGTAAAAAAAAATTTACCCTCGCCCACCCAAAGAAATATTTTTAGTTAAATGACGTTATTGCCGGGATATGCATGCATTAGTCTGAAATAATATATACTATACTATTTCATATATGAAATAATATATACTATAGTATTTCATAAGTACAATAGTCTTAAATAGTATAGTTTTGGTTTCAGACAGATAGACAGATACATAAACTTCATTATTAATATATATATATATATATATATATATATATATATATATATATATATATATATAGAGAGAGAGAGAGAGAGAGAGAGAGAGAGAGAGAGAGTTTGGAGATTGAATTATGTTTTTAAAAGAAATTCCAATTTAGTTGTTCTAATTAACCATTATTAGCAATCAACTCACCCAGTGAACGATCTCTTACCTGTCTTCGGTCTATCACTCTCACCCTATCTCACTGAATGTTGTTTGACCACCACCACCCACTATTATTTCGTACGGTATCTATTGCTCTCACAAATAATTTAAAGACAGCTTGTATTTAAAGTGCTCAAGACATTTCTTTTTTGCATTTACATTTCCGATCTTTTCTACAGAGAGCTGCCCTTAATTTTATGTTTCATTCGCACCTTTTGTAAAAGTGGTCATTGACTTTCAACTATGGGTGTAATAAGACGAGTTTCTTCGTAGAAATAGAGTGGTTAAGTAATTGAAGGAACCTAATAAAAAAAGTTTTCTTTAAATAAAAATAGAAACAATATGCTGCCCCCCGTCTGCTGGCAGATTTTTGTTATATTTAGAGGAGAATATAATTGTGAAAGAACTACATACAATACGTAGTTAAAGGAAAACAAATTGTTTGGGGAATATTAAAATAATTTCCAATGCTATTGATAACGTTTACTCATCCATTTATTTTTTTTTTTATCGCTTATGTTTGAATTCATGTTTTGAAACATGACGTAAATCATAAATCTATGACGTCACGCCAAAGCTATCATTATTTTGTTAGGGTAATGCTTATTTTGTCACGGTAATGTTTTAAGCTCTATTTATAAGCAAGTTCAAATAGTTCAGTTCGTAATACCTCAGACTGAATATCTCAAGGTTTCAGTTTCGATTTCAGATCTTGGCATCTCCTTTATTTGTATGGAATTTATCTAATATATAAAGTTAAGGCGATTTTCCCCTGTACCTTCTCGGAGTATAGGAAAATAACCACATGCATCACGGGCTACTTAACTCACCACTATACTACACTTATTCACTCAAGCGTGTTCTAGTAAATTTGTTATTATTTTTTTCAAGCTAACACTAAATAATACATTTAGCCCACCATCCACGACTCTCCGCCAAACCAACTCCATATAGGCGGTAGCAAAAACTTTTCTCCCTAACAATTCTGTACTGTCACTCTACTCACCGGGAACTAATACACACAGTTTAATTTTCACAAAAGACTCCGTTCTTATTTATTATTTGCCTGGTATTAATTTACTACATAATATAAAGCAATGCGCAAAGACTTAATGACCACTCCCGTTCACTCCGATGATTTTCCGCGAATATCAGATTACGTTATTTCTATTTCTACCTATGACTTCAATATTTATATTCATTCCGGAATTAAGCGAATTAAATTAACGAACACAGTTCCTGCAACATTTAATCATTCAACATGGCGGCTACAATTTCTTGATCAGATCGACTTCCTATTTAATTCAATAAGCGCCAAGATACTCGTAGACCCCGATAAATTTACATTTTCAAAATCATACACCTTTAACACGCATATTATAGAAAACTTGCCCAAATCCATTTATTTCATCAACTACAAATAACCTAAACCGTGTCATTGTTGAACTTTACATTTGGTCGGCAGTAGCTAAATCTTAAGATAGTACGCATGCCAATAATCAAGCTTAGCTTAATTGGCCTATTTTCACAAGAATTCTTAACTCGAAACCGTGGCGCAGTCGTTAAAAAGGCAGGTTTCATGATCACCAGTTTTAGCGTTCGATCCCATTCTACTCTACCACTTGCTCCTTTTTTTTTAATTTAAAACATTCGCCAACACGGTAGAGGAGGTGGGAGAAAAAACAATAGACCGTTTCTTTTTTTATTCGACGTAATAGGTAATACTTTCTCCCGTGCAACGCCGGGCGACAGATTCCGCTAGTTATTAATAAAATATTCTCCAGGTCTAAAAGTAGATAAGATGTCTGATATTTCGAAATTAGACGAATTCCGTAATGTATTTATTATGTTTAACATTTTAGACACACAGGCTGGTTTAATCTGTTATTATTTGATTAACCTCTTCTCGATGTGTGGTTTTGAAAAGCCAGCGCACTCTGGCCTATAAAAAATGCCTGAGCCGTCCCGTAGGCATTACCCGGTAGGGGCGCCTCAGGCGATTAACAATAAACTAACCCCTCCTCAGAGAGAAGGTCAAGCCTGGGAGGTTGGAACTCCTAGAACTGACCAGAACCATGCCTCAGCCCGACAGCAGCAAAGCCAGTGTTGGACTGATTGTCGAGGATGTATCTCCAACTGGTACGAATAAGTCTGCTAGTATATATAGAGAGAGAGGGAGGATCCCGATATAGCAATCCATTAAAGTCAACACGTGATAAAAGCAACATAAAATTGTTTTGCAATATATAATATTCTCGTCAAGATATTCATAAATGTTACTTGTTGTTAGTATGTGCAGCAGTTACGGCCACTTTCTACTCGAGGATTTGGTGTTTCGCAATGGCTTATTAGCTTTGTCTATGCCATAGTTCGGTTCTCACAATTTACTCTGTGGAGTGTGAGAGTAAACTGTGAACACCGAACATGTAAATAAATACGATAAACAGACAAAGTTAGTATTTAATCAAGGGAGGCGCGAGAGCGCTCTATCCCTTAATAGATTTTACGAATGGCCTATGCTGGAAATCTCATTTCTTTGATCAATCATAACTCAAAAACCAATAAACCAAATTAGTTAAAACTTTGCACAACATTTTTATTTGATAGGTTCTATAAGTGTGTAGAATTTCAGCATCATTAGTCAAGGCAACCCAGAGATCCAGAAAGGTCAATCATGAAATCATGTTATCTGTGTGTACGTACGTACGTACGTATGTGCCACCCTGTATCTCATCAACTATTTGATGGATTCAGCTGATTTTGGGCAGAGATAGAGGTTCTAGGGTCTAGTTGATGGCATTTTAATTTCAGTTTACCATATACCTTAGTTTTCCAGAAAATTAAAAAAAAACTTATGAGAAGGCATTGTATTGAGGCATAGCCTTTACAAAAGTAGTGACATTCCATGAAAAATACCAATATACTGAAATGATATGCCCTTAATAGGGTTAAGATGAACATTCATATACACTAAATGTACAAAAACAAGGAAATTCCCAATTTTTTACACTTTTATTGTCATTGATTAAGGGTATGACTACATATCAACCAAACCATTTCATTATCACATCACTACAGTATAAATCTCTACCAGTAAAATACATAGCCCTGTTGTGCTCGCATACCCTTAATGGCAATAAAAGTGTTAAAATTTGTGAATCTAATATATAGATTTATGTTATTAAAATTTAGACCTAACTAGCATCGCATCTAACACATTGTTATTTGACTCTGCCTAGCCACTTTGTTTTATTTTTTCCTTCCAGCATGTTCTTTAGAATATCAAAATGACTTTTGGTTCAGTTTGTTTGCAAAAAAAATATCCCAGTTAGGAAGATTGTTACGATGGCGATAATTGTAAATAAGGACTCAAATAATGTAAGGAAGAACAATTTTTGCAGTTTAAAGTATGACTTATCTCCCTGACATTTTTTTTAGTTATTATTGAGCATCTTTAAATCTCTTCTTCTTATCATTTCTCTTCTCAGTTTATTCATTATATCAATAACATCCTGCGACAACTTCACGTGTTTCTGTGTATGTGTGTTTCTCGCCTTTACGTAACTTACATTATTATTATTTATTTTACTTTTAATCTAAATTTCACTGTAATAACTATTGAAATGAGAAAAATAATTAAATCTACAATTTGATTTCTCTTCTTTATAACTTGTAAAATATGCAATAAAATAATATTTTATGCTAAACTAACATTGATGGATCCCAGGCAACGCTGGGTAGGTAAAGCTAGTTCATATATATATATATATATATATATATATATATATATATATATATATATATATATATATATATATATATATATATATATATATATATTCCTCATTATTTCTAATTTTTGTATAATTGGCAGTATTAAACTCTATAGCCCTGATGCTGTCTGTTAATTTTTAAATTGGTGTCTAAACTTTATGCTGATGAAGAGAACCGATTTTAATAAAGATATATCGTCTCGGAAACGATCGTACACAAACATTTGTTATGTTAGATTCTTGGAGCGTAAACAATGATCATGTAATAAAGTTTACACAAGATCTATGTTATTTATATATAGTATATATATATATACTATATATATATATATATATACTTTGAAATCGAAAGACATTTCTTCAAATGGATTTACGTATCTGACGAGAGCGTAACACGCTGTAAACGCGTTATATAAAATGATAAAATGATAAAATAACAAAGTAATAAATAAATGTTGAAAAAATCTTTTTACAAATGTTGGTAGCCTTACTCCTTTACATATATATATATATATATATATATATATATATATATATATATATATATATATATATATATATATATATATATATACATTGTATTACCGAATATTAGCGCTAAAAAAATAGCAGTTATATAAATACTGAAATTAAAAACAACAAAAACGCAAATAGGAAATAAAATAGAAAAACATCATTTGGTTCACCCCGCCACCTTCAATCGATTAGGTAAAGCAAAGTTAAGTAATAACTTCCCTCCTAGAAACCAAAGAATCGTCAACACAAACACATTAAACTCAGCAATGACAT
>OY744523.1:54775258-54857758 GCA_963556195.1 Sepiola atlantica | reverse complement strand
TACACGATGAACTTGGAACATTTATGGCATAATTGTAACTGTTATAAAATAACGAAAAAGAAAAGAAATAGCATCTTTTGTACATCTCCGTCACTCTCCAAAATAAAAACAGAAAAAATACGTGTTTTTTCGTTTTTTAGGTTTAAATTTTTTTACTCAAGATGATGGAATATATTCATGTCATTCAGTATTTACATAAAAAAAATCGTTTCGATTATATTTCTGCCTTCACCAAAATTCACACAGATAGCTGATGAAGACGTTCCACAGTGGCGTTTATTCTGCATTGTGTACACCCTTACCCTTACCCTAACCCTAACCCTAACACTTATCATAACACTTACCCGATGCATGTTAAAACGGGACTAACAAAAATATTTATTTTTACTTATTTTTCCATTAGTGGCGGGCTCTTCTAAAATAGAATCGAAAAATGTCATTTTTATTTAAATTGATGAGGAAACCGCTTATTGTGTTTGTCGATTGTTTGTAAGAAAATTTTCTCAGACATTTTATTTGTATTTTGTTATTTGATCGTTAAACCTTCAGTTGATTTTGATAGATTGCATGAATTAATATTTACTAAAGAAATAACTATTAAAAATATACTAGCACGGCGACTCGGCGTTGCCCGGGGGAATGGACAACAAAATAGAAGAGTTAAAGTGTGTGCAAAATCTTTCTTTTAAATTTTCTCTCTCTCTCTCTCTCTATATATATATATATATATATATATATATATATATATATATACATATATAGATAGATAGATAGATAGATAGATAGATAGATAGATAGATAGATAGATCAAATGAGATAAGGAATGCCATCAACACACAGGCATCAGAATATATTAGTGTCCCGAGTCCCAGTGACCTTACATTTAGACCCATAGTAGCAGGACCATCATGCCCAACAAGCAGACTAAGCAACTTAATTGACATATTACTACAACCATTCACCGATCAAGTCAAGAGCTACATAAGAGACGACATACACTTCCTAGGCTCCTTACCACAAATAATAAATCCCGGGACTAAATTAGTTACATTAGACGTCAGCAGCTTATATAGCAACATTCCCCATGACTTAGGTAAACAGGCAATATCACACTGGATGGACAAACACCCACAAATACTACACCACAGATTCACCAAACAATTCATCCTCGACAGCATGGACATTATTCTCAAAAATAACTCCTTTGAATTTAATAACAAAAACTACATCCAGATTCTAGGTGCAGCAATGGGAACCAAAATGGCACCAACATATGCCACCCTAACACTGGCCTACCTAGAGAAGATCTTATATGAAAAGATAGAAGAAATATATGGACAGAATATTCAAACTCTCTTCATAAAATCTTGGAAAAGATACCTGGATGATTGTTTTATCCTCTGAGAACCCACATGGGGGGCATCAATAAATTGCACAGCATACTACAAAACCTACACCCCCAGATTAAATTCACCATTGAACACAGTCAAACAGAACTACCCTTCTTAGATGTATTGATTAAAATTAAAAACACTCACATAATCACAGACATCTACCACAAACCCACAGACACCCAACAATATCTCCATTTTAGAAGCCATCACCCCAAAAGCTGCCTAAAATCTATACCCTACTCCCTAGCACGCGGGATCTGTACTATAGTCAGTGACAAAGACCTCCGGATTGTCCGACTGGAGGAACTACGGAAAACTTTAAAAAGAAGAGGATACCCGCTACAAATAATACATAAAGGTATAGAACTAGCAGAAAACATTCCATTAGAACAATTACGAATCCCCAAAAAACGAAACAAAGAACAAATATTAGCATATATCTCTACACGCAACAAAAACAATCCAGAATTATTCACAGAAATAACAAGAAACCTAACCCTACTCAATCATAACAACAAACTAAACGACATATTAAAAACAACGAAAATAATAAAAAGCAAACGCCAACCAAAAAACCTCAAACAAATTTTAACCTCATCTAAACTCAACCAACACACAATACAAGGGGTCACAAAATGCAACAAGGAAAGATGTGGGGTTTGTGACATAATAATGGAGGGGAACTCATACACATTTAGACACCCAACACAAACATTCACAATAAAAAAAAGACCTTAACTGCACCTCCAAGAACGTAGTCTATGTGCTAGAATGTACATGTAATGAAGCTTATATAGGTGCGACCAAAACATTTAATAATAGAGTATCTTTACATAAAAGCAACATTAAAATCAAAGAAAACCGTAAATTATTCGTCTCCCAACATGTGAACTCATGCAGCGGAGGAAAATTCAAAATAATGCCAATTTTCCAAAGCCAAGACTACACTTACTTACTAACACAAGAAAAAAACTTCATATTTAAATTTAATCCAGCATTAAACAGATCATAACTCTAACAACACACACTTTGACCAAACTTTATCCACCTCTAGTTAAGTACAAACATAAATAACTATTTATAGTTATCTATAGACTGGAAAATTCTTATTCAAGGAAGATAATCTTAGTACATAACTTCTTATTACGCACTTCTACACAGCTATGAGTCAAATAGCAACTTGTGTTAAATGAATCATTTACAATAGACATTAAATTTGCACATTAAATACCGGACTATGAAATCGGCCAAACCAAGTTCGAATCTAGTTGGACCGTTTGCATTAACTTATCTTTTATAAATATGTGTGTATATGTGTGTATGTATGTGTGTATGTATGTGTATATATATGTGTGTGTGTATGTATGTATATATATATATATATGTATTTCAACTTTTATCCACCTATCTATCACCATCTAACCACGCGCCTGTGTGTGTATACGCGCATGGGTGTGTGTGCGTGTTTATGTGTGTGTGCGTGTGTGCGTGTTTGTGTGTGTGTGTGTGTGTGTGTGTGTGTGTGTGTGTGTGTGTGTGTGTGTGTGTGTGTGTGTGTGTGTGTGTGGGTGGGTGGGTGGGTGGGTGGGTGGGTGGGTGTGTGTGTGTGTCGCTCACCTATTTACAAGACTAAAGATTAGACCACACGCATACGGGCGCACACACGCACGCAGGCGCGACATCATTCTTGGAGACGACAAAAGCAATAAAAAGAATTAAATTTCAAAAGAAATTCTGCGCACCCTATGAGGCTGGGATGACCGATAGGTCATGGATGGGTAACACGCACTTGACCAAGAGAAGCAGGAAAAATGACAAATAAAAAATAAAAGATACCCACACACCCGCAAACTCACGCATACGCAAAAACAATAACAAATTTCCTCAAATGAATCAACATTCTCTCAAATCGAAAGACATTTCTTCAAATGGATTTACATATCTGATGAAAGCGGACCACCGCTTGAAACGCGTTATATAAAATTATAAAATGATAAAACAACAAAATAATAAATAAATGTTGAAAAAACATTCTACAAATGTTGGTAGCCTTACTCCTTTACATATATATATATATATATATATATATATATGATGGACGCTCCCGTCGATTGCGACGTATGAGGTTCCAACAACTTTCATTTGTGTTTAGATCGTTCATGACACCTGGGTCCGGCAAGAGACCTGCAAGGAAAGCCGCAGACAGTGCAAAAGTGTGAGTAATCGGATATATATATATATATATATATATATATATATATATATATATATATATATATATAGTTATTTATACATATATATATAGTTATTTATCTACCTCCCAT
Source organism: Sepiola atlantica (assembly GCA_963556195.1). Lineage (NCBI taxonomy): Eukaryota > Metazoa > Mollusca > Cephalopoda > Sepiida > Sepiolidae > Sepiola > Sepiola atlantica. The sequence continues at coordinate 54,854,040 of OY744523.1, read as the reverse complement.
ATATATATATATATATACCCCTCCCCCTCTCTCTCTCTCTCTCTCTCTCTCTCTCTCTTTCTCTATACCCTCTTCCTCTCTCCTCCTTTTTCTCCTCCACATTTCTCACTTCCCCCTCGCCCTACCGCCTCTCTCTTTCTCTCTCTCTCTCTCTCTTCTCTCTCTCTCTCTCTCTCTCTCTTATTTCTCTCTTCTCTCTCTGTATTTATCTATCTATATATATTTCTTCACCCCCCCCCTTCTCCCTCTCTCTCTTTCTCTATCCCCTCTTCCTCTCCACTCTTTTTTCTCCTTCAAATTTCTCACGCCCCCCCTCGCCCTACCGCCTCTCTCTTATTCTCTCTTACTCTATCAACTCTTCCTCTTCCTCTTCCTCTCCTTTCCCCTTCCCCCCTCATTCTCCCTCCACATTTCTCACATCCCCTCGCCCTATCGCCTCTCTCTTTCTCTCTATCTCTAACCCCTCTCTTGCTCCCCTCTCCTCTCCCCCTTCCCTCCACATTTCTCCAGCCCCCCCTCGCCCTATCGCCTCTCTCTTTTTCTCTATCACAGATACCATTTCGCACAAAAGTTGGATGGAAAAAAGTCGCTCTAAACTCCTACTGACTAATTGTTTTCCTGTTGACCCCCCCCCCCCCAAAAAAAAAGAATGAATGTTACGAAATAAAATGCGTCCATATTCTGTCCGAGGTAATGCTGAAAAAGAATATATCAACTTTGTGGGCGTGTCTTGTACATATTCTGATTTGTAGGTAGACACACACACACACGCATATAAACACACACACACATACAAACATACAGCTTTATAATAGATAATCGCAGCAGGGATACGGGATTTAAAAGTAAACTGTGTAATTATAGATCCTCTTTTAAGAACAGAAATTACAGAAATAATAGTTCATTATCCAATTATTTCAAAGACGATAAAAGACGGGAAAAAGTCACCAATTATTGAGTGAGGAATCGTTAAACGAGTTGCTACTGGAAATGGTCCTTTCTATTTTATGCCGCAGCGAGAAACTAGATATAATTATATTTCAAGGTTAAGTAAGGGTACTACATTGCAGCATAGAAATTGATGGAAATTGAAACAGAATATAATTTGTAAAATTTGGTATATTCGGACTACTGTTCTCATCTTGGGTGTTTTGATCACAACGTTTCGGCGAATGTAACCTCCAACTTTCTTCAGGTGTACATTGTCGAACTCGGGAATCTTTCTCTCGAATCTGGACGGAATTTCTAACGGAACTCTTTATTAAATCCATGGGGTAGCATGCTCTCGTTCCATCTGCCATGACTGGGAAGATGTCTTCAGTAATTCGCAATTCATCGTTTCGCCCGCACTGAGGATTGAACCTTCAACCTTCGGATGACTGTCCGCAAGGACCCGTGGCTATCGTACTAAAGTAAAATTAAGTTCTAAGTGACAGTCATCTGAAGGTTGAAGGTTCAATCCTCAGTGCGGGCGATACGAAGAATTGCGAATTACTGAAGACTCCTACTCCAATAGCTTCTTTCCTCGTGCTGCCGGCCTCTGGAACTCCCCCTGCTCCCTGTTTCCCTGACTATACCGACATGCAGAGGTTTAAGACTAATATGAACAAGCATCTCGCTACACAGCCCCCAACTTAGGATGACACCCAAAACCTACACCCTAATTCTCAGTAACCCCTTAAGTCTACAGTGGCGGCCTGCCTTGTTTGGGGTGAAATATGCTTTTTAAAATATATATATATATATATATATATATATATAGTTTTTGAATGTGGCTAGTATATTTGTACTCGTGTAAAATCTATGATATTTGAATAAATCGATATGTTTTACCACATTCCTGTGAACCAATGTAAACGTTGTTGTACCGAGAAAGAAAAAAGAACGTGTCAGGTTCTTCGCACCGACGCTCCTGTGAATAAGCCAAGAAAAACGCCAAGTATTCGATGAGTGTCAATCGAAAAGCCGAAAAGTGGAGTGAAATATAAACAGGCCAGGCGACAATTTGTTCTTGTGCTTCGAATCCAGTGAGGAATTTGTCAGGCAGAAAATCACCACTGGTCATTAATTTCGTCCAAGGGGACTTTCGGGCGGGAGGATAACTCGGTGCAACGCGACGTTTTTTTTCTGTCGTTTTTCCCTGTTTCGTTTTTTCTGTTGTTGTTGTTTTTTTCATTATTTTGTTTGTTTGTTTGTTTGTTTGTTTGTTTGTTTGTTTGTGTTTACGCTAATAGGTGCATAGCATCTTTGTATTCGTCTTACAAGCAAATAAGATTATGGAAAAGTGCTTTTCTCTCTCTCTCTCTCTCTCTCTCTCTCTCTCTCTCTCTCTCTCTCTCTCTCTCTCCTATCTATCTATCTATCTATCTCTACCATACACACAAGCGAACGCGCGCGCATATGCGCCTTTCTTTCTTTCTTTCTTTCTCTCTTGTTTAAACGATTTGATAGGTTTCCAAAACGTAATTTGTCTATTTTCTTTTTGAACTTTAAACAAAATATGCATAGCATACAAAAATATGCATATGCAAAGAATAGAGCACTCTAGGGGTCGATAATGCGTATGTAAACATATATAGGTATTATAATTTCCCCTTCCTTCGTCGCGAGGGTCGATATCGTAGAGGTCGGGTTTCGAATCTCTGTTTGAAGCACTCGTTTATCTACCCACACCGAAAAGCTGTGACACAGCGAATATATATATATATATATATATATATATTGTATGGGTTAAAAGGTTCGAATTCTGTCGGGTTTCGAATCTCAGCTTGGGTCACTCGCTCGTCTTTTTGTTGATGACTACATTCATTGGTTAAGCTTTCTAGTAAGGGAATAAACGGTTGCAACTTAGCGTAAAATAATTGAACACTCTTAGTTGTCAATAATGAAAATGTAAACATATATAAGTATTATAATTTCTCTTACTTCTTAGAGAGAGTGATAGCGTAGGGGCAAGAAGTCCGAATGCTGTCAAAGCGATTAGGTTTCGAATCTCAACATGTGCGTCTAGCCACACTGAATGACTGTATGTCTCTTTTTCTAACATAGATGCTTATCTTGTCGAATTTTAAAATATCAGACTTAGATAACAAACCGTTTGATGTATCGGTACGTGTTCGGATGAGACTAGGTTTCCGTTTTTCCTTCCATTATGTTATAGGCTCGAATATAATTTAGTTCGCTTACATTCCTTTATGATAATAAATTAGGCCGGATCTGAGTATAAATAAAATGGCGACATTAGTTTCGTTCCATAAAAAATACCCAAAGTAATACCATATAAAGTTATTTCATCACATTAAAATATCTCCTTTTAACACAGACAAATATTTTTTTTTTTTTTTTTTTAACATACGGCCATGTACTGGATTTGGGTATTAATAACTTGCTTCGTCTACTAGCCATTGCCGAGGGATTTAAATAAAAGACAGTTTTCAGACAAATATTTTCTTATTTTCTTCTCTTTTTTTTACATACGGCCATGTACTGCATTTGATGATTAATAACTTAATAAAAGACAGGTTTTCATGAAAAAAAATAACTTTGAACATTCACGACATATATTGGGGGGAGGGGGGGGTAAAAGTTAAATTTCATATACTTTACATAGTAACATGGCCGCTCGACAGTTGATTGTTATTGGATATTGAAATAATAAGTTATATACTGAGCTCCAATCGATTGTTCTCCCTGTGAAACATTCACAACAAAAACTCGTCTAGCTACAACCATTGTCAATAATTTCCCCTCTCTCGCTCTCTCTCTCTCTCTCTCTCTCTCTCTCTCTCTCCCTAAAACTAAACGGAACTTCCACGAGCAAAGTTTCTTTCCTAGAACTACCCGTCTATGGAACCCATACCCCGGTGCTGCGTCCCGGCTGACTATAACATGGGCGTTTTCAAGTCTAATGTAAACAGGTTCTTGTTGAACCGTCCAAGAGAGGTAATAAATTCGCCAACAACGCAGCAATTCAAGGTGGATTTGAAAAGGTGCTTGGCTACTGTATACTCTTCTGTGTTCATTTCTACCACCCCTTTCTTTACATGACAACTGAAACACGTTTGTTTTATTTTGGGCAAAATTAATTGAATTGAATTGAACACAGTCGAGTGAAGGTTGCTTGAAGTTACGACGGTTAATTTATTCTTTTGTAGAATCAGGTAAAGTTGGGAAGTATCGGCTGCTGATGTTCTTTCTTGGGAGCAGTTTATCTTCAAGCGGGGTCTAGTAGACTAGTGGCAGGAAAGAATTAGGTTTAGGGTTAGTGTTAGGGTTAGGGTTAGGTTTAGGGTTAGGGTTAGGGTTAGGGTCAGGGTTAGGTTTAGGTTTAGGGTTAGGGTTAGGGTTAGGGTTAGGTTTAGAGTTATGGTTATGGTTATGGTTATGGTTAGGGTTATGGTTAGGTTTAGGTTTAGGGTTAGGGTTAGGGTTAGGTTTAGGGTTAGGATTAGGGCTAGGGTTAGAGTTAGGGTTATGGTTAGGGTTATGGTTAGGTTTAGGGTTAGGGTTACGTTCTTCTTCGTGGATGTCTGAAAGCTCTTTGCTGCTCTGCGAATCTCCTACAAGTCTCCTGGTGGAGTCCTTATAGGGTCCGGTCGAAATTACTATGCCCTATTGTCTGCTTGGTCATCGTGTGACAAAACCACCTCACTTAGACTATAAGCAGCTAATCTGGACATAAACTGTAAGACCAACGTTTATGATAATCTCTAACAGAAGGGTCGTCAAATGAAAAGAAAACAAAACTCTTTTATAATAATAATAAAAAACAATATAGGTATTTATTTAAGTGGTCTACACAGTTGGGTGTATGTTGCCAGAAGTATAGACACTAAAGAAAATGAATTAAAAGTAATAAAGTACGTTTGCCAAAAGTATTTTCTTAGAGCAGTATACTTTTAAGTGAAGATAGCCTCGCTAGGATGTCAAGTTGACAAAGGTAGAAGAAAGGACGTCTTTCTTCATAGGTGACTGGAATCTCTCTGACTGCTGTGCAATTCCCTAAAGGTCTGCATGCAGTCCTTTAAACGATCGGTCGAAATTAAATGCCTTGGAGTGTGATAAGTACTCGTGTGACTGTTCGGATCGAGGGTCGTGTTCCCCCGATTATAGACGTGTTCAGTAAATCAAGCGATGTTGCATGCAAAAGACAGAGTAATAATTAATAAACAAAATGAAGTAGTTCAAATAACGTTTATTGAACGTGTGTGTACGTGGAATGATGAAGTGTGTGGTGTCGAAGGAAAAACAGTTCTTGAATAGGTACGAGAAAGAAATGAAACCGGCGTTGAAAAGTCTTTGAAAGCCGTACACAAAGAAAATGAGTTGAGAACTCTTACCGTTGTTTGAACACGTGCTGACGGAAGAAACGTGTGTTGGTAGTTGTTATGCTGAGACCAGTTCAAGAGAAAAGCGTGATGCGAAACGCTAGTGTATTAGCGTCGTTCTATCGAGGCCAATTGACCAGAAGAGAAGAGTGAAACGGAACGCTAGTGTCAGCGTACTTCTGTCGAGACTGGTGAAGAAGAGAGAGAATTTCCGTTATGCACCTGGTTTTATAGTCCGAAGGGCAGATAACTCTGGTGTCGCTTTACAGTGCCACCTGTCGGTGAAAAAGCGACACCTACCGGCAAACCGGTGTAGTTATGTTTTGAAAGGAGGAGGTAACTGCTACAAGGACTCCCCCCCAGATTGAAAAATATTGAAAATATTATTCAATATGTACAGTTGTAGATGAGAAGCATTCTTTGTGGGTATGTCTGTTTTGCTGTTGAAGATTAGAAAAAAGTAGTGTGCACGCTACTTATTTCTGTTTCTGCGTCTGTATTGAATGATTGATCGCAAGTGCGTTTGCGGAGTTGAGTGTTTGTAACGCATGTGGATCTGCGTGTTGTTTGGGTCTGCATCAAGTTTGAGCGCAAGTGAGTTTGCGGTCGAAAAATGTTGAGTGCAAGTGAATTTGCACTTGTTGGTGGCGTTGTTCATGTTGATTAGTCTGCGTGATGCAGAGCTGATGAACGAACGTTGAATTGTCAGTGTTGTCCAGAAATGTTTGGTGCTTGGGTCTACGCGGTTGTTGATGAGTGAGCACAAGTGGGTCTGTGCGGTGTTGATGGGCGAGCACAAGTGGGTCTGTGCGGTGTTGATGAGTGAGCACAAGTGAATCTGTGCAGTTGTTGATGAGTGAGCACAAGTAAGTCTGTGCAGTTGTTGATGAGTGAGCACAAGTGAATCTGTGCAGTTGTTGATGAGTGAGCACAAGTGAGTCTGTGCAGTTGTTGATGAATGAGCACAAGTGAATCTGTGCGGTGTTGATGAATGAGCACAAGTGAGTCTGTGCAGGTGTTGATGAATGAGCACAAGTGAGTCTGTGCGGTGTTGATGAATGAGCACAAGTGAGTCTGTGCGGTGTTGATGAATGAGCACAAGTGAGTCTGTGCAGGTGTTGATGAATGAGCACAAGTAAGTCTGTGCAGGTGTTGATGAATGAGCACAAGTGAGTCTGTGCAGGTGTTGATGAATGAGCACAAGTGAGTCTGTGCAGGTGTTGATGAATGAGCACAAGTGAGTCTGTGCCGTTGTTCATGTTAATTAGTCCGTGTTGTGGAGCTGATGAACAAACATCTAGTTGTTGAGATTGGTGGTACACTATGGTCAAAATCAGATGCACAAATGTCTGCAAGTGAGTTAGCAGGTCCAGGTACAAGTGGGTCTGTACTGGTGTTGGTGTGCGTCGTTCGAGTTGATGTGTCCCCAGTTGATCAACGAACGTTCAGTTGTTGAGTATTTAGTCATGCTTGTGCAGTTGTACTCATTTTGAACTGGTGTGATTTCTTCCATAGTGTCGTCAGTGATGTCCGGAAATGTTTGATGAATGTCCGGGAAGAGTTGGTTGTTCAAGTTGATGTATCCTCCTGTTTATCAATGAACGTCCAGTTGTTGAAGAGGGTTGGTAGCCCTTGAAGGGTGATGTTGGTGCTTGCTGAGCCTGACTTTTTACAACCAGTATTAAGTCTTGAGGCTTGGTGATGTTCGACATCGTGTGTTGTCTGTTTTGTAGTTTTCTTTTCTTTTATATATATATTTCCAACACGTGGGTAGAAGGGAAAAAGAAAAAAAAATGGAGCCGTAATTTGTTTCACACACGGAATGACGTTTTTTGTTTTCGTTTTAGTTTGTTTGAATGTTAGTTTCTACGTAGAGAAAGAATGGCGGCTTCTCTTTCCTTTGTTGTTGAAAAGAAAGAAAAAAAAATTCGTATTTTCTTTTTTTTTTTTTGAATTTTCATTTCCACGTGGTGTGGGAAAAAGATGGCAGCTTCCTTTTTTGCTTGTTGTTGAAACAGAAAATAAATTCGTATTTTCTTTTTTTGTTTGAATTTTCATTTCCACGTGAAAAAGATGGCGGCATTATTTTGAATTTTTTTATCAACACGTGGTCACGAAAAAGATGGGCAGCGTGAGCGTTTGTTTTCTTTTGTTTTCTTTTTATCTCCACGTGTTCAAAACAAAGGAAATGGCGTCTTGTAAGGTCCTTTTGTTCGTCGAAAAAGAAGAAAAAAGGGGATTGGGAAAAGTTTGTCTTTTTCTTTGTATATAATTTTCCAACTCGTGGGTAGAGAAAGAGAAGAAAAAAAAATGAAATTGTAATTTGTTTTATACTCGGAGAGAGCCGAGAAATGTTTGTTTTTCTTTGTTTGGATATTTCCGCGTGGCCAGGAAAAATGGAGACGGTGGCTTATTTTTTTGTTTGTTTGTATATTTCTACCACGTGGGTAGAAAAAAAAGGAAAAAGATGGGTGCGTAATTCGTTTCACCACGAAAGAAAAAACGAGAAATGATATATATTTTTTTTTTTGTTGTTCTTGTACGAAATTAATTACTCTGCCCCATACAACAAAGCTTGCACGTCGGGTCACCAATGTTCGGATCGAGGGTCGTGTTCCCCCGATTATAGACGTGTTCAGTAAATCAAGCGATGTTGCATGCAAAAGACAGAGTAATAATTAATAAACAAAATGAAGTAGTTCAAATAACGTTTATTGAACGTGTGTGTACGTGGAATGATGAAGTGTGTGGTGTATGTATGTGTGTCGATGGAAAAACAGTTCTTGAATAGGTACGAGAAAGAAATGAAACCGGCGTTGAAAAGTCTTTGAAAGCCGTACACAAAGAAAATGAGTTGAGAACTCTTACCGTTGTTTGAACACGTGCTGACGGAAGAAACGTGTGTTGGTAGTTGTTATGCTGAGACCAGTTCAAGAGAAAAGCGTGATGCGAAACGCTAGTGTATTAGCGTCGTTCTATCGAGGCCAATTGACCAGAAGAGAAGAGTGAAACGGAACGCTAGTGTCAGCGTACTTCTGTCGAGACTGGTGAAGAAGAGAGAGAATTTCCGTTATGCACCTGGTTTTATAGTCCGAAGGGCAGATAAGTCTGGTGTCGCTTTACAGTGCCACCTGTCGGTGAAAAAGCGACACCTACCGGCAAACCGGTGTAGTTATGTTTTGAAAGGAGGAGGTAACTGCTACATGACCAAACAACTTTGCAGGGGCTGCTCTCCGCAAGAGGAAACAAATATTCATGTTTATTACTTTAACATTTAGTTTAACTTAAAAGTACTAAACGTAGGTTCACGTAATAAAATAACATTCTTTCTTTTGTTTAAAAAGCTTACACTTAAATTTCATCAGTAAAAATAACGTAATATATGCACACGCATACACACACGTAAATAGATCGATAAATATCCAATTAACTCATTCATTTAATACTATTTTTATGTGATTTTTATTTGAAAACATACTTGCAAAAAGGTCCTCTTAAAACTAACATTTTTCTTTTTAATTATTCCACTATTTGGAAAGTGTTAGTAATTTGACCGGTGTCACAGTAAAATATGTCACCTCTTAAATTTGTACCACTTATTAAAACGCGTTTTGGTGATTCTTCAGATTAACCGCTATATCTAAAAAAAAAAAAAGAAAATTGATCAATAACTTTATTGTGTACTTACCTGTCAGGTTAAAAAAAATACCGTGCACCAAAATTTACGCAAATTCATCAAGTATTTTTATTTTTTTTAAATAAATTAAAGTTTTATCGGTAAACGCTTTCTAGCGGGGATTATTACGATGTTTACGTGCGATTTAAACGAAAGGGGAGTTAACCAGTGACAATTTTCACATTTCACAATAAAATGGCAACCGACAGCTTCCACCCTATAAAATTTTATTTTATTTTTAGAAACAAAAATATTGGATGAATTTTAGTCATTTTTAGTGTGCTGTTATGGCCAAGTGGTCCGAACAAATGGTTAAATCAATGTGGCGATGGATGACCGGGCAAAGGTTATAAGAGATGCCTTTATGGTGGCATGTCATTCCCAACGTTCGGGTTAAAATTAACATAATAAAAAACAAAAGGAATGAAAAGAAAAAACATTATTATTATATCGGAAATTATATTGGAAAGAAAGCGAAGGAATAATAAAGCTACACGCACAAGAATAGTATTTAGTAAAATCAACAATTAGAGTAAAACATTTATATTAAATAAAAACAATTTATTTGGATAAACATTTTGTATGGTTACAGAGAATGTTTGAGTTCATTTTGAAGGAGTGAAACATTCAGTTAACAGTTCAGTTTGTTTAAGTTCGTGTTTGTATGAATTTGTATATGCGAGCAAGGTTGATGTAAAGTTATGTATGTATCTTTTGGGGCCATTGTAATGTGTGTGTGTGAGAAAAGTTATTTGTTCCTGGAGATGAGAAATGGAAGATGTTACCTTTTCTTTGACTTATGCCTCCCCCACCTCCTCAGTCGAGCCCGGGGGAGGGGCGATCTTCTCAGTGCGCTGTCGGCCGAAAATCGGAAAAGAAAAACGACTTGTTGCGTCCCTTTTTATAGGGATCAAGTATCGCGTGATCAAGCTGAACTGTTGGCCCCTGATTGGCCGGAATCTTCGGCCAACGTGTTTTCACGAGATAACCTCTTCCTCTCTATCTCAGAGACGAAAAAGTGTTGATCACACAGGGAAAGAAAAGAAGTCACAACAAATATCTATTTGGCCGGTAGTAGCGTCTGCTACACTCTCCTTTTTTAACCTAACAGGTAAGTACGTAATGTTTGTTGTGCTATTTTCTTTTTAAGGGCAGTTAAGAGCAGTATTACATATAGAGGTTAATCTGGACAACCACCTGCTTTTTTTCCTGACCGTTGTTACAGTAATAATAAAGACTCATAATTACCTACTAGTGATGGGACGATTTCAATATTTTCCCCGATTCCGATACAATAACCGATTCTGTTCTAAATTCTCGATTCCGATACAATTACCAATTCTGAAATCGCATCTTGAAATTCTACCTTTTTAAGGTAGAATTAGCGAAGAGTCTTCATCTACTTTTAAATCTAGAAATATTTTTTTTTAATTTGACTAACTTTTTAATGTTTTCCCTTTATGTATTGTATCCAAGATTTTGATAAACTCATTGTGAGATTTTCATCTACATTTTTCACTTGTGCCATTTTTTTTCTTATTTATCCATTCGTGCCATTTTTATTTTTTTTCCGGCGCCATTTTTACCTAAGTTCGTTATTATGATCTATAAATTTAGTAGTTTCAAATCAATAACTAATTATCATTTTTTGTTCATTAGTAACGACAATAGAAAATTAAGCTTTAAACAAAACAATAGAAAATTAAGTTTTAAACAAAACAATAGAAAATTAAGCTTTAAACAAAACAATAGAAAATTAAGCTTTAAACAAAACAATAGAAAATTAAGTTTTAAACAAAACAATAGAAAATTAAGTTTTAAACAAAACAATAGAAAATTAAGCTTTAAACAAAACAATAGAAAATTAAGTTTTAAACAAAACAATAGAAAATTAAGCTTTAAACAAAACAATAGAAAATTAAGTTTTAAACAAAACAATAGAAAATTAAGTTTTAAACAAAACAATAGAAAATTAAGTTTTAAACAAAACAATAGAAAATTAAGCTTTAAACAAAACAATAGAAAATTAAGCTTTAAACAAAACAATAGAAAATTAAGCTTTAAACAAAACAATAGAAAATTAAGTTTTAAACAAAACAATAGAAAATTAAGTTTTAAACAAAACAATAGAAAATTAAGCTTTAAACAAAACAATAGAAAATTAAGCTTTAAACAAAACAATAGAAAATTAAGTTTTAAACAAAACAATAGAAAATTAAGTTTTAAACAAAACAATAGAAAATTAAGTTTTAAACAAAACAATAGAAAATTAAGCTTTAAACAAAACAATAGAAAATTAAGTTTTAAACAAAACAATAGAAAATTAAGTTTTAAACAAAACAATAGAAAATTAAGTTTTAAACAAAACAATAGAAAATTAAGCTTTAAACAAAACAATAGAAAATTAAGCTTTAAACAAAACAATAGAAAATTAAGCTTTAAACAAAACAATAGAAAATTAAGTTTTAAACAAAACAATAGAAAATTAAGTTTTAAACAAAACAATAGAAAATTAAGCTTTAAACAAAACAATAGAAAATTAAGCTTTAAACAAAACAATAGAAAATTAAGTTTTAAACAAAACAATAGAAAATTAAGTTTTAAACAAAACAATAGAAAATTAAGTTTTAAACAAAACAATAGAAAATTAAGCTTTAAACAAAACAATAGAAAATTAAGTTTTAAACAAAACAATAGAAAATTAAGTTTTAAACAAAACAATAGAAAATTAAGTTTTAAACAAAACAATAGAAAATTAAGCTTTAAACAAAACAATAGAAAATTAAGCTTTAAACAAAACAATAGAAAATTAAGTTTTAAACAAAACAATAGAAAATTAAGTTTTAAACAAAACAATAGAAAATTAAGCTTTAAACAAAACAATAGAAAATTAAGCTTTAAACAAAACAATAGAAAATTAAGTTTTAAACAAAACAATAGAAAATTAAGTTTTAAACAAAACAATAGAAAATTAAGCTTTAAACAAAACAATAGAAAATTAAGCTTTAAACAAAACAATAGAAAATTAAGTTTTAAACAAAACAATAGAAAATTAAGTTTTAAACAAAACAATAGAAAATTAAGTTTTAAACAAAACAATAGAAAATTAAGTTTTAAACAAAACAATAGAAAATTAAGCTTTAAACAAAACAATAGAAAATTAAGTTTTAAACAAAACAATAGAAAATTAAGTTTTAAACAAAACAATAGAAAATTAAGTTTTAAACAAAACAATAGAAAATTAAGTTTTAAACAAAACAATAGAAAATTAAGCTTTAAACAAAACAATAGAAAATTAAGTTTTAAACAAAACAATAGAAAATTAAGTTTTAAACAAAACAATAGAAAATTAAGCTTTAAACAAAACAATAGAAAATTAAGTTTTAAACAAAACAATAGAAAATTAAGTTTTAAACAAAACAATAGAAAATTAAGTTTTAAACAAAACAATAGAAAATTAAGTTTTAAACAAAACAATAGAAAATTAAGCTTTAAACAAAACAATAGAAAATTAAGCTTTAAACAAAACAATAGAAAATTAAGCTTTAAACAAAACAATAGAAAATTAAGTTTTAAACAAAACAATAGAAAATTAAGTTTTAAACAAAACAATAGAAAATTAAGTTTTAAACAAAACAATAGAAAATTAAGCTTTAAACAAAACAATAGAAAATTAAGTTTTAAACAAAACAATAGAAAATTAAGTTTTAAACAAAACAATAGAAAATTAAGTTTTAAACAAAACAATAGAAAAGTAAGCTTTAAACAAAACAATAGAAAATTAAGTTTTAAACAAAACAATAGAAAATTAAGTTTTAAACAAAACAATAGAAAATTAAGTTTTAAACAAAACAATAGAAAATTAAGCTTTAAACAAAACAATAGAAAATTAAGTTTTAAACAAAACAATAGAAAATTAAGTTTTAAACAAAACAATAGAAAATTAAGCTTTAAACAAAACAATAGAAAATTAAGCTTTAAACAAAACAATAGAAAATTAAGTTTTAAACAAAACAATAGAAAATTAAGTTTTAAACAAAACAATAGAAAATTAAGCTTTAAACAAAACAATAGAAAATTAAGTTTTAAACAAAACAATAGAAAATTAAGTTTTAAACAAAACAATAGAAAATTAAGTTTTAAACAAAACAATAGAAAATTAAGCTTTAAACAAAACAATAGAAAATTAAGTTTTAAACAAAACAATAGAAAATTAAGTTTTAAACAAAACAATAGAAAATTAAGTTTTAAACAAAACAATAGAAAATTAAGCTTTAAACAAAACAATAGAAAATTAAGCTTTAAACAAAACAATAGAAAATTAAGCTTTAAACAAAACAATAGAAAATTAAGTTTTAAACAAAACAATAGAAAATTAAGTTTTAAACAAAACAATAGAAAATTAAGCTTTAAACAAAACAATAGAAAATTAAGCTTTAAACAAAACAATAGAAAATTAAGTTTTAAACAAAACAATAGAAAATTAAGTTTTAAACAAAACAATAGAAAATTAAGCTTTAAACAAAACAATAGAAAATTAAGCTTTAAACAAAACAATAGAAAATTAAGTTTTAAACAAAACAATAGAAAATTAAGTTTTAAACAAAACAATAGAAAATTAAGTTTTAAACAAAACAATAGAAAATTAAGCTTTAAACAAAACAATAGAAAATTAAGCTTTAAACAAAACAATAGAAAATTAAGCTTTAAACAAAACAATAGAAAATTAAGTTTTAAACAAAACAATAGAAAATTAAGTTTTAAACAAAACAATAGAAAATTAAGCTTTAAACAAAACAATAGAAAATTAAGCTTTAAACAAAACAATAGAAAATTAAGTTTTAAACAAAACAATAGAAAATTAAGTTCTAAACAAAACAATAGAAAATTAAGTTTTAAACAAAACAATAGAAAATTAAGCTTTAAACAAAACAATAGAAAATTAAGTTTTAAACAAAACAATAGAAAATTAAGCTTTAAACAAAACAATAGAAAATTAAGCTTTAAACAAAACAATAGAAAATTAAGCTTTAAACAAAACAATAGAAAATTAAGTTTTAAACAAAACAATAGAAAATTAAGTTTTAAACAAAACAATAGAAAATTAAGTTTTAAACAAAACAATAGAAAATTAAGCTTTAAACAAAACAATAGAAAATTAAGTTTTAAACAAAACAATAGAAAATTAAGTTTTAAACAAAACAATAGAAAATTAAGCTTTAAACAAAACAATAGAAAATTAAGCTTTAAACAAAACAATAGAAAATTAAGTTTTAAACAAAACAATAGAAAATTAAGCTTTAAACAAAACAATAGAAAATTAAGCTTTAAACAAAACAATAGAAAATTAAGCTTTAAACAAAACAATAGAAAATTAAGTTTTAAACAAAACAATAGAAAATTAAGTTTTAAACAAAACAATAGAAAATTAAGTTTTAAACAAAACAATAGAAAATTAAGCTTTAAACAAAACAATAGAAAATTAAGTTTTAAACAAAACAATAGAAAATTAAGTTTTAAACAAAACAATAGAAAATTAAGTTTTAAACAAAACAATAGAAAATTAAGCTTTAAACAAAACAATAGAAAATTAAGTTTTAAACAAAACAATAGAAAATTAAGTTTTAAACAAAACAATAGAAAATTAAGCTTTAAACAAAACAATAGAAAATTAAGTTTTAAACAAAACAATAGAAAATTAAGCTTTAAACAAAACAATAGAAAATTAAGTTTTAAACAAAACAATAGAAAATTAAGCTTTAAACAAAACAATAGAAAATTAAGCTTTAAACAAAACAATAGAAAATTAAGTTTTAAACAAAACAATAGAAAATTAAGCTTTAAACAAAACAATAGAAAATGTAAAAGAATCGTTTTTGAATCGGAAATTAGGCTCAATTCCGATACCGATTTTGATACTCCAAAAAAGTTCCATTTTTTGATTCCCGATTCCGATTAATCGTCCCAACACTATTACATACTAAACCCATTCATTCAATAGATAGTTTACTCTGTCTTTCGTTAAGACACATATACGCAAAATAAAACGGTTCTCTTCAAAATAACATTATTTCTATTATTTATTCGGCTAATTAGAATGTGGCAATGACTTCACCGGTGTCGCAGTGAGGAATGTCCACTCTTAATTGTTGTCCATTAATTAGAGCACGTTTTCCTGTGGCTGAGTGGTTAACGACACGCACTGAAAACCTGGGGGTGCCAAGTTCGAATCCAGTTCGTTCCACAAAAACACTTTCATCAAACCCACACCTGACTTTGGGTCTAACCTCCTGGGGAGGAGGCAAATAAAATACAAACAATAAGTTGATACTTTTCTACTCATTCGTTCCATTATTAACAGTGTGTCTTTGTAAAAGACATACGCAAATTACAACATGGTTGTCTTCAAATCCGATGTCAAACAAATACTTGTCATAAACTTGTATAACCTCGTAATTTAGGTTAATTATAAATAATAACTTGTAAATAAATGGATGAACTATCAAGAGAAACGTTTAACAGATTTATTAAAACTGAACACAGAATGAATTAATGGGTTAATTGGCCGCTGGACGCGATTGATATATTCACAGTCTGACGCCGTGGTCTTTGTTTTCTTTCTCTCTGGGCAGACGACCCCTTTTCCAAGGGCGATAACTCTTAACTCCCGAAATGGTTCAAGGGAGGTAATTCCGTTTTCGTTAGGTGTCCTAACATAAACCGTCCTCATAATTAATAAAATTTTGTTCATTCTATTCATCGTATTCGGTCTTCTCATATTTTCATCCATCTCATTAACCCTCATCCTCAAGTGGCTTTCGGCCTTGATAAGTGGTGACCCATAAAAAATTCAGAGTAACAATTCCATAAAGTTTTAAAGACCAATGGAATACAACTATTTTATTTTAATACTAGTTCATCCGTGTCCCGGTGTTGCTCGGGAAAGTCTATTAACTCAAGAGATTCTCAGCCCCAACGTTGAACTATTTTCAATTATTTGCTATTTATTGTTGTCCGGCGCAAACGCAGATCCACAAATGTAACCCTTAAATTCTTTATTTCTTTTATATTGGTCAAGTGAAAAACGTTTCATAGGGGTAATATAAAGTAGTATAAATGATTTGGGGAAATATATATATATATATATATATATATATATATATATATATATATATATATATATATATATATATATATATATATATATTGAACAAAAATAAACGATGTCTCAAATGTGCAAAAGATGGCATAAAATGTTACATGTATAACAAAACACTACAATATATGCATCTAAATAATCATAATACACTAGAGGATCATAAAATAAATTTTACTTGCCATTATAATGACCAAATTTAAAAGTTTAGACTCTTGAATTAGGCAGATGATACACCAATGACACTCGCCCCTGATTATCTATTTAGTGGGTGTGATGATGCAACATCATACTAATACCGAATGATTTTAAGTTACTTAGTGTGAGAACGTGTCATTTTCTGGGTGACATATTTTCTAAAGCTTCTGAAAATCAGAAAAAGTGCATTCATTTTGTTGATAAAAGTGTCAGTAAAAGCTTCTCTACAATATCACGGAAGAAATGTATTTGGTTTTGCTGAAAATTCTGAATGATGAGCAAAAACAGTATTGGGAACCATGGTAAAATGTTTACATAGTGGACAACATTTTTTACTTAAAATGATTCCAATTGACAATTTAGAGGCAATATTTTTAATATGAAAAAAGTTCTAATATTGTTAATATAATAAAACAATAAAATGGTCAAATAATTGGAATTGTATGTGACAACAACCGGAACAATGGATCATTTTTCCAAAATATTTGAAAATATGTTTTGGCTAACTAAAAATGGCATGTACTTACCTTTTGGAATAATTGGATTACTGAAGGCAAAAAAATGTTAGCAAAGTGGGAAGTTTTAAAAAGGTATTTACGAACAGTAAAAAACTCAGTTTGTTAAATTATCAAAACTAACTGATGTGGCAGTTTACCCAAAACCTGTTGAGCGACAAAAAGTTTCCCATTGTTTATTAAAAAACAATTGTGATCAAACTGTAGCAGCAATTAAATCGCATCCATTATTAAATGAAAAGGATACTAAAGAGACAGTTCATTTTATTGAAAAGGTTTTGACATTTGTGAAAATTGTCAGTGTTAAAGAAATTCATGGTGATATTAAGAAAAATGAAAAGGTGATAAAATAATGAAAATCTTTGTTTTTGGAAAAATGACACCAAAAATGGGACGCAAGCAAGGAAAAAGAATTAAATCATTAAAAAGGAATACAAGTTTAGTCAATGGACATATATGCAATGGTCGTACTGATGTTTATAGATATTTGCTAGCAGTGGGTTTAGGGTTAGGGTTAGAAAATGATTTTGGAAAATTAAGATGATGCCTATGTTTTATAAATGTTCAAAATATTATTGAAAATATTCATATTGAATAAACTGAACCTCTACTCAAATTTAATGTTCATTACAAAGAATACAATATCAATCCAGGACATAATTATTCAAAATGTGAATATTCGTTGTATGAAATAGCATGCAAAATATTTGATAACTTACTAGATCTTGAAATGAAGATTTCTAAACATATTTAAATGTCTCTTTTGTATATAGACGTTTATGTTTTCAAAAAATGATTGTCCAACTGATGAAGAAATATTTAATAATACAAGTTTTAACTTGAACATTTTTTTGAAAGAAATAGATCGTTGACATTTAAAAAACTTCCACTGGATACCACAGTCTAGTGGATATTTTGTTTCTGTTTTATAATGTTTGGTGTTAAATTGAACACTTGCAGATATTAAATTGAACACTTGCAGACATTAAATTAAACACTTGCAGACATTAAATTGAACACTTGCAGACATTAAATTAAACACTTGCAGACATTAAATTAAACACTTGCAGACATTAAATTGAACACTTGCAGACATTAAATTAAACACTTGCAGACATTAAATTAAACACTTGCAGACATTAAATTGAACACTTGCAGACATTAAATTAAACACTTGCAGACATTAAATTAAACACTTGCAGACATTAAATTGAACACTTGCAGACATTAAATTAAACACTTGCAGACATTAAATTGAACACTTGCAGACATTAAATTAAACACTTGCAGCCATTAAATTGAACACTTGCAGACATTAAATTAAACACTTTCAGACATTAAATTAAACACTTGCCGACATTAAATTAAACACTTGCAGACATTAAATTAAACACTTGCAGACATTCTTTGACAAAAATCTTTGTCAGTTTCTTATATGAATCATTTCACTATGAAAAAAAGAAAGCATGTGTTTATATTTTTCAAAGATTATTGCTTGTTTGATTCACTTAAGGAAATTATCTTTGAAATTATTTAAAATATTATTTATAAAATAAAAATGTTTATACAATTCTCATGACAACATAATCATTATTGATAATACATAATTTTCTAAACAGTTATGAAATGTTTTAAATTTCACTCTTTTTTACATATATTTTATTGGTTTTATGTTCTTGTTAATTGTTGTGACCTTGAATGGCCGATAATAAATAAGACAACACGGTGGTAGATTTACAAGAGTGTGTTTTTACAGAAGTGCAGAATAGTATGTTACAGAAAGACTGCGTCCGAGACGGTCACTATGACTGCGACAACACTTGGTTGTAACTCTATACATAGTGTCAGGAAGAGTCCATATATTCACGAAATAGGGTAGATCAGCATCACACCATAACACACACACCCTTTTTAGCCTTGCTCCGTATGGAGTTAATACTTTTTCTATTAGGGTTTATTTCAATGAAGTCTGTAATCTTACGCTTTGTTTTTGATCTTCGTTGTTAAAAAACTGTTTGTGGAACTGGTATCTCAAATGTGTCGAACATGACATCCATTAATTCCTCCTTTGGGGTATCACTCTCGACAGCACCTGAATATCGTTTCCTCATTTGGTTTATGTGTCTTTTGTGGGTAAATTTGGGTCCCTTTACAATGTAAAGCATGTTTCCACTATCCCTGTTTCCAAGAAAGATTTATTGTTTTTGACGATCTGAAAAAACTTTTCTCCAACTTTGAAGCGTCCCTTCGTGACATTGTTTCACGTCTTGGTTTCGTATAGTCTATCAAACACCGTTTTAATCTTCCTTGCAAACATTGCTTCTGTTGACGTCATGGAAAATGGAATATTGTTATTCAGGGGCATCCTATATACCTGCACAAATTATTGAATGACCTTTTAAGTATCCACGAACCGTTTCACGAACCGTTCTGCCTGAGCATTGCTTCTCGCATAGTACGGCCCGATTATGATATGCTCCATTATAAAAGTCTGGCAGAATATTTTAAATACATTAGATGTGAATTGCGTTCCATTGTTCGATACAATACAGTCAACGATCCCGAAACGGGCAAACAATTTATGTAAAAAATTCATGGTTACTTCCGTAGTTGGTTTGTTACATTTTTATATTTCCAGCGATTTTGAGAAACTGTCCACTGCTATTAAATAATAGAAACCATCCCGTGGGCCAGCAAAATCTATGTGAATCCTAGACCACGGGTTGTCAGTTTTCGCCCAGGGGTTGAACTTTATTGGGGGTGTTTTCGCTGCCAAAATACAACGTTTGCTTATTTTTACCGCATTTTCAATGTCTTTATCCATGCTGGTCCAATACGCATAACTTTTCATGAGACTTTTCATTCTCGAAATGCCCGGGTGACCGACATGACATTCTTTTAGTGTTCTTTCCTGTAATTCTGTAGGAATAACCACTCCATCGCCGTACATAACTACTTCATCACAGATTGAATACATTTCCGAGATTTGTCGGTGTTTTTCTTTTATTATGTTCTTGGAGAAATCGCCTTTTCCTTTATTTCCTCAAGTGTTACAGGAAGCTCTCTAATAATGTTACACAATGTATTTTTTTACCTCTACCTCAGTTTGAAAAGAGGAAATCACTTTGTCTTCAAGGGGTTCAGCATATATTGGAATAAGTCTAGATAATCCGTCAGCATGTCTGATATTTGACGATGGGAAATACTCCATTTTATAGTTGTAATTGAGTAGAATTGTTCCCCATCTCTGTAGTCTATTCGCAGTGTGCGTCGGTAAACCCCTTTTTATCTAGAAATCGTTAACAGTGGTTTAGGGTCGATTTTCAACTAGAAATTCCTTCCGTGAACGAAACGATGAAATTTGATGAACGCAAAAATAATACCTAATGTTTCCTTCTCGATGTGTGGGTAACTCTTTTTTGCAGGTAGTAATGTATGAGACGCGTGAGCGATAGGTTTTAGTGATTCGTCTTCCATTTTGTGTAATATGTGATCTCCAATGCTGTACGAACTAGTATCAGTAGCTAAAATGATTTCGAGATCTAGATTATAGTGCGTTAAATATAATCATAATGTGAGAATATGTTTTATTTTTTCAAATGCTTCCTGACACTCTGTCGCCCAGACCCAATCTTTTTCTTTTTTAATAGCTCATTAAGAGTCGCTCGCAACACATTGTAATAATTTGCTAAGCCAAAAATCATTTGTAGGGTCGATGCATTTTCGGGAGCTGGCATATTTTTTATCGCGCATGCTCGTTCTGGGTCTATTTTTCTACTATATTTGTCTATAATTTAACCAATATATTTTTTGTTTCCATAAAACATCGCATTTTCTCTCCTTCAATTTAAATCCATAGTCCTGGATTCTTTTAAATACTTCGTGTACATGCGATTTGTGTTGCTCGGTGCTTTTACAGATCACTATAATGTTATCTTGGTAGGCTGTCACAAATTCCAGTCCGCTACGCAATGTGTCTATTACTTATTGAAAAATGGCTGGTGCAACCTTAGTGCAACGTTAATTTGTCTTGTCTGTGATGATGATTACCATCAACACACAGGATCTTTTATAAGATGAATGATTTATTAAATTGCCGCACATGATCGTCCAGTGAGCTGCAAAATCAAAGGGGGAGAGTGGAAGAAAAATAAAGAACGAAAGATAGAGAGAGAATCAATTACGTATTTAAAACTCATCGCTTATTCCAGGCAAGATTGACTTAGTTAACTCTTTGTGATCTTTGTCTAGAACACATCCTGTTTACGGCATCATGCTAGATCCATTTGAACGAATATATGTTAACTAATATTTATACTAGTAGATGTACCCACTAATATTTAACATTTCTTCTTGTTCTTTAGCCAACCTTAATTAAAGACATCTGACGACGATATTGTTAATGAAATATGAAAGAACTTTACTTCGTAGAGATGCAAATACAAATAATAAAATTAATACTTGTAACTTTTCTAACTTGGAAAAATTACACAAAAAATTACACTTTTGGTCCCATATCAATATTCAAAAATTTTTTTATCGTTATCAACCCTAAACACGGCACATTGACACTAAAACGTAAGGGATTACTGTGAATTAGGGACCAGATTTATGAAGTATCCTAAATGGGGCAGTGAGATGTTTGTTCACATTACGTTTAAATTTCTGTACAGTCGGTGAAACTGGGAGCAGGGGAGGGAATTCCAAAAGCAAGCAGTTCGAGGAAATAAACTATCAGAGTAGAAAGCTTTCCAGCATCTGGGGACATCTACAGTGAAGAGGTGGGATTTTGCTGATTGCCGGGTTGTTCGGAAGTATTTACGTTAAGGGGTCACAAGTGCAGCAAGTTCGTCGGAGTACATTCCATTGAGGTACTTGTAATACAAGCACATGGATGCAACATTGTGACGATAGGGCAGGGGCTGGAGCTTGGTAGATAGTGTGGGGCATTTTATATTAGACGCTCTTTTTTTGCACCCTGTCTAAAAGAGAGAGAAAGATAGACTAGTGGTTGGTGCACCAGCCCAGATGTGGCAACAATACTCCATGCATGGGCGGATGGTGGTTTTATAGAGATACAGGATAATGTCAGGTGTGAGGAGTTTTCTAGCTCGGCAGAGGGAGCCCACATTGTCTAGAGCAGAGGTGGGCAGTATTTTCTCTGTATTTGTTTCAATTCATGTTACCTGTCAATGTTAGGCCGAGTAAAATTAGTTTACTAACGATCTATCGCCCTGTGTATGTGCGTGGCAATGGAGTGGGGTAAATATAAATTGTGCAAATACTTAGTTTTACTCAAAAATGACTTTTCATTCGGGTAACAGAAGAAGTGGCGCAATAGATGAAGGCGTTGCGTGACAATAATCAGGTTACGATCCAGATATAACTGTTGTCTCAGAATCATCAGGAGTCATCTCCCTTGGACCAGATCCAAGTTGTCTCCCTTGAAATTGTAAAAAAAATGAATGGTTATGCTTACTGATTGGGAGGGAGGAGGGGGACCCAACAGGAGCGAAGTTGAACGAGTGCATTTATGGTCAGAAACAAGGGTAGAAGAAGTAGTTCAAAAACCTATGTTATAATAAGCGTTTGGTGGCAAGGAAAAAAGAGACGACACAGAATTAAAATAAAACAAATTGTATTGTTCGAATTACATCGATATTAAAACAGAGTTGTTGCTGTTGTTGTTGGTGTTGTTCTGCCGTGTTTAGGGTTGTTGTTGTTATTGTTGTTGTTGTTGTTGTTGTTGTTGTTCTGTCGTGTTTAGGGGTGTTGTTGTTATTGTTGTTGTTGTTGTTGTTGTTGTTGTTGTTGTTGTTGTTGTTGTTGTTCTGCCGTGTTTAGGGGTGTTGTTGTTATTGTTATTGTTGTTGTTGTTGTTCTGCCGTGTTTAGGGGTGTTGTTGTTATTGTTGTTGTTGTTGTTCTGTCGTGTTATGGGGTGTTGTTGTTGTTGTTGTTGTTGTTGTTGTTGTTCTGCCGTGTTTAGGGGTGTTGTTGTTATTGTTATTGTTGTTGTTGTTGTTCTGCCGTGTTTAGGGTTGTTGTTGTTATTGTTGTTGTTGTTGTTCTGTCGTGTTATGGGGTGTTGTTGTTGTTGTTGTTGTTGTTGTTGTTGTTGTTGTTGTTGTTGTTGTTCTGCCGTGTTTAGGGTTGTTGTTGTTATTGTTATTGTTGTTGTTGTTCTGTCGTGTTTAGGGTTGTTGTTGTTGTTATTGTTGTTGTTGGTGTTGTTCTGCCGTGTTTAGGGGTGTTGTTGTTATTGTTGTTGTTGTTGTTGTTCTGCCGTGTTTAGGGTTGTTGTTGTTATTGTTGTTGTTGGTGTTGTTCTGCCGTGTTTAGTGGTGTTGTTGTTGTTGTTGTTGTTGTTGTTGTTGTTGTTGTTGTTGTTGTTGTTCTGTCGTGTTAGAGTTGTTGTTGTTGTTGTTGTTGTGGTGCCGTGTTTAGAGTTGTTGTTGTTATTTTGCCGGGTTCGAAGTTGTTGTTGTTGTTGTTGTTGTTGTTGTTGTTGTTCGGCCGTGCTAGACTTGTTGTTGTTCTTGTTGTTGTTCTTGTTGTTGGTGGTGGTGGTAGCTCGAGCGGGGTGGGTTAGTTGAACGAACGGTCGATACCGACCTGACCGTCCAGTATCGGATTCCCGGTGTGACTGCTGCTTGCTGTCGGGCCTTACTATTTAAGAGTATTACGCGGACGGAGTTGTAGACATCCGACTCCCAAACGATAGGTACCAAAAAAATGGCCCTTGGCTTTAGAAAACTGTGTTTTTTTTTTAAATCTCGTTGAAAGATTATTGGAGAGGAGGAGATTAGTTTAACTCGAGATAATAGGCTTTTAATAGTAACTATTTTGTATCGGAAGGGACATTCGCTAAGTTAGTTCAGGGTTCAAGGGGTTTTATTAGTCGTGTTTTTTTATACGTTGATGTAGAGAATTCATTTTTGTTGGTGTCTGTTAGAACATCTAAAAAGGGGATTTACAATGCTGAACCGGATTGCAACCCCAGAAGTAAATTGACCTTAAAAAACCAAGAAGACACTTTTCACCAAAAATGCTAATTTTTTATTCATGATATAAAAAATATGTGTAAATAAAAATATGTTTTATAATAAACTGAAAACAATCATTGAATTAGAAAACAGTAAGAATGAATAGTTAATTAATGAGATGTCCTTTTGCAAAGCAATATGCAAATTAGTTTACCTTAGTACGTCGACGTGCATACACATGGCCAGTATATTAGAAAGCTAATTTTGAATATGAAGTCGGCGTTTTAATCTCACTGTCAGTCTGATAAAAGGCCCAACTTTATCATAGATACAACTTTGTAAATATAGATATATAGATAGGGATCTTCACTGACGTGTTGGTTTGATCGTCGTGTGTGTTGGGGAGGGGGGTAATTTATAATATAGAATCAGATCGCAACCCCAACAATTCGCTCACGCATGGAATATTGTTGTCACATCTGGGCTGGTGCACCAACCACTAGTCTCTCCCTCTTGGACAGGGTGCAAAAAAGAAGAGTCTCTAACCTAATACGCCCCGCACTGTCTACCAAGCTCCATCCCCTGTCCCATCGCCACAATGTTGCATCCCTCTGCTTGTTTTACAATTACCTCCAAGGAATGTGCTTCAACGAACGTATTACGCTTGTACCCCCTCAACATAAATACCCCCAACCAACCCAACTAGCAGCAAAATCCCACCCCTTCACCGTAGTGGTCTCAAGATACCAGAAGACTTTTTACTCTAATAGCTTCTTTACTCAGACCGCTTGCCTTTGGAACTCCCTGCCTGTTCCCTGACTGTACCAACATGCAGAAATTTAAATGTAATATGAACAAACATCTTACTGCACAAGTCTCCACTTAGGATACCCCGTATAATTCTGGCCCCTAATCACAGTAGCCCCTTATGTCTCAGTGGTAATGTGCCATTTTGGGGATGAATAATCCTCTGATGAGGGTGGGGCCCGATTGTCTAGTCCTGATCTAAATCTTCCCCTCCATTCTTCTCTTTGGTAAGGCCTGACGGAATCATATCGATGGCAAACGTGATGGGTATGGATTCCGTCAGGCCTCACCAAAAACAAAAATGGAGGGGAAGATTTAGATCAGGACTAGACAATCGGGCCCCACCCTCATCAGAGGATTAATTGTGGTCTAATTCAACAAATAAACCGGTGGTGGTGGTGGTGGTGGTGATGATGATGATGATGATGATGATGATGATGTATCTGTTTTGATACTACACGTTATCATTTCTGTCCTAGGCCAAGGCAATTTTTATTTTTGTCCATATCCTTTTTAGAGGAGCTGGATTTTCTCCACATTATAAAACCGACTTTGTGAACAACTCTGCCCTCGTAAGGCAAGTAAAAAGAGACTGTCAATATTTATTCCAACTTAGAAAAAACATCAACGAGTTGAAGAAAATCTAATCATATTAAAAAAGGAAACTTTTGGTAAATAATTGGTTTAACTGAATGTCTTCTTGCTTCTCTCCAAAATAGTAGATTTTTACAGTTTATGTTCGGTCTCGGGATGCTTTCCTCCCAGGCATTGTCTCTTCCTTTCTGACAGGCGATGGCTTTATTGCCTGTCATCCTTGTAGAAGTTATAAATATTGACATTTCTGTCTTCTCGCGAAGAGCAACCCCTGCGAGGTGGTTTGGTCACTCGAGGACTAATTAAACTCCAGGACGTAATTATTTCAACCGGAACTTTGAAGGACTACTTTCAAACTCTTTGGAATTTACATAGCTGTCACAGAGAGCTAACTGGTATCAACAAAGAAAAATGTCTTCTCTCTCACCTTGGTCAACTTTACGCTCAGCAAGGCTAGATTCCATTGGAAGATATACGGCCCGGAGACTTTCGGTGGCCGACCTTTCTTATCTTTTTATTACTTCCTTCATTGTGACACTGTCTTAACTTTCAACAACCTACACCCAACGGTGTAGATCACTCAAATAAATGTATTATTTGTTTTTCTTTCATTTGACAATTTTTTTGTTACAAAATATTATAGGAGTTCGCCTTACAATTCATGCAAAGATAAGCCTCCAATACCCTCATTCGTGATGGAGTGCTGACGTGACTATATATGTAATGTGTTCGCATCCAGTGTTCCTGCCTTTAAGAGAGATGGATTATTTTCCCCATATTAAAAGCCCGACCTTGTGTCTAACTTTGCTCTTGTGGGGAGGCAAGTATAGAAGGAAAACACGATGTTGTGGATTTCAAATTCCAGTCGTAATGATGACGAAAGTATGTTCACATGTCAACGCCAGCGAGGCATATTGTAACAGTAACACTGTCACCATTTAAATGAAACGCAATCCTGCCAATCATCCGAGGGAATGCATTTGAATGAGGGCCAACAACTCCAGAAGTCTCCACTTCCACTGGAGTAAAAAGAGAAGAGATCTTTTGTATAAGAGCCCGTTAAAAAAATTTTTAATCCTGCTACCCCTGAAAAATACCCCCTAAAAAATATCCCCAAAAATACCCCCCAAAAAAACAGAAAAAATGCAGGTTGTAGTAAAAAAAAAAGTTTCATTTTTAACTCAAGAAGATGGAATCCATTCATGTCATTTATAGTGGATGGTTGGTGTGAGTTGAAAAGCCACTTGCCGGAAATAGGAGATAGCCATTTTGTAAAGTCAGCCATGTCTGTATATATCTGACTGAGCTAGCTTGAATTGAAGAAGAGAAGGTCACCAAGCCCCAAGTAAAATACCAACATCTTCACGATAATAAAATCAACTTTATTTAATGTTTCATTAAAACTGGAACATAAGCATGTAAGGCAAGCTTACTCGGCAGGCAGGCTTGGGCTAAAGGCAGAATATTGGGCGCTTCTGGATAACCAGTAAGCGATTTAAGGGAGATAACTCTATTTTTCTTAGACGTCGCTATTCCGAATTCGCTGTAACTTTGGCAAGGGAGATAACTCTTTTTTTTATCGCTACATGAAAGGAAATGCGAATATTTTTGTAAATGTCCGTTTTTATTTACATGTCACAAACTTTATAAACTTTATAACAATTAATAAAAAATAAAAGAAAGAAAGAAAATGCGCCTGTTTTTTTAAATGTCACAAACTTTATAACAATTATGAGATGGTTTTTTTGTGACATGGAAATAAAAGCGCTTAAAAGTTATCCTTGTGCCATTTAAAAACGCAGACTTTATTAAAAACTGCTGTCGCATTTTCTTTCTTTGTGTTAAAGATCGTAACATTTTTTTTATTAATTGTTATAAAGTTTGTGTCATCTAAATAAAAGCGCTTAAAAGTTATCCTTGTCACATAAAAAAAAAGTTATCTCATTTCATGCCGAATTCGGAATAGCGGCGTTTAAGAAATTTAGAGTTATCTCCCTCAGATCGGTTACTGTTTATCCAGGAGCGCCGAATATTGAGTCTTGGAGTTCTATCTCATCTTGCCATTTTCTGGGATAGAACGAGAACATGTTTCAAGCATCTTGTTTCAGGAACTGCATTGTATTTGCGCACGAACAAAGCTGGGCAGAAATTAGGAAAAAGGCTGAGAAGTGCGCATGTGCAGTTATGCACTAAACGCTCATGTATCACTACGCGAGTTTGGATATGCCCGTTTTAGCCAACCAAACTACAACTAAACATTGCACAAAAGATTGTGTGCACATACAATCGCTACACCTCGATTATTTGCATAAAAAGATTGTTTCCTTAACTTCGAAAGATGTTAGCGTAATATCATCAGTCATCATCATCAGTCATCATCATCAGCATCATCATCAGTCATCATGACCATCAGTCATCATCATCATCATCAGCATCACCAGTCATCAGTCATCATGATCATCATCATCATCATCATCAGCATCATCATCATCAGTCATCAGCATCATCAGCATCAGCAGCAGCATCATCAGTCATCAGTCATCATCATCATCATCATCATCATTTATCAAATTATCAAGAAGTAAACTAAACACTTTAATATGGTTTTGAATGGATAACGAACAAATAAAAAATATCACTAATTAAATTAGTTAATTTATATTGCTTTAAGTAATTTGTTTTATTTGGACTATTGTAATCGTGTTGACACACTGGTTCTAGTTAGATCACTGAAGTTAAGCGACATGGAGCCTGGCCAGTATCAGATGGGTGACCATTTAGGAATGCCAGGTGCTGTATGTTATCTTCCCATGACTGGGATATACATGCGACTGTGAATTTGATACTTCTTGTAAACTTCCTCTTTTGGAGGAATCCGGCAGAGCCTGCTCAGGGCTAACACCAAACCAGGTATTACCGGTTCGTTTCGTTTTTCTCATCTGTGATGCTATCCTCACACGGTTTTAGCCGATGTAACCTCCAACCTTCTTCAGGTGCGTCTTGTCATACTCTGGAATCTTTATGTCAAACTCGGGAATCTGTACAGAATTTCGAACGGAACCTTTTATTTAATTAGTGTGGGTAGCTTGCTCTCGTTCCGTCAGCCATGACCGTGTAGAAGTCTTAAGTAATTCGTAATTGTATTTTTAGTTTCGTCCGTATTGAACCTTTCAACACCCCCCCCCCCCCGAAGACTGTCACTTAGAACTGATTGTATTTAGCACTTTTATCCGTTGAGCCACGTGTCCCTGTTACATTGGCTGAAACATTGTGAGAATAACACTCAAGATGAGAGCAGTAGTCCGAATAATCCAAATAATACAAATCATCAATCCTAATCTCAAAAATTCTGAAACATAATACTTTAAGTCAACTTTCTAATTTTTAATCTTTTTTTAATTTAGGAAATATGGATATATGTTGCTTATATGTCGACACTTTTGCCCTTTCATCAGTAACAGAATCGGTAATAAACCTTGGACATGTAGCAGCACCAGCAGAAGACTGCTAGAAATCAAAATATGCCGGTCTTTACAGATTTGTATTCCAACTGATCGCCGAGCTGGTGATCTAACAACGAGATGCTGTGAAGCAAACGAAAGAAGAAAGCAACAATAGGGACTCGGCTGTGTCATCGAGTCATGCCTTAAACAACAAAACATTAACGTGGCTTTTCTCAACCGAGCTGGTGATATAACAACGAGATGCTGTGAAGCAAACGCAAGAAGAAGCCGTGGAGATGAGTAAAGCAACAGGCTCCATCATGCACGACTTCCTCAACAGTCTTGGTCTGTTAATGACACACTATGCCGGGAAACATCTCCACTATGCCTCTCCATCACCACTATTCGAGAAATGCTTTGAGCCTGCTCTCGGCCTGCTAAGCTAGTATGACATCCAATAAAACTTCCTGATATTTGCATATTGGTTTGGAAAAGGACATTTTATTAATTAACTATTATTTGTTATTATTTATTTAATAAATTTATTTTTATTAAAAATTTAAAAAAAAAAGACTTTTTAGATTTTGTTCGATTGTGTACTTTTCTTTACATTTCATGTTTTCTTTTTTGGTCATTTTTTAACGAAAATCTTTGTTACTCTGACTAAATTTCCCTTTTATTCTATTACCTATGTCTCCTCTCCTTTTTACTTTTAATATTTAAAATTTATTACTTATCCTCTTGATCTTTTAATTTTTATATTTTCTTTTACCCAAAATTTTAATTTTTGACTTTTTAAACCTTCCACTTTCTCCGTTGTTTCTAACATTTTTAATAAAAATACTTAATTTTCAATTTAAACATTTCCTTTTTTGTTCTTTGCTATATTTTTGTTCTGCCTTTTTTTCTCAATACAGGGTGTTTCAAAAGTCTTGGGAACATTACAAATGCCTATATCTCATGAACTATTCTAGGTAGAAAAATGAAACTGGTGCCATTTTAAAGCTTGCTTAATCAAGTTTTTGGTCATACTAATGATTTTCGTGTTATCTTTCCAGGTGCAGTAATGGCGTTCTCTAAACAAGACAAGGCATTTTGCGTCCTCCAATTTGCAAAGACTGAATCGTGGACATGTGTTCAGCGTGCATTTCGCAGGAAATTTAAAAAAGAAGCCCCTGAAAGGAAATCCATTGTCAGATGGCATGCTAAATTTGTGAAAGATGGGTGTTTGTGCCCAAGTAAGCGAACAGGTCGCCCTTCAACTTCAGAAGATGCAGTTGAGCAAGTTCGGACAGCCTTTCAGCGGAGCCCCCGTAAATCAGTGAGAAGAGCCAGCAGGGAACTTCAGCTTGCTCCAGCAACTGTCTGGCGTGTCTTAAGGAAACGACTGCAAATGGTACCTTACAAGCTCAAGTTGGTCCAAAAGTTGAAGGACACTGATAAGCCACTTCGCCGTGACTTTTGCATTGCAATGCAAGAGAAGTTGGAAGATAACGGCTTTGATGACCGGCTTGTTTTTAGCAATGAGGCGACCTTCCATCTGAATGGCAAAGTTAACAAGCATAACACTCGCATATGGGGTACTGAGAATCCTCATGAACTTCTTGAGCACGAGCGAGATTCACCAAAAGTGAACGTGTTTTGTGCAATTTCCAAGAAAGGTGTCTATAGACCGTTCTTCTTTGAAGAGGCAACTATCACTGGTGAATCCTATCTCAACATGCTGGAAGACTGGTTAATGGCTCAGTTGGAACAAGCAGAATCTGATGACTTCATTTTTCAACAAGATGGTGCACCACCACACTGGAGTCTTAGAGTAAGGCAGTTTCTTAACACAAGGCTGCCTGGTAGATGGATTGGGAGATCTGGGCGAGGTGATGACGTTCTCATGCCCTGGCCTCCTAGGTCTCCAGATCTTACCCCGTGTGACTTTTTCCTTTGGGGCTTTGTCAAGCAACAAGTCTATGTGCCGCCCCTTTCAAGAGATATTGACGAACTAAAGGCTCGAGTAACGGCAGTTGTGGAGACCATTGACGTCAAGATGCTGGAACGCGTTTGGCAGGAAATGGACTATCGACTAGATGTCTGCCGTGTGACGAATGGTGCTCATATTGAGCAACTTTGAAGATTCCCCACAAAACTTGAAACTTTAACCTTTCCAACGGTACCAATTTCATTTTTCAACTCCTAATAGTTTTTGAGTTATTAAAAATCGTTACGTTCCCAAGACTTTTGAAACACCCTGTATTTCATGGTTTTATATTTTTTATGCTTCCTGATTTTTTATTGTTTCCACTTTTTACATAATTTTGGTAAGCAATCACCTAGAGATGGTGTCTCGATAAAAAGCACTGGTCCCCATCACCTCACTGGGTTGGCGTCAGGAATGGCATCCGGACAATAAAAAATCTTGCTACAACTAAGGAAATGACTTCCAAAGACAATCTGTTGCATTTCAGGTGATGTAGTTTAAATAAAAACCTGCCCAGAGATAGATTAGTTTGGCAGTCAATCTCTAAAAGTCATCCAACACATGCCAGAATGTAAAACGGATGTTAAACCAATGATGATGATGATGATGATGATAATGACGATGATGACGATAATAATGATGATGATGATGTTGTCGCCCAGACTCCCAGAACACCACAACCAACAAACGTAAGCCATATTTATTTATACATTATTTATGCATATTCTCTATCTATGACCCTGGCAACACATGTGTCTTCCTGATTGTAATTGGGGCTTTAATGTATTCTCTCATTAGTAATTATGTCGATGATTTTTTACCCTTTTGTATATCATATTAAGTTATCACTTTACATGTTTCGTATCTTCCTTTTACATTTCTCTTCGATAAACTATTTATATAAGAATAAATAAGTATAAATGTAAATCCAACTGTTTCTTCACTTTTGTCCTTTTCTCTTTCTTTTTCCCATGTGTGTTACTATGGATAACACAACACACAAAATGGCGGCCTCATGTTCAGGAAAGATATCTGAACATGTGGTTGCTAAAAACATAAACACTAAACTATAAAATATTCGTAAGCTTAACAAATTTGAAGTCTTTAATCCAGTTTTTTTTTTTTTTCATTGAAAAATAAAAATCAGATTTAACTTTCTTTTGAAAAAGCCTGGAAAAATATCTGTAAAATAGTAATTTTAAAAAAAAAACAGCAATAACGAGATAATTAACATTTCAGACTCTGGGATCACACGTAGAATGATCATTCACTAATTTTAATTTGAAATTAACATTTCAGACTCTGGGATCACACGTAGAATGATCATTAACTATTTTTAATTTGAAATCCAGCATTTGAAATTGGTGTCATAGTTAGAAATTACAAAAAACGATTTCATACCCTGATATCAAACGTTGCACTTTATATTTAATCGAAGTGTCATCAATATAAATTAGTTCACGCATGTTACAAAAGGATGAGTTTGCCTACGTTTGTGATATAGATGATATGTAACGGCAATAAATAAAGATGTATTTACTATTATTTACTGCACCATAAAGAGGTCTACGTGGAAACCATAAGAAACTATTTCAGCGCCGATTTTGATTGAACTGGAGGAAGGCTGCCTTCTCAATCAGGATCCCTGGACCAAGGAATATTCTCCCAAGAGAAGTAATAAATGCGCCAACAATGCAGCAATTGAACGTGAATTTGGACAGGTGCTGGATTACTGTATCGTCTTCTGTGTAAATTTCTACCACCCTTTCCTACATGGCAACTGAAGCATGCTTGTTTTAATTTTTGCTAAATTAATTGAATTGAATTTTTTTTAAATCATACGAAACCGTTTGAAAGTACGAAGAGACTTTATTCCCGAGGTACAAACACAACAAAACGTAAAAACAATATGGTTGACCACCAGAGCCACAAGCAGACAAAGAACGGCAAATAACTCAATCATACTTAGGGTTATCGCCTCTGCCTGTTAACTATATCAATAACGGGGGTGATGGTGGCTAAGTGGTTAGTGACACAGACCGAAAACCTGGATGTGCCAAGTCTGAATCCAGCTCGTTCCACTTTCATCAAAACCTACACCTGACTTTGTGTCAAACCTCCTGGAAAGAAGGTAAATAAAATGACGTAATACTGGTGTAAGTTATATTATTTATATAATTTGACTCCCGGATAACACCAGGTAATCCCTGCTAGCAAGATTGGTAATGGTTTGTTTATCTGTCGCCCACAGTAACAAGGTTAGAGACAGAGTCAGTGGCAAAATTTTACCCTTTCCCCCACGGTGTCAGCAGGAAAATCAAAATGAGATTCTATTTTCTTTAGTTCAAGTGCAAAGCAACACTCTGGAAACAAATATTTTAGACTTTAGTACATAAATTTAATGTAAAATAATCATCCAGTTTTTGCCCACATAGTGTAGAATAGAACGAGTAACCATTTTTTGTATGTCAAAAATGTCCGCCATTTTTAATTCATTTTGTTTTCCACAACTATGAGTATATTTTAGGGTTGTTTTTTTTTTTTTTTTTTTTTTTGTCACCGCGGACTTAGGTTTAATGTTGGGGTTTATGAAAGCCATGTTTTTTCTTTAAGGATCCTTTTCGTTTTTCTGAAAAAATATGGAGGGTGCGGGGAACCTTAAAGAAAATGTATGCCCCAACATTAAATCTAAGTTTGAGGTGACAATGCGAAAAATAAATGAGGTGACAAGAAAAAAGAATTGAAAATTTAAAAAAAAGATTTCCTTTAATTAAAAGTGGCGGCCATTTCGTAACAGATACTACACTTTAGTTATAGTAAAAGAAAAAATGTCAAGGGATATAATTCATAGACAAGTAAAAGAGTTATGTCCCTTGCTATGACGTTGTTGTTTTTTGTTTTTTAATGAACTACGACACTCTTTGTAAAGAGAGTATTTTGGGAGGACCCTTTTTAGGGTTCCAGCTTTGGGGGGAAGATTTTGGGAGTGCCGAGTTTTATAGAAACATTTTTTTAAAAAACAGTTTTAAGTAGTATTCAAATGTGTTAGAGAACGAGAGAAATGTTATATAATAAACAAACAAAATAATGAATTCAAAAGCATAAATTTACAATAGAGATATTTTGGTGTTTATCCAGATTAAGGGAGACATTCGAAAAATAAAATAAAACAAGCTGAGTAATATATGTTTGATGTACGTACCTGTCACGGACTGAATATATCCTATGCCAAAAATCACGTAAATTAATGAAGTAGTTTTTCTTTTATAAAAGAAAATTAAATCTTAACGATTAACGAATAACGTTGAAATACGGCCTTCATTCCGGCTTATTCAAGAGATATTCAAGGGAGGTAACCGAAATTCATAATTTAGTCCAACACTGATACTTTAAGGGATATGAATTATCCACGGGTCTGAAAAATCGTAATCAAAACTTTCTCACTCAATTACATAAATTACATTTCATTGAAAGTTATTAAATAAAGTCAATAATCATTTGTTTTCATATTAGAAAGTTCAGTGAGAAATGTATGAAGTATTAAAATGCTTAAGTTTATAAGTTTGTTTTCAATCAACGCAAATCAGCAGATGACATTGAAGGGGATTCAAGGAGTGTGTGGGGGGGGGAGTGTATGTCGCCTTTAGTGTGCGTATGCGTACGACAGTGTGTGTTTGAGTGAGTTATTATTTCAGCACGATCCGTAAACTGCAGAAGTACCAAAAAATCAAACCACCTATTTGATTACTTATTTTTGTAAAAGAAATTATTTAAAATAAAAAACAAAGACATTTTCATTTTATTATATTTTCTTTAAAAAAAAAAAATCAAGCCACCTATTTGATTACTTATTTTTGTAAAAGAAATTATCTCCTATATAAAGGGCACTTGTCTGTATGTCTGTCTGTCTGTCTGTCTGTCTGTCTGTCTGTTTGTATGTCCAGATACTCCTCCGAGAGGACCCAACAAACAGTCACACGGTTGACATCATCATGACCGGCCAGCCCCGGGACGTGTAATATCTCAGAACCGGAAATAGAAATTGACTCTTTGGGGGTCGACTGAGCACTTTTCTCCAATGGGGGTGTGGTTTTTTCCTCGATTTTCAACGTTGTTTAGTACTAATTTGAGAAAAAACAATGCTATCATGTATAATTTTAGAAATATGCAAAGTCACGCTTTTATTATACAGTAAATGACGTCAGAGGAAAAGAGTGTAGGGAAGAAAATCCCTCACACTAAAACTCTTCTTTCCCTCTCACTCCCACCCTTTCTACCTTCCCTTCCTCCCCTACGCCCGTTCTGTTGTTATGATACCACCCTCCTAGGCATTACCTCCTCCTTTTTGAGAGTTGTGGAGATAGTGCGGCGATGTGACTGCTTCAGGTCAAATTAGGGGGGGGGAGTGTCGGCATTCGCCAAATTTGGGGGAGCGGCGCGTCAGGCGAAATTATGGGAGGGGGGAGTGTCGGAAAAAAAAATTGACTCTTCGGGGGGGGGGGGGCTTTTTCCATCACTTGTTTAGTACTAATTTGAGAAAAAAACAATGCTATCATCGTCACGCTTTTAACAGGAAATGACGTCAGAGGAAATCCCTAACGGCCCTTTTTTGAACAATGGTTTATAGTGAAGCAAGGGTTGCTTAACTACTAACGGCATTTTTTGAAACATGCGTTTATAGTGACGCAAGGGTTGTTTAATCAATAACGGCACTTTTTTGAACATGAGTTTATAGTGAAGCAAGAGTTGCTTATACTAACCGCATTTCTTCTGTTGACATGATACCATCCTCCCAGGTATTACCTCCTCCTTTTTGAGAGGTGTGAAGTTAGTGTATTATCAGTGAAATTAAAGTAATAAATAATTATGCACCACCATTGTTTTCACTAAGATTTGTATACATATTAAATAACGTCTAAATAAGTAAAATAAGAAGAGAAAAATTATGCTCCGCCATTGTTTTCACTAATATTTGTATACATGTTAAATAACGTGTCAATAAGTAAGTATAAACAGAAAAATTATGCTCCGCCATTGTTTTCACTAATATTTGTATACATGTTAAATAACGTGTCAATAAGTAAAGAAAGAAGAGAAAAATTATGCTCCGCCATTGTTTTCACTAATATTTGTATACATGTTAAATAACGTGTCAATAAGTAAGTAAGAACAGTAAAATTATGCTCCGCCATTGTTTTCACTAATATTTGTATACATGTTAAATAACGTGTCAATAAGTAAAGAAAGAAGAGAAATAATTATGCTCCACCATTGTTTTCACTTATATTTGTATACATGTTAAATAACGTGTCAATAAGTAAAGTAAGAAGAGAAATAATTATGCTCCACCACTGTTTTCACTAATATTTGTATACATGTTAAATAACGTGTCAATAAGTAAAGTAAGAGAAAAATTATGCTCCACCACTGTTTTCACTAATATTTGTATACATGTTAAATAACGTGTCAATAAGTAAAGTAGGAAGAGAAATAATTATGCTCCGCCATTGTTTTCACTAATATTTGTATACATGTTAAATAACGTGTCAATAAGTAAAGTAATAAGAGAAAAATTATGCTCCACCACTGTTTTCACTAATATTTGTATACATGTTAAATAACGTGTCAATAAGTAAAGTAAGAAGAGAAATAATTATGCTCCGCCATTGTTTTCACTAATATTTGTATACATGTTAAATAACGTGTCAATAAGTAAAGTAAGAAGAAAAATAATTATGCTCCACCATTGTTTTCACTTATATTTGTATACATGTTAAATAACGTGTCAATAAGTAAAGTAAGTAGAGAAATAAATATGCTCCACCATTGTGTTCACTAATATTTGTATACATGTTAAATAACGTCTCAATATATAAAGTAAGAGAAATAATTATGCTCCACCACTGTTTTCACTAATATTTGTATACATATTAAATAACGTCTCAATAGGTAATGTAAGAAGAAAAATAAGTATGCTCCGCCATTGTTTTCACTAATATTTGTATACATGTTAAATAACGTCTCAATAAGTAAAGTAAGAAGAAAAATAATTATGCTCCATTATGCTTTTGTTTTGAAGTCAAAATATTTCACAGGGTTGGGGGAGAGTGAAAAATTAGGGGCTGGAGAGATTGAGTGGTCAAGCCGAACTTTTTAGGGGTCAGGCCAAATCTTTTTGTTTTTTTTGTTTTGAACTCAAAATATTTCTCAGGGTTGAAGGAGAGTGAAAAATAAGTTGGGATGGGGGGCTGGAGAGAATAAGGGGTCGGGGAAAATCTAAATCTAAATCTAAATCTCTCCAGCGCCCTAATTTTTTACTCTCCCCCAGAGAGTAAAAAATTAGGGCGCTGGAGAGATTTAGGGGTCGGGGAAAATTTTAGGGGTCAGGACGAACTTTTTAGGGGTCAGGCCAAATTTTTCTTTATTTTTGTTTTGAAGTCAAAATATATCTCATGGTTGGGGGAGAGTGAAAAATGAGGGGGCTGGAGAGATTTAAGGGCCGAAGAAAATTTTAGGGGTCAGGACCAACTATTTAGGGGT
This sequence comes from Sepiola atlantica, assembly GCA_963556195.1. Taxonomy (NCBI): domain Eukaryota; kingdom Metazoa; phylum Mollusca; class Cephalopoda; order Sepiida; family Sepiolidae; genus Sepiola; species Sepiola atlantica. Next base: position 54,816,827 of record OY744523.1, on the reverse strand, counting down.
CAGGCCACATTTTTTTGTTTTTTTTTGTTTTGAAGTCAAAATATTTCTCATGGTTTGGAGAGAGTGAAAAATTAGGGGGCTGGAGAGATTGAGGGGTCGGGAAAAATTTTAGGGGTCAGGACGAACTTTTTAGGGGTCAGGCCAAATTTTTTTCTTTTTTTTGATTTTGAACTCAAAATATTTCTCAGGGTTGGGGGAGAGTGAAAAATTAGGGGGCTGGAGAGATTTAGGGGTCGGGGAAAATTTTAGGGGTACGGACCAACTTTTTAGGGGTCAGGCCAAATTTTTTTGTTTTTTTTTGTTTTGAAGTCAAATTATATCTCATGGTTGGGGGAGAGTGAAAAATTAGGGGGCTGGAGAGATTTAGGGGTCGGGGAAAATTTTAGGGGTCAGGACGAACTTTTTAGGGGTCAGGCCAAATTTTTTTGTTTTTTTTGGTTTTGAACTCAAAATATTTCTCAGGGTTGGGGGAGAGTGAAAAATTAGGGGGCTGGAGAGATTTAGGGGTCGGGGAAAATTTTAGGGGTCAGGACGAACTTTTTAGGGGTCAGGCCAAATTTTTTTGTTTTTTTGTTTGTTTTGAACTGAAAATATTTCTCAGGGTTGGGGGAGAGTGAAAAATTAGGGGGCTGGAGAGATTTAGGGGTCGGGGAAAATTTTAGGGGTCAGGACGAACTTTTTAGGGGTCAGGCCAAATTTTTTTGTTTTTTTTTGTTTTGAAGTCAAAATATTTCTCATGGTTAGAGGAGAGTGAAAAATTAGAGGGCTGGTAAGATTTAGGGGTCGGGGAAACTTTTAGGGGTCAGAACAAACTTTTTAGGGGTCAGGCCAAATTTTTCTTTTTTTGTTTTGTTTTGAAGTCAAAATATATCTCATGGTTGGGGGAGAGTTAAAAATTAGCGGGCTGGAGAGATTTAAGGGTCGAAGAAAATTTTAGGGGTCAGGACCAACTATTTAGGGGTCAGGCCAAATTTTTTTGTTTTTTTTTGTTTTAAAGTCAAAATATTTCTCAGGGTTGGGGGAGAGTGAAAAACTAGGGGGCTGGAGAGATTTAGGGGTCGGGGAAAATTTTAGGGGTCAGGACCAACTTTTTAGGGGTCGGGCCAAATTTTCTTTTTTTTGGTTTTGAACTCAAAATATTTCTCAGGGTTGGGGGAGAGTGAAAAATTAGGGTGCTGGAGAGATTTAGGGGTCGTGGAAAATTTTAGGGGTCAGGACGAACTTTTTAGGGGTAAGGCCAAATTTTTTTGTTTTTTTTGGTTTTGAACTCAAAATATTTCTCAGGGTTCGGGGAGAGTGAAAAATTAGCGGGCTGGAGAGATTGAGGGGTCGGGGAAAATTTTAGGGGTCAGGACGAACTTTTTAGGGGTCAAGCCAAATTTTTTTCTTTTTTTTTGTTTTGAACTCAAAATATTTCTCAGGGTTGGGGGAGAGTAAAAAATTAGGGCGCTGGAGAGATTTAGGGGTCGGGGAAAATTTTAGGGGTCAGGACGAACTTTTTAGGGGTCAGGCCAAATTTTTCTTTTTTTTTGTTTTGAAGTCAAAATATATCTCATGGTTGGGGGAGAGTGAAAAATGAGGGGGCTGGAGAGATTTAAGGGCCGAAGAAAATTTTAGGGGTCAGGACCAACTATTTAGGGGTCAGGCCACATTTTTTTGTTTTTTTTTGTTTTGAAGTCAAAATATTTCTCATGGTTTGGAGAGAGTGAAAAATTAGGGGGCTGGAAAGATTGAGGGGTCGGGAAAAATTTTAGGGGTCAGGACGAACTTTTTAGGGGTCACGCCAAATTTTTTTCTTTTTTTTGATTTTGAACTCAAAATATTTCTCATGGTTGGGGGAGAGTGAAAAATTAGGGGGCTGGAGAGATTTAGGGGTCGGGGAAAATTTTAGGGGTACGGACCAACTTTTTAGGGGTCAGGCCAAATTTTTTTGTTTTTTTTTGTTTTGAAGTCAAATTATATCTCATGGTTGGGGGAGAGTGAAAAATTAGGGGGCTGGAGAGATTTAGGGGTCGGGGAAAATTTTAGGGGTCAGGACGAACTTTTTAGGGGTCAGGCCAAATTTTTTTGTTTTTTTTGGTTTTGAACTCAAAATATTTCTCAGGGTTGGGGGAGAGTGAAAAATTAGGGGGCTGGAGAGATTTAGGGGTCGGGGAAAATTTTAGGGGTCAGGACGAACTTTTTAGGGGTCAGGCCAAATTTTTTTGTTTTTTTGTTTGTTTTGAACTGAAAATATTTCTCAGGGTTGGGGGAGAGTTAAAAATTAGGGGGCTGGAGAGATTTAGGGGTCGGGGAAAATTTTAGGGGTCAGGACGAACTTTTTAGGGGTAAGGCCAAATTTTTTTGTTTTTTTTTGTTTTGAAGTCAAAATATTTCTCATGGTTAGAGGAGAGTGAAAAATTAGAGGGCTGGTAAGATTTAGGGGTCGGGGAAACTTTTAGGGGTCAGAACGAACTTTTTAGGGGTCAGGCCAAATTTTTCTTTTTTTTTTGTTTTGAAGTCAAAATATATCTCATGGTTGGGGGAGAGTTACAAATTAGCGGGCTGGAGAGATTTAAGGGTCGAAGAAAATTTTAGGGGTCAGGACCAACTATTTAGGGGTCAGGCCAAATTTTTTTGTTTTTTTTTGTTTTAAAGTCAAAATATTTCTCAGGGTTGGGGGAGAGTGAAAAACTAGGGGGCTGGAGAGATTTAGGGGTCGGGGAAAATTTTAGGGGTCAGGACCAACTATTTAGGGGTCAGGCCACATTTTTTTGTTTTTTTTTGTTTTGAAGTCAAAATATTTCTCATGGTTGGGGGAGAGTGAAAAATTAGGGGGCTGGAGAGATTTAGGGGTCGGGGAAAATTTTAGGGGTCAGGACGAACTTTTTAGGGGTCAGTCCAAATTTTTTTGTTTTTTTTTGTTTTTTTTTGTTTTGAAGTCAAAATATTTCTAAGGGTTGGGGGAGAGTCAAAAATTTGCGGGCTAGAGAGATTAAGGGGTCGGGGAAAATTTTAGGGGTCAGGACGAACTTTTTAGGGGTTAGGCCACATTTTTTTGTTTTTTTTTGTTTTGAAGTCAAATTATTTCTCATGGTTGGAGGAGAGTGAAAAATTAGGGGGCTGGAGAGATTTAGGGGTCGGGGAAAATTTTAGGGGTCAGGACGCACTTTTTAGGGGTCAGGCCAAACTTTTTTGTTTTTTTTGTTTTGAAGTCAAAATATATCTCATGGTTGGGGGAGAGTGAAAAATTAGGGGGCTGGAGAGATTTAGGGTCGGGGAAAATTTTAGGGGTCAGGACGAACTTTTTAGGGGTCAGGCCAATTTTTTTGTTTTTTTTGTTTTTTTTTTTTTTGAAGTCAAAATATTTCTCATGGTTGGGGGAGAGTGAAAAATTAGGGATCTGGAAAAATTTAGGGGTCGGGGAAAATTTTAGGGGTCAGGACGAACTTTTTAGGGGTCAGGCCAAATTTTTTTGTTTTTTTTTGTTTTGAAGTCAAAATATATCTAATGGTTGTAAGAGAGTGAAAAATTAGGTGGCTGGAGAGATTTAGGGGTCGGGGAAAATTTTAGGGGTCAAGACGAACTTTTTAGAGGTCAGGCCAAAATTTTTTTTTTTTTTTTTTTTTTTGTTTTGAAGTCAAAATATTTCTCAGGGTTGGGGGAGAGTGAAAAATTAGGGGGCTGGAGAGATTTAGGGGTCGGGGAAAATTTTAGGGGTCAGGACGAACTTTTTAGGGGTCAGGCCAAATTTTTTTGTTTTTTTTTGTTTTGAAGTCAAAATATTTGTCAGGGTTGAAGGAGAGTGAAAAATTAGGGGGCTGGAGAGATTTAGGGGTGGGGAAAATTTTAGGGGTCAGGACGAACTTTTTAGGGGTCTGGCCAAATTTTTTTTTTTTTTTTTTTTTGAAGTCAAAATATTTCTCAGGGTGTGAGGAGAGTGAAAAATTAGGGGGCTGGAGAGATTTAGGGGTCGGGGAAAATTTTAGGGGTCAGGACGCACTTTTTAGGGGTCAGGCCAAATTTTTTTGTTTTTTTTGTTTTGAAGTCAAAATATATCTCATGGTTGGGGGAGAGTGAAAAATTAAGGGGCTGGAAAGATTTAGGGGTCGGAGAAAATTTTAGGGGTCAGGACGAACTTTTTAGGGGTCAAGCCAATTTTTTTGTTTTTTTTTGTTTTTTTTTGTTTTGAAGTCAAAATATTTCTCAGGGTGTGAGGAGAGTGAAAAATTAGGGGGCTGGAGAGATTTAGGGGTCGGGGAAAATTTTAGGGGTCAGGACGAACTTTTGAGGGGTCAGGCCAAATTTTTTTGTTTTTTTTTTGTTTTGAAGTCAAAATATTTCTCATGGTTGGGGGAGAGTGAAAAATTAGGGGGCTGGAGAGATTTAGGGGTCGGGGAAAATTTTAGGGGTCAGGACGAACTTTTTAGGGGTCAGGCCAAATTTTTTTTTTTTTTTTTGTTTTGAAGTCAAAATATCTCATGGTTGGGGGAGAGTGAAAAATTAGGGGGCTGGAGAGATTTAGGGGTCGGGGAAAATTTTAGGGGTCAGGACGAACTTTTTAGGGGTCAGGCCAAATTTTTTTTTTTTTTTTTTTTTTTTGTTGTTTTGAAGTCAAAATATTTCTCAGGGATGGGGGAGAGTGAAAAATTAGGGGGCTGGAGAGATTTAGGGGTCGGGGAAAATTTTAGGGGTCACGACGAACTTTTTAGGGGTCAGGCCAAATTTTTTTGTTTTTTTTGTTTTGAAGTCAAAATATTTCTCATGGTTGGAGGAGAGTGAAAAATTAGGGGGCTGGAGAGATTTACGGGTCGGGGAAAATTTTAAGGGTCAGGACGAACTTTTTAGGGGTCAGGCCAAATTTTTTTGTTTTTTTTTGTTTTTTTTTGTTTTGAAGTCAAAATATTTCTCAGGGTTGGGGGAGAGTGAAAAATTAGGGGGCTGGAGAGATTTAGGGTCGGGGAAAATTTTAGGGGTCAGGACGAACTTTTTAGGGGTCAGGCCAATTTTTTTGTTTTTTTTGTTTTTTTTTATTTTGAAGTCAAAATATTTCTCATGGTTGGGGGAGAGTGAAAAATTAGGGATCTGGAAAAATTTAGGGGTCGGGGAAAATTTTAGGGGTCAGGACGAACTTTTTAGGGGTCAGGCCAAATTTTTTTGTTTTTTTTTGTTTTGAAGTCAAAATATATCTAATGGTTGTAAGAGAGTGAAAAATTAGGTGGCTGGAGAGATTTAGGGGTCGGGGAAAATTTTAGGGGTCAAGACGAACTTTTTAGAGGTCAGGCCAAAATTTTTTTTTTTTTTTTTGTTTTGAAGTCAAAATATTTCTCAGGGTTGGGGGAGAGTGAAAAATTAGGGGGCTGGAGAGATTTAGGGGTCGGGGAAAATTTTAGGGGTCAGGACGAACTTTTTAGGGGTCAGGCCAAATTTTTTTGTTTTTTTTTGTTTTGAAGTCAAAATATTTGTCAGGGTTGGAGGAGAGTGAAAAATTAGGGGGCTGGAGAGATTTAGGGGTGGGGAAAATTTTAGGGGTCAGGACGAACTTTTTAGGGGTCTGGCCAAATTTTTTTTTTTTTTTTTTTTTGAAGTCAAAATATTTCTCAGGGTGTGAGGAGAGTGAAAAATTAGGGGGCTGGAGAGATTTAGGGGTCGGGGAAAATTTTAGGGGTCAGGACGCACTTTTTAGGGGTCAGGCCAAATTTTTTTGTTTTTTTTGTTTTGAAGTCAAAATATATCTCATGGTTGGGGGAGAGTGAAAAATTAAGGGGCTGGAAAGATTTAGGGGTCGGAGAAAATTTTAGGGGTCAGGACGAACTTTTTAGGGGTCAAGCCAATTTTTTTGTTTTTTTTTGTTTTTTTTTGTTTTGAAGTCAAAATATTTCTCAGGGTGTGAGGAGAGTGAAAAATTAGGGGGCTGGAGAGATTTAGGGGTCGGGGAAAATTTTAGGGGTCAGGACGAACTTTTGAGGGGTCAGGCCAAATTTTTTTGTTTTTTTTTTGTTTTGAAGTCAAAATATTTCTCATGGTTGGGGGAGAGTGAAAAATTAGGGGGCTGGAGAGATTTAGGGGTCGGGGAAAATTTTAGGGGTCAGGACGAACTTTTTAGGGGTCAGGCCAAATTTTTTTTTTTTTTTGTTTTGAAGTCAAAATATCTCATGGTTGGGGGAGAGTGAAAAATTAGGGGGCTGGAGAGATTTAGGGGTCGGGGAAAATTTTAGGGGTCAGGACGAACTTTTTAGGGGTCAGGCGAAATTTTTTTTTTTTTTTTTTTTTTTTTTGTTTTGAAGTCAAAATATTTCTCAGGGATGGGGGAGAGTGAAAAATTAGGGGGCTGGAGAGATTTAGGGGTCGGGGAAAATTTTAGGGGTCACGACGAACTTTTTAGGGGTCAGGCCAAATTTTTTTGTTTTTTTTGTTTTGAAGTCAAAATATTTCTCATGGTTGGAGGAGAGTGAAAAATTAGGGGGCTGGAGAGATTTAGGGGTCGGGGAAAATTTTAGGGGTCAGGACGAACTTTTTAGGGGTCAGGCCAAATTTTTTTGTTTTTTTTTGTTTTTTTTTGTTTTGAAGTCAAAATATTTCTCAGGGTTGGGGGAGAGTGAAAAATTAGGGGGCTGGAGAGATTTAGGGGTCGGGGAAAATTTTAGGGGTCAGGACGAACTTTTTAGGGGTCAAGCCAATTTTTTTGTTTTTTTTTGTTTTTTTTTGTTTTGAAGTCAAAATATTTCTCAGGGTGTGAGGAGAGTGAAAAATTAGGGGGCTGGAGAGATTTAGGGGTCGGGGAAAATTTTAGGGGTCAGGACGCACTTTTTAGGGGTCAGGCCAAATTTTTTTGTTTTTTTTGTTTTGAAGTCAAAATATATCTCATGGTTGGGGGAGAGTGAAAAATTAGGGGGCTGGAAAGATTTTGGGGTCGGGGTAAATTTTAGGGGTCAGGACGAACTTTTTAGGGGTCAAGCCAATTTTTTTTGTTTTTTTTTGTTTTTTTTTGTTTTGAAGTCAAAATATTTCTCAGGGTTGGAGGAGAGTGAAAAATTAGGGGGCTGGAGAGATTTAGGGGTCGGGGAAAACTTTAGGGGTCACGACGAACTTTTTAGGGGTCAGGCCAAATTTTTTTGTTTTTTTTTTGTTTTGAAGTCAAAATATTTCTCATGGTTGGGGGAGAGTGAAAAATTAGGGGGCTGGAGAGATTTAGGGGTCGGGGAAAATTTTAGGGGTCAGGCCAAACTTTTTAGGGTCTGCACAAATTTAGGGGCGGCGATATGTACGTATTTAGCTTCCACACCGGGGCGGCGATAGGTACTTATTTAGCATTCAGCGGTGGTGATAGGTACTTATATAGCATGTGCACATGGGCGGTAATAAGTACGTATATAGTATGCACACCGGGGCAGTGATAGGTATGTATTTAGCATGCGCACTGAGGCAGCGATCAGTTCATATGTAGCACGCGCACCAGAGCGGCGATAGGTACGTATATAGCACGCGCACAGGGGCGGCGAAAGGTACATATTTAAAATTCACACTGGGCGGCGAAAGGTACATATTTAAAATTCACACCGGGGCGGCGATAGGTACGTATTTAGCATTCACGCCGGGGCGGCGATAGGTATGTATTTAGCATTCACACTGGGGCAGCGATAGGTATGTATTTAGCATTTGCACCGGGGCAGCGATATGTACGTATTTAGCTTCCGCACCGGGGCGGCGATAGGTACGTATTTAGAATTCACACCGGGGCGGCAATAGGTACGTATTTAGAATTCACACCGGGGCGGCGATAGGTATGTATTTAGCATTCGCACCGGGGCGGCGATATGTACGTATTTAGCTTCCACACCAGGGCGGCGATAGGTACGTATTCAGAATTCAGGGGTGGCGATAGCTACGTATATAGCATGTACACATGGGCAGCAATAAGTACGTACATAGCATGCGCTCTGCGGCGGCGATCAGTACATATATTACACGCGCACCGGGGCGGCGAAAGGTATGTATTTCGCATTCGCACCGTAGTGGTGATAGGTATGTATTTAGCATTCGCACTGGGGCGGCTATAGGTACGTATTTAGCATTTGCACCAGGGCGGCTATAGGTACGTATTTAGCATTCGCACTGGGCCGGCGATAGGTACGTATTTAGCATTCACACCAAAGCGGCAATATGTACATATTAATTATTCGCACTAGGGCAGCGATAGGTAATTATGTAGCATGCACACCGGGGCGCAATTGGTATGTCTTTAGTATTCGCACTAGGGCAGCGATAGGTACTTATGTAGCATGCATACCGGGGCGCAATAGGTATGTATTTAGCATTCACACCGGGGCAACGATAGGTACTATTTAGCATTCGCAACGGGGCGGCGATAGGTACTTAAATAGTATCTGCACCGGGGCGGCGATAGGTACGTATATAGTATGTGCACTGGGGCGGCGATAGGTACGTATATAGTATGCGCACCGGGGTGATGATAGATACGTATATAGTATGAACACCGGGGTGGAGATAAGTACCTATATAGAAGGCGCAGATAGAGGTGTTACTTTTTATAGAAATATGTCATACTATTACCCTGGGCAATAGGAGAAATGGTGGGGAAGAAACAGCTTTTGCAAAAGGCAAAATTAGAAAGTAGCGGCGAAATGGGGCGACCAGGAAAGAGAAAGGTAGCAGATAAAGAGACGGCTATAGAGAGAGGGGGCGGACATAGAAGTTTGAATATAAAGATGTTACACACACGATCTTTCTTCAAATATATGTTTTTATGACCCCGAGCAACGCCGGGTAGCCCCGCTAGTCTATTATATAAAGGCCAGTTGTCTGTATGTCTGTCTGTCTGTCTGTCTGTCTGTCTGTCTGTATGTCCAGATACTCCTCCGAGAGGACCCAACAAACAGTCACACGGTTGACATCATCATGACCGGCCAGCCCCGGGGCGTGTAATATCTCAGAACCGGAAATAGAAATTGACTCTTTGGGGGTCGACTGAGCACTTTTCTCCAATGGGGGTGTGGTTTTTTCCTCGATTTTCAACGTTGTTTAGTACTAATTTGAGAAAAAACAATGCTATCATGTATAATTTTAGAAATATGCAAAGTCACGCTTTTATTTAACAGGAAATGACGTCAGAGGAAAAGAGTGTAGGGAAGAAAATCCCTCACACTAAAACTCTTCTTTCCCTCTCACTCCCACCCTTTCTACCTTCCCTTCCTCCCCTACGCCCGTTCTGTTGTTATGATACCACCCTCCTAGGCATTACCTCCTCCTTTTTGAGAGTTGTGGAGATAGTGCGGCGATGTGACTGCTTCAGGGCAAATAAGGGGGGGGGGGTGTCGGCATTCGCTTAATTTAGGGGAAGCGGCGCGTGAGGCGAAATTATGGGAGGGAGGAGTGTCGGAAAAAAAAATTGACGTTCGGGGGGGGGGGGGGCTTTTTCCATCACTTGTTTGGTACTAATTTGAGAAAAAAACAATGCTATCATCGTCACGCTTTTAACAGGAAATGGCGTCAGAGGAAATCCCTAACGGCTCTTTTTTGAACATGAGTTTATAGTGAAGCAAGTGTTGCTTAATCACAAACGGCACTTTTTTTGCACACGAGTCCATAGTCAAGCATGGGTTGCTTACTTACTAACGGCACTTTTTTGAACATGAGTCTATAGTGATGCAAGGGTTGCTTAACTCCTAACAGCCCTTTTTGATACATGCGTTTATAGTGACGCAAGTGTTGTTTAATCAATAACGGCACTTTTTTTAACATGAGTTCATAGTGAAGCAAGGGTTGCTTAATCCTAACCGCATTTTTTCTGTTGACATGATAACATCCTCCTAGGTATTACCTCCTCCTTTTTGAGAGGTGTGAAGTTAGTGTAGTATCAGTAAAATTAAAGTAATAAATAATTATGCTTCACCATTGTTTTCACTAATATTTGTATACATATTAAATAACGTCTAAATAAGTAAAGTAAGAATAGAAAACTTATGCTCCCCCATTGTTTTCACTTATATTTGTATAAATATTAAATAACGTCTCAATAAGAATAGTAAGAGAAATAATTATGCTCCACCATTGTTTTCACTAATATCTGTATACATATTAAATAACGTCTCAATAAGTAAAGTAAGAAGAGAAATAATTATGCTCCACCACTGTTTTCACTAATATTTGTATACATATTAAATAACGTCTCAATAAGTAAAGTAAGAAGAAAAATAATTATGCTCCACCACTGTTTTCACTAATATTTGTATACATATTAAATAACGTAGTATCAGTTTTTTGGGGAAAATTTTAAAGGTTAGGCCGAACTTTTTAGGGGTCAGGCCAAATTTTTTTGTTTTTTTTTGTTTTGAAGTCAAAATATATCTCATGGTTGTAGGAGAGTGAAAAATTAGGGGGCTGGAGAGAATTAGGGGTCGGGGAAAATTTTAGGGGTCAGGACGAACTTTTAAGGGCTCAGGCCAAATTTTTTTGTTTTTTTTTGTTTTGAAGTCAAAATATTTCTCATGGTTTGGGGAGAGTGAAAAATTAGGGGGCTAGAGAGATTTAGGGATCGGGGAAAATTTTAGGGGTCAGGACGAACTTTTTAGGGGTCAGGCCAAATTTTTTTGTTTTTTTTGGTTTTGAACTCAAAATATTTCTCAGGGTTGGCGGAGAGTCAACAATTAGGGGGCTGGAGAGATTGAGTGGTCGGGGAAAATTTTAGGGGTCAGGACGAACTTTTTAGGGGTCAGGCCAAATTTTTTTCTTTTTTTTTGGTTTTGAACTCAAAATATTTCTCAGGGTTGGGGGAGAGTGAAAAATTAGGGGGCTGGAGAGATTTAGGGGACGGGGAAAATTTTAGGGGTCAGGCCAAATTTTTTAGGGTCTGCCCAAATTTAGGGGCGGCGATATGTACGTATTTAGCTTCCACACCGGGGCGGCGATAGGTACTTATTTAGCATTCAGCGGTGGTGATAGGTACTTATATAGCATGTGCACATGGGCGGTAATAAGTACGTATATAGTATGCACACCGGGGCAATGATAGGTATGTATTTAGCATGCGCACTGAGGCAGCGATCGGTTCATATATAGCACGCACACCGGGTCGGCGATAGGTACGTATATAGCACGTGCACAGTGGCGGCGAAAGGTACATATTTAAAATTCACACCGGGCGGCGAAAGGTACATATTTAAAATTCACACCGGGGCGGGGATAGGTACGTATTTAGCATTCACGCCGGGGCGGCGATAGGTATGTATTTAGCATTCACACCAAGGCAGCGATAGGTATGTATTTAGCATTCGCACCGGGCAGCGATATGTACGTATTTAGCTTTCAGCACCGGGGCGGCGATAGGTACGTATTTAGAATTCACACAGGGGCGGCAATAGGTACGTATTTAGAATTCACACCGGGGCGGCGATAGGTATGTATTTAGCATTCGCACCAGGGCGGCGATATGTACGTATTTAGCTTCCACACCAGGGCGGCGATAGGTACGTATTCAGAATTCAGGGGTGGCGATAGCTACGTATATAGCATGTACACATGGGCAGCAATAAGTACGTACATAGCATGCGCTCTCCGGCGGCGATCAGTACATATATTGCACGCGCACCGGGGCGGCGAAAGGTATGTATTTCGCATTCGCACCGTAGTGGTGATAGGTACATATTTAGCATTCGCACTGGGGCGGCTATAGGTACGTATGTAGCATTTGCAACAGGCCGGCTATAGGTACGTATTTAGTATTCGCACTGGGCCGGCGATAGGTACGTATTTAGCATTCGCACTGGGCCGGCGATAGGTACGTATTTAGCATTCACACCAAAGCGGCAATATGTACATATTAATTATTCGCACTAGGGCAGCGATAGGTACTTATGTAGCATGCACACCAAGGCGCAATTGGTCTGTCTTTAGTATTCGCACTAGGGCAGCGATAGGTACTTATGTAGCATGCACACCGGGGCGCAATAGGTATGTATTTAGCATTCACACCGGGGCAACGATAGGTACTATTTAGCATTTGCAACGGGGCGGCGATAGGTACTTAAATAGTATCTGCACTGGGGCGGCGATAGGTACGTATATAGTATGTTCACTGGGGCGGCGATAGGTACGTATATAGTATGCGCACCGGGGTGATGATAGATACGTATATAGTATGAACACCGGGGTGGAGATAAGTACCTATATAGAAGGCGCAGATAGAGGTGTTACTTTTTATAGAAATATGTCATACTATTACCCTGGGCAATAGGAGAAATGGTGGGGAAGAAACAGCTTTTGCAAAAGGCAAAATTAGAAAGTAGCGGCGAAATGGGGCGACCAGGAAAGAGAAAGGTAGCAGATAAAGAGACGGCTATAGAGAGAGGGGGCGGACATAGAAGTTTGAATATAAAGATGTTACACGCACGATCTTTCTTCAAATATATGTTTTTATGACCCGAGCAACGCCGGGTAGCCCCGCTAGTCTATTATATAAAGGGCAGTTGTCTGTATGTCTGTTTGTTTGTATGTCCAGTATCTCCTCAAAAACTATGCGGCAACATGTCAAAAAGTTGATATCTTTAGCACCGTACATATCCCGTAATCATAATATCTAAAAATCGCGACAAACGATTCACTCGCTCACAGTCAACCGGACCACTTTCCGACAAAAGGTAGCAGTTTTTTTCGTATTTTTCACGAAATTTCAACGTTAATATGTAGTAAATTCGAAATAATCTAATGTATTTATGTACTAATCCGATAAAAATGCCGAGTCACTGTAAACATCCCATAATCCCTTGCCGGATGTACCCGGTCTTGCCCTAAATTGTGTCCGGTTGTATCAGATCATCCATTAACTTCTGTCCGGTTGCATCAATAACAACATAGGAATCCTACGGTAAGAGTGTGTAGTGAAACAAGGGTTGCTCAATCACATCCGGACCTGTCCCATAATCCCTTGCCGGATGTACCCGGTCTTGCTCTAAATTGTGTCCGGTTATATCAGGTCATCATGACGTCAGAGAGTGGCAGATAATTTGAAAAATAATGCAAAGTGGCGGGAATAAATTCACTCACACTACAACCTTTTAATAGACGCTAATATTCCTCCCACTCCCTTCCGTTATCATGATAGGCATTACCTCCTCCTTTCATGCCAAATTGGGGGGGGGGGGGTGACGGCATTCGCCGGTGTGAGCGCCTATGTGCATTTATTTGCATTATTAATAGACGATAATATTCCCCCCCCTCCCTCCCTCCCTGTGGCCGTTCTGTAATCATGATAGGAATTACCTCCTCCTTCCAGGCCAAATTGGGGGGTGGGTACGGTATTCGCCGGTGTGAGCATTACCTCCTCCTTTTTTGAGAAGTGTAGGGGTAGGGTAGTATCGGTTCCGTTGTCATGATGCACTGATCCCATGCATTACCTCCTCCTTTTTTGAGAAGTGTAGATGTAGAATAGTATCTGTTCCGTTGTCATGATGTGCTCATCCCATGAATTACCTCCTCCTTTTTTGAGAAGTGTAGGGGTAGGGTCGTGTCGGTTCCGTTGTCATGATGCCCTCATCCCATGCATTATCTCCTCCTTTTTTGAGAAGTGTTGAGGTAGGGTCGTATCGGTTCCGTTGTCATGATGCACTATTCCCATGCATTACCTCCTCCTTTTTTGAGAAGTGTAGAGGTAGGGTAGGGGTCAGGACGAACTTTTTAGGGGTCAGGCCAAATTTTTTTGTTTTTTTTTGTTTTGAAGTCAAAATATATCTCATGGTTGGGGGAGAGACAAAAATTAGGGGGCTGGAGAGATTTATGGGTCGGGGAAAATTTTAGGGGTCAGGACGAACATTTTAGGGGTCAGGCCTAATTTTTTTGTTTTTTTTTGTTTTTTTTTGTTTTGAAGTCAAAATATTTCTCAGGATTGGGGGAGAGTGAAAAATTAGGGGGCTGGGGAGATTTAGGAGTCGGGGAAAATTTTAGGGGTCAGGACGTACTTTTTAGGGGTCAGGCCAAATTTTTTTCTTTTTTTTTGTTTTGAAGTCAAAATATATCTAATGGTTGTAAGAGAGTGAAAAATTAGGGGGCTGGAGAGATTTAGGGGTCGGGGAAAATTTTAGGGGTCAGGACGAACTTTTTAGGGGTCAGGCCAAATTTTTTTGTTTTTTTTTGTTTTGAAGTCAAAATATATCTCATGGTTGGGGGAGAGTGAAAAATTAGGGGGCTGGAGAGATTTAGGGGTCGGGGAAAATTTTAGGGGTCAGGACGAACTTTTTAGGGGTCAGGCCAAATTTTTTTGTTTTTTTTTGTTTTTTTTTGTTTTGAAGTCAAAATATTTCTCAGGGTGTTGGGAGAGTGAAAAATTAGGGGGCTGGAGAGATTTAGGGGTCAGGACGAACTTTTAAGGGGTTAGGCCAAATTTTTTTGTTTTTTTTTGTTTTGAAGTCAAAATATATCTAATGGTAGTAAGAGAGTGAAAAATTAGGGGGCTAGAGAGATTTAGGGGTCGGGGAAAATTTTAGGGGTCAGGACGAACTTTTTAGGGGTCAGGCCAAATTTTTTTGTTTTGAAGTCAAAATATATCTCATGGTTGGGGGAGAGACAAAAATTAGGGGGCTGGAGAGATTTAGGGGTCGGGGAGAATTTTAGGGGTCAGGACGAACTTTTTAGGGGTCAGGCCAAATTTTTTTGTTTTTTTTTGTTTTTTTTGTTTTTTTTTGTTTTGAAGTCAAAATATTTCTCAGGGTTGGGGGAGAGTGAAAAATTAGGGGGGGAGAGTGAAAAATTAGGGGGCTGGAGAGATTTAGGAGTCGGGGAAAATTTTAGGGGTCAGGACGAACTTTTTAGGGGTCAGGCCAAATTTTTTTGTTTTTTTTTTGTTTTGAAGTCAAAATATTTTTCATGGTTGGAGAGGAGTGAAAAATTAGGGGGCTGGAGAGATTTAGGGGTCGGGGAAAATTTTAGGGGTCAGGACGAACTTTTTAGGGGTCAGGCCAAATTTTTTTTTTTTTGTTTGTTTTTTTTTGTTTTGAAGTCAAAATATTTCTCATGGTTGGAGGAGAGTGAAAAATTAGGGGGCTGGAGAGATTTACGGGTCGGGGAAAATTTTAGGGGTCAGGACGAACTTTTTAGGGGTCAGGCCAAATTTTTTTGTTTTTTTTTGTTTTGAAGTCAAAATATATCTCATGGTTGGGGGAGAGACAAAAATTAGGGGGCTGGAGAGATTTATGGGTCGGGGAAAATTTTAGGGGTCAGGACGAACATTTTAGGGGTCAGGCCTAATTTTTTTGTTTTTTTTTGTTTTTTTTTGTTTTGAAGTCAAAATATTTCTCAGGATTGGGGGAGAGTGAAAAATTAGGGGGCTGGGGAGATTTAGGAGTCGGGGAAAATTTTAGGGGTCAGGACGTACTTTTTAGGGGTCAGGCCAAATTTTTTTCTTTTTTTTTGTTTTGAAGTCAAAATATATCTAATGGTTGTAAGAGAGTGAAAAATTAGGGGGCTGAAGAGATTTAGGGGTCGGGGAAAATTTTAGGGGTCAGGACGAACTTTTTAGGGGTCAGGCCAAATTTTTTTGTTTTTTTTTGTTTTGAAGTCAAAATATTTCTCATGGTTGGGGGAGAGTGAAAAATTAGAGGCTGGAGAGATTTAGGGGACGGGGAAAATTTTAGGGGTCAGGACGAACTTTTTAGGGGTCAGGCCAAATTTTTTTGTTTTTTTTTGTTTTGAAGTCAAAATATATCTCATGGTTGGGGGAGAGTGAAAAATTAGGGGGCTGGAGAGATTTAGGGGTCGGGGAAAATTTTAGGGGTCAGGACGAACTTTTTAGGGGTCAGGCCAAATTTTTTTGTTTTTTTTTGTTTTTTTTTGTTTTGAAGTCAAAATATTTCTCAGGGTGTTGGGAGAGTGAAAAATTAGGGGGCTGGAGAGATTTAGGGGTCGGGGAAAATTTTAGGGGTCAGGACGAACTTTTAAGGGGTTAGGCCAAATTTTTTTGTTTTTTTTTGTTTTGAAGTCAAAATATATCTAATGGTTGTAAGAGAGTGAAAAATTAGGGGGCTAGAGAGATTTAGGGGTCGGGGAAAATTTTAGGGGTCAGGACGAACTTTTTAGGGGTCAGGCCAAATTTTTTTGTTTTGAAGTCAAAATATATCTCATGGTTGGGGGAGAGACAAAAATTAGGGGGCTGGAGAGATTTAGGGGTCAGGACGAACTTTTTAGGGGTCAGGCCAAATTTTTTTGGTTTTTTTTGTTTTTTTTGTTTTTTTTTTGTTTTGAAGTCAAAATATTTCTCAGGGTTGGGGGAGAGTGAAAAATTAGGGGGGGGAGAGTGAAAAATTAGGGGGCTGGAGAGATTTAGGAGTCGGGGAAAATTTTAGGGGTCAGGACGAACTTTTTAGGGGTCAGGCCAAATTTTTTTGTTTTTTTTTGTTTTGAAGTCAAAATATTTTTCATGGTTGGAGAGGAGTGAAAAATTAGGGGGCTGGAGAGATTTAGGGGTCGGGGAAAATTTTAGGGGTCAGGACGAACTTTTTAGGGGTCAGGCCAAATTTTTTTTTTTTTTTTTTGTTTTTTTTTGTTTTGAAGTCAAAATATTTCTCATGGTTGGAGGAGAGTGAAAAATTAGGGGGCTGGAGAGATTTACGGGTCGGGGAAAATTTTAGGGGTCAGGACGAACTTTTTAGGGGTCAGGCCAAATGTTTTTGTTTTTTTTTGTTTTGAAGTCAAAATATATCTCATGGTTGGGGGAGAGACAAAAATTAGGGGGCTGGAGAGATTTAGGGGTCGGGGAAAATTTTAGGGGTCAGGACGAACATTTTAGGGGTCAGGCCTAATTTTTTTGTTTTTTTTTGTTTTTTTTTGTTTTGAAGTCAAAATATTTTTCATGGTTGGAGAGGAGTGAAAAATTAGGGGGCTGGAGAGATTTAGGAGTCGGGGAAAATTTTAGGGGTCAGGACGTACTTTTTAGGGGTCAGGCCAAATTTTTTTATTTTTTTTTGTTTTGAAGTCAAAATATATCTAATGGTTGTAAGAGAGTGAAAAATTAGGGGGCTGGAGAGATTTAGGGGTCGGGGAAAATTTTAGGGGTCAGGACGAACTTTTTAGGGGTCAGGCCAAATTTTTTTGTTTTTTTTTGTTTTGAAGTCAAAATATTTCTCATGGTTGGGGGAGAGTGAAAAATTAGAGGCTGGAGAGATTTAGGGGACGGGGAAAATTTTAGGGGTCAGGACGAACTTTTTAGGGGTCAGGCCAAATTTTTTTCTTTGTTTTGGTTTTGAACTAAAAATATTTCTATAGGTTGGGGGAGAGTGAAAAATTAGGAGGCTGGAGAGATTTAGGGGTCGGGCCAAATTTTTTAGGGTCTGCCCAAATTTAGGGGCGGCGATATGTCTGTATTTAGCTTTTACACCGGGGCGGCGATAGGTACTTATTTAGCATTCAGCAGTGGTGATAGGTACTTATATAGCATGTGCACATGGGCGGTAATAAGTACGTATATAGTATGCACACCGGGGCAGTGATAGGTATGTATTTAGCATGCGCACTGAGGAAGCAATCGGTTCATATATAGCACGCGCACCGGGGCGGCGATAGGTACGTATATAGCACGCGCACAGGGGAGGCGAAAGGTACATATTTAAAATTCACACCGGGCGGCGAAAGGTACATATTTAAAATTCACACCGGGGCGGCGTAGGTACGTATTTAGCATTCACACCGGGGCAGCGATAGGTATGTATTTAGCATTCGCACTGGGGAGCGATATGTACGTATTTAGCTTCCGCACCGGGGCGGCGATAGGTACGTATTTAGAATTCACACCGGGGCGGCAATAGGTACGTATTTTGAATTCACACCGGGGCGGCGATAGGTATGTATTTAGCATTCGCACCGGGGCGGCGATATGTACGTATTTAGCTTCCACACCAGGGCGGCGATAGGTACGTATTCAGAATTCAGGGGTGGCGATAGCTACGTATATAGCATGTACACACGGGCAGCAATAAGTACGTACATAGCATGCGCT
This sequence comes from Sepiola atlantica, assembly GCA_963556195.1. Lineage (NCBI taxonomy): Eukaryota > Metazoa > Mollusca > Cephalopoda > Sepiida > Sepiolidae > Sepiola > Sepiola atlantica. The sequence goes on along the minus strand of OY744523.1, from coordinate 54,798,847 downwards.
CTGCGGCGGCGATCAGTACATATATTGCATGCGTACCGGGGCGGCGAAAGGTATGTACTTCGCATTCGCACCGTAGTGGTGATAGGTACGTATTTAGCATTCGCACTGCGGCGGCTATAGGTACGTATTTAGCATTCGCACCAGGGCGGCTATAGGTACGTATTTAGCATTCGCACTGGGCCGGCGATAGGTACGTATTTAGCATTCACACCAAAGCGGCAATATGTACATATTAATTATTCGCACTAGGGCAGTGATAGGTACTTATGTAGCATGCACACCGGAGCGCAATTGGTATGTCTTTAGTATTCGCACTAGGGCAGCGATAGGTACTTATGTAGCATGCACACCGGGGCGCAATAGGTATGTATTTAGCATTCACACCGGGGCAACGATAGGTACTATTTAGCATTCGCAACGGGGCGGCGATAGGTACTTAAATAGTATCTGCACCGGGGCGGCGATAGGTACGTATATAGTATGTGCACTGGGGCGGCGATAGGTATGTATATAGTATGCGCACCGGGGTGATGATAGATACGTATATAGTATGAACACCGGGGTGGAGATAAGTACCTATATAGAAGGCGCAGATAGAGGTGTTACTTTTTATAGAAATATGTCATACTATTACCCTGGGCAATAGGAGAAATGGTGGGGAAGAAACAGCTTTTGCAAAAGGCAAAATTAGAAAGTAGCGGCGAAATGGGGCGACCAGGAAAGAGAAAGGTAGCAGATAAAGAGACGGCTATAGAGAGAGGGGGCGGACATAGAAGTTTGAATATAAAGATGTTACACACACGATCTTTCTTCAAATATATGTTTTTATGACCCCGAGCAACGCCGGGTAGCCCCGCTAGTTTAAAATAAAAAACAAAGACATTTTCATTTTATTATATTTTCTTTAAAAAAAAAATCAAGCCACCTATTTGATTACTTATTTTTGTAAAAGAAATTATTTAAAATAAAAAACAAAGACATTTTCATTTTATTATATTTTCTTTAAAAAAAAAATCAAGCCACCTATTTGATTACTTATTTTTGTAAAAGAAATTATTTAAAATAAAAACCAAAGACATTTTCATTTTATTATATTTTCTTTAAAAAAAAATCAAGCCACCTATTTGATTACTTATTTTTGTAAAAGAAATTATTTAAAATAAAAAACAAAGACATTTTCATTTTATTATATTTTCTTTTTAAAAAAAATCAAGCCACCTATTTGATTACTTATTTTTGTAAAAGAAATTATTTAAAATAAAAAACAAAGACATTTTCATTTTATTATATTTTCTTTAAAAAAAAATTCAAACCACCTATTTGATTACTTATTTTTGTAAAAGAAATTATTTAAAATAAAAAACAAAGACATTTTCATTTTATTATATTTTCTTTTAAAAAAAAAATCAAGCCACCTATTTGATTACTTATTTTTGTAAAAGAAATTATTTAAAATAAAAAACAAAGACATTTTCATTTTATTATATTTTCTTTAAAAAAAAATTCAAACCACCTATTTGATTACTTATTTTTGTAAAAGAAATTATTTAAAATAAAAAACAAAGACATTTTCATTTTATTATATTTTCTTTTAAAAAAAAAATCAAGCCACCTATTTGATTACTTATTTTTGTAAAAGAAATTATTTAAAATAAAGAACAAAGACATTTTCATTTTATTATATTTTCTTTTTTTAAAAAATCAAACCACCTATTTGATTACTTATTTTTGTAAAAGAAATTATTTAAAATAAAAAACAAAGACATTTTCATTTTATTATATTTTCTTTTTAAAAAAAAAATCAAACCACCTATTTGATTACTTATTTTGTAAAAGAAATTATTTAAAATAAAAAACAAAGACATTTTCATTTTATTATATTTTCTTTAAAAAAAAAATCAAGCCACCTATTTGATTACTTATTTTGTAAAAGAAATTATTTAAAATAAAAAACAAAGACATTTTCATTTTATTATATTTTCTTTAAAAAAAAAATCAAGCCACCTATTTGATTACTTATTTTTGTAAAAGAAATTATTTAAAATAAAAACAAAGACATTTTCATTTTATTATATTTTCTTTAAAAAAAAAATCAAGCCACCTATTTGATTACTTATTTTTGTAAAAGAAATTATTTAAAATAAAAAACAAAGACATTTTCATTTTATTATATTTTCTTTAAAAAAAAAAGCAAGCCACCTATTTGATTACTTATTTTTGTAAAAGAAATTATTTAAAATAAAAACAAAGACATTTTCATTTTATTATATTTTCTTTAAAAAAAAAATCAAGCCACCTATTTGATTACTTATTTTGTAAAAGAAATTATTTAAAATTAAAAACAAAGACATTTTCATTTTATTATATTTTCTTTAAAAAAAAAATCAAGCCACCTATTTGATTACTTATTTTTGTAAAAGAAATTATTTAAAATAAAAACAAAGACATTTTCATTTTATTATATTTTCTTTAAAAAAAAAATCAAGCCACCTATTTGATTACTTATTTTTGTAAAAGAAATTATTTAAAATAAAAACAAAGACATTTTCATTTTATTATATTTTCTTTAAAAAAAAATCAAGCCACCTATTTGATTACTTATTTTTGTAAAAGAAATTATTTAAAATAAAAACAAAGACATTTTCATTTTATTATATTTTCTTTTAAAAAAAAAATCAAGCCACCTATTTGATTACTTATTTTTGTAAAAGAAATTATTTAAAATAAAAACAAAGACATTTTCATTTTATTATATTTTCTTTAAAAAAAAAATCAAGCCACCTATTTGATTACTTATTTTTGTAAAAGAAATTATTTAAAATGAAAACAAAGACATTTTTATTTTATTATATTTTCTTTAAAAAAAAAATCAAGCCACCTATTTGATTACTTATTTTTGTAAAAGAAATTATTTAAAATAAAAACAAAGACATTTTCATTTTATTATATTTTCTTTAAAAAAAAAAATCAAACCACTTATTTGATTACTTATTTTTGTAAAAGAAATTATTTAAAATGAAAACAAAGACATTTTCATTTTATTATATTTTCTTTAAAAAAAAATCAAGCCACCTATTTGATTACTTATTTTTGTAAAAGAAATTATTTAAAATAAAAACAGACATTTTCATTTTATTATATTTTCTTTAAAAAAAAAATCAAGCCACCTATTTGATTACTTATTTTTGTAAAAGAAATTATTTAAAATAAAAACAGAGACATTTTCATTTTATTATATTTTCTTTAAAAAAAAAATCAAGCCACCTATTTGATTACTTATTTTTGTAAAAGAAATTATTTAAAATAAAAACAAAGACATTTTCATTTTATTATATTTTCTTTAAAAAAAAAATCAAGCCACCTATTTGATTACTTATTTTTGTAAAAGAAATTATTTAAAATAAAAACAAAGACATTTTCATTTTATTATATTTTCTTTAAAAAAAAAATCAAGCCACCTATTTGATTACTTATTTTTGTAAAAGAAATTATTTAAAATAAAAACAAAGACATTTTCATTTTATTATATTTTCTTTAAAAAAAAAATCAAGCCACCTATTTGATTACTTATTTTTGTAAAAGAAATTATTTAAAATAAAAACAAAGACATTTTCATTTTATTATATTTTCTTTAAAAAAAAAATCAAGCCACCTATTTGATTACTTATTTTTGTAAAAGAAATTATTTAAAATAAAAACAAAGACATTTTCATTTTATTATATTTTCTTTAAAAAAAAATCAAGCCACCTATTTGATTACTTATTTTTGTAAAAGAAATTATTTAAAATAAAAACAAAGACATTTTCATTTTATTATATTTTCTTTAAAAAATAAATCAAGCCACCTATTTGATTACTTATTTTTGTAAAAGAAATTATTTAAAATAAAAACAAAGACATTTTCATTTTATTATATTTTCTTTAAAAAAAAATCAAGCCACCTATTTGATTACTTATTTTTGTAAAAGAAATTATTTAAAATAAAAACAAAGACATTTTCATTTTATTATATTTTCTTTAAAAAAAAAATCAAGCCACCTATTTGATTACTTATTTTTGTAAAAGAAATTATTTAAAATAAAAACAAAGACATTTTCATTTTATTATATTTTCTTTAAAAAAAAAAATCAAGCCACCTATTTGATTACTTATTTTTGTAAAAGAAATTATTTAAAATAAAAACAAAGACATTTTCATTTTATTATATTTTCTTTAAAAAAAAAAATCAAGCCACCTATTTGAATACTTATTTTTGTAAAAGAAATTATTTAAAATAAAAACAAAGACATTTTCATTTTATTATATTTTCTTTAAAAAAAAAATCAAGCCACCTATTTGATTACTTATTTTTGTAAAAGAAATTATTTAAAATAAAAACAAAGACATTTTCATTTTATTATATTTTCTTTAAAAAAAAAATCTAGCCACCTATTTGATTACTTATTTTTGTAAAAGAAATTATTTAAAATAAAAACAAAGACATTTTTATTTTATTATATTTTCTTTAAAAAAAAAAATCAAGCCACCTATTTGATTACTTATTTTTGTAAAAGAAATTATTTAAAATAAAAACAAAGACATTTTCATTTTATTATATTTTCTTTAAAAAAAAAAATCTAGCCACCTATTTGATTACTTATTTTTGTAAAAGAAATTATTTAAAATAAAAAACAAAGACATTTTCATTTTATTATATTTTCTTTTTAAAAAAAATCAAGCCACCTATTTGATCACTTATTTTTGTAAAAGAAATTATTTAAAATAAAAACAAAGACATTTTCATTTTATTATATTTTCTTTAAAAAAAAAATCAAGCCACCTATTTGATTACTTATTTTTGTAAAAGAAATTATTTAAAATAAAAACAAAGACATTTTCATTTTATTATATTTTCTTTAAAAAAAAAATCAAGCCACCTATTTGATTACTTATTTTTGTAAAAGAAATTATTTAAAATAAAAACAAAGACATTTTCATTTTATTATATTTTCTTTAAAAAAAAAATCAAGCCACCTATTTGATTACTTATTTTTGTAAAAGAAATTATTTAAAATAAAAACAAAGACATTTTCATTTTATTATATTTTCTTTAAAAAAAAAATCAAGCCACCAATTTGATTACTTATTTTTGTAAAAGAAATTATTTAAAATAAAAACAAAGACATTTTCATTTTATTATATTTTCTTTAAAAAAAAATCAAGCCACCTATTTGATTACTTATTTTTGTAAAAGAAATTATTTAAAATAAAAACAAAGACATTTTCATTTTATTATATTTTCTTTAAAAAAAAAATCAAGCCACCTATTTGATTACTTATTTTTGTAAAAGAAATTATTTAAAATAAAAACAAAGACATTTTCATTTTATTATATTTTCTTTAAAAAAAAAAATCAAGCCACCTATTTGATTACTTATTTTTGTAAAAGAAATTATTTAAAATAAAAACAAAGACATTTTCATTTTATTATATTTTCTTTAAAAAAAAAAATCAAGCCACCTATTTGAATACTTATTTTTGTAAAAGAAATTATTTAAAATAAAAACAAAGACATTTTCATTTTATTATATTTTCTTTAAAAAAAAAATCAAGCCACCTATTTGATTACTTATTTTTGTAAAAGAAATTATTTAAAATAAAAACAAAGACATTTTCATTTTATTATATTTTCTTTAAAAAAAAATCAAGCCACCTATTTGATTACTTATTTTTGTATAAGAAATTATTTAAAATAAAAACAAAGACATTTTCATTTTATTATATTTTCTTTAAAAAAAAATCAAGCCACCTATTTGATTATTTATTTTTGTAAAAGAAATTATTTAAAATAAAAACAAAGACATTTTCATTTTATTATATTTTATTTAAAAAAAAAATCAAGCCACCTATTTGATCACTTATTTTTGTAAAAGAAATTATTTAAAATAAAAACAAAGACATTTTCATTTTATTATATTTTCTTTAAAAAAAAAATCAAGCCACCTATTTGATTACTTATTTTTGTAAAAGAAATTATTTAAAATAAAAAACAAAGACATTTTCATTTTATTATATTTTCTTTAAAAAAAAAATCAAGCCACCTATTTGATTACTTATTTTTGTAAAAGAAATTATTTAAAATAAAAAACAAAGACATTTTCAATTTATTATATTTTCTTTTTAAAAAAAATCAAACCACCTATTTGATTACTTATTTTTGTAAAAGAAATTATTTAAAATAAAAAACAAAGACATTTTCAATTTATTATATTTTCTTTAAAAAAATAATCAAGCCACCTATTTGATTACTTATTTTTGTAAAATAAATTATTTAAAATAAAAAAACAAAGACATTTTCATTTTATTATATTTTCTTTAAAAAAAAATCAAGCCACCTATTTGATTACTTATTTTTGTAAAAGAAATTATTTAAAATAAAAAACAAAGACATTTTCAATTTATTATATTTTCTTTTAAAAAAAAAAGCAAGCCACCTATTTGATTACTTATTTTTGTAAAAGAAATTATTTAAAATAAAAAACAAAGACATTTTCAATTTATTATATTTTCTTTTAAAAAATAATCAAGCCACCTATTTGATTACTTATTTTTGTAAAAGAAATTATTTAAAATAAAAAACAAAGACATTTTCATTTTATTATATTTTCTTTAAAAAAAAAATCAAACCACCTATTTGATTACTTTCTTTATTTAAAATACACAGGTGACTATTTGTCGACAATCACCGTAATACTTCCTGTTTGGGTCGCTTAATATTCCGGTTTGCCACTTTAACCCCTTTGTGATTTTAAATTTTTAAAAAATAGTTCCTAAACGCGTTTCAGAATTTATGTGACTCTGAAATCATTTTTTTTTTTAATGAAGGGACGTAACTTTTCCTAACTCATAATAGATTTACTTCCCTTAGATGCTATTTTCTTAACGTGTGTAAATAAGTAAATAGGTTTCAATTTTATTATTTAATTTTATTTATTTATTACGAAAGACATTAATTTATTCAATAAATAACAACAAATAATAGGATCAAATTAATAAGATCTCTTTTTTCAAAACTAATCATTTTTAAATATTTTTATTCAAATTTGCCTTCTTAATTCTCATGTATTCGCTTATATGAGACACATTTCTCAACGCATTAATAGATAAACCTAATAACACACACAATCTCCATCATTCCAGTTATCATAGGAGCCACTCGACTCATGAAGAAAAATTTGAAAAAGTATTTAGCAAGTATACCTGGTGAACCAAGTGCAAGAGTAATCCAAACAACTGCACTCAAGGGAACAGCCAGAATTCTGAAAAGAGCTCTCGGTTGGAGTCTGTAAATAGCGGGTGATCGTATGGCATTTGGAAGAATGCCCCGTCCCAGTAAATGAATGAAAAGAAAAAGAAAAAAAGAAAAAAATATATATTGAAAAGAATAGGATGACACACCAGCAGCGAGGAAGAGAGGGGATGTGACGCCTTCAGCACTGTTAGAAATCACAGTGCCGGCAGTCGCACTTGCTGACCCTTCCTTGTTAGAAATCACAGTGCTAGCAATCGCACTTGTCGACCCCTCCCTCAGAAGGAAGGTAAAGTGACCTTGACATTGACCGTAAACTTCGGCGCCGCTAAGTCTGGAGTGAACCTTCGAAAAGAACTTTTGCGCGCCTTTTTCCCCGCATGCGGGGTCTTTTTCGAATCTGATAGCAGTTGAGATTTTGCGAGGCAACAGTGAACCTCGTGTGTACCGACCCCTTGTATTTTACAAGTTTCTAGTGTTGTGTTTGCGAGGAATTAACCATGCGCCAACTCTAACAAAAAAAGGACTTAACGACCGAGCAATTAAAGTAACCTCGTGTCAATAATTTATCCCTAATTGATGATCAACTAAAAGGCTGAATAGGCAGTTCGTACCGTTTCTGCAACACAAGAAAGGCCATTCCCCTTTTGAAGTTCTTCCGGAATCAAGGTAAGTGTGGTTGTCGGCGTTACGACTCGTGATTTTTGGCCATTTTCTATTTGAGGAGAAATTCTCACATAGAAGATTTTGCAGAAACGTTATCTTTGTCTACGTTTATAGACACTTTTTATTGTTCTTCTGTCTGGTCTGACTTCGTTAAAAAAAAAAGAAGTGAAGATTTTTATTAAAAGGAAAATTACATTACGTATATACGTGTATTTATGTATAACCTTAGAAAGTAAATTTTTTGATAAATAAATAAATAAATAATAAATTAGATATTATTACTTGTTAAATTAAACAAAGGAAATATTTATTATTAGTAAAAAAAAAAACATTGTCAAATTGAACTTAAGGTTTAGTTTTAATTGAAAGTTTAAAAAAGAAAAATATTTCTGCCAGTTATGTCTCCCTCCAAGAAGGAGCTTGAGAGTAGGTTGGAAGGGAAAAAATTTCGAATTTCCTCAACTCTCGAATGGGTGGAGAATGGTTCGATGTCACAGCCTGTAAAAAATTCCCACTTGGAAAATATTAAAAGGTGGATTTCAGACTGTGATGATATCGTTGATCAGCTCTTAACGAAGTGCGAGTCCAAGGACGAACGGAGTTTGGTCTGTGAGAAATCCAACAGATTCTCGGACACGATTCGGGAAGGAATGATTAATATCGAGGGAGGTGTCTCAGACGGGATAGTGGGGGTTCAGGAGAATGTCAGGAAAATTCCTCTCATGAGACTGGACTTGCAGTGTTCTGTTTTCGACGGCAGCTCTTCCTCGGACAAATTCGAATTTCGGACCTTCCTGAAGCGATTCGAGTTCTGCACGGCTTCGATGGATGATAAAGCAGATAAATTGCTTTATTTGAAGTCGAAACTCATGGGAAGAGCGTTTGAGCTGGTGGCGGATTTTGACATTACGTCAGACAATTATAGCAGGGCTGTGAACTTATTAAGGGAAACGTTTATGAGCCCTGATATTATAAAAAACAAAATATTTGAGGAAATCCTTCCTCAGCCCGACCCTATTACCAACATTGAGAGGCTGAAAATTTATATTCAGCAAGTAAAATCAGACTTGACAGAGTTGGATAAATCCTTTAATACCGATTTTTTTACCGAAGACTCCACGTCCGGTAAACTCATCGCGCATGTCTTGTTCCGGAAATTTCCCTTAGAAATCCGGAAGGAGTTGATGTCGAGAAGCAGGGAAAGATACCCTTCTCTCCATGCCATCATGGAGAATGTCCCTGAAATAATCGAGTTCATCACTGCGGTGCCATTGCGCCCTAATAAAGCGCGGGAGTTTTGCCCGCCAAAACAGGCGTCCTCCTTGTCCGATAGCCACGGCAGTATGGCGGACAGGTCTCATGGACCTGTACATATTAAAAGGGAGAATTACTCCCTCAAAAATAATGTTAATGAAGCTAGGGGGAGGAATTGCAAGTTATGCTTGAAGTCCGACCATGGAATGAAAGATTGTCATAGATATTCGACGTACAAATTAAGGATCGAACGTGCTAGGGAGCTCAGCCTTTGTGGGAAATGTTTGGGTGCCCACAGGGAGGAAAATTGTCGTGGTTTGAAGGGATTTCCTTATCCTTGTGTATCCTGTGGTTCCAAATCACATTTTTCCGCGATGTGTCCCAAGTCACCCCAGGCCTTTGTGGGCAATACCTCCCTACTCTCGGGACATGACGAGTGCATTTGCCCGGTTCTTAGTGTCTCTATTAAGAGAGATGGCCCTCCTATCCATCTAAAGTGTCTTCTTGACACTGGTAGTCAGAGCTCCTTTTTCTCCGCTGACATTTAAAAAAAATTGTGTGCACGCGAGGAGCTCTCTCCTCGTTCTGTCGTTATGCCTATCAATACTTTTATAGGTACTAAAAATGTCAAGCTTTCACAACTTGGGGTGTCTGTTAGATTGGGAAATCAGATTCCCTTCATTTTTTCCTGCCAGATTCTCAGATGGTTTAAATCTGAAGTTTAAGGTATCTCGTTTTGTTGAGATTGTGGCTAACATTAGGGAGGCTGGATTTCGCCTCAACCCAGGGTATGAAAAATTTAATTATTCCACCTTGGACGGTCTCATAGGGTTAGATATCATTCAGCGTCTAGAGAATTTCCGTCTGGTTAACTGTCTCAACGGATCGGCTTGGCAAACTCCAAATGGGATTATTCCCTTTGGAGATATCAGCTGTTTCTTGGGAGACGGTTCGAGTTATGACAGTGATCAACTTGAATCCCCTTCCTTCACGGAGACAGTCCGTGTTTAACCCAATTGTTCGAGTTACCTCATTGAGGGAGCTTTAAATCCGATTGCTTCATTTCCGGACCCCTGGGGTCCCTTCTTCGAAGATTCTTCTGTGGAGCGTGGGGTAGAGAATTTTTTTTCTCTCGACTCGATAGGCGTTGATAGCAATTCTGATTTGTCGTCGTATGATGAAGACAAAATAAATGAATTCAAGAAAAATATTGCCATGGAAAATGGGAAGTATTATGTGGACTTGCCATGGGATGAGGAGAAAATATCTCTTGTTGAGTCAAATTATGTGCCTTCCTTGAAAATTATGCAAAGAGTGGCAGACTCCTTAGAGAGGAAGGGCATATATAAGGAATACCTACAAGTCTTCCGAGAATATGAGGAATTAGGTATTATTGAGCCTGTTCACGTTTCTCCAGGGGAGTTTGAAAATTATTGCTGGGTCCCGCTTCGCCCAGTTATTAAGGAAGGGATCGGTGTTACCGCCAAAATTCGTCCTGTTTTTAATTGTTCCTTCAAAAGGCGGGGGGGGGGGGGTCTCCTTAAATGATGCAGCTTATTCGGTTGTCAATTTGACGGCCAAGTTGTTGGATCTATTATTGACCTTTAGGAAGGATGATCATGTACTCTTGGGGGATCTTAAGAAGGCATTTTTACAAGTTCGTCTGAGGACCGATAAAGATAAAAATCGGTTTTGCTTTTTCTTGAAGGTGGGTGACCTCTTGCGCACCTTCAGATATAATTCTATTATCTTTGGCTTTAATGCAAGCCCATTCATCTTGAGTTTTATACTCAAGTATCATGCGGAGCAATACAGTTATGACGAAACGTCATCTGTACTTTGCAACAACTTTTATGTTGATAACATGGTCAAGACCAGCAGTAATCTCGAATTACTGTATTCAACTTACCATTCAGTACGCGACAGGCTGAAGGAGGCTGGGTTTGACTTACAATCTTGCAACTCGAATAATCAGAGCTTGCAGGAGGAGATGATAGAGGATGGGAGTGCATCCTTCCCTCTTCCTGTATCGGAGAAAGTGTTGGGATACCGGTTTTTCCCATAAAAGAATTCTGTGAGCCTTGCACCTACGGCGATTGATCCTGAGGCCTGCACTAAGCGCAGTATACTGGCTCAGTGTTCAAGGGTTTATGATCCGCTATCCTTGTGCCTCCCAGTTACTATTCAGGGTAAGGTTTTGATTAGCAAACTCTGGACAAACAATTTGTCTTGGGATCAGAAAATTCCAGAAGAATTTAAAGAAAATTGGCATTCATTGGCCAATGATTTGAATTCATTGAGCGAGTTGGAGTTTCCTAGAAGGGCGTTGAGAGAACACATTCCTACTGAATTCCTGTGTTTTTGTGATGCTTCTAAAGCTGCTTACGGCTTTGCTCTGTATGCTAAGCAAGGGAACGAATGCATATTGATATTTGCAAAGGCCAAGGTGGCCCCCCTTAAAGGGAAATCTCTACCAACTCTGGAACTTATGGCTATATATCTTGCCGTTAGCGTTATTCCCAACATTTTGAAGGCATTGAGCCCGGTAGTTATCCGGTCCCTATATCTCGTTTCGGATGCTCAAGTGGTTTTGTCTTGGGTCCTCAACGGGAAGGCAGCCAAAGGGAATATATTTGTTGAGAACCGTATTAAGGACGTTAAAAAGAAGGTGGAGGAGATAAATGGTGAACTTGGAATCTCCGTCCAGTTCAAGTATGTTCCGACTAATGAGAATCCAGCGGATTTACTTACTAGAGGTGTTTCCTCATCAAAATTCAAGCATCATTATGATTTATGGGTTTACGGCCCTGAATGGATACATCGGGCCGACATTGGTTGGCCGAATGCTCCTCTCCCCTGTCTGAAAAACGCTAATAAAAGGATTGTTTCCTGTATGTATGTTGATGATTCTTCCCTTTTTCCCGCATGCGGGGTCTTTTTCGAATCTGATAGCAGTTGAGATTTTGCGAGGCAACAGTGAACCTTGTGTCAATAATTTATCCCTAATTGATGATCAACTAAAAGGTTGATTATGCAGTTCGTACCGTTTCTGCAACACAAGACAGGCCATTCCCCTTTTGAAGTTCTCCCGGAATCAAGGTAAGTGTGGTTGTTGGCGTTACGACTCGTGATTTTGGCCATCTTCTATTTGGGGAGAAATTCTCACAGCACATGGAGGAAACATGAAACAAAGCGTGCAACTTGGTAACAATGTCACGTGCAGGTTTGTTGAATTACCAATGAGTACATGTTTTGCAAAATCAAGCACGGGCAAGAGATGGCTTCATTTATGGCATCACCTCAGATCATCACAACACCTGCCACATCTGTGGTATGGTCTTTAAAAGTCTGGCAGGCTTGAAGAGACACATCCGCGCCGCTCACTGAGAACCTTCATACTATTATCACATTGATACGCCAAAAGTAGTCATATTCGAAATCGAATCGCCAGCCACCATATATATATATATTCAAGATTCAAGCAAAGTATCTTAACGTCCTTAGCTCATGAGTTTTCAAAGATAATTCTTCTCCTCAGAGAATATATATATATATATATATATATATATATATATATATATATATATATATATATATTATAATATAAAATGAAATAATAAAATAAGGTGCCAATCAAATTTTATTAGAATTCAAAATTCAAGCAAAGTATCTTAACGTCTTTAGCTTATGAGTTTTCAAAGATAATTCTCTGAGGACGTTAAGATACTTTGCTTGAATTTTGAATTCTAATAAAATTTGATTGCCACCTTATTTTATTATTTCATTTTATATTATAATATTAATGCTCTATCCAGTATATTGAGCTTCAGTTTTTATCCGAATGTTTCACTAATTATAAGATATTAGTTGACGCTTATATCTTTTGTTGGATTACTTTATATATATATATATATATATATATATATATATATATATATAAAACTTATAGAAAGAGGCAAAATGCCTTCAAAAAAACATGTGTTAGATGCAGATATTTTTATTAAAATCAAAATAATTTTTTTTTTTCATCTTGACTTTTTTTCTAATAATTTAGCTTGGTACAACAAGCCTCATCAGAGATTTAAACAAATAAAATGTATTAACCTTTTCTTTTTTCCCCCGTAAGAATCCTTCCTGGCCTTGTAGAAGTGACGTCCGATGTTGTGTGGACTTAACGGTGTAAATGTCTTTTTTAAATTTGAACTTAAATCGCGCATAGTCAGACAAGTTCATTTTATATTCCAATGATGATGTTTTTTTATTTTCAATTTTTATTTTTTTACATTTTCAAAAACATAACATTCCTGTGAGATGTATTTTTACGAGCCGTTTCCCTGGAATGGAAGTGAGCCAACCAACATTATTATATCAATATCGTCTCTGCTACACCTCAAGATCATCAGAAAAATCCACAAAGAAGAAAAGTTTTCAAACTGAAAAGTCTTGAAAAAAACATACACCACACTGTGGGTTATTATGGGCAAAAACAAAGAGAGAGAAAACACAAAAAAAAAACTTTCACACGAGGAAAGAATCTCTTTAAGACGCCATACATTTCACAGGAATGTTATGTTTTTTGAAAATGTGAAAAAATAAAAATTGAAAATAAAAACCATGATTATTGGAATATAAAATGAACTTGTCTTATTTATTTATATATGCTCTGTTGTTACTGGTTGACAATCATCGAGCTGAATCTTTTTTGAAGAGAATACTAATTAAAAAGTACTGATAGTATATGCTAATACATATATTGTCATAATCAATATATATATATATATATATATATATATATATATGGTCAAGCAACGAATGTGAAAGTAATTTGTTTTAACCTAAAAAATGAATAATGAAATTTCAAGTATTTATAAATTAACTAGCCAAACATACCCACCCTCCGAGCAGCAATTAATTGGGAGAAGGGCGTATAGTTAAAAAAAAATGTTTTTACTCAAATAATTCCACAATTTTAACAACAAACTTTAGTAAATTTGTAGATTAACACCTTCAGCTAAATTACAAACCTCTTTTAAAAAAATGAGATTCTACTTTTTAGGGTCATTCTAACTTATTAGAGCGGTTAAGTAATATATTTTTGAACATTAACCCTAAGTTCGACTGGCAAGGTTGCAAAACCACACGTAATCGGTTATAAAATCAAAAAAAAAATAACGAATCTTATATGGATATTTGTCTTGCTTAAAAATGTGATATCTAAGTTTAAAATGCAATTTTGTATTTCTTTTATTGCAATCTGTTCTAAATAGAGATATTAATTAATTTTTTTTTAAACTTTTTTTTACTTTTCTTCACTCTAAACAAGGCATATTGCCACTAAAACGTAAGAGGCTACTGTGATGGGAGCCAGATTTAGAGAGAGAGAGGGGGGGGGGGCAAATTAAGTTTGCAATTGGGCAGCAAGATGTTTGTTCACATTACATTTAAATTTATGCTATTGGGTACGGTTGGGGAAACAGGAAGCATGGAGGGAATTCCAAATGAGGAAAGAAGTTATTAAAGTAAAAATATTTTCGGCATCTGGGGACTGCTATAGTGAAGGGGTGGGATTTTGCTACTAGTCGGGTTGGTCGGGGATATTTACGTCGAAGGTGCACCAGAGCAGTAAGTTCATCAGAGAACATTCCGTGGAAGTACTTGTAAAACAAGCACAGGAATGCAACACTGCAGCGATGTGACAGAGGCTGGAGCTTGGCAGACAGTGTGGAACCTATTAGGCAAGAGACTCTGTTTTGCACCCTGTCCATGAGAGGTAGGCTAGTGGTTGGTGCACCAGACGAGATGCTGCAGCAATACTCCATGCATGGGCAAATGGTGGCTTTATAGAGATAATAATTTCAATAATCAAAAAATATATATTTTATCAAAAGAAAATGGCGATCCTATAAACATTTTTTTTTGTTATTTATTTTTTCCCATGGGAGGATTGAATGTTGGCAAAATTTGCACTTTTTCCCAAATTTATAAAAGTATACACATTAGCGTCAAGCAGAATTTCCACAAACAGAGTGTCTTCGCACAATCTTCCTGTTTGTGGAATACATGGCATCGGGACTGCTTCCCTGCAGATAATAACATGGTATTCTTCAAATCCAATGTCAACCAATTCCTGTCATGAACCGTATTCACAAGTATCCGAACTTGGTCCATTCACAAGTCTCCGAACTTGGTCCATTCACAAGTATCCGAACTTGGTCCATTCACAAGTATCCGAACTTGGTCCATTCACAAGTATCCGAACTTGGGCCATTCACAAGTATCCGAACTTGGTCCATTCACAAGTATCCGAACTTGGTCCATTCACAAGTATCCGAACTTGGTCCATTCACAAGTCTCCGAACTTGGGCCATTCACAAGTATCCGAACTTGGGCCATTCACAAGTCTCCGAACTTGGTCCATTCACAAGTATCCGAACTTGGGCCATTCACAAGTATCCGAACTTGGTCCATTCACAAGTATCCGAACTTGGTCCATTCACAAGTATCCGAACTTGGGCCATTCACAAGTCTCCGAACTTGGGCCATTCACAAGTATCCGAACTTGGTCCATTCACAAGTCTCCGAACTTGGGCCATTCACAAGTATCCGAACTTGGTCCATTCACAAGTATCCGAACTTGGTCCATTCACAAGTATCCGAACTTGGTCCATTCACAAGTCTCCGAACTTGGTCCATTCACAAGTATCCGAACTTGGTCCATTCACAAGTATCCGAACTTGGGCCATTCACAAGTATCCGAACTTGGTCCATTCACAAGTCTCCGAACTTGGTCCATTCACAAGTATCCGAACTTGGTCCATTCACAAGTATCCGAACTTGGTCCATTCACAAGTCTCCGAACTTGGGCCATTCACAAGTATCCGAACTTGGTCCATTCACAAGTATCCGAACTTGGTCCATTCACAAGTATCCGAACTTGGTCCATTCACAAGTCTCCGAACTTGGGCCATTCACAAGTATCCGAACTTGGGCCATTCACAAGTCTCCGAACTTGGTCCATTCACAAGTATCCGAACTTGGTCCATTCACAAGTATCCGAACTTGGTCCATTCACAAGTATCCGAACTTGGGCCATTCACAAGTCTCCGAACTTGGTCCATTCACAAGTCTCCGAACTTGGGCCATTCACAAGTATCCGAACTTGGTCCATTCACAAGTATCCGAACTTGGTCCATTCACAAGTCTCCGAACTTGGGCCATTCACAAGTATCCGAACTTGGGCCATTCACAAGTCTCCGAACTTGGTCCATTCACAAGTATCCGAACTTGGGCCATTCACAAGTATCCGAACTTGGTCCATTCACAAGTATCCGAACTTGGTCCATTCACAAGTATCCGAACTTGGTCCATTCACAAGTATCCGAACTTGGGCCATTCACAAGTCTCCGAACTTGGTCCATTCACAAGTATCCGAACTTGGGCCATTCACAAGTATCCGAACTTGGTCCATTCACAAGTATCCGAACTTGGTCCATTCACAAGTCTCCGAACTTGGTCCATTCACAAGTATCCGAACTTGATCCATTCCATCAATCATTCTCGGTCTTCTCTTAAGGTTTATTTATTCTTCAACTGAATTCCATCTTATTAACCTTTATCCTCGAGTGGCTTTTGGCCTTGATAAGCAGTGATTTATTAAAATAACACTTTTCAAAATCCCGCAAAAGTTGTAACTAATGACTGTTGTTAACATTTACTCAAGTAGTAGTGATCGCAGGGGAAGACAACTCATGATGCTTTTATTTGCTATTTTTGAGGTTTTCTATAGAAAGTGTCAGATGTTTAGAAATCGAGTTGTCATTCTGTAATAATGTGCACGACATGGATGTTTGGCAGCCCCAACGTCAGGTTTCGTAAACATCATGCAAAGTCCGACAGCTTTGAAGGATTAGCCAGAAAAAAGAGAGTCTTATTCTGAATCTTTGCACATGCGTGGAATGGGTGTTCTTACTTCTATAGTGGAGAGCACAGTTTCAGGGAGATAACTTGGATAATTCTACCCTTACAGATTATTTGTGAATTTTACTTAAATATTTTTAATTGATAACTTAAGGGAAGAAGGTCCATCAGGCATGTGTACGCGGTGTAATGATGTAATAAATAATGTGTTGTATGAAGAAATTATACAGGAATGATATGATGGATGTGTAATGTGTGTCTTCAAGATAGGATTAGTTCTGATGTCTAAATTTTAAGGCTTAAGCTTAAGAAAAAATAGAAATTCAGGGAACTTGCTTAATTGGTGTCTCATGACTATGCATCAAATTTAATGCAAATCTGAAATATTTGAATTTTCAAATAGGGGGTTGTTCCCTCTAAAAACCCTTTAAAACACTCCAAAGAAAATGAAATTTGTTAAATATTTATTAATACCTTTTGTTAAAATTTCACAAAAATCGGGGGTATCTGAATTTTCACAAAGAGCTTTCACTCTCTTTGCATAAAACTAAATTAAGCTAAATATAGCCCACATTTGATCTCCTTACGCCTAGTAGCTATGTTCCAAAATTAATAATAATCGGTTAATTAGTTTGAGAGCGAATCCTGTACATACAAATATATAGACATATACACATACAAATATATAAACACTAGCGGGGCTACCCGGCGTTGCTCGGGGTCATAAAAACATATAATTGAAGAAAAATCGCGTGTAACATCTTTACCACTGACATCTAGATTTTTTTTTTAGATTCAAAAGGTAAGTAAGTTCAATTAAAGAATAAACATGAATTTATATTGCAGGAGAACAAGGAAGAATGACACTGATTGCTAAGGACAGTGGGTCATTTCCCCTTTTGGCCAGAAAGATCCAGACTATTGAACAAGAGACAATGGTGTTCACTATATTGGACAGGAATCCACTTGATTGAATATGAAGGAACTTTGTCTTAGATTCAAAACCTACCCTGTATGGTAGAAACCATCACTAACATCTAGATTTTTTTTAAATTCAAAAGGTAAGTTCAATTAAACTATAAACATGAATTCATATTGTAGGGGAACAAGGAAGAATGACACCGGTTGCTAAGGACACCAGTGGGTTATTTCCCCTTCAGCTAGAGAGATCCAGACTACTGGACGAGAGAGAATGGTGTTCACCATGTTGGACAGGATTCCACATGTCTTAGATTCGAAACGTACTATGTATGGTATAGACCACCACGAGTGGTGAGTAACAAGCCTTTTTATTGTATGTTCTTGTATGTTGTGTTGCAAGTCCACTTTACGTTGGTCAATCTGTAAATAAAATGTGTTTATTGTATTTGGACGTATTTTTCCAATGCCCCATAGCATTGAGTTTAGTAGATATGTTTTCCCTTACAGGTGGTTAAGGTAATGAATATAAATACTAACAGTGGTGACCCCGACGTGATCGGACACACCGCCTTCTGATTGAATTTAAATACTAACAATGTAATTACTTATTCTTATTATTGTTATGAAAATAGCTACTACCAAATCTATATAATAATAGGTTAAGACATTTCCTGTTCATACGTACGTTATCACCTTCCACACCTATTTATTTTACTGAGATCATCCGATGGCCAAAGATGAAATGCACTGCAGTAACTACTACTTGCATTCTTGCATGTTGGACAGGATTCCATGTGGTTGAATATGAAGGAACTCTGTCTTAGATTCGAAACGTACCATGTATGGTAGAGACTACTACGAGTGGTGAGTAACAAGCCCTTTTATTGTATGTTCTTTTATGTTGTGTTGCATGTCTACTTTACATTGGTCAGTCTGTAAATAAAATGTGTATATTGTATTTGGGTGTATGTTCCCTTATTCTCTGTGCCTCATAGCATTGAGTTTAGTAGATATGTTTTCTATTATAGTGTTGTTAAGGTAATGAATATATATACTAACAATATAATTACTTATTCTTCTTCTTATTTTTTACTCACTGGGAGGAAAGAGGGGGCCATGGTGAAGTGGATACCAACATAGACTGACGGCCAAGTTCGAATCCAGTCAGTTCCATAGCACAACTTAAACTATGGATGTTGGCAACCTTCAAGTGGCTCCTTGTAAGTATCTGATTAAATCGTAAGATTGGTCAAGCAAAGCGAAATCAAAGTTGTTTACAATATCAGCAGGCATGCCTGTAGAGAGAAAAAGTTTACATTTATGTGACAAATGAGAGATGAGAAAACTGCCAGTCTGGTGTACCAGCAACAGAGAAGGGTGCATTCAATAAAACGAAATGCATTCTAATGGATTTAATATCGTTTAACTAAGATATTAAATCCACTAGAATGCATTTTTAATAGGATTTTTTAGTTTCGGTTTATTTCATACTATTGTATTTTGATTTCAATAAATATTCCATTAATAGTAAAAAAAAAAAAAATCAAATTTACGTTGACACGAGACGTGCATACACAAATGAAATTGTCTCATAATTTATTAATTATTGATAAAATAACTCATAAAAATATTTATTCTCAGTTTCATAATATTCAGATTTCGAGGAGTGAAAAGAGCAGAATATAGTTAAAATAAGTTATTTGTTTTAACTTCAATTATGATATTAATAAAAATGGAAACATGAAATTGAATAAAAATAGAAAAATAAAATTGGATGAAAATATAAAATAGAATTGAATTGTCATGGCAAATAACACTCTACCTGAGAGTTCAACATTCAAACTCCTTGGCCTAACCTTCACAGGTAACATGAATTGGAACAAATACATTGAAGACATTGCCAAGGCTATAGCAAAGAAGGGGGGTTCCCTCTACCGAGCTAGTAAACTCCTCACACCTGAAATTATCCTGTATCTCTACAAAGCCACCATCCGCCCATGCATGGAGTATTGTTGCCACATCTGGGCTGGGGCATCATCTACAAGCTCCAGTCCCAGTCCCATCGCCGCAATGTAGCATTCTTGTGTTTGTTTTACAAATACTTCAATGGATTATGCTCCAATGAACTGGCTACTCTGATGCCCCCTCTACGTAAATTCACTAGACCAACTCGACAATCAGCTAAGTTCCATCCATTCACTGTGGAGGTCCCCAGATGTCGGAGAGCTTTCTACTCCAATAGCTTATTTCCTCGTGCTGCTGGCCCCTGGAACTCCCTCCCTGTCCCCTGTTTCCCCGACGGTACTGACATGCAGAAATTTAAAACTAATGTAAACAGACATCTTGCTGAGCAGCTCCTAATTTAAGTTGCCCCCCCCCCTTACGTCTACAGTGGCGGCCTGCCTTGTTTGGGGTGAACTATGTTCAAAAAAAAATTAAATTAAATTAATAAATAGATAAATAAAATTGAATAAAAAAATGATAAAAATAGAAAAGTAGAATTCAAATATATAAGTTAAATTGTATAGAAATAGATAAATAAAATTGAATAAAAATAGATAACTAAAATGAAATTAAGTAGATGAAGAAAATTTAATAAAAAAGATAAATAAAATTAAATTAAGAAAGTAAACTGAATAAAAACAGATATAGATAATTAAATTAAATAGATAAAAAAAATTGATTAAAAATAGATAAAGAAAATTGAATAAAGCAAAGGAACATAATTGAATAAAATACAATTACATAAATGAATAAAATTGAATAAAAATGAATGGATAAAATACAATTACATCGATAAAAGCAATTAAATAAGAATACATGAATAAAGTTAAATTGATAAAGAAAATTTGATAAAAATTGATAAATGAAATTGAAGTAAACGATGGAACATAATTGAATAAAAATTGATCAATATAACAAAATTAAATAAATAAAAACAAATGAAGAAAAAAAAAGATGAAGAAAATATAATTAAAGAAAGAAAGAAGTTAAATAAAATAGATGAATAAAATTAAATAAAATAGATATAGAAAATTGATTCAAAATATATAAAGAAAATTGATTCAAAATATATAAAGAAAATTGATTTAAAATATATAAAGAAAATTGATTTAAAATATATAAGGAAAATTGATTTAAAATATATAAAGAAAATTGATTTAAAATATATCATGAAAATTGATTCAAAATATATAAAGAAAATTGAATAAAACAGAGGAACATAATTTAATAAAAATAGAAAAGTATAATTTAATAGATCAAGAAAATGTAATAAAAATATATAAATAAAATTAAATAGATTTCAAAAATTTGATAAAAACAGATAAATAAAATGAAATTAAATAGATTTTAAAAATTGATAAAAATATATAAATTAAATTAAATTAAATAGATTTTTAAAAATTTGATGAAAATAGATGAATAAAATGAAATTAAATAGATTTTTAAAAATTTGATAAAAATAGATAAATAAAATGAAAATAAAAAGATTTTAAAAAGTTAAATAAGAATAGGTGAATACAATTTAATTACATCAATAAAGAAAATGAATAAAGATAGATAAATTAAATTCAATCAAATAGATAAATAATATTGTAAATAACTAATTTTAAATTAAATGAAAAAAAAATTGGATAAGAAGAGATAAATAAAATAAACTACATAAAAAAACTTAATAACAAAAATTAATTAAATGGATAAAGAAAATTGAATAAAAATAAATGGATCAAATAAATTTAAATAGGAAAACCACAAAGAAAAAGAAATAGATAAAGTAAACTTAACCAATATAGACGAATACAATTAAATAAATAAAAGAAAACTGAATAAAAATATATAAATTAAATTTAATTAACATAGATAATAAATTAAATAAAAATAGATTAATAGAATTAAATGAAATTGATGATAAAATTTAATGAAAATACATGAATAAAGTAAAATTAAATTAAGAAGATTTAATAGGAATAGATGAATACAATAAAATTAAATCGATAAATAAAAATTGAATAAAAATAGGGAAATAAAATTTAATTAAGATAGAAAAATTAAATTGAATTAAAATACAAATAAAAACAGATAAATACACACTCCTCTATTGGCACTTCCCTAATTTTGACTGTGGTGGAATTTATCAGTTCTGGGAATTGATTGGATGTGGATGTGTAAAACAATGTTAAAAACGGTATTTTCCTCATAAAGGATAGATTAAACATAAAAGTGGAAGATTCCATAATTAAAACTGTAGATTTAAAAAAAAAACATAAACCTCTTTATCTATTATTGAAATGCATTGAGATTTTAAGAGTTTATTAGTAATTGACTACCCCCCCCCCAAAAAAAAAAAATCGATGAAGACCACCTTCTCCACAAGCTCCCCACAGAGACCTCTCCACAAGCTCACCTGAAGTCACGACGCCCATTCTCAGAGCATGCCCACCAGCTCCTGCATTCAACACCTGGTGACGTCACAAAACGAATCTGGCTGAAACGTTGCTGGACGGAGGAATGGCAGGCAGCAGATAAATCAAGGTTGCACAGATTTGTGGAGGACCCGGATAACCTATCAGGTATGGACCTCCCTCGCCGACAGTGAACAATGCTCAACCGCCTCATGACAGGTGTCGGCCGTTTCGCCATGACCATGAAAGGATGGGGACTCAGGGACTCGGCTGTCTGCGACTGTGGTCACTTTGAACAGACAGTAGACCACATCATCGAGTCATGCCTTAAACATCGACCACCCAACGGCGAAGCCGGCATAGCTGCGCTAGACAACAAAACATTAGCATGGCTTTTCTCAACCGAGCTGGTGATCTAACAGTGAGATGCTGTGAAGCAAACGAAAGAAGAAGAAGACCCCAAAAATAACTACACACCAAATTTGGCACAAAGAGCCCTTGGGATTCAGGATGTAATAACATTAAAAATACAAATACGAGTGAAGTTGGAGAAAACACAGGAGTTGACAAAAGTTGATCTTTCGAATTCACTAGCCACTAGTTTGGGTCAGTTATGAAAACGTAACCTTTTTGTACCATTTTAGTAATATGCAATCATATAGTAGCTGTTCCAGTAACATGTAACTCATAAGTGTTAATGTCAGTTGGGTTACTGCCCTTGGTTTAAAGAATGGCCACCAGGGCTAGGATCTATAAGAGTCTGGTAGCCATGTTGGATGAGTTTTAGAAGTGAAGTAACAATTGGACCAGAAGGACTGTTAAAGGAATTGGTTTACCAGTGGATGGTATCAAGATATTTAACAATAAGTACGCTTTCTAATTACCACATCTTTAAGTACCATCTTTTAGTAACACCTAACCAGTTAGTACCCTTTTTTTTAACATGTAAAACTTCAGTAGCTTTTCTAGTAAATGAGAGTAAAAACTGGACCTTGGGTTTACTTTCTGCAGTCTCGTAAAACTCGCTTCACTTTAGTTTGTCCTTTAGTCACCACATTCCATGAGGAAGAATTGCTGTTTTCTGCGTCCAAATCTATCCATTTAACACTTATCGTTGGCTAGTTTTTTTATCTTGAATTA
>OY744523.1:54760258-54762758 GCA_963556195.1 Sepiola atlantica | reverse complement strand
GAGGCAAGAATAGAGACACAGATGTCACGATGTGTAGTATTGCATAGGGTGATGTGTTTGTAGAAGGAGGATATATGGGCGTTCATGTGTTCCTTGATGTATACGTGCAACGGTCTTGTAGTGCTTCCTATATAGAATATATTGCACTTGGTCCATTGTAGGTTGTATACACAATTTGTGCGGTGGCACAGTCCGGTGTTAGTTATAGAGCAATTGGCCAGAGAGCAGGGTTTGAGGGTATGGTTAGTGTGTCTTTTAGATAGATGTTGGTGCAAGGAGGTGCTGGTGTGGGTGAATTGGATGGCAAGGTTTTCTTTGCATATGGCCTTGCAAATGGTAGTCGTGATTTTATCGCTAAGGAAAGAGAGTTTTAAGAAGCAGATATTGGAGAGGGTGCGGTGTCTGCTTGTTTTGGTCTTATTTAGGTGGGCTATGGTATAAGGGGGGTAGCCACTCCCATATATTCTTCTCTAGATATATAGATGACATACTTATCCTCACATCCTCTCTTGATGAAGCCATTCAAATATTTAACAATTTTAACACTGACCCCCACATACAATTCACCATCGAACACTCAAACGATTCTGGCTCACTCTCACTCCTTGACTTCAACCTCAACATCACTGAAGATGGTTCCATACATACCAACATCTATAGGAAACCTGCCTGCAAAAATCTTTTCATATATTTTAAGTCTGCCTTATCTCTTAAAGCTAAATTAGGCTACGCCTACAATGAAATTACCCACATAGAGAACAAATGCTCCTCTACTGCTGACAAAATAACACACACTAACGACTTCCATCAAACCCTACTAACTAACGGCTACCTCACTTCTACCATAGCCCACCTAAATAAGACCAACACATGCAGACACCACACCCTCTCCAATACCTGGTTCTTAAAACTCCCTATCCTTAGCGATAAAATCACCACTGCCATTCGCAAGGCCATACACAAAGAAACCCTTGACATCCAACTCACCCACACGGGCACCTCCTTGCGCCAACATCTATCTCAAAGACACACTAAACCAAACCATCCAGTCAAAATAACAGACAATCCAGAAAACTGCAACTCTTCACATTCCATCAACGATGTTTCTGACAAAGAGGGAAGAATTGCTGTTTTCAACTGTCAATCTACTCATCTCATTAAACCTTATTCTTGAGTGTTTTTTCTTTCCTTAATAAGTGGTGACTCATTGTTCAATAACTCCACATTATTAAGTGCTCGTAATTTATTACTGAAATATAATTCTTACAAGAAATGAATATTATAAGAAATTGTATAGCATAGAGTTTTACTTAGAATTTAATATGGGCGCCAGCATTCGGCACCAGCTTCTCAAGTCTGGGGAACCGTATAAACTGAGTCCATAAGGAACTCTTTATTATTATTATTATTATTATTATTATTATTATTATTATTATTATTATTATTATTATTATTATTGTCGTCGTCGGTGGTGGTGGTATCTATATTTTTATTTTTATTTATTTTTATTTTTTTACTCACTAGGAGTTTTCACACTGGTCATCATAAGTGATTGCTCACTGACCATAACCAGCGGTTTTCCCTGGAGTCTGAGTGACAACCCAGATTACAAGTACTTTCCACCTCTTGCAAATGGTTTTGTGTTATTGCAATAGCCGATTACCATTGATTTCTCGCTTATAACGACCATTGGTCTTCTTTATAATTTGGGTGTCAATAAGCCCCAGCAAGGTCTAAGTATTCTCCGTACCCTTCCATATAAGTCTGGTTATTATTATATTTTTTTTTTACTAATGTGTCACCACTTATCAAGCCTAAAAAAAACTTGATGATAAGGTTTAATGAAATGCATAAATCATTTTAGCGATAGTCCGTCACTTCATTAATGTTAAACTTCTTTCTGACCATCAGTATAGATTTACGCAAGCAAGGCCTACTGCAGATATCCTAGGGTCATCTCCAAACACATATACCATACACTGGACAACGCAGGTAAAGCTAGGGTGGTAACGCTTGATATATCCAAAGCCTTTGACAAGGTTTGGTATAAAGGTCTTCTCATAAAAATTAATTCATATGGTATTACTGGATGAATATTTAATATAATTAGATCCTTCCTAACCAGAAAAAAATCCTTCCTATCCAAAAGAAAGATCCAAGTTGCTCTCAATGGCTGTTAATCCAAACAACATGACACAAAAATGCAGGTGTACCCCAGAGATCGATCCTTGAACCTTTATTGTTTCTGATTTTCATAAACGATCTCCCTGATGACATTGTGTCTGAGATGGGTATATTTGCTGACGACACTATACTCTACTCTCGCCATGTGGGTAAAACAGACAAGCACATATCCGAGGCAATGGATGAATCTTTAAAAAGTGACCTCCAGTCTGTAGTGGAATGGGGTCATGAATGGATTGTAACATTTAATGCTGCTAAGACAAAGCTCCTTTCCTTCAACAACTACAAGAAACCTCTTCAACCACGGATTGCCATT
>OY744523.1:54740258-54755258 GCA_963556195.1 Sepiola atlantica | reverse complement strand
TTTATCATATTTTTTTTTATCATTTTATAGTGTGTGGGTGTGTGTGGGTGTGTGTGTGTATGTGTGTGTGTGAATCTTATTCTTCTTATTATTATTTCTAGCAATAATATGTATTTTTGTTTGTCTATATAACGAACGAACATATACTTCACTGCTCCCCCACCACCACCAAGAAGGAGTATGGTATCATGACGAACGACCAGAAACTACACTACCCATTCTCCAAAGGAGGAGGTAATGCCTGGGAGGATGATCTCATTACAACAGAACAGATTCTACACTATCCCCTCTAAAAAAAAGAGGAGAAGGTAATCTCTGGGAGGACGCTATCCACCTCAAAGAAAGGAACAAGTAATGCCTGGGAGGTTGGTATCATGACAACAGAACAGACACTACACTACCCGCACCCCCCACCCCCACCCCCTGAATTGAGCATCGAAAGATAGCAGTAGTATAGTTACTGTTTCAGACAGGGAGATACGAAATCTCCATTAGTAATAGATTTATTAAAAGTTGAAATTAGATAATTGGTATCATTCGAATTATTCGTACTATCATTCACATATTGGCGTTTATTTTCACAACGTTTCGTCCGACGTAACCTTCAACCTTTTTCAGATGTATCATGTCGAACTTGAGAATCTTTATGTCAAACGCACGCGGTAAACTACCAATACTTTCGAACTGAAACCGTTATTTAATCCACGGGAGTAGTTTTTTTTAGTTTTTTAATTTTATCATAGTTCACCCCAAACAAAGCAAGTTTCCACTGTAGATGTAAGGGCCTACTGAGAATTAGGGTAGAAGTTTAGGGGGTCATCCTAAATTGGGAGCTGTGCAGCAAAATGCTTGTTCACATTAGTTTTAAATTTCTGCATGTCGGTACAGTCGGGAAAACAGGGAACAGGGAGGGAGTTCCAAAGGCCAGCCGTTCGAGGGAAAGAAGCTATTGGAGTAGAAGGCTATCCGACATCTGGGGACCTCCACAGTGAATGGATGGGATTTAGCTGATTGTCAGGTTGGTTGAGTGTATTTATGTCGAGGGGACACTAGAGCAGCAAGTTCATTGGAGCAAATTCTATTGAAGTATTTGTAAAACAAGCACAATGAAGCACCATTGCAGCGATGGGACAGGGGCTGGAGCTTGGTGGATAGTGAAGGACCTATTAAGTTGGTGACTCTCTTTTGGACCTTGTCTAAGAGGGTAAGACTAATGGATGGTGCACCAGCCCAGATGTGGCAACAATACTCCATGCATGGGCGGATGGTGGCTTTGTAGAAATATAGTATACTGTCAGGTGTGAGAAGTTTTCTAGCACGGTAGAGGGAGCCCACTTTTGCAGCAGCATTGGCAATGTCTTCAATATATTTGTTCCAAGTTATGTTACCTGTTAATGTTAGGCCGAGGAGTTTGAACGTTGGACTCTCAGGTAGGGTTTTATTTGCCATGGTAATCGGTGGTTTAAGAGGTTTCTTGTGGTTATTGAAGGAAAGGAGCTTTATCTTAGCAGCATTAAATGTTACCATCCATTTATGACCCAATTCCACTGACATTTGGAAGTCACTTTCTAAGGATTCAGCCATTGCCTCGGATATGTGCGCGTCCGTTTTACCCAAATGACAAGAGTAGAGCGTAGTGTCTTCATGACCGATATGTGCACGTCGGTTTTGCCCACATGACCGAGTAAAAGTGTTAACATAATTAATTAACATCCAGTCATGGCTGATGGAATTAAAACAATCTACCCTTATGGATTAACTGAATTTCAGTATTTGTTGCACATTTTGAAAAGATGCACCTGAAAAATGCCGCAACGTTATGAAACTAGCAACCAAGATGCGAATAGCCGCATAACGATATAAAATTATACAAATTTCATGTTAGTTTGCAATGTAGCAATTACATGATTGACATATATTATCTTTTGTACTAACATGTAATCACTTGCGTAGTGATTGGTACGTGGTTCAGTTGGATAACATAGGCATGTTCATATTTGCGTAGTGATACACAGGCAATTAGAACACTTGACGCATACTTTGCACATGCACACCTTTTTCTCATTTCCATCCAAACCTTTTCTCTAGTACATGCCTGCCGAACCAACGTCTCTTACATTATTGTGCCCCTCTGCTGATGAAACTGTAAAATAAAGTCAATATAAATTGTAGAGAAGATGTTTGTCTTTTTTACTGGAAAACTGGTGACCCTTTTTTCTTCTTTGCATGTTTTTGAAGTGCCATGTGGTCATGCGACAGTTTCCCACTTTTTTACGCAGTACTTTGCATTATTGTTGTACTGCACCGGTTAGGCAGTAGGGGGCAGACAAGGCAGTGTTGCATCGTATGGTCCTCCTCTCCACATTCACAGATGGTTGGGTCAGTTTTGTAGCCCCATCTACTCATAGCAACTTTTGATCGCCCCATTCCCGTTCTTAGGTAGTTGAGCGTTTTCCACTGAAGCCAGGGTGCCTCTGAACTGAGAGGGAGGGCCTCAGAAGAGAGGATTCCCATGTCAGTAGGGGGGGGGGGGTCATTCTCTAGCCGTCTGGTCCACAGCTGTAGTCTGGCCTCTTCCTGAAATGTTGTTAGGGGTTTGACATGGCTAAGGAAGCTTCTCCTTGAATTCAGTCGTTGGACCATTGGTTCACGTTCATGAAGGAGATGGCCTTTGTGATCCCTACTCGGCTGGCAACTTCCAGTCTCACATCTGAAGGGGGCAATGCCAGTGAGAAGATGCAGGTTGTTTTCCTTCTTCATCTCAAGCAAGCCCAGTCAGATGAATACCGACGCAGTGACGCTACTACAAAATGGCTATCTCCAACAATCATCTTATCACCTCTAACTCTACAAATATGTCAAAACTATGTCAGGCCAGGTCAGGTCAAGTCAGCTTTCTTACCTGCTACTCGTACCATGTAAACGAGTACAGCCTGTTGTATGGTCTGTCTGCCGACACTGAAACTGGCACCCCCATCAGGCAGGCCTTGGCTTGTCCGATGAGATGGCTGTGTGGACACCGAGCAACATTAAAAAAAAGAGATGTCAAAGGGCAGATGAGCTTCATAAGCGCCAACGGCCATCCATACTTATGGAGAGTAGAAAGTAAACCTTGCTACACGATGTACGTTTTCTGAGAAAGGTCAAGGACGTATGTGACTTCCTTGGAGCTCAATCACATGATCGACAGGTTCTCTACCAGCGAAGCAAATTATCTACAAGAGATATACTATTGTATCCCTACTACGTATACTTCCACTTAAGGCTATTTCAAATAAACCCTTTCTACTATCACTTGATCGATCTCAACCAATCAGAGCGTTTAGTATCTCTCTGTCCCATTTATTCATCTGACATCATTTTAGAATCGTCAAGTTTCGTCTCCTCTCTTATCTGCTAATAGAACCATGTAAATTAGTATTGCTTATTGTATGGCCAGTCTGTCGGCGACTAAATCGCCCCCACCATTAGGCAGGCTTTAGTCTGTCCGATGAGGTGGGTGACTAGTGTGTGGACACCCAGTAATACTAAAAAAAAAAGAAAGATGTCAAAGGGCGGATGAGCTCCATGAGTGTCAATGGTCATCCATACTGATGGAGAGTTGAAAGTCGACCTTTTTTTCTGTTTTTGAACTTTTGTTCACCCCAAACAAGGCATATTAATATTGAAACGTAAGGGGAACTGCTGTGATAATGGCCAGATTTATAGTGGGACAACCTAAGTGCGGAGTTGGGCAGCAAGATGTTTGTTAAATTTCTGCAGTCAGGGAAACAGGGAGCTGGGAAGAAATTCCAAAGGCAAGCGGTTCGAGGAAAGAAGCTAGTAGAGTAGAACAGCTTTCGGCATCTCGGGACCTCTAGAGTGAAGGGGTGGGATTTTGCTGCTAGTTGGGTGTGTATTTACATAGGTATTTACGTTGGAAGGGTACAAATGCAGTACGTTCATCAGAGCACATTCCGTGGAAGTAATTGTAAAGCAAGCACAGGGATTCAACGCTGTGGCGATGTGACAGGGACTGGAGTTTGGCAAACAGTGCGAGACCTATTAGGTTAGATACTCTTTTTTTTTTTGCACCCTGTCCAAAAGGGAGAGGCTAGTGGTGTGTGCACTAGTCCAACCTCGTAACACTCGCCTACCCCGTATTTGATCCTTTAGGCCTCACATTGCATGAGCGATTTTTCTGACAAAGGGGAAAAAACTGCTGCTTTCAACTCTATCGTATATTCATCATCATTTAACTGTCATTAACCTTTATCCTCGAGTTTTTTTTTTTTGGCCTTGATAAGTGGCGACTCATTAGTAAAAAAAAAAAGAACAAACGAACATGGTAACTAATTTACTAAGACACATTAAAATGAATGAATGAATAACATTTACTTTATCCATATCTTGCATGACCACTTCTCGTGTGTCTCTGTATGTGTGTGCTCTTCGCCTCCATGTGACTTACACATCATTGTATCCTATAACTAGCAGGGTTACCCGACGTCGCCCGGGAGTAGGGCATGGACAACAAAATAGAAGAGTTAAAAAGTGTGTGCAACATCTTTCTTTTAAAACCTCCCCCCCCTCTCTCTCTCTCTCTCTCTCTCTCTCTCTCTCTCCCCCTCTCTCCCTTCTTCCCCTCTCTCCCCTCTCTCCCTTTCCCTCCCCTATCTCTATTGCCTCCTCTCTCACACACCCCTCTCGTTTTCTTTGCAACTGGAAAGAAATCATTGACGAATTACTATATAATAACATTTAAAAATTGCTTTAAATGTCGAATCCCTGACTAATTTTGTTCCTTTTTTACCCACGAAAGAATGAAAATTAAAGAAATATGCCCATATTTTGTCTGAGGCAATGGCGAAAAAGAATATATCAGCGTTGTGGGTGTGTCTTGTGTAGTTTTTTACTTTTAGTTAAACACACGCGCAGACACACAGACACACAGAGAGACAATTTTCATTTATTAATCAAAATCAGATTAATCAAATATTTATTGAAATAAAAAATGCAATAGAATAAAGTACTAAAATGGACTTTTAAAAATCCTATTTAAAAAAATAATTTAATTGCGAAATTAAATCCACCAGAATGTATTTTCGTTTCTTCGTAAACAAGTCAGCCATTTTAATGTTTCGTTGATAGTTGAAAATAACAAAAGAATCAATTACTTTGTACGTTGCATCGAGAGAAATGATATGTGAATATGACAATGTGAGAATTAGGTGTAGTGTGAGTTTTAAAGACAGGCTTAGATCTGATGACCTCAGAGGAAGATCAAATATAGACAGTATAGGGAGACGTGTGCAGAACAGGGGACTTCGATGGTATGGCCACGTTGAAAGAATGGATGAGAGTTCTAGGGTTAGTAGGTGTAGAACAGTTGAGGTAGCAGGGTCATTCACAGGGAAGACTATGGAAAACATGGGAGGTAGTAATAAGAGAAAGATGGATAAATAAAGACCTGTCAGAGGTTAGTTTAGAAGTCAAGAAGAAAAAGCAGAAGAAGAAGGTGGGGGGGGGGGGTGATGAAGACGATGACGACTTCATGACCATTCAAAATTTGAAAGGAATTTGAAAGCATTTAAACTGTCGAATAGAAATATCGAATAGAAACTCATTTCTGGCTTTAAAATTCTTAGCAAATCCTCATGTATTACACGGTTGAAAGTTTTGGAAGCTATTTGCATCTAATCATTTTATGAGATTTAAACAAAAGATTGAAAGTTTTGGAAGCTATTTGCATCTAATCATTTTATGAGATTTAAACAAAAGATTGAAAGTTTTGGAAGCTATTTGCATCTAATCATTTTATGAGATTTAAACAAAAGATTGAAAGTTTTGGAAGCTATTTGGATCTAATCATTTTATGAGATTTAAACAAAAGATTGAAAGTTTTGGAAGCTATTTGCATCTAATCATTTTATGAGATTTAAACAAAAGATTGAAAGTTTTAGAAGCTATTTGCATCTAATCATTTTATGAGATTTAAACAAAAGATTGAAAGTTTGGGAAGCTATTTGCATCTAATCATTTTATGAGATTTAAACAAAACATAGGTCTAGTTTTGTAACAATGTGGTTCAATTACTAATCTAAGTAACAAACGACACCCTAATAATTAAATTTAACTTTCAAAATTATATAATGTAAAATACAAATTGTTTTTTCAAAAGCAAAACAAAAATAAAAGCATGATGACCCCCCCGGGGCTAATTTCAAAATGCTTCTATCTTGTTTACCCTGGTTTACATGCTGATTGGATATAGTTCAAGATGACCTTTCTATGTTGAGTGATGCATTCTGGTCATGAAGGATTTTTTTCTACAATTTATTCACTCTTCCAAAATTAGTAATTTTATTTTTCCGCAAATTTACGTGTTCCGAATTTTTAACAAACTTTCATCATAACCATTCAGGCCGGGTAGATACAGCTAGCTTAAAAAAATAAATAAAAAATAAAATTAAATTAAAAAAAAGATTTTTGAAATTTTTTTTAATTTCAAAATTTTTTTTTTAATTTAACAAAAAAAAACAACAAAAAAAAAAAACAAACAAACAAACAAACAAACAAACAACAACAACAACAACAACAACAACAACAATAACAATAACAATAACAATAATAATAATAATAATAATAATAATAATAATAATAATAATATAAAAAAATAAGAATAAAAAAGATTTTTAAAAAGGAATTTAAAAATTTAAAAAAAATTTTTTTTTTTTTTTGAATGGTGCCAGCCTAGGCTGACACCAGACAAAATATTTGTAGAGGGTCGAGGAGGGACAGCACACACAAACCAGACCTCCACTGGAAAAGTGCAGAGAATTCTGGGACCTTGGGGAGGCTTATTGCCACCCAGATCCCAGAGAAGACCAATTGTCCTTACCAGCGAGAAATCAATGGTAAGAAGCTGTTGCGATACCACATCGTTATCAAAAAGAGGTGAAGAATACTGGAAATCTGGGGAGGCTTGTTGTCACTCAGACTCCAGGAAATACCACTGGTTGTTGTCGGTGAGCAATCACTGACGATGATCTGTGTGAGAACTCCTAGTGAGTACAAATAATAATAATAATAATGACGAGTGTATACCTGTACATATGCAGATAGGAGTAGGAAGTTTGTGAGACTGACACAGTTTGTATTATTATCAGGAAGTAAGTCCATGTGGTGAAGTGTCACCATCTTTGGAAATTGTTCACATGCCGATGCCAATAGCCAGAGGCTAAAGGCAGGTTTCGTTTGCATGCCTATAAGAAGTCTGGTATTGTTCAGAGTGACAAAGATTCGTTATGCAACTTGGGTTTCTCTGTGACCCTCTGCATGAAAACTACATAAATGTGGTTCTTTGTATAAGTTCCCGGCTCCTGAAGATACTGTTTCTGATTGGCTAAAGTCCGATACAAGTAACCAATCGAAATTGAGCATTTAATCTAATCAGTACTAAACATTTAAGTGAAGCAAATATTGAATGATTTAAAGATCGCTTCTCTGCGTCGTCGTCATTGTTATTATATTATAGTGTTCGCGTTAATATTTATATAAAATCATAGAATTACATCAGTAATTTAATTTTTCATTATAAATTATTATTATCATTTCTGATGACCTAAAGAATAAAATATCAACTGTTAACTTTTTATTTAGTGGAGGATTTCTTTTCGAACTCATTTCAGTTGTCGGACTTGCTATTTACTTTCTCGCTTCCTTAAACGCTTGAAATGGTTTCATCTGACATGTTTTTTACTCATGTGACGGGATGGAAGTACATTTATCTTCTTCTATCTTCTATTTCCATCTTCTTCTATTTATCTTTTTCTATATATAAAAAAGTCAATGTTTGTTTGTGTGTTATACAAATCGATGTGCTAACAGTTAAAACATTCAAATTAAGTTTGAATCAGGGTTAACTTTTTCAAAGAATCTAAAGACACCATTAAAATTTTCCTTCGATTCTATCTGGGGTTACTACGGTAAATTACAATTTTTTTTTTTTTTTTTTTTAAATCATAGTTTACCCCCAAACAAGGCAGGACGCCACTGTAGACGTAAGGGGCTACAGAGAATTAAGGAGTAAGTTTAGGGGGTCATCCTAAGTTGTGAGCTGTGCAGCGAGATATCTGTTTACATTAGTTTTAAATTTCTGCATGTCAGCAGAGTCGGGGAAACATGGAGCAGAGAGGGAGTTCCAGAGCCCGGCGGCACGACGAAAGAAGCTATTGGAGTAGAAGGCTCTCAAGCATCTGGGGACCTCCACAGTGAATGGATGGGACGTAGCTGATTGTCGGGTTCGTCTAGTGTATTTACGTCGAGGGAGCACCAGAGCAGCCAGTTCATCAGAGCACAATCCATTGAAGTATTTGTAAAACAAGCACAAAGATGCAACATTGTGGCGATGGGACAGGGGCTGGAGCTTGGTGGATAGTGAGAGACCTATTAAGTTGGCGACTCTTTTTGGGACCTTGTCTTAGAGGGAGAGACTGGTGGATGATGCACCAGCCCAGATATGACAACAATACTCCATGCATGGGTGGATGATGGCTTTGTAGAGATATAGGATACTGTCAGGTGTGAGAAGTTTATTAGCTCAGTAGAGAGAAGCCACTTTCTTTGCAGCAGCGTTGGCAATGTCTTCAATGTATTTGTTCCAAGTCATGTTACCTATAAATGGTAGTCGGAGGAGTTTGAATGTTGGACTCTTAGGTAAGGTGTTATTTGCCATGGCAATCGGTGGTTGAAGAGGTTTTTTGTAGTTATTGAAGGAAAGGAGCTTTATCTTTTACAGCTGTAAGAAACGTAGTTTCGTTTTGGTAACATCACCACGCTAACAGTTTTTTTTATTACTTGACCTCATATTACAAATGTTATTTTTTTACTTTTCTTTCAAGGCAAAAATTGTAAATATGACTAGATTTGAAATTATTTTTTTCCTAAAAAATTTCGACCAGCAATATATTTCTACGAGGGCAACGCCGGCTGTATACACACACACACACACACACACATATATGTATATATATATATGTGTGTGTGTGTATATATAAGTGTGTGTGTCGAGATATATATATATATATATATATATATATATATATATATATATATATATATATATATTCATTCCACGCGACTGACATCACCAAGCCCGGACGTCGGTTCTACTGCTCTCAGTAGTGGCTACTACGTCTTCCCATCAACCCATCATGTCAACCCAATATGTTCATGTACTTGCATGACATTTTTCTTAATATTATCATCCTGAAGAAGTCTTACAAATAAAGACGAAACGTTGATGAACACATAAAAAAAATATCCTTTTTGGTTTTTCCTTTTTCATTTCCCATATATATATATATATATATATATATATATATATAGCCACACACATATATATATACCAACGGTTGCCCCCCCCCCACAAACATATATATATATATATATATATAATACAAACATATACATAATCTGTAACACTGAAATATCGATGTTATCGATCAATAGCTGTTAGAAACTGAGATCTCATCAGGGAGAAAGAAAATCTGATCCTTCCCTTAGATCATATTTGGAAAGAAGCCTGGTTGAAATTATTTGATTTTTATCCTGTGAATGTTTACTTTACCTGAATTATTCTCTCTCTCTCTCTCTCTCTCTCTCTCTCTCTCTCTCTCTCTCTCTCTCTCTCCCTCTCTCTCGCGGTATTCAGACAGACTGTTTCACTGTATCACAGCACTTCAGTGCGGCTAGCCTAGTACTCATCCCAAGCCAGGAATCGAACCTAAAACCATCTAGTAAATAGTCGGCAGTTCTAACCCCTGGTAAATGATATTTCAATGGATTTTTTTTATATAAATATTGACCATTACTAGACAGTGCTCCATTTGTTTATTTACAAAGATCTTTGCATTACGCTAAATAGTAGCAGGCCATATCATTAACGACAGTGCTCAACCCAAGAAGAGGGGGGGGAGGTTATATAATCCTTCCCAAATAAGCTGTACCGCTGTATCACAGCTCTTCAGTGCGTACACACACATTGGTCCTTATTACAGAGTGAAGGGGATATGTGGCTATTCCGACGGATTTTTAACTATATTCACGTGTTGTATTTAAGTTTAACCCCAAAACATTCAACCAGGAATCATAGAGAACTGAACCGAGATTCATTTTAAAAATCAATAATGAATGTTATTGTAAGTCAACTGCTTTTTTTTTAATGCTTCGTTGTTAAATGTTAACGTTTCTTAACAGTTTTTGTTGTCGTGTGTGTTTCTGTTCGTTTGTTCATTCGTCACATAGTGTTTACTAAACAATGGTTAGTATAGTTTAAAAAATTAAAACAGTTTTAATTTATTATTTCTTAAACAACTCGATCACCAACGCAACAGCAAACATATATTCTCTTTGTATCGATTTTTTAAGCTTGTCTGACTCGTTTATTTAATTCAATCTTTTTTTCTTTTTCTTTTTTTTTTTCCACTCTGCAATTCGATAATTGTCTCGCTCCGACATTACATTCGACTAGCTTCGTCGAATTAAACAGAAAAGAAACAGTTCGTTTTTTTTCTTCTTCTTTCCCGCGTAATGTTGCATAAATGAACAACGTTTATTAGATTGTCTTTCCATTGTACACCATCACTCAATTGAGCAGTGAGTGGATTTACCTCTCGGCAAAACTGAAACGAAACTAACGTGTAACTCCACCATGTAACTGCACGATAGTCTTATGCCATAAATTTATTGTAGTATAGTTTACAAGAAAAAAAAACTGTTACCAAACGCAAGAACATTTAATTTTCTACTCACCTATATAATTTCCACGTGTATTTACTGATTGTGAGATTTATTATCTATGCATTTGTTATCGTCACTTTTACTTAGCCAAGCTCGCGTGCTTTCCAACATGACCGACAAATTTGAGGGTACTTGGTCGCAAATTTCTACGTTTAAAAGATAGTTAAAAAAAAATAATAATTAATGAGGTTAGTGGAACCGGATTAGAGTAAAAAAAAAAATTATTTTTATCATTTTTATCTTTTAAGCTTGAAATGAGCAAGCAACTTCCAAACAAACCGGGCGCCATCTTGTAATATGACTCGAACGATAGATTAAAAGTGACGATAACAAATTCATAGATAATAAATCTTACAATCAGTACCCATATGTGAAAATTATGCAGGTAAGTAGAAAGGTAACTTTTCTGGCGTTTGGTAAAAGTTATTTGTTGTCTATTTGTTTTTTGTTTTTTTTTTTGTTTTTACCACTTTTTTTCTTGTTAACTATACTGAACAATCGCATTTTCAAAAATGTTTTCTCTCCACTCTGTACTCCTCCTCGCCAATTCCTATTTACTTGCCTTCCCACGAGGGTAAAGTTAGATACAAGATCGTTTTTTATTAAAGAGGCAAAAATAAAAATTGCCCCAGTCAAGAAAGATTTCTCTTCCTCTGACCGATAACAGAACAGATATTACACTTAAGTTGTAGCTCGAATGATAAGAAATCGCGAAATTGAGCTTTAAGGGTCTGTAAAAGTTGAACCGTCCCAAACAAAATGTCCGACTCACAATAGAAAATTACATAAAGTAGACAGTAAGAGATTTTTCGTGTTGCCACCCAGACTTAGGGTTAGTGGTAAGGTTAAGAAAGAACATGTTTTTTATGAGCTCAATCAAGAATAGGATTGAGTCTTGATTTCGAATTTTGCACCATGCACGTGCAAGCCTTTTCGATACTTCAAAATTGGAGTCATTCTCAATTGTTGCCAATATAATTCAGGGGAGATAACTTGAAAATGGTTTAAGGGATGTAACTCATGAATATGCTGAGCCTAGCCATGAAATTTAGCGGGATCAAGACGAAAAGACAATTATCGTCCTCTTTTGAATCTGTCTTCATTCAGGCAGGGTGTATTTACTGAGTTGTCCATTGTGACGTTAAAAATAAATCTCTTTCACAAATGATGTCATACTTAAACGGACAGTATCAGATAAGTTGGTCTTTTAGTTAAGCTGCAAACACACTTTGTTTGCAAGACATTTCTTGTATTATAATTTCAATACATAAATCATTAATCTCTGTCTTGTGTATTCATCTTCATTGCATTTAAATTTCAGCTTATCTTTCCGTTGGAATAAATGTAGAAAGTCCATTCTCGCCCTCGTTTAAAATAATCTTCATTCAGATAGAACGCAGTCCATTGTGACGTTAAAAAGAATCCTCTTTCACAAATGCTTACACCAGTAGTGTGCCGTCATACTAAACGGAGGTACAGTAAATTCTTCTGCATATGCCATCATACTTAAATGGAAAGTTCTTTCACAAATGCTGTTATACTTAAACTGGCAGTATCCGATAAGTTGGCCTTTTAATTAAGTCACAAACACACTTTGTTTGCAAGACATTTCTTGAATTATAAATTCACTACATATATCATTAATCTCTATCGTCCATGTTTTTCTTAATTGCATTTTCATTTCAGCTTATATTTCTAACATTTTACAAGAACTAGCAAATCCACTTCAATCCTTGAATACACGAGAATTTGCTAAGAATTTTAAAGCCACGAATGCCTTCACATTTGACAATTTGAATACTTTCAAATTTTGAAGAGTCACGAAGTAACTCATTCTTTTTTTTTACAACTTATGAAAATGGCTGACTAGTTTACAAAGAAACGGAAATGCATTCTGGTGGATGTAATTTCGTAATTAAAGTACTTTTGAAGCAGAAGCAGATGAAATAGACAATGGCCAGCAGTGGACTACGGCCGCTAATAACAAAGAAAATGAAGCTGTGAGTGGACATGACAACAAAATTGAAAAAGAAATCGTACATATAACAAAATCATGGGATTTAAAATTCATAGAAATAAAATACGTCTCTAGGAAAGAGCTGTTGGAGTGGATGATAATGATGATGATGATAGTGCTGGAGGTAGGATCGGAAGCTGTTACTGCTTATTGCATCGTTGTTGCATATTGTAGTGGATAGGAAGAGAGCTACTATAGAGTCGATGCTTAATGTGTGATTTTAATTTCAAAGTAGTTGCAACATGAAAATTCAGCCTGGGTACCTAAAACATTGTAGGAGAACGTTTTGGCAATTTTTGTATAAAAAAAACCAATAGAAAATGAAACATATAGAGTCGATGCTCAGGGCTCAACTGTATGACCAGTTTAGCAGCAAGATAAGTCAGACTGCCAAGCACATCAAAATGCCGGTTTATAATAAGGCTAGAATGTTCCATTATGCTCAGAAGGGAAAGTCCATTCTCTGTGTTCTGATTGGCGGAGATTCATAAGTGGCCATTCTAGTGTATAAATGTTCATTCATTCGAATAAGTATTCTTCTATGAGATGGATGCCAGTTGAGGCCGTTATGTCGGTAAGTGTTAGTTTGATTCTATAGCTACTATAGTAGATAATGATGATGTTGCTGGGGGCAGGATCAGGAACTGCTGCTAGTCATAGTGGGCAGAATCGCTGTGGTTAGTTGTAGATAGAAGCAGAACCACTGTAGTACATGATGATGATGATGACACTACCACAGTGTATAATGATGTTAATCTGTGTAGCGGTGTTTGATATGTAGCAACGGTTATTAACCTTAATGCTAGGAACAGAGCTGCTGTAGATGCTGTGATGATGCTTGTGGGCAGAAGAGAGCTGCTGCTAGTTTTAGTCATTGTAGATCGATGAAGGACAGGTGCTACTGGTCGATCGCTGTCATCGTGGCAAAGTCGCCATCTCACCCAGCCACAAGTCTAGGAGACAAGTCCCAAATAACGGTATTTAATTCCTTCCCACCGCAGGAATATTTAACACAAGGTCGGAAGGTGGGGGAGAGTCAAGCCAACGCCCCTAAAGAAGGAGCACTCTGGCCTAAATAAAATAGCCTGGACAGC
The DNA here is from genome assembly GCA_963556195.1 of Sepiola atlantica. Taxonomy (NCBI): domain Eukaryota; kingdom Metazoa; phylum Mollusca; class Cephalopoda; order Sepiida; family Sepiolidae; genus Sepiola; species Sepiola atlantica. The sequence goes on along the minus strand of OY744523.1, from coordinate 54,741,365 downwards.
CCCGTCAGTATTCCCCGGTCAGGGCGTCTCAGGCAGTAAGCAATGTACTCCACCCCAAAGAGAGGAGACAAAGCCTGGGAGGGTGCATCTCCTAGGACAACCCAGGACTAACACCTAAGCCTGACAGATAAAAGTCCACCGAAATGGCCAAGTTCCTGCCGGACTGATTGTCGTGAACGAACTCTCGACTGGTATTACCCCATCCCGAAGTCCTCAATCAACCGAAGTTGCTGAGAGACTGAACAGACTGGGGTTGTCGCAAGTAATTGTTTAGTGGTAAAACGCACCCTCTTTTATACTGATTAATCGGCTGCTGCTGCTGATAGCACTGTCTCAATGACACCTGATTGGTCGAATAGAAAGAAATTTGTGTCTATCTTTGCCACACGTGTCGAATGTATCAAAAAATTAACATCCGGTTTTGTTACAAAGAGTGTTGAGATGATACATTAATTTTGATTTTAATAAATAATCGATTAATCGTAAAAAAAAAAGAAATGCATGAGTCACGTACAGGCGAGAAACATACACACATACAGACACACGAGAAGTGATAACATAATCTATTGCTAATGGAGATTTGATATCTGTTTGTCTGAAGCCGAAACTATAATATTACTTCTATCTTTTAACTCTCAATTCAGAGGAGGGTAGTCTAGTATCTGTTTTATTATTATACCAATGCTCCCAGGCATTACCTCCTCCTTTGGGGAGGGGATGAGGTAGGGTGGTATCTGTTCTGTTGTCATAAGACCATCTTCCCAAGCATTACCTCCTGCTTTGAGGGGGGGGGGGAAGTAGTGTAATATATGTTCGTTCATCATGATACCGTCCTCCCAAGCATTACCTAATTCGTTTTTATGGGACAGGGGGGAGTATCTGTTCTGCGGTCGCCATGTTACCCTCCCAAGCATAACCTCCTCCTTTTTTTCTTTTTCTTTTTTGAGAGGGAGGGGGTAGTGTAGTATCTGTTCTATTGTACTGAGACCATCTCCCGGTATTACTTCCCTTTTATGGGAGAGGCAGTGTAGTATATGGTCATTCGTCACCCTGATACCATTCTCCGAAAAATATACGCCCATAGGGAGCATATATTTGATTATTTAT
>OY744523.1:54725258-54737758 GCA_963556195.1 Sepiola atlantica | reverse complement strand
CCATGACGCCTTGCCTTGAAATATGAAAATCTAAAAATCGACCTACTGCTTTTCATTCATCCTTTCATTTGAGTAAGTTGGTCTCCACACATGCGGATTAGTTATTCACAGATCAGTCCCAAGTATAAAAGTCTACAATTGTGAAGAGAAACCCTTTTTACTCTGGCATTGCATTTATAACATTTATAATCAAATCGGCCCTTGCCCACAAGTGGTTGTGGGATTCAGGTAGGCTGTGCCGCAGTCACGACTGGTTCCCCCACTTCAACATTGTCTTTCATCAACACTCGAGCCAACAGATCTTCTACGGTCAGATCATCCACCCTGGAGAAGCACCGCAACAGCCTTCTCACAAGGTCAGGAAACCCCTGTACAAACACGCACACCATCACATGATTTGGCATTCATCCAAATACGATTGACAGCTTCCGCAAATATGCCAAATACACATCTACCGTTTCAATCTGTCGTCGGTAAAGACAGAAAATAGTGCTTCTTTAATTCGTGCTGCATCGGATTTCTTTTCTTTAGTCAGTCGTTGGTAAACTGTGAACGCTCTCCCAGTCTGCCGAACTGGGGTACCATGATCAGGCCTCTTCACTCCAGATAAGTCACACACTAATTTCAATTTCTCAATCCATTCAACGACTGCCAAAGTCCCATCAAACTCAGGAATGATCTTTAAGTCGAAACGGCTGCCCATTCTAGGCCGAAATATCTTGTAATCTAACCCGTAAGAAAAAGAAGGTTACAAAGGTAATCCAACTTTCCAACAGATTTCTTTCTCTCTACTCCCTCTCTCTCTCTCTCTCTCTCTCTCTCTCTCTCTCTCTCTCTCTCTCTCTCGACTCCCTCTCTCTCTCTCTCTCTCTCTCGACTCCCTCTCTCTCTCTCTCTCTCTCTCTCTCTCTCTCTCTCTACTCCCTCTCTCTCTCTCTCTGCTCTCTCTCCCTCTCTCTCTACTCTCTCTCTCTACTCCCTCTCTCTCTGCTCTCTCTCCCTCTCTCTCTACTCACTCTCTCTCTCTCTCTCGACTCCCTCTTTCTCTCTACTCCCTCTCTCTCTCTCTCTCTGCTCTCTCTCCCTCTCTCTCTGCTCTCTCTCTCTACTCCCCCTCTCTCTCTCTGCTCTCTCTCTCTACTCACTCTCTCTCTGCTCTCTCTGCTTGCTCTCTCTCTCTCTTTCTGCTTAATGAAAATTGATTCACTGCTTTCCATTTGAGTCAGTTCGTTATTCACATGTGCAGATCAGTCCCAACTATAAAAGTCTCAATTGTGAAGAGAAACACTTTTTTACTCTGGTAGATGGGCATGCACGACATGCAAAGCATTTCATTCTCTTTTTAGATGTTAAGTGTTCCTCTTTATTGTCACATCAAACCATATGTATAAAACATTAATTCAGAGTTTTCCAACATTTCAGCTTCTTCTGACTATATTAGGTGGGAGGAATGGGGAGGAACTAAAAACAAAGAAAGTAATATGGTGTTATGAGCGTAGTGAAAAAGTACATAGTAGTGATCCTCATTCAATCCCGAGCAACGTTGGGTCTTCCTGCTAGTTATTAATAAAACGTAGAAAAAAAAATTCCGTCAGCCAGAAGTTAAAAAGTAATCTTCCCATTCCGGAAGTGGTTTACCAACTTCGACCCAGAACTCAAATTGTCTGCCGTAATCTTACTTCTCTGGTGGCTAGCGAGCAAGCAAGCTTCTTCTCTTCTTTAGGGAACTTATCATCTATGTTCAATTATTTCACTCCAGTATAACTTGAAATTCCAGATGACATCAAAGGAAACAAGGAAAAGGTATAACCTTAGCATGAGACTGTATTTTTCATCATCATCATCATCATCATCATCATCATCATCATCATTTAACATCCATTTTACATGCTGACATGTGTTGGGCAGCTCCTTAGAAATTGACTTTCAAACAAACCTATCTCTGACTAGGTCTTTAGCCCTCTTTCCCTCAGGTCCATTTTTATCACTTTCTCCTGTGTTTTTCTGAACCTTCCCCTGTGAACTGAACCTGCTATTTTAACTGTTCTACATCTACTGACCCAAGAACTTGTATCCATTCTTTCAACGTGGACATACCTATTAAGTTATCTCCCTTGTATTGAGATATAAGAGTTTTATTCCTTTGTGATAAGTTTTTAGAGAGATCTCCTTTACTTGTTGTTGGTTGTTGGTTATCAGCTGGGAAGACAAAGATGGCAGTTTGGACAAACAGACGTGTGTCCATGACTAGATTTATGTAACGAGTAACGTAACAGTACCAGTCTCTTGTTCTGCATACATTTCCCTATACTGTCCCGATTTGATTTTATTATATAAAAATACATCTTTGCAGGAGTTAGGGTTAAGGTTATATATATATATATATATATATATATATATATATATATATAATGTATGTGTGTGTGTGTGTGTGTGTTCTGGCATCAATTTTGGTAAATTCTCTGTACGGAAGGAGTTTTCCTTTGGTGTTTATTATTTTTGACAAAGGGAAGTTTCTTTTTTCCGAAATATTAAATAAATGATTTTTATAATCATCCGGACAACACACAAACAGCTAACACCACACTTGCTGTTATGTAAGATTTTAAGAAAAAATAAATAGTAAGTCACATTTTGATTTCGATTTATTATTTTTGTTCCTTCCAGCTTACATCTTACCCGGGACTTTGCATTGCACACAGCCTTTTAAAAAACATACTACTACTATTCCCAGCAATGCTTCAAGCAAACTATCATTCTTTATTATATATATATATATATATATATATATATATATATAATAAATACATCTTTGCAGGGTTTAGGGTTATATATATATATATAATATATATATATATATACATACACATCTTTGCAGCGGTTAGGGTTATATATATATATATATATATATATATATATATATATATATATATATACATCTTTGCAGCGGTTAGGGTTATATATATATACAGGGTGGGCCAAAATAAGGGTCCTATTTTAAATTTGAATAACTTGAATTTGAATAACTTCCACAAAATAAAAGTTAAACTCACCAAACTTTATGTGTGTGTAGACTGACCCTTCCGAGATTTTTTGAAATAAACAAAACAAATTTTAGCCGAAAAACACTTCTGAAAACTTACAAAAACTAAAGTATTGTTTTTTACACTGTTTTGAGTTTTTTAAGCAAAAATAATGTTTTCTAAATGAGGGTACGTTCCTTAGGGCTAATACGGCTCATGCTTGCTTCGGAAGGGGTCCTTTACTTATTCTAAAAAAAAAAATTTTTTTAAATCAATAAATAAAAAAGTTATGAATTTTTAAAAATAGGACCCTTATTTTTGCCCACCCTGTATATATATATATATATATATATATATATATATATATATATATACATACACATCTTTGCAGCGGTTAGGGTTATATATATATATATATATATATATATATATATATATATATATATATATATATATAATCATCTTTGCAGGGGTTAGGGTTATATATATATATATATACATCTTTGCAGGGGTTAGGGTTATATATATATATATATATACATATATATATATATATATATATATATATATATATATATATATACATCTTTGCAGGGGTCGGCTACTTAAAGGGGATATTAACCTTTCGAGAAAGAATCCTCTCTCCTCTCTCGGGTGGTCGCCTTTGGATAGCATTTTCCGAAGGATCATAGAGGATGAGGTATATCCCTAGCACTTACATCTGCAGATGAGCACAAGCTCAGCTAAACTATTTTATTATACAATTTTCTCATACTTTTCTTTAGCATATGAAGAATCATCAAAGTTCACAACAAAGTTGTTGTTTTTTTTTTTAATGTTTAAGTAACGTAGGGTGAGAAGATTGATCTATCAAACAAAATAATCCCATTATTTCCATTAGAAGGTCAATTAATTGATTGAACGCGTTGCACCATTATTTACTTTCAACAAATTATGGTAGAGCTGGAGGTGAAGATTTTCCTGCCCTCAAACGCTGACTGACCACTGCTGTTTGAAAGAAATATCTCCTCTCCACCCCGACCCACCCCACCCCCCCCCAAAAAAAAAAGTCAATGAACAAGACAATGTTTAGCTTCGATCTGTATGTTATTTTATATTGTTTTATTTATTTCACTTTTTGACTAGTGTCGGCGTACCCTAAAGATGGGGTGCTGCTCCCACATCTGGGGAGGTGCCGCTCAGAGCACTTTTTCTTGCGTTGGCAGAGTACAAAATCGACTTCGCAATCTAGTGGGGAATGATCTCTTCTGTTCTCTACAGCCCCTTTCTCACGGAAGAGACGTTGCTAGTCTTTCTCTACTCTATCGGGTCCTTTTTTACATTAGGACCCAAGCTAACTTTGACCCCGTCGTTAGGGTTAGGGTCAAAGTGTGAGTTAGGGTTAATGTTAGAGTTAGAGTTAGGGGTTCGTATCATGGTCAAAGTTAGCATGAGTCCTAATGTAAAAAAGTACCGTCTATCGTTATTTCCATGGAAGGTGCTCAACTCGGCTTTAATCTCTGTTTCTTCCTTGTGAGACATTCGTAGCAAGAACTCGTCTTATTACCACAACTGCAAAGAACTTTTCTTTCTTCCTCAGTGTGCCTAACATCAAACGGAATTTCCATGAACAAAGTTTATTTCAAATATTTTTCCGCTGTGGAACACGTTTCCACAGGATTGCTTCCCTACTAGCTACAATGGGGTTGCCTTCAAATCCAATGTCAGCAAATACTTGCTATAAACCGTCCTCATCAGTAATCACATTTTGTTCATTAGATTCATCATTTTCAATCCTCTCATAATATTCTTCATCATTTAACTGACAATCCATCTCATTAACCCTTATCCTCAAGTGGCTTTTCGCCTTCATAAGTGGTGACTCATTAGTATAAAATATTGTTTTTTTTTAAGTAATAACAGAAATAACGTTGAGTTTGAAAAGCTGTTTTAGTTAATTTGTCTGTCTTGTAACGGCATATCAACCCCTTTGTGTTATTTAATGCTGAAACCAAATCAACACCTATTGTGAACGATTCATTGAACACAAGTTGCTATTTTAAGCATAGCTGGCAGGAAATTGTGAGGTTCTGCCTTTCCCAATAGTATTAGTACATAAATGATCACGCTATATCTATTAGGATTCGAACTCGGTTAGAGAACTTCATAGTCGTCAGTGATATCTAATCACGTGCCATTTCCTTCGAAAAACTATCTGACTGGTTAATTGATTCACAATTATAACTGTTAAAATAACTTTTAATACGACATATTATATGAATTTAAAAGAAAGTGTCATTCCTTTTTTTTCTGTTAATGACAACTTCTACATTTGAAAAACTACAACAACACTGTGGCGAAAATCCCTATGGAAAACGCTACGAGAGTTGGTAGCAAAATTGCAACCATTGTCACTAACTCAAGTAGAGATTACTATTTCTAGAAAGAATCCTGTCTCTTCTCTGTTATGGTCGGTTCTCGATGGCATTTTTTCAAAGAATCTTAAAAGTCTTGGAGCATATATCCTTGCATACAAAACCCAGCACTAAAATATTCAAATGAGTTACCATTGTTGAAAACTGATACAGAAACACAGAATGTGCAGTGGTCATTAATGGACATATTACAAATTGGTTTTAGCACTAACGTTGTCTATTATTTCCTGCTCTCTTTTGCAGGTTCTTTGAATTTATGATGAAAGAACTAGAAACTCTGTAATCAACGCTGATGCTTAGCAATTAACTCGCTACTGATATTCGTTATGCTGATCAAAGTTTTCCACTTTGAGCTTGAAGCCTCTTGCGAGAAATGGGTGATGAAAGTGAACACAGACAAATGCAAAATCTTTTTTTCCTCTGACGATAATATCTCTATGGAAAATAAAACGATTAAAAAAATTAAAACAAAGAATTTGTATTTCTTGGCTTAATGGTTACAGGATCCTCATCTGACATTAAGAGAAGAATATGAATGGCAAGTTCTACATTTGGACGTCTTCAAGAAAAGATATGAAGCAGGAAGAACATAACAATGTCGATGAAGTTATGACTTTGCAATGCATTGATAGTTTCTATTGCTGTATAATGTGGTTTTGACATGTTTCCCGGCTACCAAACTCCAGTGGAACATGGACTACTCTGGCAGAATATGAGAGGAAACTTTGAAATGAAATGTTTAAGTAACTCTCCAAGATGGGCAAAGAAATGCAAATATCATAAAGAAGTCCAAAAAAATAAAATAATGTGCTTTTGACATGTTTCCCGGCTACCAGACTCCAGCTATGTACAGCAAACATATAAGTAAGATTTCATTAAAAAAAATATCAAAAGGACGACAACTAAAGAGATGGGCAAACCAAATATAGCTTCATATTGTTATGCCGCTCCTGACAGCTGAAAGACTGGCCAAAGACCATGATAAATTGTAGAATTTTGTTTTCAAGCATGTGGCAAAGCTCTCTGTCGTATGCACGTAATTAAATCAAAGCATTTAAAAGAATTTAATTAAATACTATTTGTCTATCAGTTTGAACAGTAAACTGGATTGCTTTAATAATATAAATTTTTTTTAAAAATGTTTTTAATGAGTAATAATTTTTCAAATTGATTAATAGTATAACTCTTTTTGCAGAGCTGCCTCCCTTTTCTCCCTGCTTTATCTTTGATGAAACAAAGTTATAAATGATACTGGTGTTGGGTATATTAGGGAGAGGGAATAATTTAGTTGTTCTTTGTCGTTTTTTTACAGACTCGACTCCGGCTCATCAATTCTCGACTCTGACTCATAAATTCAGAGGTGAAAAGGTGGTTGAAAAAATTTGATTCTGTTTTGAAAAAAACTTAATTCCAATTCTCAAACTCAGAGGTAGGGAGTTAACTGAAAAAAATCCGACTAAAAAAAACGAATCTGGCAAAAAGTTGCAGATAGTTGACTCCGACTCCAGCTCTCCACCTTTGTTTTTAGCGAATCAAAAGCCAATCAGAGAGGAAGTTCCATTCTCATTTGGTGGTTTACGTACGCATGCCAAAACTAATCAAATCCGAGTAAATAGTTCATATGCAAACATGTTTCACAGATCATTTTTTTTTACTAATGAGTCACCAGTTATCAAGGTTAAAAGCCACTCGAGCATAGGGGTTAATGAGATGCATAAATTATCAGTTAAATGATGATGAACATTATGATGATATTATTATCATGATATTATTATCATGATATTATTATGATGATATTATTATCATGATATTATTATGATGATATTATTATGTTGATATTATTATGATGATATTATTATGATGATATTATTATCATGATATTATTATCATGATATTATTATGATGATATTATTATGATGATATTATTATCATGATATTATTATCATGATATTATTATGATGATATTATTATCATGATATTATTATGATGATATTATTATGATGATATTATTATCATGATATTATTATGATGATATTATTATCATGATATTATTATCATGATATTATTATCATGATATTATTATGATGATATTATTATGATGATATTATTATCATGATATTATTATCATGATATTATTATCATGATATTATTATCATGATATTATTATGATGATATTATTATCATGATATTATTATCATGATATTATTATCATGATATTATTATCATGATATTATTATCATGATATTATTATGATGATATTATTATGATGATATTATTATCATGATATTATTATGATGATATTATTATCATGATATTATTATGATGATATTATTATCATGATATTATTATCATGATATTATTATGATGATATTATTATCATGATATTATTATGATGATATTATTATGATGATATTATTATCATGATATTATTATGATGATATTATTATCATGATATTATTATGCTGATATTATTATCATGATATTATTATCATGATATTATTATGATGATATTATTATGATGATATTATTATGATGATATTATTATGATGATATTATTATCATGATATTATTATCATGATATTATTATGATGATATTATTATCATGATATTATTATCATGATATTATTATCATGATATTATTATCATGATATTATTATCATGATATTATTATCATGATATTATTATCATGATATTATTATCATGATATTATTATGATGATATTATTATGATGATATTATTATCATGATATTATTATCATGATATTATTATCATGATATTATTATCATGATATTATTATCATGATATTTGGCAGTGAATGCACAGTCCTCTCTCATCCGTCTGCAGCGCAATGACAGATCCATGATCAAATGGATCTGCAATGTGAAATCTGACCAAACCCAACACATCAGGTTGGAGGATTTACTGAAAGCACTACACTTGCCCAGCATGGGGGTTATCTGAAGGATGAATCGATTACGTTGGTATTGTCATGTGGAACGTTCATCCTCCTGGATAAACATTTGCAGAAGCATGAATGTTCTAAATCTCAGGAAGATTGACCGGCCAAGGAAAATTTGGAAGTAAGTGATTGTACAAGATCACGCAGAGTCGAATTTGGAGACTGCTGACCCACTGAACCGTGAGAAGTGAAGAGTGAGCTTGTGTAATATCAGAAAACGTCTGTCCCTGAACAAGGGAGGAAAAGTGATGTTAGATGAATAGAAGTAAGAAGAGTTACTTCGCTTTGATTGGAACAAAAATTTTATTTTGAAAGAAGAAAAAAAGGTAAAACAAATTGCAGGTAAATCCACTCCCGAGCAACGCTGGGTTGGTATAACTAATAAATAATCATGTTATTCCATCTCCCTTGAACACTATCTCAATCTAATCATATAAAATTAACAGTGACTATAGGGTTAAAGACCTAGAATATAAAATATAGATTTAAATAAGTGATGCTAATGTGGGCATCTGTAAATGAATTAGAAAAACAAAAAAGATGATGAGTGTTGAAGAAGAAGCGACGTTAAATGAAAAGAAGATTGAAAATAAGGAATGAAATTGATAAAACTTTGATGACTTACAAAGACAGTTTATGAAAAGTATTTATTGATTAGATTTGAAGAGAACATGTTGTAGCTCTCAGGGAAGCAATGTTGTGAACAACGTGTTTAATAGATGGAAAGTTCTTGGAAAGAAACTCTGTTCATGGAAATTTCGTTTGATGTTACGCACATGGAGGAATAAAAGTTCTTTCAGTTGTGGAAATACGGGTGTAGGTCTTGCCGTGAAACTCTTACAAGAAACGAAAGAGAGAAGCTCAGTTGAGAAACTTCCATGGAAATATTGACGGAGTAGAAAAAGACTAGCACCGTTTTTTCTGTGTCTTTGGTAATACTGAATCTACTCGGGGTTTAATACATTATTTTAGTTTTGCATTTCCCACGTTAAGTTAAAATGTTTCCATGTTTTAAAAAAATTGCTGATTTCAAATATCAGCCATCAAAATATCAATATTTTAGGGCCTTCACTTTTTTCTATATTAAATGAATAAAGGAAGTTTTTTGTTTTTGTTTGTTTAACTGCAGGTTGTTGGCCATCAGCCAAACGCTCAACACTTTTTTTTTTAATAAAAATAATCATTATTATTTGATTTGGGGCGTAATAAGCGATGCCATCGGAGCACAGGGTGGAGCAAGTGCTAATGTGAGTGTAAGGTTATGAATGGATGGAGTAAGTTCAAGGAACTTCTGCCATTACTAACCAGCAGAGAGTTACCACTGTCGACCAAGGGAAGAGTCTATCAGGCATGTGTGCGTAGTGGAATGATGCATGGAAGTGAAACATGGCGACTGAGAGTTGAGGGCATGCGTTGCATGAAGAGAAAGGATATGAGAATGATACGATGGATCTGTAAGGGGAGTCTTGATGATCTCAAAGGAAGATTAAATCTGGACAGTTTTAGGAGATGTGTGCAGAACATGAGACTTTGATGGTATGGCCATGTTAAAAGAATAGATGACAGTTCTTAAGTTAGTAGATGTAGAACAGTTGAGGTAGCAGGTTCAGTTCATAAGGGAAGGCAAAGGGAAACATGGGAGGAAGTGATAAAAATCGACTTGAGAGAAAGAAGAATAAATAAAGACCTGGCAGAGATCAGTTAGTTTGGAAGTCAATTTCTTAAAGACGTCCAACGCATGCCAGCGTGTAACATGGGCATTAAACCGAATACGATGATGATGATGATGATGATGGTGATGATGATGATGATGATGATGATGATGATGATGATGAAGAAGAAGAAGTAAACAGAGATGAGACTAACATCCTCCACTCTATAATAAAGACCAATGTGTATTTATTTGTATATTTTTATGTAAATAAATATAATATATCTGTTCTGTCGAAACCATTTCAAGTGGTGAGGGGAAGCGAGAAAGTAAATAGAAAGTTAGACAACCACCACTTCCTGAAATGAATTTGGAAAATAAGGTAGGCGGGTTTTTTCTTTAGGTCATCAGAAATGATAAAATAATTTATATATGAAAAATTCAATTACTGACTTAATTCTATGATTTTTAATGAATACTAGTGCAAACACTGGCAGACCATTTTTGATAGATGTACACTAGTATGTATATATATATATATATATATATATATATATATATATATATATATATAGTAATCCAACAAAAGATATAAGCGTCAACTAATATCTTATAATTAGTGAAAACATCCGGATAAAAACTGAAGCTCAATATACTGGATAGAGCTTTTTTGTCGACTCGATTCAATTGTAATGTTTTTCAAATCGGATTTAATGAATTTAACGGATTCTCCATTTGTAATCTTCAGATCAATTTCTGGGAATTTTGAGTGAGTTTATTGAACTTTTTATTTGATTTGATTTATTTATCGGACTAACATAAACATTGGATACTCTTCACTTCATCGATTGTTGACGCATCTCACGGTTGGACTATTTTTTCAATTCTCTCAATTTCTAGTTTTTGGACTTTTACTCATTACCTGCATTAATTTTCTTTCAGCCTTCTGGACTTCTGGATATATTTCCTAATTATGTCTTTTAAACTCTATGACCTGGATGGATTGTATAGATTCAACAAAAAGTATGTTTTTGGGTTGATATATTTAATGTTATATATTTTTATATATTGTTGTATATATTTTTTATATATTTTCAAAGTGTAATTGTATTGCCTGTAGTGATGTCACTATGGTAATGGTCCTCTGAGGAGAAGATTTATCTTTGAAAACTCATGAGCTAAGGACGTTAAGATACTTTGCTTGAACTTTGAATTTTAATAAAATTTGATTGACACCTTATTTTATTATTTCATTTTATATATATATATATATATATATATATATATATATATATATATATATATATATATATATATATGTGTGTGTGTGTGTGTGTGTGTGTGTGTGTGTGTGTGTGGGTGTGTGTGTTTTAATTCCACATTTAAAGTTTTTCAAATGTAGGATTATATTTTATAACATAAAGTATGTTATAGTTCTATAGTGCGTGACTAGAGCTATTTTACAAAGTTTTATTTTTCCTGCAAAATGATGAAGGATATATGTTCACAGGTAAAAACCGTTTTCAATCTAGGCAGACAATTGTTTCGGCTAAAAACCAAGGATATCGTTTTTAAGACAATTCACATTTCACATTAAAGTATCAATTTTTCAAGCCGCTTTTTTTTTCTTTTTTTAAATCTTGAATTGCATATAAATGCCCAAATTTGTGATGTAGCATGGAAAGACTTCAGACACAAATATATGCACAAATATCAATACACGGATATACACATATATACACATATATTCATTTTCAAGCATAAATATCTGTTTATATATTTACTTGTGTATCTATTAATTTGTGCGCACGTGTGTAGTTTATATATTGAACAGATATTTATGCTTGAAAATGAATATATGTGTATATATGTGTATATCCGTGTATGGATATTTATGTATATATTTGTGTCTGATTGTTTATATATGTACTTGTGTATCTATTAATTTATGCACACGTGTTTATTTTATATAAAGATCAGATGTTTATGCTTGAATAGGGTTGTAAATAGATTAAGACTTTGAAGTGTTAAATAGAGAAGAAATAATAAGGTAATAAAACAATAGAAAAAGGAAAGAATAAGAAGGCAGGTAATAAAAAAGAATAAAAAAGATAGAAACTAATTGAACGAGTTACTAAATTATAAAAACTATCTCATCCCCCAAAAAAGATTTATTAAAAGGGAAAGTTTTCCAAATCCATCTCACTTCTCTGTCTTCTTTGGTCTGAAGACGTTAACTCTCTGTGAAGAGTACAACCGAAACATGTATGCACATATGTAACCAATAATGTTTGTATAAATAAAAATGTATACTAAAGAACAGCTCTACTTGTTATTGAGCACTTTTTATAAACACTTGAGTTTCAACGGATTTACATTTACAGAAACTAATACAATACATGTACCATATATATATATATATATATATATAT
>OY744523.1:54687758-54720258 GCA_963556195.1 Sepiola atlantica | reverse complement strand
TTTAGGGAGCAAAATATGGACATAACTTCCCATTTTAAAATTCAAATATTTCAGATTTGCATTAAATTTGATCTATAGTCATTAGAAATCAATGAAGCAATATTCCCTGATTTTCACTTTTTTCTTAAGACCCATAACCATAAGCCTGAAATTTTAGACATTTTCTAGAATCAAAATCATGTAATGGATTTTGATCAAAGTTGGAATAAGGATTCTAGACATAAAGTTTAGTCGTATTATATCTTGATTTTAATCTCCGTAAGGGGACATAAAAGTGGTGCAAAACTATTCTGTTCAAGGAATTAATTTTACTTGTCTTGGGACGGATATTTTTCTAGGTCTTTATAAATGGTCTAACTGTCTAGCCTGGTCTTGTGCCAAACATGGGCTAGGTTGGAGACTAAACGATAGAATAGAAAATGGCTGTTAGTTGGTGTCAGATCAACCACGATGTGTGGGAAAGATAAATCATAGTTGGCGATTTCCGTATTTACATTTGCATCGGCGTAATGTTTTTATATTCGTAGATAACTCAGACGGTTGTCCAGCGTGAAGGTGACGAGTCAGGAACGAGACAGTGTAATTGACAAGGTGTGATAACAATTTTCACCCTGCCGGAAGTAGAAGGAGAGCTGTGCCATTGGGAGTTTAAGTTCTCTCTCTCTCTCTATCTCTCTCTCTTTCTCTCTCTCTATCTCTCTCTCTCTCTCTCTCTCTTCCTGCAACAGTGAAGACAAAACAAAAATGTAATTCAACTACAATAAAAATTATATATCTTCTTATATATAAAGTAAAGTTAGTTTTTTTTTTCCTACAAGCTACATGTGTGATACTATAGACTGTCCTCACCCTCACAACCAGAACCAGGATCGCCGGGGAAGATTATCTAGGAAGGAAGCAACAGATCCATTGTGTTACACAGATGTATTTCGAATTAATCTCATATATAAAATAAAGCAAGCCCCTTCCCCCATTCTTTCTGAATTTCTCATTTACTGACTGGCCATACTTGATCTGCCTAAAGGCCCTGCGGCGCCTCCTGTCCTCACTTCTCTGGTTTTACAGACACGTCTCTGTATCCAACGTTCATATGAAGGAGGCTTGGGAATGCCCAACTTGACTTGTCATTGACATGCCGAAAGACTGGCTTTCCTCAGTCGAACTTTCACAGACGATTCTGCATGGAATCCTGCAGTTAGTTTTCCCATTCGATGAGCAATGTTTCTGACAAAGGGGAAAGAATTGCTGTTTTCTGGGTCAGAATCTATCCATCTAACACTTATCGCTGACTACTTTTTTTACCTTGAAGTAGTATTTTTTATCTCCTTACATCAAGTGGCTTCATGCCTTGTCTGGAGTGACTTCCATAAAAAAAGAGTGCCTTTTCTGACCTCATCCTTAACCACTTGGTTGAGAAGTGTAATAGACCAAGGGGTGAATCGCAGTTCTTCAGAAAGTGCTTTGATTTGAGAACAATGGACCGTCATAGAACGAGGAGAAACAAATGGTGTTTCTCACAATCCTAGCCATAGAGCGAGTAGTGGTGTGGATGTCACGTATGAGGGAATATCAAAAGGCTGAATATTTCTCTGATCAGGATCTGACTGAATTCTTCAAGCATCAGCATAAGGACAAGATCAGATTGGATAGAAAAAGATTGCATTCCCTGAAATTATGCAAAAGGTGGATACAAGTTGTGAGTTTGTGTGTACAAAAAGGAGTCAAGTATGAATACGTGTTCCTTGCCTGGGCATGGAGCATGCAGTTCCTGGTCCTTTCAGATGCCATCCCTTTAGGTAAGTTAGCCTCTTAGTTAATCGAGTGAATGAGTCCTGTCCGTGTTTTTATTTTTCAGTAATAGAGCTTCGCGAAGATGCCACCTCTTCACTCTTATTTTGTCCTTGGCCTTCCCAAATTAAATTCACTCCCACATACGTCCCACTCAACTGCTAGTTTTCGGTCCTAAACAAACCGGAAAACAGTGGGTGATCTATTCTTTAGAAATGGTGAGGAGAGTCTTACTAACCGGTTTTTGTTTCTTGTTTTTTGTTGTCCCCCCCCCCTCCCCACTTTCAAGGAATTTGTACGTACATATTTAGTTATGAATAGATTAAGAATTTTAAACACTTTGGAGATATTTTAAATCGGATGGCCTCTAGAGTAAATGTGGTATTGTGGTGACTGCAATAATTCTAGCCAAGAGTAGAATAAACAAATAGAATAGACAAAGGATAACTAACGACCTCCATTTTTTCCACACTTTTGATGGCCTTGTGCCTAATTTGTTCAAAATATAACTTTTATATTGTTTGGCAAATAAATAATTCAAAGTGTAGTATCTGTTCTGTCATCGGTTAGAGGAAAATAAATGCTTTCTTAACCGGAGTTGTTTTTACTTTTATCCCATCCAGTGACCCTTTTTTGGGAGCTGGATATCCCTCACATAAAAAACTATGCCTTCGTGGGGAGGCAAATAAATAGGGACAAACAGAACCCGCTATATAACACAACTCAAAAAATCTGATACCATCGGCTTTTTTTAAAACACAAGTTGTCTTGTTTGCACCGGAGAGTAATTAATCTTTCACTTTTTTAAAAACAAGTTCTCTTGTTTGCACCGGAGAGTAATTAATCTTTCACTTTTTTAAAAACAAATTCTCTTGTTTGCACCGGAGAGTAATTAATCTTTCACTTTTTTAAAAACAAGTTGTCTTGTTTGCACCGGAGAGTAATTAATCTTTCACTTTTTTAAAAACAAGTTGTCTTGTTTGCACCGGAGAGTAATTAATCTTTCACTTTTTTAAAAACAAGTTCTCTTGTTTACACCTGAGAGTAATTAATCTGTCACTTTTTTAAAAACAAGTTGTCTTGTTTGCACCGGAGAGTAATTAATCTTTCACTTTTTTAAAAACAAGTTCTCTTGTTTGCACCGGAGAGTAATTAATCTTTCACTTTTTTAAAAACAAGTTCTCTTGTTTGCACCGGAGAGTAATTAATCTTTCACTTTTTTAAAAACAAGTTGTCTTGTTTGCACCGGAGAGTAATTAATCTTTCACTTTTTTAAAAACAAGTTGTCTTGTTTGCACCGGAGAGTAATTAATCTTTCACTTTTTTAAAAACAAGTTCTCTTGTTTGCACCGGAGAGTAATTAATCTTTCACTTTTTTAAAAACAAGGTGTCTTGTTTGCACCGGAGAGTAATTAATCTTTCACTTTTTTAAAAACAAGTTGTCTTGTTTGCACCGGAGAGTAATTAATCTTTCACTTTTTTTAAAAACAAGTTGTCTTGTTTGCACCGGAGAGTAATTAATCTTTCACTTTTTTAAAAACAAGTTGTCTTGTTTGCACCGGAGAGTAATTAATCTTTTACTTTTTTAAAAACAAGTTCTCTTGTTTGCACCGGAGAGTAATTAATCTTTCACTTTTTTTAAAAACAAGTTCTCTTGTTTACACCTGAGAGTAATTAATCTTTCACTTTTTTAAAAACAAGTTGTCTTGTTTGCACCGGAGAGTAATTAATCTTTCACTTTTTTAAAAACAAGTTCTCTTGTTTGCACCGGAGAGTAATTAATCTTTCACTTTTTTAAAAACAAGGTGTCTTGTTTGCACCGGAGAGTAATTAATCTTTCACTTTTTTAAAAACAAGTTGTCTTGTTTGCACCGGAGAGTAATTAATCTTTCACTTTTTTAAAAACAAGTTCTCTTGTTTGCACCGGAGAGTAATTAATCTTTCACTTTTTTAAAAACAAGTTGTCTTGTTTGCACCGGAGAGTAATTAATCTTTCACTTTTTTAAAAACAAGTTGTCTTGTTTGCACCGGAGAGTAATTAATCTTTCACTTTTTTAAAAACAAGTTCTCTTGTTTACACCTGAGAGTAATTAATCTGTCACTTTTTTAAAAACAAGTTGTCTTGTTTGCACCGGAGAGTAATTAATCTTTCACTTTTTTAAAAACAAGTTCTCTTGTTTGCACCGGAGAGTAATTAATCTTTCACTTTTTTAAAAACAAGTTGTCTTGTTTGCACCGGAGAGTAATTAATCTGTCACTTTTTTAAAAACAAGTTGTCTTGTTTGCACCGGAGAGTAATTAATCTTTCACTTTTTTAAAAACAAGGTGTCTTGTTTGCACCGGAGAGTAATTAATCTTTCACTTTTTTAAAAACAAGTTCTCTTGTTTGCACCGGAGAGTAATTAATCTTTCACTTTTTTAAAAACAAGTTGTCTTGTTTGCACCGGAGAGTAATTAATCTTTCACGTTTTTAAAAACAAGTTCTCTTGTTTACACCTGAGAGTAATTAATCTGTCACTTTTTTAAAAACAAGTTGTCTTGTTTGCACCGGAGAGTAATTAATCTTTCACTTTTTTAAAAACAAGTTGTCTTGTTTGCACCGGAGAGTAATTAATCTTTCACTTTTTTAAAAACAAGTTGTCTTGTTTGCACCGGAGAGTAATTAATCTGTCACTTTTTTAAAAACAAGTTGTCTTGTTTGCACCGGAGAGTAATTAATCTTTCACTTTTTTAAAAACAAGTTGTCTTGTTTGCACCGGAGAGTAATTAATCTTTCACTTTTTTAAAAACAAGTTGTCTTGTTTGCACCGGAGAGTAATTAATCTTTCACTTTTTTAAAAACAAGTTGTCTTGTTTGCACCGGAGAGTAATTAATCTTTCACTTTTTTAAAAACAAGTTCTCTTGTTTACACCTGAGAGTAATTAATCTGTCACTTTTTTAAAAACAAGTTGTCTTGTTTGCACCGGAGAGTAATTAATCTTTCACTTTTTTAAAAACAAGTTGTCTTGTTTGCACCGGAGAGTAATTAATCTTTCACTTTTTTAAAAACAAGTTGTCTTGTTTGCACCGGAGAGTAATTAATCTGTCACTTTTTTAAAAACAAGTTGTCTTGTTTGCACCGGAGAGTAATTAATCTTTCACTTTTTTAAAAACAAGGTGTCTTGTTTGCACCGGAGAGTAATTAATCTTTCACTTTTTTAAAAACAAGTTCTCTTGTTTGCACCGGAGAGTAATTAATCTTTCACTTTTTTAAAAACAAGTTCTCTTGTTTGCACCGGAGAGTAATTAATCTTTCACTTTTTTTAAAAACAAGTTCTCTTGTTTGCACCGGAGAGTAATTAATCTTTCACTTTTTTTAAAAACAAGTTGTCTTGTTTGCACCGGAGAGTAATTAATCTTTCACTTTTTTAAAAACAAGTTGTCTTGTTTGCACCGGAGAGTAATTAATCTTTCACTTTTTTTAAAAACAAGTTGTCTTGTTTGCACCGGAGAGTAATTAATCTTTCACTTTTTTAAAAAACAAGTTGTCTTGTTTGCACCGGAGAGTAATTAATCTGTCACTTTTTTAAAAACAAGTTCTCTTGTTTGCACCGGAGAGTAATTAATCTTTCACTTTTTTAAAAACAAGTTCTCTTGTTTGCACCGGAGAGTAATTAATCTTTCACTTTTTTAAAAACAAGTTGTCTTGTTTGCACCGGAGAGTAATTAATCTTTCACTTTTTTTAAAAACAAGTTCTCTTGTTTGCACCGGAGAGTAATTAATCTTTCACTTTTTTAAAAACAAGTTCTCTTGTTTGCACCGGAGAGTAATTAATCTTTCACTTTTTTTAAAAACAAGTTCTCTTGTTTGCACCGGAGAGTAATTAATCTTTCACTTTTTTTAAAAACAAGTTGTCTTGTTTGCACCGGAGAGTAATTAATCTTTCACTTTTTTAAAAACAAGTTGTCTTGTTTGCACCGGAGAGTAATTAATCTTTCACTTTTTTTAAAAACAAGTTGTCTTGTTTGCACCGGAGAGTAATTAATCTTTCACTTTTTTTAAAAACAAGTTGTCTTGTTTGCACCGGAGAGTAATTAATCTGTCACTTTTTTAAAAACAAGTTGTCTTGTTTGCACCGGAGAGTAATTAATCTGTCACTTTTTTAAAAACAAGTTGTCTTGTTTGCACCGGAGAGTAATTAATCTTTCACTTTTTTAAAAACAAGTTCTCTTGTTTGCACCGGAGAGTAATTAATCTGTCACTTTTTTAAAAACAAGTTCTTTTGTTTGCACCGGAGAGTAATTAATCTGTCACTTTTTTAAAAACAAGTTGTCTTGTTTGCACCGGAGAGTAATTAATCTTTCACTTTTTTAAAAACAAGTTCTCTTGTTTGCACCGGAGAGTAATTAATCTTTCACTTTTTTAAAAAACAAGTTGTCTTGTTTGCACCGGAGAGTAATTAATCTTTCACTTTTTTAAAAAACAAGTTGTCTTGTTTGCACCGGAGAGTAATTAATCTTTCATTTTTTTAAAAAACAAGTTGTCTTGTTTGCACCGGAGAGTAATTAATCTTTCACTTTTTTAAAAACAAGTTCTTTTGTTTGCACCGGAGAGTAATTAATCTTTCACTTTTTTAAAAAACAAGTTGTCTTGTTTGCACCGGAGAGTAATTAATCTTTCACTTTTTTAAAAACAAGTTCTCTTGTTTGCACCGGAGAGTAATTAATCTTTCACTTTTTTAAAAACAAGTTCTCTTGTTTGCACCGGAGAGTAATTAATCTTTCACTTTTTTAAAAACAAGTTCTCTTGTTTGCACCGGAGAGTAATTAATCTTTCATTTTTTTAAAAACAAGTTGTCTTGTTTGCACCGGAGAGTAATTAATCTGTCACTTTTTTAAAAACAAGTTGTCTTGTTTGCACCGGAGAGTAATTAATCTTTCACTTTTTTAAAAACAAGGTGTCTTGTTTGCACCGGAGAGTAATTAATCTTTCACTTTTTTAAAAACAAGTTCTCTTGTTTGCACCGGAGAGTAATTAATCTTTCACTTTTTTAAAAACAAGTTGTCTTGTTTGCACCGGAGAGTAATTAATCTTTCACTTTTTTAAAAACAAGTTGTCTTGTTTGCACCGGAGAGTAATTAATCTTTCACTTTTTTTAAAAACAAGTTGTCTTGTTTGCACCGGAGAGTAATTAATCTTTCACTTTTTTAAAAACAAGGTGTCTTGTTTGCACCGGAGAGTAATTAATCTTTCACTTTTTTAAAAACAAGTTCTCTTGTTTGCACCGGAGAGTAATTAATCTGTCACTTTTTTAAAAACAAGTTGTCTTGTTTGCACCGGAGAGTAATTAATCTTTCACTTTTTTAAAAACAAGTTGTCTTGTTTGCACCGGAGAGTAATTAATCTTTCACTTTTTTAAAAACAAGTTCTCTTGTTTGCACCGGAGAGTAATTAATCTTTCACTTTTTTAAAAACAAGTTGTCTTGTTTGCACCGGAGAGTAATTAATCTTTCACTTTTTTAAAAACAAGTTGTCTTGTTTGCACCGGAGAGTAATTAATCTTTCACTTTTTTAAAAACAAGTTGTCTTGTTTGCACCGGAGAGTAATTAATCTTTCACTTTTTTAAAAACACAAGTGTTCTTGTTTGCACCGGAGAGTAATTAATCTTTCACTTGATCTAATGGATTAAATCTTCAAAGATTTACTCAATAATTCTTTTCGGATAATTGTTAATAGCATTACAATCAATACAAGATTATCTTTTAACATTTATCACTACCCACCTCCACCCCCCACCACCCGACAAAGATGAACTACTTGAATGGTTGTAAAAATGGGTCATCAAATTTTTAGTGTTGAAGTAAATTTTTTGGAACAATTTTAGTTTACCATTGCAACATGTTTATGGTCACATCCAAAAATTCTTCTTCTTTTTTTTTTAAATGGAAATCGCTCTAGACAAGGCATGAAGCCACTTTATGTAAGGAGATGAAAAATACTACTTCACGGTTAAAAACTAGCCAACGTTTAGAGTTAGATAGATAAATTCCAACCCAGAAAACAGCAATTCTTCCCCCTTTGTCAGAAACATCGCTCAGAGAATGTGAGGACTAAAAGACAGAATAAGGTAAGCGAGAGTTACAAAGCTGCCGAAAGTAAACCCAAGGTCCACTTTCTACTCTCCTAAGGTCCACTTTCTACTCTACTAAGGTCCACTTTCTACTTACCTAAGGTTAACTGTCTACTCTCCTAAGCTCCATTTTCTACTTTTCTAAGGTTCACTTTCTACTCTCCTATGGTCCACTTTCTACGCTCCTTAAGTTCACTTTCTACTTTCCTACGGTTCACTTTCTACTTTCCTACGGTCCACTTTATACTCTCCTAAGGTCCACTTTCTACTCTCCTGAGGTTCACTTTATTCTCTCTTAAGGTCAACTTTCTACTCTCTTAAGGTCCACTTTCTACGCTCCTTAAGTTCACTTTCTACTTTCCTACGGTTCACTTTCTACTTTCCTACGGTCCACTTTATACTCTCCTAAGGTCCACTTTCTACTCTCCTGAGGTTCACTTTATTCTCTCTTAAGGTCAACTTTCTACTCTCTTAAGGTCCACTTTCTACGCTCCTTAAGTTCACTTTCTACTTTCCTACGGTTCACTTTATACTTTCCTACGGTCCACTTTATACTCTCCTAAGGTCCACTTTCTACTCTCCTGAGGTTCACTTTATTCTCTCTTAAGGTCAACTTTCTACTCTCTTAAGGTCCACTTTCTACTCTCCTATGGTCAACTTTCTACTCTCCTAAGGTCCACTTTCTACTTACCTTAGGTTCACTTTCTACTCTCCTAAGATCCACTTTCTACTATATTTTAAGGTTCTCTTTTCTACTGCCATTAGGTTCACTTTCTACTCTTCTTAGCAAAAAAACTACTCGTCTTGATCAACACATTAGTGAAATGTTAAACGATTATGGCTTTTTTCAGAGTGGACTATTAGAAGTGGAGATGATTGAGATGTGGTACAAGGAAAGGAAATGAAAAGATTATGTTTTTATGATGTGAAAATGGATAACTATTAATATAGAGTTGTTTTTTTACAATAAATGTCACCGTTTATCAAGGCGCAAAGGCCACTCGAGGATAAGGGTTAAAGAGTTTGCCTCGAGGATAAGGGTTAAAGAGTTTGACTCGAGGATAAGGGTTAAAGAGTTTGACTCGAGGATAAGGGTTAAAGAGTTTGACTCGAGGATAAGGGTTAAAGAGTTTGACTCGAGGATAAGGGTTAAAGAGTTGGACTCGAGGATAAGGGTTAAAGAGTTGGACTCGAGGATAAGGGTTAAAGAGTTTGAATCGAGGATAGGGGTTAAAGAGTTTGACTCGAGGATAAGGGTTAAAGAGTTTGACTCGAGGATAAGGGTTAAAGAGTTTGACTCGAGGATAAGGGTTAAAGAGTTTGACTCGAGGATAAGGGTTAAAGAGTTTGACTCGAGGATAAGGGTTAAAGAGTTGGACTCGAGGATAAGGGTTAAAGAGTTTGACTCGAGGATAAGGGTTAAAGAGTTTGACTCGAGGATAAGGGTTAAAGAGTTGGACTCGAGGATAAGGGTTAAAGAGTTTGAATCGAGGATAGGGGTTAAAGAGTTTGACTCGAGGATAAGGGTTAAAGAGTTGGACTCGAGGATAGGGGTGAAAGAGTTTGACTCGAGGATAGGGGTTAAAGAGTTTGACTCGAGGATAGGGGTTAAAGAGTTTGACTCGAGGATAAGGATTAAAGAGTTTGACTCGAGGATAGGGGTTAAAGAGTTTGACTGGTGGATGGTGAGACAACATTGCATTCACCGGCATGATAGTAGTAGCAAGACAGAAATTGATTATTTATGGGGACGGTTCAACAAGAATATGTTTACATTGGACTTGAAGACGACCATATTGTAGTCGACAGGGAAGCAGCTGTGGCTAAAATTATGTAACGTAATTGTCATGCTATAAAATATGATTTTACCAGTTCCCCATATTACCCTTGAGTTCATACCTTCCCCCTAGAGTTCATCTCTATTGGAAAATGTGATGATAGAGATGAATATTTACTGAATCCGAAGCGCTCGCAATGTCTTGCTTGTCGAACGGCTATTTGCAAGAGGGAAAAAGTGCATGCTCAGAGTTGTGGGTTTTGTAGACACCAAACTATTTTAACAGATGAAATACGATGACAATGAGGCAAACGAGGTGCGGTGATGGTAGATTTGTTCTGGTGTTCTCTGAGCAAGAGTTCTTCACGAATTTTAGACCATTGTGGAAACCTTATGGTGCTACAAAGAATTTTACCGAATTCAAAGCATCCACGATTTCTTGCTTGTTGAGTAGCCATTTGCAAAAGGGAAGAAGCGCATCGTCTTAGCTGTGGGTTTTTTCGTAGGTGTTAGTAAAAGACGAAATACAACAACAGTGAGGCAGACGAAAAAACACAGTGGACATGAAGGCAAACCAGAAGAGTACACAACAGCAAACGGTGTTCGGTCAGTTTTAGTTCCTGATATTAAAGACTTCTTGTTTTGGGTCGCTTACTCTTCTGGTTTGCCAAGTTTTGTACTAATTTTTATTTATTAATTAATTTATTAAATGGTTAGGTGAAAGTACAGGATAGTTAACAAAACCCCCCTCCTCATGTTAAGAATGGCTGTCTAAATAATCTTCTGCAGTTTACGGACCATGCTGAAATAATAACGTTATTATTTAGAAAGCCATTCTTAACATGAGGAGAGGGGGCTTTGTTAACTATTCTGTACTTTCACCTAACAATTTAATAAATTAATTAATAAATTTTGGAAACTGAAATTCTCACCAGAAGTTATATTACGGATGAAGTTTGATATCAGGAACTAAATGTGACCGAACAAAATTTGCTGCTGACTTTGAGTCGGGTACTTTTCTGATTTGGCGGACATGAATAAATAAGAAAGAGATTCGTGTAGTTGGAAGAGTATTTCTGGAAGTTTTGTTAGTGTTGTTCCGGTGTTGTCTGTACAAGAGTTCCTTCCGAATTTTAGACCGTAGTGGAGATCTTATTGTGCTACAAAGCATTTTTCAGTTTCTTACAAAATATTTTGCTGTTTCAATCTGCTAATTAGTTGGTTTCATTATTTTATTATTTTATTTTTTAAATATTTTATTATTTTATTTTTTATTATTTTAGTTTTTTATATTTTATTATTTTAGTTTTTTAATATTTTATTTTTTATTTTTTTATTATTTTATTTTTTATTATTTTATTTTTTATTTTATTTTTTTATTATTCTATTATTTTATCTTTTTATTTTTTTATTTTTTATTATTTTATTTTTTTATTATTTTATTATTTGATTTTTTTAATGTTTTATTATTTTATTATTTGATTTTTTTATTATTTTATTATTTGATTTTTTTATTATTTTATTTTTATCATTTTATTTATTATTTTTTATTATTTGATTTTATTATTTGATTTTTTATTATTTGATTTTTTATTATTTTATATTATTTTATTATTTTATTATTTGATTTTTTATTATTTTATTTTTTTATTTTTTATTATTTTATTTTTTATCATTTTTTTTTTTTTTTTTCATTATTTTATTTTATTTTTTTTTATTATTATTTTATTATTTGATTTTTTATTTGATTTTTTTAATGTTTTATTATTTTATTATTTTATTTTTTTATTATTTTATTATTTTATTTTTTTTATTTTTTTATTTTATTTTTTATTATTTTATTTATTATTTTTTATTATTTTATTTTTTAATTTTTTATTATGTTATTTTTTATTATTTTATTTTTTATTATTTTACTTTTTTAATATTTTATTATTTTTATTTTATTTTTTATTATTTTATGATTTGATTTGATTTTTTCATTATTTTATTTTTTATTATTTCATTTTTTTATTATTTTGTTATTTTATTATTTTATTAGTATTTTTTTATTATTTTATTTTTATTTTATTTTTATTTTTTTACTATTTTATTTTGTTAATGTATTGACGTTTCTACGAAATTTAGCTTTATGGGTTTAAATAAGGTCTTACAACCAAGGCACATAATGTGCTGGTGATGCAGATGGTCGACCGGACCCACGCAAAGTCCTATGAACAATGACTGGAAGCTCTCAACCTGTACTCATTGGATTATAGGCAATTGCCTTAGCGACCTCATCCTCACCTTTAAAATCATGTGATACAATTACACGTGATCTATTCTTCTTCACACTGGCTCCGCAAGAGAGGGCTTCATGAAAACTCACAGAAGCTGTATCTGAGATGATTTCAGCTGAATCATCGGAAGGCTTCTTTTTCGGTTCGAGTTGCTGGACCATGGAACAAGCTGCCAGAGGTCAAGGTTAGCCTGTAGTCCAAACTATTCTCATCTTGGATGTTATCTTTTGGCCGATGGACTCATAGTGCGATGGATAAAGATATTAAGTAATAATTAGTTCGGACTGTCAGTTTTCTGGAGTTTGAAGGTTCAGTTCAATTCAATGAATTTTGCAAAAAATAAAACAAGCTTCTGTTGTCATGTAGGGAAAGAGTGGTAGAAATTTACACAGAACAGGATACAGTAGCCCAGCATCTGTCCAATTTTGCATTGAATTGCTGTATCATTGGCAGATTAACTACATCTCCTGGAAGTCTATTCCAAAGTCTAGGGGTCCTGATTGAGAAAGGGACCCACATCTTGTTCAATAAAATTAAACAAGATATGGGCCGCTTTTACAATCTCAATATATTGGCAATGAAACAGTTTTTGGTAATGCTTGCACAGACCTCTTTCTGGTGCAGCAGTGAATAGTAGGTCTTGGAGGAGATCATAATGGCCATTGAAGAGATTGTAGGCCAAACAAAGATCACTGCGTAAACGTCGGCGCTTAAGGAAAAAAAGTTTAAGCTTCTCAAGTCATTGCACAATTCGAGTAGCCAGTCATTGGACGTCACATATTAGAAATGGAGCAGAAGCTGTTGATTATTGGATGATTACTCTTGTACATAACCACCTCCCATCTTTCATATTCTGTTGGTTCAGAAAAGGTCCCCAATTATTTTAGGCTTCAAACAGTTCAAGGTGGCACTGTAGACATCGTGACCGTCAATCTGTGAATGATTACTCTTGTACAAAGCCCCCTCCCCTCTTACATGACTTGCTTTTACATGGCTCCAGCTCTGTGCTCAGCTTTTGCCGATATATTGAATTGAATTAAATTGAATTGAAATGTGGGTAAAATAGGGAGTATCAATTTCATCATGGCCGCCATGTCTAAGGTTGCGAACCGCTGTTGGTCCAGAAAAGGTACCCAATTATTTTAGGCCGAAAGCTTTTGGCGAAATTTTTATTTTATTATTTATAAAAAACAGTTTACATTTATTATTTGTTAATAATTGCTTGTTATTTTGTAATATAATTATATTTGGTTAATAATTAAATTATTTAGAAAATATTTTTTAAAAAACATTCCAATTATAAAAAAAGTTTGACTCGATTATTTGTTAAAAAATATTTTTACAATTAAAAAAAAAAAAAAATTCTAATTATAAAAAAACAGTTCGATTTTATTATTTGTTAGTAATTAAACAAATTGTTAAAAACACATTATTTGCCAAAAAAAAATATTCAACCTAAAATATAATTGCGGATTTCTTTTGGATTAACACCGGTTCGCAGTTTCCGATTTCGGATGTGGCGGGCATGATGAAGTGGATACTTTCTATTTTACCGAAAAGTGTTAAATATTTTTAACAAATCTTATTTTCATGCTTTTATTTTTCTTCAAATTCTACTTTTTCGTGATCATTTTGTGTTTTCTATCCACCGTTTTCATATTCTTTTCCGCCATTAATGTCCCAAGGCAATTTCTTTAATGGATCACCTTGCCTAGAAAATGTCATCATCACTTCAGGTACACGAGTCATTATCGATTATATTTGAATATTTAATATTTCATTCCTCATATATTATTCATGCTTAGTTTTACAGAAATATAATCCCAATCATTTGATTTTCTCCTTCTACAAGACTAGTATGTCTACACGGCATCGCACGGCGTCGCACGGCGGGGACACGGACGACACGGATGAGAAAAGTTAAGATGTGTGTTTAACATTTTTCTTTTAAAACTTTAAAAAAGATAAAGGAGTCTGAGTTTGATGTATGATGAGTAAACGAGTCGGAAGATGGACGACCAGGAGTTGGAGGTACAATGAATAAAAGAGTCTGGGGATGAAAGGTGGTGAGGTTGTTTTTGTTCTTTTTACTTTTGTTTTCCCAAAACAAGACACGATGCCACTGAAGCGTAAAGGGGTTACTATAATACGGGCCAAATTTAGAGGGGGGGGGGTACAACTTGACAATTTGGGTTGGAAGTTGGGCAGCAAGATGTTTGTTTACATTACATTTATATTTGTGCGTGCTGGAAGGGTTAGGGAAACAGGGAGCAGGGAGAGAATTACAAAGGCAAACGGTCCGAGGAAAGAAACTTTTAGAGTTGAAAATCTTCTAGCATCTAAGAACCTCTAGAGTGAAGGGGTGCAATTTTGTTTGGGTATTTACGTTGGGGAGTACAAGTGTAGTAAGTTCGTCGGAGCATATTCCGTGGAAGTACTTGTAAAACAAGCACAGGGATGCAACGCTGCAGCCATGCGATCGGGGCTGGAGCTTGGCAAACAATGTCGGACCTATTAGGTTAGAAATTTTTTTTGCATCCTGTCCAAAAAAGAGAGACTAGTGGTTGGTGCACCAGCCCAGATGTGGCAACAATACTTCACGCACGGGTGAATGGGGGCTTTATAAAGATATAGGATACTGGCTGGTGTTAGAAGTTTTCTAGCCGAGTAGAGGGAACCTACCTTATTTACAGCAGACTTGGCAATATCTTCTATGTACTTACCCCACTCCATGTTTCCTGAGAATCTCAGGCCAAGGAGTTCAAATGTTGGATACTTGGGTAGGGTGCCATTGACCATGTCAATCGGTGGTTGGAACGGTTTCTTATAATTGTTGAAGGAAAGAAGCTTTGTCTTGGTAGCATTAAATGTGACCATCCATTTTTGGCCCGATTCTACTACAGATTGGGGGTCATTTTCCAAGGATTTAACAATTGCCTTGTTTTTGTAGGCATTCGATTGACCTTCATGTCGGAAATACAGCATAGTGTCATCAGCAAATACACCCATCTCAGATGCGATTTCATCAAAGAGGTCATTTATGAAAATCGGGAATAATATAGGTCTAAGTATCGACCCCTGAGGAAGACCTGCATTCATATGCTGTTGTTTGGATGTATGGGCATCAAGAATGGCCTGGATCTTTCTTTTGGCTAAGAAAGATGTGATTATATTAAATATTTGTCATAATACAGTATATAGAGTTGATTTTCTTGAGAAAAACTTTCATGCCAGACCTTGTCACGTACCTTTGAGATATCTAGCACTACAGCCCTAGCTTCACTTATGTCGATATGATGAATAAAGGAGTTTGGGGATCGAGGTCGATGAGTTAGAGGGACAATGGGTAAAAAAGTCTGAGGATGGAGTGAAAAAAGTTGGGGGTTTAATGAGTAAGAGAGCCTAAGGATTGAGTGCAGGAATTTAAAGGCACCATGGGTAAAAGAGTCTGAGGTTGGAGGTATTATTAGTAAAGGTATCTGATGATGGAGTGTGAAGAATTGGGGGGGGGGGATGAGTAAAGGAGTCTGGGATGGAAGGCAGGAAGTTAGGAGTATAATCATTAAAGGGGTTCGAAGATGGAGTGTAAGAAGTTAGAGGTACAATGTGTAAAGAATATCGAGAATGGAGTTTTAGTTGTTGGAGGTATGATAATTTTTAAAAATCTGAGGGTGAAGTGTAGGGAGTTGGAGGTACGATATGTAAAGGAGTCTTAGGGTTGAGTGTGAGGACTTGGAGGTACAATGATTAAAAAAGTCTGAGAATGTGGTGTTAGAAGTTGAATGTATGATAAGTCAAGGAGATTGAGAATAGAGGACAAGGTGTTGGAGGTAAGATGAATAAAAAAATATGAGGATGGAGTGAGAGAAATTGGAGGTGTGTGAAGAGATATAATATATAGATAAGTCAGGATAGAATGATTGGAGGTACAATGATTAAAAAAGTCTGAAGAGTGTGAAAGGTTGGGGGTATAATAAGTAAAGGAGTCTGAGGATAAGTGCGAGAAGTTGGGAGTACGATGAGTAAGGGAGTTTAATGGGGGAGTGTGAGAAGTTGGGAGTACGATGAGTAAGGGAGTTTAATGGGGGAGTGTGAGAAGTTGGGAGTACGATGAGTAAGGGAGTTTAAGGGTGGAGAGGGGAGAAGTTGGGAGTACGATGAGTAAGGGAGTTTAAGGGTGGAGAGGGGAGAAGTTGGGAGTACGATGAGTAAGGGAGTTTAATGGGGGAGTGTGAGAAGTTGGGAGTACGATGAGTAAGGGAGTTTAAGGGTGGAGAGGGGAGAAGTTGGGAGTACGATGAGTAAGGGAGTTTAAGGGTGGAGAGGGGAGAAGTTGGGAATACGATGAGTAAGGGAGTTTAATGGGGGAGTGTGAGAAGTTGGGAGTACGATGAGTAAGGGAGTTTAAGGGTGGAGAGGGGAGAAGTTGGGAATACGATGAGTAAGGGAGTTTAATGGGGGAGTGTGAGAAGTTGGGAGTAAGATGAGTAAGGGAGTTTAAGGATGGAGAGGGGAGAAGTTGGGAGTACGATGAGTAAGAGAGTTTAATGGGGGAGTGTGAGAAGTTGGGAGTACGATGAGTAAGGGAGTTTAATGGGGGAGTGCGAGAAGTTGGGAGTACGATGAGTAAGGGAGTTTAAGGGTGGAGTGCAAGAAGTTGGGAGTACGATGAGTAAGGGAGTTTAAGGGTGGAGTGCAAGAAGTTGGGAGTACGATGAGTAAGGGAGTTTAAGGGTGGAGTGCAAGAAGTTGGGAGTACGATGAGTAAGGGAGTTTAAGGATGGAGAGGGGAGAAGTTGGGAGTACGATGAGTAAGGGAGTTTAATGGGGGAGTGTGAGAAGTTGGGAGTACGATGAGTAAGGGAGTTTAAGGGTGGAGTGCAAGAAGTTGGGAGTACGATGAGTAAGGGAGTTTAAGGATGGAGAGGGGAGAAGTTGGGAGTACGATGAGTAAGGGAGTTTAATGGGGGAGTGTGAGAAGTTGGGAGTACGATGAGTAAGGGAGTTTAAGGATTGAGAGGGGAGAAGTTGGGAGTATGATGAGTAAGGGAGTTTAATGGGGGAGTGTGAGAAGTTGGGAGTACGATGAGTAAGGGAGTTTAAGGGTGGAGTGCAAGAAGTTGGGAGTACGATGAGTAAGGGAGTTTAAGGATGGAGAGGGGAGAAGTTGGGAGTACGATGAGTAAGGGAGTTTAATGGGGGAGTGTGAGAAGTTGGAAGTACGATGAGTAAGGGAGTTTAAGGGTGGAGTGCAAGAAGTTGGAAGTACGATGAGTAAGGGAGTTTAAGGATGGAGAGGGGAGAAGTTGGGAGTACGATGAGTAAGGGAGTTTAATAGGGGAGTGTGAGAAGTTGGAAGTACGATGAGTAAGGGAGTTTAAGGGTGGAGTGCAAGAAGTTGGAAGTACGATGAGTAAGGGAGTGTAAGGATGGAGAGGGGAGAAGTTGGGAGTACGATGAGTAAGGGAGTTTAATGGGGGAGTGTGAGAAGTTGGGAGTACGATGAGTAAGGGAGTTTAATGGGGGAGTGCGAGAAGTTGGGAGTACGATGAGTAAGGGAGTTTAAGGGTGGAGTGCAAGAAGTTGGGAGTACGATGAGTAAGGGAGTTTAAGGGTGGAGTGCAAGAAGTTGGGAGTACGATGAGTTAGGGAGTTTAAGGATGGAGAAGGGAGAAGTTGGGAGTACGATGAGTAAGGGAGTTTAATGGGGGAATGTGAGAAGTTGGGAGTACGATGAGTAAGGGAGTTTAAGGGTGGAGTGCAAGAAGTTAGGAGTACGATGAGTAAGGGAGTTTAAGGATGGAGAGGGGAGAAGTTAGGAGTACGATGAGTAAGGGAGTTTAATGGGGGAGTGTGAGAAGTTGGGAGTACGATGAGTAAGGGAGTTTAAGGGTGGAGTGCAAGAAGTTGAGAGTACGATGAGTAAGGGAGTTTAAGGATGGAGAGGGGAGAAGTTAGGAGTACGATGAGTAAGAGAGTTTAATGGGGGAGTGTGAGAAGTTGGGAGTACGATGAGTAAGGGAGTTTAAGGATGGAGAGGGGAGAAGTTAGGAGTACGATGAGTAAGGGAGTTTAATGGGGGAGTGTGAGAAGTTGGGAGTACGATGAGTAAGGGAGTTTAAGGATGGAGAGGGGAGAAGTTAGGAGTACGATGAGTAAGGGAGTTTAATGGGGGAGTGTGAGAAGTTGGGAGTACGATGAGTAAGGGAGTTTAATGGGGGAGTGCGAGAAGTTGGGAGTACGATGAGTAAGGGAGTTTAAGGGTGGAGTGCAAGAAGTTGGGAGTACGATGAGTAAGGGAGTTTAAGGGTGGAGTGCAAGAAGTTGGGAGTACGATGAGTTAGGGAGTTTAAGGATGGAGAAGGGAGAAGTTGGGAGTACGATGAGTAAGGGAGTTTAATGGGGGAATGTGAGAAGTTGGGAGTACGATGAGTAAGGGAGTTTAAGGGTGGAGTGCAAGAAGTTAGGAGTACGATGAGTAAGGGAGTTTAAAGGTGGAGAGGGGAGAAGTTGGGAGTACGATGAGTAAGGGAGTTTAACGGGGGAGTGTGAGAAGTTGGGAGTACGATGAGTAAGGGAGTTTAATGGGGGAGTGCGAGAAGTTGGGAGTACGATGAGTAAGGGAGTTTAAGGGTGGAGTGCAAGAAGTTGGGAGTAAGATGAGTAAGGGAGTTTAAGGGTGGAGAGGGGAGAAGTTGGGAGTACGATGAGTAAGGGAGTTTAATGGGGGAGTGTGAGAAGTTGGGAGTACGATGAGTAAGGGAGTTTAAGGGTGGAGTGCAAGAAGTTGGGAGTACGATGAGTAAGGGAGTTTAAGGGTGGAGTGCAAGAAGTTGGGAGTACGATGAGTAAGGGAGTTTAAGGGTGGAGTGCAAGAAGTTGGGAGTACGATGAGTAAGGGAGTTTAAGGATGGAGAGGGGAGAAGTTGGGAGTACGATGAGTAAGGGAGTTTAATGGGGGAGTGTGAGAAGTTGGGAGTACGATGAGTAAGGGAGTTTAAGGGTGGAGTGCAAGAAGTTGGGAGTACGATGAGTAAGGGAGTTTAAGGATGGAGAGGGGAGAAGTTGGGAGTACGATGAGTAAGGGAGTTTAATGGGGGAGTGTGAGAAGTTGGGAGTACGATGAGTAAGGGAGTTTAAGGATTGAGAGGGGAGAAGTTGGGAGTATGATGAGTAAGGGAGTTTAATGGGGGAGTGTGAGAAGTTGGGAGTACGATGAGTAAGGGAGTTTAAGGGTGGAGTGCAAGAAGTTGGGAGTACGATGAGTAAGGGAGTTTAAGGATGGAGAGGGGAGAAGTTGGGAGTACGATGAGTAAGGGAGTTTAATGGGGGAGTGTGAGAAGTTGGAAGTACGATGAGTAAGGGAGTTTAAGGGTGGAGTGCAAGAAGTTGGAAGTACGATGAGTAAGGGAGTTTAAGGATGGAGAGGGGAGAAGTTGGGAGTACGATGAGTAAGGGAGTTTAATAGGGGAGTGTGAGAAGTTGGAAGTACGATGAGTAAGGGAGTTTAAGGGTGGAGTGCAAGAAGTTGGAAGTACGATGAGTAAGGGAGTTTAAGGATGGAGAGGGGAGAAGTTGGGAGTACGATGAGTAAGGGAGTTTAATGGGGGAGTGTGAGAAGTTGGGAGTACGATGAGTAAGGGAGTTTAATGGGGGAGTGCGAGAAGTTGGGAGTACGATGAGTAAGGGAGTTTAAGGGTGGAGTGCAAGAAGTTGGGAGTACGATGAGTAAGGGAGTTTAAGGGTGGAGTGCAAGAAGTTGGGAGTACGATGAGTTAGGGAGTTTAAGGATGGAGAAGGGAGAAGTTGGGAGTACGATGAGTAAGGGAGTTTAATGGGGGAATGTGAGAAGTTGGGAGTACGATGAGTAAGGGAGTTTAAGGGTGGAGTGCAAGAAGTTAGGAGTACGATGAGTAAGGGAGTTTAAGGATGGAGAGGGGAGAAGTTAGGAGTACGATGAGTAAGGGAGTTTAATGGGGGAGTGTGAGAAGTTGGGAGTACGATGAGTAAGGGAGTTTAAGGGTGGAGTGCAAGAAGTTGAGAGTACGATGAGTAAGGGAGTTTAAGGATGGAGAGGGGAGAAGTTAGGAGTACGATGAGTAAGAGAGTTTAATGGGGGAGTGTGAGAAGTTGGGAGTACGATGAGTAAGGGAGTTTAAGGATGGAGAGGGGAGAAGTTAGGAGTACGATGAGTAAGGGAGTTTAATGGGGGAGTGTGAGAAGTTGGGAGTACGATGAGTAAGGGAGTTTAAGGATGGAGAGGGGAGAAGTTAGGAGTACGATGAGTAAGGGAGTTTAATGGGGGAGTGTGAGAAGTTGGGAGTACGATGAGTAAGGGAGTTTAATGGGGGAGTGCGAGAAGTTGGGAGTACGATGAGTAAGGGAGTTTAAGGGTGGAGTGCAAGAAGTTGGGAGTACGATGAGTAAGGGAGTTTAAGGGTGGAGTGCAAGAAGTTGGGAGTACGATGAGTTAGGGAGTTTAAGGATGGAGAAGGGAGAAGTTGGGAGTACGATGAGTAAGGGAGTTTAATGGGGGAATGTGAGAAGTTGGGAGTACGATGAGTAAGGGAGTTTAAGGGTGGAGTGCAAGAAGTTAGGAGTACGATGAGTAAGGGAGTTTAAAGGTGGAGAGGGGAGAAGTTGGGAGTACGATGAGTAAGGGAGTTTAACGGGGGAGTGTGAGAAGTTGGGAGTACGATGAGTAAGGGAGTTTAATGGGGGAGTGCGAGAAGTTGGGAGTACGATGAGTAAGGGAGTTTAAGGGTGGAGTGCAAGAAGTTGGGAGTAAGATGAGTAAGGGAGTTTAAGGGTGGAGAGGGGAGAAGTTGGGAGTACGATGAGTAAGGGAGTTTAATGGGGGAGTGTGAGAAGTTGGGAGTACGATGAGTAAGGGAGTTTAATGGGTGGAGTGCAAGAAGTTGGGAGTACGATGAGTAAGGGAGTTTAATGGGTGAGTGCGAGAAGTTGGGAGTACGATGAGTAAGGAAGTTTAAGGGTGGAGTGCAAGAGGTTGGGAGTACGATGAGTAAGGGAGTTTAAGGGTGGAGAGGGGAGAAGTTAGGAATACAATGAGTAAGGGAGTTTAAGGGTGGAGTGCAAGAAGTTGGGAGTACGATGAGTAAGGGAGTTTAAGGGTTGAGTGCAAGAAGTTGGGAGTACGATGAGTAAGGGAGTTTAATGGGGGAGTGTGAGAAGTTGGGAGTACGATGAATAAGGGAGTTTAATGGGGGAGTGCAAGAAGTTGGGAGTACGATGAGTAAGGGAGTTTAATGGGGGAGTGTGAGAAGTTGGGAGTACGATGAATAAGGGAGTTTAATGGGGGAGTGCAAGAAGTTGGGAGTACGATGAGTAAGGGAGTTTAATGGGGGAGTGTGAGAAGTTGGGAGTACGATGAATAAGGGAGTTTAATGGGGGAGTGCAAGAAGTTGGGAGTACGATGAGTAAGGGAGTTTAATGGGGGAGTGTGAGAAGTTGGGAGTACGATTAATAAGGGAGTTTAAGGGTGGAGTGCGAGAAGTTGGGAGTATGATGAATCAGGGAGTTTAAGTGTGGTGTGCGAGAAGTTGGGAGTACGATGAATAAGGGAGTTTAAGGGAGAAGTGCTATTAGTAAAAGAATCAGGGGAGTACAATGAGTAATGAAATCGGTAAGGACGAGCATAGGAATTAGTCAAAACGTGTATGTACTGGTTCCACATCAATCTGTACAAGGCTATAGTCTTATTGATCCTTAAAAACAAAACAAAAAAAATCTTCATTTTTTTTGTTCTGTAAGTTTTTTAGTGAAAAGACGAGGCATTGTACGATTCTGAATTTACCCGGCAGCGAATCATAATTATGATGTTCCCCTTGACAAAGAAAAAGGCAGAACCGATCAGCGGAAATGTAATAGCTGTGTGTAATACATAACTTGGAAGAAGAACAAGAAAATCAATTGCAACAAGCCGACATTACCACTGACTGACTGACTATAAAACTGAAGCAACTATTCTCTCCTAAGTCTATGTATTTCAGTCGTGTGACTGTTTAGGCGACATACGCGCTTACATAAACAATTAAAATAAAATACAATGATTTTCTTAAATGTTCAGAAAACAATATAAGGCAAGCCAAAAGCCATGTGATAAATAGGTCTAACAATTGTTTGGTTTTACGACATTTCAACCCCTTTGTGATCATTTAATGCCCAAACTCGATACTCTAGTCAACTTCCTGTTTCCTGGAAATGCTGAAATTTAAATGTAATGTCAACAAACATCTTGCTGCACAACTCCCCACTTAGGATGCCCCCTATAATCAACAGTTATTTTATTTCTGACAATCTACCATGTTTGTTTGTTTTTCTCGACCAGGTGACTTGACTTCAATCAACGATCATTTTATTTTACACAGCCAATCATGTTATTTTTTTTTAGCCAGGTGCGTGTCCATGTCAAGTGCACCAACTCCTGCTAGATAACCTTTTCGGTACACCCGGTCTAGATATTTAACAAATTGTGGGTGTGACCCTTTTCTTCCGAAAATTGTCATGGGTGGCTCTGTTTTTGAAGAGAAAGCAACTCTGAGACGCCATTGGTCTTGATTTCACATCAGAGCTTTCTTAGAGTTCATACATTCTATCGATTGCTCTTCTGCTATATTTTGTTCTATACACTTTCTCACACCTCAATTTTACATCCCTCAGTGTTCCTTTCCAGCTCACTTACCACCCCAAAATATCTCCTATACCAAAACAGCACACCCCACATCACATGACCAATCCAACAAACTATAGACGTCTCATTAACTCACACTTAACCTTTGAAATTTCACACATTAAAAACGACCCTTCAACACTGCTTTATTTTTTTTTTAAACTCAACATCAGTTATTCAAAACGTGCAGGTTTTACCTCTCCTCTGCATGTACGAGATGATGACACTTCAAAGTATTTTAAACAAAACTTATATTGTTGATCGCCGTTTGACAGCAATTATGGTGTCATAGTGTTTCTATTTATCTTCCTCCCACAAGGTAAGATGTGACACAAGGTCGGGAAAGTGGGAAAGAACCAGCGCTCGAGAATTTGAGCACTCTAGCTTTTTAAAAATTGCCTGGGCAGCCCCATCGGCATTCCCCGGTAGGGGCGCCTCAGGCAGTAAGCAATAAACTTACTCCTCCCCAAAGAGGGAAGGCGAAGCCTGGGAGGGTGGACCTCCTAGAACTGCACAGGACAGACCCATAGACCGGCGTAAATCAAGCCCCGAAGGCCAAGACAATACCAGTCTATGTAGTGTAGTATCCATCGGAACAGATACTACACTTTGATCTTAGCCAAAAGGCCAAGAACATTGTCATAGTGTTATCTCAAAGATAATGCCTATATGGCATAATCACATTGACACACCGGTTCTATTAGATCACTGAAGTTAAGCAACGTTGAGCCTGGTCAATACTAAATGGGTGACTATTTGTGAATACCACGTGCTGTATGTGCTCTCCGCTTATCTCGGCATTGTTTCAAGTCGTCCTGGACTTTTCCTTGCTACTGGAATCAAGCAGTGCCAACTCAGGAGAGGTGTGGTTGGGATTACGCAACCCTTGCTTCACAATTACATGTGCAAGCACCCTTTCAGGGTGTATCCATTGTCTCTTGAGACTGAATGGAGGCCATGGGAATATATTTTAATGTTGATGGAAGCATTTAGAGAAAGAGTGACTTTTTTGCAGTGTTGCTTCTTGATTGCTTTATTTCGCCATCTTATTTACATAGTGTGTTCGTCCACACAAACATAAATTTGATAGCAAACAATAAGTCTCGTTATTTCAACATTGTCAGTAAAGAAACTTATTATTTTTATTTAGGAAAGAAACCACAGTTTATGAATTAAATCAAAGTAGAATAAATAATAGATTATAGCTGGTTTAGTCTCTCATATATATAGTGTCGATTCAGGAGAGGTGTGGTTGAAGATTGTGCAACCCTTGCTTCACAATTACATGCACAGCCACCTTTACAGGGGGTATCCATTGATCTCAAGACTGAAAAGAGGCCATGAATGTTTATCAAAACAATGACTGCTGGACATTCATGACTGAAATTTGGTGGACGAGTCAGACATAGACTGAAGTTTATCTCTATTTGTACCAAATATGGTTGAATTTAACAAAAGGAATGTGAATTTATTAACGAGTTCTATTTGGGGGATGGAGTCATCCTGTATGAAACAGTTATGCATTTCACTTTACTGCTATTAAATACTTCAAATTGTTTGTGAAATGAAAGAATATTTTTTTTAAAAAACAAATTTGTCTAAAACGTCCTGTATTAATAGGTTATCTCCCGTTTTTTCTTCTAAAACTATCTCTTCTTTTCTATGTTGTTCATAAGTTACTTCCCTTGCCTTCTTAAATAGTCCCATTTGATTGGACAAGTAAATTTTATTTGACCAATCACCAGACATGCAGTTTGTGGTGGGATGAATTTCTAAAAGCCAACACAAGGTAGCATGTAAAACAGACGTTAAACTGATGATGATGATGATGATGATGATGATGATGATGATGATGATGATGATGATGATGATGATGATGATGGTGGTGGTGGTGGTGGTGGTGGTGGTGGTGGTGGTGGTGGTGGTGATGAAAGAAACAGTATTTTTTTTGCTTTATTTTGTTTGTTTCTTTCTTTCTTTCTTTTTTGTTTTCTTTTCCAGGTATTTTAATAAAAAGTATTCTAATAAACGATTTCCAATGTTATCATCTTGTTTTATTTTTCAGGATGTTTGGGGGCAGGTGATCCACTATATGGCTAATAATAACAAGTTACCCGGATATGTGGGCTGGCCCCTCGTTGGGGACAAGTCCATTGAGTTCTACAGGGACCCAATCAAATTCTACCATAAATATGCAGAACTATACAAATCAAGAATATTTGTGTCAAGAATACTGAACAAACCCACAGTGTTTATTGGCACGCATCAAGGTGTCCGTGAAGTTCTTGTTGGTAAGTCTTTGGTGCGATTTTTCATTTCTTCAAGATTAGCAATGCATGGATGGTGAATTTGAATGAATTCTCTAGGCGTGTGGGATGTGGTTAAAATCCAATTTATAATACAAATCAGTCCGACAGTGGCTTTGTTTCTGTCGGGCTGAGGTATAGTTCTGTTCAGTGCTAGGAGGTCCACCCTCCCAGGCTTTACCTTCTCTCTTAATTTATTTTTTTTTTTTTAATGGAAATCGCTCCAGACAAAGCATGAAGCCACTCAATGTAAGGAGCTAACAAGAACGAAATGTGATTAGCGCAAAGACAGGAGATGCATATTGGCCTTAGTCTTGAAAAGAACAAAACTATAGGTAGGAGGAAAACAGTCAGCGATTATTGCTAATCGCCTGAAGCACTCTTATCAGGGAATGCCGATAGGGTTGCTCAGGCATTTTGTAAGCCATAGTGTGCTTATCCTAGTGTGCTGGCCTCTAAAAATCACATCTGGCAAGGAGGTAAATAATATGTATGCATGTGGGACTTCAAAAATGTTTTTAAATGCTGTGGTGTACAAAGACATTTCATTTGTTAATAGTTTGTCTACGACAATAAAGGCATTACAATGGAACAACTAAAACATATATTTACATACAGAAATACATTGTTACCATACACAAAAGAATGCACAAATTCATCTCTTTGGTGCCATTTTCATTACTCAGACATTCTGCAAAATAAATTCACAGCTCATAAATGAAAATGGTCTCAGTTTAAAACTAGTCTTTATACTCTAATAGCTTCTTTCCTAGAACCGCTTACTTTTGGAATCCCCTTCCTACTCCTTGTTTCCTCGACTGTACGAACATACAGAAATTTAAATGTAATGTGAACAAGCATCTCACTGCACAGCTCCTATAAATCTGGCCCCTAATTCACAGTAGCCCTTTACGTTTCAGTGGCAGTGTGTTGCCTTGTTTGGAGTGAATTGAAGTAAAAACAATACAACTAATAATTGGCAGTGTTTTGCTTGAAGAATTAGAATATTTGGTATTTTGTATTCTCATGCATCCGATTAGCATGCGTGGATATAGAATTTAAATTAATTCTCTAAGCATGTGGGATGTTACTAAAATGCACTGTGTATTCTATTGGCTACTTATATGTGTGGAAAGTAAAAGACAGTTTATAATGATGTAGTGGACAAAGAGATTTCATTTATTACTAGTTTGCCTACAACTAACTATGAAGATAGTAAAACGAGACAAGTAAAGCAGAAGATAACATACAGAAATACATTGTTCCCATACAAATAAAAGTGCACAAGTTATTCATGTTAAAAGATAAAGTGAAGACAAACTATAAAGACAGTAAACAAGACAATAAGTGTCAGATGGATAAGTTACGACCCAGAAAACAGCAATTCGTCCCCTTTTGTCGGAAACATAGCTTATGGAATGTGAGGACTAAAGGACAAAATAAGAGAAGCGAGAGTTACGAGGCTGCCGAAAGTAAACACAAGTTAGTCACTTTCTACTTTCCTATAATTGTCTTGATATGCTTGTTGGAGAGCTGTATTCATAGCCATTTTGTAGTAGTGTCGCTGCGTCTGTATTCATCTGACTGACCTTGCTTGAGAAGAAGAAGAAAAAGGGTCACCAGAGTTCCAGTTAAAAAGACAAACATCTTCTCTACAAAACTTTATTCAACAGTTTCGTCAACAAGGAATATCTCCCTTATTGTAATGAGAAAGAAAGAACTCTTCAAACTTCCTTTTCTTTGCTAATTTTCTCTTAGGCAGCCATTATTCTTGCAGCAATTTGATCCCTGTGTAGATCTTAGTAGAATAAAGCTTCTTCAACTCTGAATTTTTATACTTGAAGAGTTGTGAGTGATATAAGATTCTTGTTGGAGTTTGTAGTAGTTTCCGTATTCATCTAACTGGCCTTGCTTGAGATGAAGAAGACGGAAAAGTGTCACCAGGGTTCCAGTAAAAAAGACAAATATCTCCTCTACATTTTATATTAACTTTATTTAAGAGTTTCATCAATCAACACAGGAACACAAGAATATATTGGGACTACTGTTCTCATCATGGATGCTATTCTCACAACATTTCGACCTTCTTCAGGTTTGTAATGCATATCATAATAGTGAACAAATCTAATCACTACCGAGTACTACAGAATTAAACAAAGAATTTCAGAGGGTTGAAAGTTTGTAATAAAGCGACACTCCTAATTCCAGGTATAAGTATTAGCGTAGATCAAAATAAAGTCAAGTATGTTAAGGATCATAAATATCACATTAGAACAGATGACCCATAAGAAAGGAAATAAATATTATATACTTTATTAATTAGTCCAGCTACATGACGGACGTAGGGTGTGATTATATATCTCAAATCAATTTTTATGAAGAAAATCTGATAGACAAAGACATTTCATTTATTACTAGTGTGCCTACAACAAATATGAAGACAGTAAACGAGTCAAGTAAGGAATAAGATTACATACAAAATACATTGTTCCCATACAAATAAAAGTGCACAGGTTATTCATGTAAAGATAAAATGAAGACAAAATATGAAGATAGTAAACGAGACATATGTATTCTTTGGATTATTGGGACTACTGTTCTCATCTTGGACGTTATTATCACAATATTTCGGCTGATATAACCTCCGACCTTCTTCAGGTTTGTCTTGTAGAACTCGGGAATCTATACGGACTTTCGAACTGAACCCTTTATTTAATCCACGGGGGTAGATTGTTTTCGTTCTCTTATCTATGATCCGATAGAAGTCTTAAGTAATTTTTATCATATTTTCAGTATCACCTATACTGAGGATTAAACCTTCAACCTTCAGAATATCACTTATAACTTATTATTACTTAGCACTTTAACCACATTGACCCATGGTGCAACAGAGTTTGACATGAAGATTTCTGAGTTCGACAAGACGCACCTGAAGAAGGACAAAGTTTATATCAGCCGAAACGTTGTGAGAATAACATCCAAGATGAGAGCAATAGTCCGAATAATCTAAATAATCCAAATTATCAATCGCCATCTTTAAAATTTTGAAACATTTGATTACATAGAGAAATACATTGATCCAATACACAGAAAAAAGCACAAATTATTCATGTAAAAATTTCATGTGAAGACTGACATTATCTTTTGACGTTTTTTTCTATTCAGAAAGATGTATGGAAACCAATACTTCAATGGATTATGCTCCGATGAATTGGCTACTCTGGTGCCCCCTCGACGCAAATTCACTAGACCAACTCGACGATCGACTAAATCCCATCCATTCACTGTGGAGGTCCCCAGATGCCGGAGAGCTTTCTACTCAAATAGCTTCTTTCCTCGTGCTGCTGGCCTCTGGAACTCCCTCCCTGCCCCCTGTTTCCCCGACAGTACTGACATGCAGAAATTTAAAATTAATGTAAACAGACATCTTGCTGCGTAGATCCCAGTTTAGGTTGACCCCCCCCCCAACCTTCTCCCCTTTTCTTTCTTCTCGGTAGCCCCTTACGTCTACAGTGGCGGCCTGCCTTGTTTGGGGTAAACTACGTTAAAAAAAATTTTTTTTTTAATCCTGTCTGTAGCCCGTCTGGTAAACAAATGAGAATGAAATCTGGTCTTATTTCTCAACCATATATGGTGTGAAGGTACCTAACCAAAATCTCATGTTCACGAGATTTGGAGATCTAAGCCCTTTTTACCCAAAGGAGATAACTCTGGTCTGGACAAATTTCTCTTAAAAGAAAGATAACTCTTGTCCTGACACATCATCATCATCATCATCATCATCGGTTTAACATCCATTTTACATGATGGCATGTGTTGGATAGTTTTTAAAAATTGATTTAAAAAATGTTTTTTAACTTTATTCACCCCAAACAAGGCAGTTGCTACTGTAGACACAAGGGGCTACTGAGAATTAGGTGAAAGTTTTGGGGCTCATCCTAAATTGGGAGCTGTGCAGCGAGATGCTTGTTCACATTAGTTTAAAATGTTTGCATGTCGGTACAGTTGGGAAAACAGGGAGCAGGGGGTGTAGGGAGTTTAAAAGGCCGGCAGCACAAGGAAAGAAGCTATTGGAGTAGAAGGCTCTCTGACATCTGGGGACTTCCACAGTGAATGGATGGGATTTAGCTGATTGTTGGGTTGGTCGAGTGTATTTATGTCGAGGGGGCACCAAAGCAGCAAGTTCATCGAGCACATTCCATTGTAGTACTTGTAAAACAAGCACAAGGATGCAACATTGCAGCGATGGAACAAGGGCTAGAGCCTGGTAGATAATGATTGACCTATTAGATTAGAGACTCTTTTTTGGACCTTGTCTAAGAGGTAGAGACTGGTGGATGGTGCACCAGCCCAGATGTGGCAACAATGCTCCATGCATGGGTGGATGGTGGCTTTGTAGAGATATAGGATAATGTCAGGTGTAAGAAGTTTACCAGCACGAAAGAGGAAGCTCACTTTCTTTGCAGCAGCCTTAGCAATGTCTTGAATGTATTTGTTCCAATTCATGTTACCTGTGAATGTTAGGCCGAGGAGTTTGAAGGATGCAACATTGCGGCTCTGGTCAGGTTTCTTTGGAAGTCATTTCCTTAATTCACATGAATATACAATTCAAAGCAATGTTAATGCTAAGAAACATAGAAACTATCAAAGTTAGATTAGATTCATTATTTGAAAGCGGTGATTGTATAACATCTATTATCTCGGGGAACGTTTTCATGTGGGTATCCTAAGCTGCCGCCATGTTCTATATATAGTTATCTGCCAGGGATAGATAACTCTGTCCTGCCTGACACAACAGCAGATCACTCTACTTGACTTATACACTGATAAATGTATTAGTGCAATGGGCGAAAGAAGTTTAACACTTGAAATAAGACTATATAAAACCTAACTAAATAAATAAATAAATAAATTTAAAAAAAAAATTTTAAAAAGAAAATAAAAAATAAATTAAAAAAATAAAAAATAAATTAAAAAAATAAAAAATAAATAAAATAAATAAATAAATAAATAAATAAATAAATAAATAAATAAAAATTTTTTAAAATAAATAAATAAAAAATTTAAAAAATAAATAAAAAATTTAAAAAATAAATAAATAAAAAAAATAAAATAAAAAAAATAAAATTAAAAAAATAAAAAAATAAAAAATAAATAAAATAAAATAAAAAATAAATAATAAATAAATAAATAAAAAAATAAAAATAAAATCAACACTAAAGACTAAACTGCATATCGTGCTGTATATCTCTATGCATATTGTCCGTCTTTCATGAACCAGGGTTGAAGATGTTCTATGATGCTTTTCTCTCGTAGCTGGTATTTTCATGAAAACTGAGCAACCGCAAAACTGATTTTTTTTTTAGAAACAGACACACAATGGGTATTAGATTTGTTCAAATTATTGCCAGTCAAAAAAAAGGCAAAACCAACACATAAAATAATAATAATAAAAATTAAATCATTACGTAAAGTGTTCAAGTGCACCACAACTCATCAAAAGTGCATGTACGTGTGTGCATCAAAAGTGCATGTACGTGTGTGCATCAAAAGTGCATGTACGTGTGTGCATCAAAAGTGCATGTACGTGTGTGCATCAAAAGTGCATGTACGTGTGTGCATCAAAAGTGCATGTACGTGTGTGCATACGTATGGAGGGGGGGGACATCAGGTCTAGTTTTGCTGGATTTGTAAATAAAGCTTCCTTTATGAAGGCATAATCTTCTTCACTCAATTGTGGACACACCGCAAAGGCGCCGCTTGTCAAACGCATAG
The DNA here is from genome assembly GCA_963556195.1 of Sepiola atlantica. Lineage (NCBI taxonomy): Eukaryota > Metazoa > Mollusca > Cephalopoda > Sepiida > Sepiolidae > Sepiola > Sepiola atlantica. Next base: position 54,689,528 of record OY744523.1, on the reverse strand, counting down.
AGATCATGCATTGTATCTTAAGCACAACCTACACACAAGCTCAGCCTTCTCAATCCATTCAATAATAGATTGGCTAGGGTTCGAACCACTAAACTACGATATAAGCTTCAGATCAATCTTATCTCCCATCATGACGTCGAAATAGCTTGTAAGAAAGCAACGCACAAAACAAAACGAAAAATCCGGGACAATCGTCTAACAATCAACCATCGTTTCTGCCGTATCCCGTTCATTCTCAAATCCTTTCTTTTTTTTTTCAATTCACGCTATGCAAATTTCATGCACGCCACAGACTATTTTTGTCGTTTATGTCGAAGGGATTGGCTCAATTGATTACAGGAGGGGGTTTGGGACATCATGTCTAGTTTAAATGGATCTGTAGAAGCATGAGGATCTTAAAGGATGCAGTGTCTCGGCAGCCAACAACTGATGTAGGCAGTTTGTTCTATGCTTCTTAAATTCTGAGCGTGAAAAAATGTTTCCAAAATCATGGGAGCTGTACTGCTTTTTATTTTTGTCGACATGTCCACATGTGTTAGACACATGGACATCAAAAAAGTGCTCCGGGTTGTTGCTGACGAGATGGTTAATAATTTTGTGGGTATTTACTAGTCATTGGACGATTCTAATATTTTTCTGAATTCCGATACAATTATTGATTCTGTTCTGAATTCCCGATTCCAATACAATTACCAGTTCTGATTCTAAAATCGCATCATTAAATTCTACCTTTTTTAAGGTAGAATTAGCGGAGAGTCCTCATCTACTTTTAAATGTAGATATAATTTTCTTTTTTAATTTGACAAACTTCTTTTTCCGTTTATGTATTGTATCCAAGATTTTTATAAACTCGTTGTGAGATTTTCATTAGTATTTTTCACTTGTGCCATTTTTTTCTTATTTATCCACGCATACCTTTTTATCTGTGCTATTTTCACTTGTGCCATTTTTTTCTTATTTATCCACTCGTACCTTTTTATCTGTGCTATTTTCACTTGTGCCATTTTTTTCTTATTTATCCACTCGTACCTTTTTTTTCTGTGCTATTTTCACTTGTGCCATTTTTTTCTTATTTATCCACTCGTACCTTTTTATCTGTGCTATTTTCACTTGTGCCATTTTTTTCTTATTTATCCACACGTACCTTTTTATATGTGCTATTTTTACCGGGCCATTTTTTTCTGGCGCCATTCTTACCTAAGTTCGTTATCATGATCTATAAATATTAGTTTTTACTGGTAGTTTAAAATAAAAAAATATTTATCCTTTTATCATTAGTACCAGCAATGGAAAAATTAGTTTTAAAAAAAACAAAAAAAATTAAATTAAAATAATCGTTTTTGGAATCAGAAATTAGGCTCAAATTTTTCCGATACCCCCAAAAGTGTCGATTTTTTCGATTCCTGATTCTGATTCTAATTCCTCGTCCCAACACTAGTATTTACCAAGTCTGTTGCTAGACGTCGGAGCTTCAATGAAACAAAATCGGAGGAGCAGGGCGTTCAGAGTATAGCAGGATTTTGATGAGGGGTATTTGCTTGGTTACATGTCTTCGAAAGATTTCCAGTATATAGTATGGGTATGAATCAGTATATAGTATGGGTATGAATCAGTATATAGTATGGGTATGAATCAGTATATAGTATGGGTATGAATCAGTATATAGTATGGGTATGAATCAGTATATAGTATGGGTATGAATCAGTATATAGTATGGGTATGAATCAGTATATAGTATGGGTATGAATCAGTATATAGTATGGGTATGAA
>OY744523.1:54657758-54685258 GCA_963556195.1 Sepiola atlantica | reverse complement strand
TGGCTTGATCATGTTAGACCTTAAACAAGGTCGGAGCTGAAATATGTATGCACATATGTAGCCAAAATGTTTTTATGAATAAAAATTTATACTAAAATATAATCTACTTGTTATTGAGCACTACTTTATAAAAAAAAGTATGGTTTCATAGGATTTACTCCTATAAACAAAAACCATCGTATAAAAAGAGAAATAAATCTTGGCATCTTTTTGGCTTTCTAAACAAAATTGTATTTCACTTTTACGATGTCTTCTCAAGTAGAAAACCATTTTTAATACAACACTATATATATATATATGCATTTTTATTAAGTATTAAAGTGTTTATTACCTACAGACGATATCGTTTCGGGCTTTTTGCCCTCATCAGTGCAGGCGTGGTGGTTGTAGGCAGTCGCATGAGATCGAATGCAGTTCATAAATTCAGGCTAGAATTACAAGACAAACGCTTGGAACCACACGGCTACCGACAATCAGCACAGACAGTGATTGAAATTGAGATACACTTACTCGGGAAGACATGGGACAGCGTTATTATTGTCAAACAGTGTTCAATGCTCGTACGGAACTCGCTTTATTGCAAATGACAACCAGCTTATATAAACTTCACGGTGCTCTACTTTCAAGACAATTACATCTTAAAAGGGGTTTTTAACTATAAATTTTTTTATTAAATATTAAAGTTTTTATTACCTACAGACGATATCGTTTCGGGCTTTTTGCATTCATCAGTGCAGGAGTGGTGGTTGTAGGCAGTCGCATGGGATCGAACGCAGTTCATAAATTCAGGCTAGAATTACAAGACAAACGCTCGGGCCACATGGCTACCGATAATCAGCACAGACAGTGATTGAAATTGAGATACAATTACTCGGGTAGGCAGGAGAAAGCATTATTATTGTCAACAGTGTTCAACGCTCGTGCGGAACTTGCTTTGTATATATTTTTTTTTTCATTATAACCAACAAGTAAACCACGGCATTCAACACCAACCGTCATAACATCAAGATGAATTTCAACTTGACTGCGACAAATATGTCTCAATCAAAAAGGATTAAAAAGAAAAGTAAACGAAAAAAAAAATGTGTATACTTTTGAAAAAGGCATATATCACCGAAAGTGCTCAAGTTTTTAGAATAAATAGATAATTTATTTTAAAAAAGAAAATCAATTGCGTTGTTCAGGTTTTTCAAAATATTTTTCCTATCATCATTCCCTCAACGTTTCAAGTGTGGACTTTTTCATTATATATATATATATATATATATATATATATATATATATATAATAATCCAGGTTAAACATCCACAGGGTAGTAATCCAAAGAATTTCAACAGGGTTTATAAAGAGTGCTCAATATCAAATAGAGCTTTTATATATGATTATTTTTATTTACACAGATATGTACAAAATCTGCGACACTGGCATGTCGATGTTATCGATCAACAGCTATTATAAACTGATATCTCATCAGGAAGAGTTACAATCCGATCTTAACCTTAAGTCATATTTGGAAAGAACATATTTGGAATTCTTTCCAAATATGACCTAAAGTTAAGATCGGATTCTAACTCTACCTGATGAGATCTCAGTCTATAATAGCTGTTGATCGATAACATCGACATGCCAGTGTCGCAGATTTTGTACATGTCTGTGTGAATAAAAATAATCATACATACATATATATATATATATGATTATTTTTATTTACACAGACATGTACAAAATAAATAAATAATCATATATAAAAGCTCTATTTGATATTGAGCACTTTTTTATAAACCCGGTTGAAATTCTTTGGATTACTACCCTGTGGATGTTTTACCTGGATTATATATATATATATATATATATATATATATATATATATATATATATATATATATATATTGCAATCAACTATTGCAATCAACCACACCTGGCTTGAAATCGATGGTATCATGCTGCTTTTATCTGATCGTCTGTAACACCATTAATAAATAAATCTTATGATTAAATAATTGAGCACTCTTTCGGATGTATTTCTACCAAACTAAATCAAAGATTATGATGTGGTTTGTGAAAGCACTTTGTGCCTACATGCAGTAAGTAACAAACCATATTCCATAGTGCACTACACACGACTCGAGCTTTTTATATTGTCAGTCTTAAGTGGAAAACATGTATAAAGCTGAGTATAGGATTGACTTCATAATATTTTACTATATTTGTGCTTCGTGATTATGGGCATGTATGTATATATATATATATATATATATATATATATATATATATATATATATATATATATATATATGTTAAACTAAGCCCCTTTCAGAAATTAAAGTTGAGCACTCTCGGGGATATTAAAAATAGACTGTCAAAAAACTCTAATGCAAAGTTCCGAATACGTTCGTCGAACACTCTCGACTAGTCTTCTATCTGTGTTCGCTTCTAGGTACATATAGATCTTAATTTCCCTTAATTACGTGATAGTTTCCGTTGGCCGAGTATATATGGCGACTGATTGCAGATTCTGTGAACCGGGTTCGCGCCTCCCGACCATCTGAAATTGTTACTTTCCTGCACTGATGATAGCAAAAAGCTTGAAACGCTAGCGTCTGTAGGTATAAATAATTTAATATTTATTTATAAATATTATATATATATATATATATATATATATAGGGTGGCGCAAAAGTCACGCATTAGTTTGAATCAGTTGTTACTGATTCAAACCAATGCGTGACTTTTGCGGGATTGTTTGGCGAGTGCTTAATTAGCAGATTTTCTGATTTTAACTGGTCTTCACGTTCACCGGATTTAACAGCCCATGACTTTTTCCTTTGGGGTTATCTTAAGGAAAGGATATATGTGAATAAGCCTACAACGATTCAAGAGCTTAAACACAATATCAGACATGAAATCCAAGAACTAGAGCCAGTTATTCTACGGAGTGTAATGGAAAATGCCCTAACTAGAGCCCGTCTTTGTGAGGCTGAAAATGGTGGCCATTTAAAGGATATTATTTTTAAAAACTACTGCAACAAAATTACCAAGTAAATGTATTATTTATCAGAAAAGCCTAGTTTCTATCACCTAAACAAACAGATGCGCGACTTTTGCGCCACCCTGTATGTATGTATATATATATATATATATATATATATATATATATATATATAGATATATATATATATATGTGTGTGTGTGTGTGTGGGTAACTTTTTCTAACACATTTAAGATAATAATTATTTTAGCTTACTGGCCTTTACACGTCTGAATCATTATTTTCCTGAAAAGAATGTCTGTTGTTAATCTTATCATTTCAAGAAAAATAAAGGGATTATTTGCGTAAGGATTACACATTTGTAATAATCAGATTAGTAAATATGCTTAAGTGCATTTTACGTTTTGTTTATATATAGAAAGATTTCCCCAATAAAAAAAATATTTTATGTAACATAAGCTGATACTGTCCTTTATGGACACATGATAACCTTCATTCTCCTAACCCTAACCTTCATTCTCCTTTTTCATACATACGAAAATCATAATCTTTTCTATGATATATGCCACATATATATATATATATATATATATATATATATATATATATATATATATATATATATTAAATAATGTTGGTATATTTATAAACAGTATTGCCTGTGCAAGTGTATTTATTAACAACGAATTCTCTAATTATATCGTTGATGAACAAATAAAATTAATGATTCGAAACTTAAAAAACACCATACATACAAATAATAATAATATTCAACATCACAACTCAAACAATATTAATCAAATGCAACCAAACTTCAGATTAGAAGAAAAAGACATGAAAAATATCATACACAGATTACATATCCCCAATTAACTCATTATTTACTATAAGAAATTTAAAACCCAAAATCTTGTAGTAAAAAACAACTCCTCTCCAACCCAAAAACAACTAGTAAAAAACAATGTTATTTATAAATTTAAATGCCCTTTGAGAGAATGTAATTCCCATAATAATAATAAAGCTAATAGCTACATTGGTTTTACAAGCACTACCCTATCCCCCCCGCCTCACCATGCATCTTGTAAACTCTAGCTCAATTAACCTTATTCTACAAAACCATAACTGCCCTCCCTCTGATTTAAGACAAATTCTAGTTAATAACACTAAAATAATACATTCCGTTACCAATTAAAAAAATTAAAAATACTGGAAGAATCGATTTTGGAATCAGAAATTAGGCTAAAATTTTTCCATTTCCAATACCGATTCCGATACCCCAAAAAGTTGAAGGGTATTTGCTTGGTTACATGTCTCTAAAAAGTTTCCAGGTTGTCAAAGATCTGAGCAAGGTTTCCAGAATTCAAAGTGTGTCATCACACGATAGCTGTACGCAGTATAGTATGGGTATGAATCAGTATATAGTATGGGTATGAATCAGTATATAGTATGGGTATGAATCAGTATATAGTATGGGTATGAATCAGTATATAGTATGGGTATGAATCAGTATATAGTATGGGTATGAATCAGTATATAGTATGGGTATGAATCAGTATATAGTATGGGTATGAATCAGTATATAGTATGGGTATGAATCAGTATATAGTATGGGTATGAATCAGTATATAGTATGGGTATGAATCAGTATATAGTATGGGTATGAATCAGTATATAGTATGGGTATGAATCAGTATATAGTATGGGTATGAATCAGTATATAGTATGGGTATGAATCAGTATATAGTATGGGTATGAATCAGTATATAGTATGGGTATGAATCAGTATATAGTATGGGTATGAATCAGTATATAGTATGGGTATGAATCAGTATATAGTATGGGTATGAATCAGTATATAGTATGGGTATGAATCAGTATATAGTATGGGTATGAATCAGTATATAGTATGGGTATGAATCAGTATATAGTATGGGTATGAATCAGTATATAGTATGGGTATGAATCAGTATATAGTATGGGTATGAATCAGTATATAGTATGGGTATGAATCAGTATATAGTATGGGTATGAATCAGTATATAGTATGGGTATGAATCAGTATATAGTATGGGTATGAATCAGTATATAGTATGGGTATGAATCAGTATATAGTATGGGTATGAATCAGTATATAGTATGGGTATGAATCAGTATATAGTATGGGTATGAATCAGTATATAGTATGGGTATGAATCAGTATATAGTATGGGTATGAATCAGTATATAGTATGGGTATGAATCAGTATATAGTATGGGTATGAATCAGTATATAGTATGGGTATGAATCAGTATATAGTATGGGTATGAATCAGTATATAGTATGGGTATGAATCAGTATATAGTATGGGTATGAATCAGTATATAGTATGGGTATGAATCAGTATATAGTATGGGTATGAATCAGTATATAGTATGGGTATGAATCAGTATATAGTATGGGTATGAATCAGTATATAGTATGGGTATGAATCAGTATATAGTATGGGTATGAATCAGTATATAGTATGGGTATGAATCAGTATATAGTATGGGTATGAATCAGTATATAGTATGGGTATGAATCAGTATATAGTATGGGTATGAATCAGTATATAGTATGGGTATGAATCAGTATATAGTATGGGTATGAATCAGTATATAGTATGGGTATGAATCAGTATATAGTATGGGTATGAATCAGTATATAGTATGGGTATGAATCAGTATATAGTATGGGTATGAATCAGTAAATAGTATGGGTATGAATCAGTATATAGTATGGGTATGAATCAGTATATAGTATGGGTATGAATCAGTATATAGTATGGGTATGAATCAGTATATAGTATGGGTATGAATCAGTATATAGTATGGGTATGAATCAGTATATAGTATGGGTATGAATCAGTATATAGTATGGGTATGAATCAGTATATAGTATGGGTATGAATCAGTATATAGTATGGGTATGAATCAGTATATAGTATGGGTATGAATCAGTATATAGTATGGGTATGAATCAGTATATAGTATGGGTATGAATCAGTATATAGTATGGGTATGAATCAGTATATAGTATGGGTATGAATCAGTATATAGTATGGGTATGAATCAGTATATAGTATGGGTATGAATCAGTATATAGTATGGGTATGAATCAGTATATAGTATGGGTATGAATCAGTATATAGTATGGGTATGAATCAGTATATAGTATGGGTATGAATCAGTATATAGTATGGGTATGAATCAGTATATAGTATGGGTATGAATCAGTATATAGTATGGGTATGAATCAGTATATAGTATGGGTATGAATCAGTATATAGTATGGGTATGAATCAGTATATAGTATGGGTATGAATCAGTATATAGTATGGGTATGAATCAGTATATAGTATGGGTATGAATCAGTATATAGTATGGGTATGAATCAGTATATAGTATGGGTATGAATCAGTATATAGTATGGGTATGAATCAGTATATAGTATGGGTATGAATCAGTATATAGTATGGGTATGAATCAGTATATAGTATGGGTATGAATCAGTATATAGTATGGGTATGAATCAGTATATAGTATGGGTATGAATCAGTATATAGTATGGGTATGAATCAGTATATAGTATGGGTATGAATCAGTATATAGTATGGGTATGAATCAGTATATAGTATGGGTATGAATCAGTATATAGTATGGGTATGAATCAGTATATAGTATGGGTATGAATCAGTATATAGTATGGGTATGAATCAGTATATAGTATGGGTATGAATCAGTATATAGTATGGGTATGAATCAGTATATAGTATGGGTATGAATCAGTATATAGTATGGGTATGAATCAGTATATAGTATGGGTATGAATCAGTATATAGTATGGGTATGAATCAGTATATAGTATGGGTATGAATCAGTATATAGTATGGGTATGAATCAGTATATAGTATGGGTATGAATCAGTATATAGTATGGGTATGAATCAGTATATAGTATGGGTATGAATCAGTATATAGTATGGGTATGAATCAGTATATAGTATGGGTATGAATCAGTATATAGTATGGGTATGAATCAGTATATAGTATGGGTATGAATCAGTATATAGTATGGGTATGAATCAGTATATAGTATGGGTATGAATCAGTATATAGTATGGGTATGAATCAGTATATAGTATGGGTATGAATCAGTATATAGTATGGGTATGAATCAGTATATAGTATGGGTATGAATCAGTATATAGTATGGGTATGAATCAGTATATAGTATGGGTATGAATCAGTATATAGTATGGGTATGAATCAGTATATAGTATGGGTATGAATCAGTAAATAGTATGGGTATGAATCAGTAAATAGTATGGGTATGAATCAGTATATAGTATGGGTATGAATCAGTATATAGTATGGGTATGAATCAGTATATAGTATGGGTATGAATCAGTATATAGTATGGGTATGAATCAGTATATAGTATGGGTATGAATCAGTATATAGTATGGGTATGAATCAGTATATAGTATGGGTATGAATCAGTATATAGTATGGGTATGAATCAGTATATAGTATGGGTATGAATCAGTATATAGTATGGGTATGAATCAGTATATAGTATGGGTATGAATCAGTATATAGTATGGGTATGAATCAGTATATAGTATGGGTATGAATCAGTATATAGTATGGGTATGAATCAGTATATAGTATGGGTATGAATCAGTATATAGTATGGGTATGAATCAGTAAATAGTATGGGTATGAATCAGTATATAGTATGGGTATGAATCAGTATATAGTATGGGTATGAATCAGTATATAGTATGGGTATGAATCAGTATATAGTATGGGTATGAATCAGTATATAGTATGGGTATGAATCAGTATATAGTATGGGTATGAATCAGTATATAGTATGGGTATGAATCAGTATATAGTATGGGTATGAATCAGTATATAGTATGGGTATGAATCAGTATATAGTATGGGTATGAATCGGTATATAGTATGGGTATGAATCGGTATATAGTATGGGTATGAATCGGTATATAGTATGGGTATGAATCGGTATATAGTATGGGTATGAATCGGTATATAGTATGGGTATGAATCGGTATATAGTATGGGTATGAATCGGTATATAGTATGGGTATGAATCGGTATATAGTATGGGTATGAATCGGTATATAGTATGGGTATGAATCGGTATATAGTATGGGTATGAATCGGTATATAGTATGGGTATGAATCGGTATATAGTATGGGTATGAATCGGTATATAGTATGGGTATGAATCGGTATATAGTATGGGTATGAATCGATATATAGTATGGGTATGAATCGGTATATAGTATGGGTATGAATCGGTATATAGTATGGGTATGAATCGGTATATAGTATGGGTATGAATCGGTATAAAGTATGGGTATGAATCGGTATATAGTATGGGTATGAATCGGTATATAGTATGGGTATGAATCGGTATATAGTATGGGTATGAATCGGTATATAGTATGGGTATGAATCGGTATATAGTATGGGTATGAATCGGTATATAGTATGGGTATGAATCGGTATATAGTATGGGTATGAATCGGTATATAGTATGGGTATGAATCGGTATATAGTATGGGTATGAATCAGTATATAGTATGGGTATGAATCAGTATATAGTATGGGTATGAATCAGTATATAGTATGGGTATGAATCGGTATATAGTATGGGTATGAATCAGTATAACACCAAGTTAATCTGATTCCAAGTGAAAAATCAGACTATTTTAGATTCTATCTTTTACGTTTTTAGCGACGCACGTGTTTGGAAATATCTTTCCCACACACGGTCAAACCATAGGCATTACCATACATAAAAACACAGCAACCTAAAATAAATAACATCACATATGAAACCAGTGATAACATTTTAAAATGTTTAACGTAATGCGATTTGGTTCTGTGATGCCACTCCAGCGTCGCTGACTTCAAATTGTCAACGACTTTCCTGGAACAATGCGAAAAACGTTCTATGCGCGTTTCTCTGCCGTCTTTTTAAAAATTCTCTTTTTTCTCCAACTTTTTTGTTCATTTGCTTTCGACAGAGGATGATTCGACGAAGAATCGAAAACGTTCGTGAAACATAATTTTTTTTTTATTATTTTAATACAAAAAAGACCATCAGAAAAATTGAAAAAATAAAAAAAGGTATAATTGAACAGACGAATTCTATTATTTTCAACAATGTTTGCATAAATGAGAAAATGCTGCCTAAATACACACAATTCAAATTGCATATATATATATATATTAGAAAAATTGGGCAATGTTTGATGCGCACCTTCGAAGTTTGAAGTGCACTTTTATAAAATCTGTTATCGAATACCGCTCACCTGAAGTAGCCACCCTGAGCCTTCACCAAGGTCTCCAGGTAGGACCTGAACATGGAGTAAGTGACCTTCACAGTGGCTGAATACCAGTCTTATCCTGGCAATCAGTCTGTTCGTAGTGTTTCAAGTGGTATAGTTGGTGTCTTTCTTAACTGTGCTCCACACATAATAGTCTATGGAGTTGCAATCAGACGAGTTGGTTTAATGGTAAAGGGGGTGGGGGTAGGTGCTGTGATACGTGAAGTCGTGGAAGTTTTCAAACAGCTACTTCTAGGTTTTCCTGTGGATGTTACACAGAACTGAGTCCTGCTGCCAAACGTACGGTCTTCTCACAGCCAATCTCTCCACCCAGCACTTGACAACAGTGAACAGCAGCAACTCAGTAAAGCCACTTGAATTGAGTCTGAGTCCCTTTTCAAAGAGTTGGGTCGGCATAACGTGCTCTTTGCTGTAGGCTAGCTACCTGTCTTTTGGGTGTTTTTTTTAACTTAGTAAACCCCAAACAAGTTGCCACCGTAGACGTTAGGGGCTACTGAGAATTAGGGTGAAAATTTTGGGGATCATCCTAAATTGGGAGCTGTGCAGCGAAATGCTTATTTACATTAGTTTAAAATTTATGCATGTCGGTACAGTCGGGGAAACAGAGAGCAGGGAGAGAGTTCCGAAGGCCGGCAGCTCGAGGAAAGAAGCTATTGGAGTAGAATGCTCTCTGGCATCTGGGGACCTCCACAGTGAATGGATGGGATTTAGCCGATTGTCGGGTTGGTCGAGTGTCTTTACGTTGAGGGGGCATCAGAACAGCAAGTTCATCAGAGCATATTCCATTGAAGTACTTGTTAAACAAGCACAAGGATGCAACATTGCGGAGATGAGTCAGGGGATGGTGCTTGGTGGATAATGAGGGATTTATTAGATTAGAGACTCTTTTTGGAACCTTGCCTAAGAGGGAGAGACTGGTGGATGGTGCACCAGCCCAGATGTGGCAACGATATTCCATGCATGGGCGGATGGTGGCTTTGTAGAGATATAGAATGCTGTCAGGTGTGAGAAGTTTTCTAGCACGGTAGAGTGAGCCCACCTTCTTTGCAGCAGCCTTGGCAATGTCTTCTATGTATTTGTTCCAATTCATGTTACCTGTGAATGTTAGGCCGAGGAGTTTGAATGTTGGACTCTCAGGTAGGGTGTTATTTGCGATGGCAATTGGTGGTTAGAGGTTTCTAGTAGTTGTTGAATGAAAAGAGCTTTGTCTTAGCAATATTAAATGTTACCAACCATTTATGACCCCATTCCACCACAGACCGGAGGTCACTTTCTAAAGATTCAGCCATTGCCTCGGATATGTGCACGTCCGTTTTACCCACATGATGAGAGTAGAGCGTGGTGTTGTTAGCAAATATACCCATCTCAGACACAACGTCATCAGGGAACTGTAGGCTAGCCACCTGTTGTCCTGCGCATGTTATGTAACTGGTCCTGAATGTTTGACCTTCATTCTGATGCGCATCTCTCTTGCCAAAGTTCACATTGCATTTCCTGGATCAGGACGCTACTTTTATTTTGCAGCTTCTAGGCGTATTTCATTGTATGGAGACAGTCAGACGCTTGCTATCCACTGTCACAATTCTTCAGCTCACATCAAAGAGCTGCAGCTAAGATTTCCAAATTTGTTAATCTTGTGCAAATCACTCTCTTCCAATATTCTGGTGCTTTCTAGTTGTCCATGGTCTCAATAATACACATAAACAGCTATCTATTGCACTTTACTGCTATTAAGTACTTCAAATGGTTCTGAAATGAAAGAATATCAAAAAATTATCAAATTTGTCTCAACACACACTGTATATATACGAGACGAACCACCGAGAGACACACAGAGTATTGTATGTTAGTTTACTCGTTACATAAATCCAGTCATGGATACACGTCCGTTTGTCCAAACCGCCATCTTTGTTTTCCCAGCCAGAAACCAACAACAAGCAAGGGATTTCACTCTAAAAACTTATCACAAAGGAATAGAACTCTTATATCTCAATACCAGGGAGATAACTTAACACTGTATACTACTAAAACTGTGAATCTTGCTTGTTTGTTTGTTTGTCCTTAAACAGAGTGAATGACATCACAAAACGATTAAATCATTCACAAAATATAGCCATTCACAGACAGCTGTTTCGTCGTTTCACGACTCATTAATGTGACTAGATGTAGCAAGCATATCAATCTTAAGCCAGGATGCTAGATCACTTCTATCCATGATAAGTAGTGTCGGATGTCTTATCTAAGCTAATGAACTTACTACAGGAAATTATATCGCTTAAATGAATTTTTTCATTTGTTTACAAATTTTACACCGAGAGCTCAATTATTTTTATGGATTATTGAATTACACTAAGTGAAAACCATAATTTCTCCAACCAGAGTGATCCACCCATAGGGAAGCGTATATATATATATATATATATATATATATATATATATATATATATATATATATACAAATAAAATATAGTCATTCACAGACAGTGTTTCGTCGTTTCATAGTTCATCAGTGTGGCTAGATGTAGCAAATGTATCAACCTCGAGGTTCGAACCCCAGACGTCAGATCACTTCCACCCATGATCAGTGGTGTCGGATATATATATATATATATATATATATATATATATATATATATATATATATATGACTTTCGTATTGGGTGTCGAACCATGTGGCTGGCAGGGATTGTGTCCTCCCATACTGATGATTGTAGGTTTGGCATGAAACACATGTGTATATGGGTTAATTTGAAAATATTATTTATAAATAATTATTCAAAGCTTTTGCTAGATTGAGCACTTCGAGTAAGTTAAGAACAAGCCGTTATTTATAGCGTAATGCGATGCACTAGGCCTCGCCTATTGAGTTCAGTTAACGACTTGCTAGATGGCTGCCGAATTTGTCATTTAGATCTTAATTCACTCTCCCATTTCCACACAATGTGTGGTGGGCACATCGGCTACTGAGTCAAATATGACTTTCTTATTGGGGTTCGAACCATGTGACCAGCAGGGATTGTCTCCATCCATACTGATGATTGCAGGTTTGGCATGAAACACATGTGTATATGGGTTAATTTGAAAATATTATTTATACATAATTATATATATATATATGTATTATATATATATATATATATATATATATATATAAGGTGAGTCAATGAAAGAAAAAAGTGGAAATAGCAAAGGAGGTGGACTCACCTTAATTTTGCTCTATCCAGTATATTGAGCTTTCCTCATCTCACAATAGGTCTAATTCTCTAAAAGTTATCTTTTAGTTATAATTCTCCATATATATATATATATATATATAAAGAGAGAGAGAGAGAGAGAGAAAGAGGTTCAGACTACTGACCTAGTAGTTGCGTCTTGAATCTCAGCTTGAAGCACATGTCACGTCTAGCCACTCTGAAGAGTTGTGATGTGGTGGAACAGCTTCTTGTCAATGATTATATATATGACGTGGCATGTGCTTCAAGCTGAGATTCAAGGCGCAACTGCTAAGTCAGTCGTCTGAACCTCTTGCCCCTATGCTATTACCATTGTATATGTTTACATTTACATTATTGACTGCCGAAAGCACTCAATTATTTTACAAAGAGCAAGACCTTATGCTAAGTGGCAATCGTTTCATCTCTACTTGAGAGATCGACACACAAGTGGGGAGCAAATGTGGGTGTGCGTGTATGCATTCATAGAACTCATACTAGTGTAAACATATAGGCATCCAAACCTCATTAGCTGATTGACTTAAGGTCAGTAATTGTAATGAAACCAGAATCATGATTATCAGTAACCCAATGAACCATAGCAAGTACACCTCGTGATTCCACCATGCTTTGACGGTGCGCGTCGCATATAAGATCAAATACGAGATCTATGTTAAATGTCTGCCTGTTGATATATTTTTATTTCTCTGCAGAACCGGGTCTAATTTTAGCCAAATTGATCATGCTTGAACTCGCAACAGATCCATGACACCCGCTTACATTTTTGTATTTCCTAAGATACTCAGATGTTTCCAGCTTTCTTTTGATTCGCCCGGTCAATATTTTCTTCAAACAGAACTCTTAATTCATTAACATAAACTATTTTTGGATTTAGAAACCGGATTACAATTTTATATAGAGAGATGTGAACATTAGAATGAATAGTGATAAATAAATAAATCAAAAGATTTGTAACATTATTTATTACAGTTCCAAGAATTCAATGTCAACAATGGCCTGGCGTACGATCATTTCAGAGACGATTAGGAATCATATTTTAATTTCTTATTTTATTATATATATGATTTCCAATATGTTACTTCTTCAGTGCAGTATACTTAGGTCACCAATAGAAATTCAGTGAACAATATGTATCTGGATGGCAAAGCTAGTGGGATTATTGAGAAGTTTTGTTACTTT
Source organism: Sepiola atlantica (assembly GCA_963556195.1). NCBI lineage: Eukaryota > Metazoa > Mollusca > Cephalopoda > Sepiida > Sepiolidae > Sepiola > Sepiola atlantica. The sequence continues at coordinate 54,671,454 of OY744523.1, read as the reverse complement.
GTTGATACCATCGCAACACAGGGTAGAGCAGGTGTTAGTGTGGTTGCAAGAATTAAGAGTGGGTGGAATAAGTTCAGGAAACTTCTGCCATTACTAACCAGCAGAGCGTTTCCACTGTCAACCAAGAGAAGAGTCTGTCAGGCATGTGTGTGTACAGTGTGATGATGTATAGAAGTGAAACCTGGCCAATCAGGGTTGAGGGCATGCGTTGCACGGAGAGAAATGATATGAGAATGATATAATGGATGTGTAACGTGAGTCTTAAAGGCGTGTTAAGTTCTGATGACTTCAGAGGAGGATTAATCATGGACAGTATAGGAAGATGTGTGCAGAAGAGGCGACTTTAATGGTATGGCCACGTTGAAAGAATGGAGGAGAGTTCTTGGCTAAGCAGATGTAGAACAGTTAAGGTAGCATGTCCAGTTTACAGGAGAAGGCCAAGGGGATAAAAATGGATTTTCGAGAACGAATCCTCGACTGGTATCACCTTACCCTAACCCTAACCCTTACCCCATCCCGAAGTCCTCAATCAACCGAAGTTAATGAGAGACTGAACGGCCTGGGGTTGAATTTTATTGACAACAGATAACAACTTGTAAAAACAAGCAAAATAAAGAGTTCAGAGATGAGATGTCTTTTCTCGCATTGGTTGACCTCGCGTGTGAAGTTAGAAGCAATTAAGAGTTCGCTGTTCTCTAGAACTTTCCAAATGAGAAGAATTTATTTAGTCTGTGTATGATGTGTTATGTAGACATGTTTCCCATTCTGTCACTGTATGAGTTTGTGGTAGTATCTTATTGCGTGTCAACTAATTTTTATAAATTGTAATATATTCAGTTGTTTTTGTTTGTTTATATTTTGTAAATTAAATTACAATGTCTTGATAAAAAAAATGGAACGTAAAAATGAGAGTCTAATTATTTGATATAGGAGAGTAGAAAGTCGACTTTGGGTTTACTCTCGGCAGCCTCGTAACTCTTGCTTTCCTTATTTTGTCCTTTATTCCTCACATTCAATTAGCGATGTTTCTGATAAAGGGGGAAGAATTGCTGTTTTCTATCCATCTAACACTTATCATTGGCTGTTTTTTTTTTACCTTGAAGTAATATTTTTCTTTGGCTTCTTGCATCGGGTGGCTTCATGCCTTGTCTAGAGCTATTTCCATTAAAAAAAATGTTGGGTTTGCTTTTTACTAATATGTTGAGTCTCAGATCATGTGACTATAGGGCAGTTACCAATTGGTTGATTTAGCCTCGTTACAAATATAAAAGTTGTGACTCAAAAGTTCCTCCGAATTTGACTAAAGTTTAACCATAGATATTAGATATCAATTAATAAAGTTTAACCATAGATATTAGATATCAATTAATAAAGTTTAACCATAGATATTAGATATCAATTAATAAATATGCCTAACATTTCAGTTTGTTTTAAGTTGTTAGGAAAGAAAATATGGGCACAACCTCTTATTTGAAAATGCAAATATTTTCTATTTTTATAAAATTTGATCGATAGTTATTAAATACCAATTAATAACCTTAATTTTATTCTTCTTAAGACTTCTTGAGAGTCTTGCGTTTTAGACTTTTTCTAGAATCAAAATTATGTAATGGATTTTGATCAAAATGGAATAAATATTATAGATATAAGGTTTTGTTGCGTATATATATTTTGATTTTAATCTTCGTAAAGAGACATAAAAGTGGTGCAAAATTAATTCTATTATGAACTAGTAGTATTAAATAGTAAAGCGTACGTTAGCTAGTATTCATCTGATAATTTGGAATTGCAAGACGGCATTCACACGTACACGGGAAACCGAGATCATGGGGATATGCACTCAAATGTCACCTCAACCTGGTGTGGCTGGAAGCAAATATGACGTCACATGACTCAAAGAGAGAGGGAGCGGGAGAGGTAAATCATTTCGTTGGGAAGCTTTTGAGCAGACAGCACGTGTAATGAAATGACTTAAGAGTGATATGAATTAAGGAGCTTAGACCTCAGATGTCCATAGCCTGGAACGTCCTTCCCCGCTAGCATAAGAGAAGAGAAGGCGATGTCAACATCTTAATAAACGGTCCTTCTTTAAATTCAGAATACTTTTCTATTCTTCGTGTTGTTGCAAAACTTTAATTCCAGGTGCCTCACTCACAGGAGGAGCGATGACATGAGGTCGGATTTAATTGTGTTGTTATGATGTGCGATTTTCATTCAATAACAAAGAATGTTTATGAACTTCCATGTATTTTATTTGATTGTAACTTACGAGACATTAGACCTCCCCATTCTACTGTTGCATATACCTCCCCTCGAAGGGGAGGTATATACAACAGTAGAATATGTGTCATGTAGCAGGTATTCTGCTAGTGTTTATTATAAATAAATGGTTTTTAATGGAACAAAATAACACATACTCATAGTGGCATAATGCATAAATGTCAAAAAATATTTTTTCTAGGTGCATTAAGGGAGGTTGTCTTTGATATACTATCCTATTCGTCGAGTTTGTATGTATTTTCATAATATCGAGGCTGAGGAGCTACAACAATATGAGGCTGACTGATTCACACCTTGACATGACAAAACTTCTGTTGGGAAGTAAGGTAGTAGGAGAAATTTATTTTTAGATAATGAAGAGATTTTGGGGTAGTGAGCGAACATCTTGCCCAAGGGTGTCCGAAGCAGTTTCCTGTATTCAGACCAAAAAGAGAAAAATACTAAGATAGTTAATTTAACTACTGCAGAAGGGTTCAGAATCATAATTTCATTACATCCGGCAACCCAAGGGTTCTTCTTGCTAAATTGGGTGCAATTCTGACAAATAGTTTGGGAGCCTGTAATTGTTTATTATTTGTACTTACTAGGAGTTATCACACAAGTTATCGTTAGTGATTGCTCACCGACAACAACCAGTGGCATTCCCTGGAGTCTGAGTGATAACAAGCCTCCCCAGAGTTCAAGTACTCTCCACCTCTTTTCGATCACTACTGCAAATGACCTTGCAGTATCGCAACAGCCGCCTACCATTGATTTCTCGCTGGCAACGACCATTGGTCTCCCCTGGGATTTGGGTGGCAATAAGCCTCTCCAAGGTCCCAGAACTCTTCGTACTCTTTCAAGTGTGATTTTCTGGTTAGTGCTGTTCCTCCTCGGTCTTCCCATCCTCCTTGACCCTCTACGACTATTTTGTGTAGTGTCAGCCGAAGCCGGTGCCATTTGTTTTTGGAGGGGGGAGGGGGGAGCTTATGATGTCTCTTGCCGTTTCTGTTCCTTGGTTTATGACGTGGTGTTTCCTTCCTGTTGTAACTTCCATGTGACTTGTTACCATTCGTAGCTTATGCGCGTTGGTTTCCTAGTTGAGAATTGTCTTTAAGATTGCAGCTGTTTTTATCATTGCTGTCCTTCGTATGGTCTCAGTGATCCCCTTGATTCCAATTTCTCTCAGTACTTTCTCCAGGTTTTTTGGAACTGTTCCTAGTGCTCCTATGATTATTGGTATTATTTTGACTTTCTTCATGCTCTATATTCCTTTCCATTCTCTGGCAAGTTCCGTGTATTTGCTTCTTTTTTTCTGTCTCCTTTAACTTCACTCTGTGGTCTTCTGGAACGGCGAAGTCTATAATTTGGCAGGATTTTTCTTTCTTGTCAATTATTATAACATCCGGTCTCCTTGCTTGTATGAGTTTATCTGTTTGTACATCCATATCTCAGAGGATTGTGTGTTTTTCGTTTTCCAGTACTTCTGTCTCTGGTTTATGTTTGTACCATTTATCTGCATGTTCAAAATGCAACCCTTTGCACAGTTCTCAGTGAACTGCATTCCTCACGCAGTCGTGTCTGTTCTTGTATTCTTTTTGGGCTAGTTTGCTGCATTCACTTATTATATAATTTACTGTTTCGTCTCTTTGTCCACACAATCTGCATTTACTGTTTTCCTGTGGTTTATCTATTTTAGGTTTAATGTAGTTTGTCCTAATCGAATTGTTCTATGCAGCCGTCAGTAATGATTCCGTTTCCCTGTTCAAGTGTCCTTTTCTTAGCCATGCCCAGCTATTTTCGTTGGTTTCTTCTCTTGTCAGTCTTATGAAGCGTCCATGTAGTTGTTTTTCTTCACACTTTTCTTTTCTTGTCGTTTTGTTTCTGGTTTCGGTGCTTCCCAAGTTGTTCGTTAGGATGCTGTCTCTTGCTGCGATGATTAACCTTTCCGTGTTCTAGATTATGTATTTCTCCAGCTCTTTTTTTGTGTCATTCACATAGTCTTCTACACTTACCAGTTATTTTTCCCCCTTCGTTTATTTTCATGTAGAGTCTGTCCGTATCGTCTTTTGGGTGTAGTGTGTTGTGCATGGTTATTAATTTTCTAGTCCTCTGGTCAAGGTGCCTGAGTTCTTCTTTAGTCCAGCCTATGCATGGTCTAGAGTATCTTATTAGTGATACTGCCCAGGTGTTTATTATTATTATTATTATTATTATTATTATTAACAAATATATACTCCTTCCAGTCGCATAATAGCAGCAGTAGTAGTAGTAGTAGTAGTAGTAATTTTCTATTTTCTTATATGTATGCAGCCGTTCTGTGAATAAATATGTTTAACTATTAGTTAACGCACAAGAGCAATTGTTATGTGATAAGGTGTCAATTCCTTGCCAACGATTGATCTTTTTTTACTATAGATCTTTATTAAAAAATCATGAAGGGATAGTCATAGGTGAAGAATTACATCTGACTTACATACTAAAACTGTGTTAAAGTTGAAGGGGCAGACCTGGTTGAAATCAATAGTGCAATACAAGTGAATCCAATACAATTGCGAGTATACAAGCCAAAGCAAAAACAAGCCAATGTTAAGAAAAAAAAATAGAATTTTTTTTAATATTTACTTATCACTTATCAAGGCCAAAAGCCACTCGAGGATAAGGGTTAATGAGATAGATAGATTGTCAGTTGAATGACGAAGGATATTATGAGAGGATTGAAAATAGTGAATGGAATTAACAAAATTTGATTGCTCATGAGGACGGTTTATGACAGGTATTTATTGACATTGGATTTGAAGACGACCATATTGTAGCCCACGGGGAAGAAAACCTGTTGTAATGTGTTCCACAGATGAGAAGTTCTTGGAATGAAACTCTTCATAGATATTCTGTTTGATGTTAGGAAGGGAAAGAAAGCAAACTTTTTTGCAGTTGAGGTAAAAAGGTAGAATGTATATCTTACAAGGAGCAACCAGAGATTGATGAACCCATGGCGTAATGGTTAAAGGCATCGATTAACAATCAGTTCTAAGTGACAATCTTCTGGAGGTTGAAGGTTTAATCGTTACTACATGCAATAATAACTAAGAATAACATAATAATTAACACTTCTACCCGGACATGGCTGACGGAATGAGAACAATCTACCCCATGGATTAAATAAAGGGTTCAATTCGAAATTCTGTATAGGTTCCCGAGTTCGAAAATATGTGCCTGAAGAAGGTTAGAGGTTACATCAGTCGAAACTAAAAAGAATTTGTGAAAATAACAACCAAGATGAGACTAGTTGTTTGATTAATCCAAATAATCTAAATAATCCAAATTATCAATCGTCATCTTAAAGATTCAGAAATATAAATACAAATGTGTCGCGAATAAATAAAATCGTTTTTTTTTTACGCAGATCCCAAGTTTAATTGCTTTAACTTACAGTGGGTTCTTTTATGATTTTGTTTTCACAAGTGAAATATATTTATTTTTTATAGTTAAAGCATTCTTTTATATTTCCTCGGGCAACGCCGGGACACGAGTCCTGCTAGTTAATAAATAAAATCCTCATTATTATGTTTATGATCGTCCTTATTTACTTGCTTCCCCACGAGGGCAGAGTTGTCTAACTCTGCCCTCGTGGGGAAGCAAGTAAATAGGGTGTTTAATGTGGAGAAAATCCAGCTCCCCAAAAAAGAGACACTCTGGATTGGAACAAAAATTTAAATTGCCTCAGTTTAGAAGGATTTCTTCCTTCAGTAACCGAGGACAGAAAAGATGAAGTGTAGCACCAGAACAGATACTACACTTTGCATGAATACAAAAGGCCAAAGAAATGTTGGTGATAGTCGTCTGTCTGAATGCTTGGAAGATTTTGTGCGTGACTTATACCAGAAAACTGATTATAGGTGTCGTAGCTGCTGAGGTAGAAAAAGATTAACACTTCAATTTAATCATGTGTCAGTAAACAACAGCTTTTGCTAATATACATCAATAAATCTTCCTGTGCGATTTGGGTTTTAATCGTCACACAATTTACCATCTCTTCTCTCTTGTTGCACCCGGATTGCTTCCAACCAGTTGTCACTGTTTTGTAGTTGTACTTATCCTCGGCTCTATAATAAAGACCAATGTGTATTTGATTGTACATAAATATATTACCTAGGGAAGATGGCGAGTGGTGGTGTCTGTTGAGAGTATCGAGACAAGAGATAGCCAGTTTGCTGAGTCGGCCGTGTCTGTACGCATCTGACGTGGATAAGAAAAGGGTCACCAGCGTTCGAAGAAAAACAGCAACGTCTTCTCTACAATAAAAAATATTTATGTCTGGAACAAGAATACAGGAACGTAGACATGTGAGTTGAGTTGCTAGGTTGGCAGGCATCATAATAGAGGTTTCTTTTTAATAGAAATCGCTCCAGACAAGGCATGAAGCCATTTGATGTAAGGAGCTAACAAGAACGAAATATGATTATCGCAAAGACATAAAATGCCTATTGACCTTAGTCTTGAAAAGGCCAAGGCTATAGGTAGGAGGAAAAACAGTCAGCAGGAAGAAAGTTCCACAAGCCTGCAGTTCTTGGAAAGAAGCTACTAGAACAAGAAACTATATTACAATGAAGTATCAAAACAGCGAATTTGAATTGATGAAGACCACTAGACAAACGATTCAAACGAGCTGGAACAAAAGAAGCGGAGAATAGATCACACAATTCTGAAGTACACATGTCATAATAGTATTTATAGAAAAGACTGAGACTAGCAACATCACGTCTGTGAGAGAGAAGGTGCAGAGAAGAAAAACAGGTTTGGCCAATCAAATTACAGATACGTTTCTGCACCTTATCAAGAACCCTCAAAATGACAACAGTACACCATACATGGTCTGATCATAGATTTGTAGAGATAGAGAATACCTCGAGGTGTGAGAAAGTGTTTAGACCGATAGAGAGAACTGACTTTATGAGAAGCAGAAAGAGCAATGGATCTAATGTATGAACTCCAAGAAAGATTTGGTGAGAGAGAAAGACCAAGAAGTTTCAGAGTCGATTTCTCCTCAAGAGCAGATCCATCCATGAGAATCTCAAGAAGAAAAGGGACACGCCTACGATTGAAAGACACATAATAATAATGTAATATAATTCCAGTTGGTCTTGAGTTTATTCCTGCTCCTCGTCGCCATGATAATGAGGGGAGAGACAGAATGCCAGTCTGTCTACGTTGAAGTCTCGACTCGGACTCATTTGTAGTGAGCATGCGCAGTGATGTGCTAATCACCTGTGTATCAATATGCCTATCTATGTCGACCGAACCACAACTCAATCTAATGCAAGATATTGCGCATACATATAAACAAAATAGATCTGTCATGCAACTGCTACAGACGCTGATATCATGCCTGAAATCAAACGGCGAATTGCGCTTGGATGGACAGTCTTTTCCAAAGTAGACAACATCATGAAAAGCAGAAAGTCCACGAGGAACATTAAACGGAAAGTGACCAACGAGTACATCATGCCTGTTATGACATATGGTAGCAAAACATAGACACTTAATAACGCAGCAATAGAAAAGTTAAGAGCGGCACAACACAAAATGGAACGAACGCATTATCCTCAACATCAAAAAAACAGAAAAAGAAACACCTGGATCAGACAATAAACTGGAGTAAACGACATCATCACCACCATACGAACGGCTAAACATAGATGTGCAGGTCACTTTTCGAGATCTACAGACAACAGCTGGACATCTGGAGCGACAGAGGTTGGACCTCCTAGAACTGCACAGGACAGTACCTCAAACCGGCAGAATCAAACCTGAAGGCCAAGACAATACCGGTCTACAGAGTGAGCATCCATCGGAACAGATACTACACTTTGATCTCAGCCAAAAGGCCAATAAAAGTCTACACCTGACTTGTCCACCACGTTTCAGGCATGAATGTCCAACAATCTTTGTTTTATCGTTGTTCGATGATAATCACGCCTGGATACGATGTGCAAAATTGTTGATAACTCTAACACACTCCTCTTCAAGATCGATGAGACGATCACCAAAGTGTCCCTCCATATAATTGGATATTTATGATAGAAACTTGGTGGATAGGTCAGGCATAGACTGAAATTTATTTTTTACTAAATATGGTTGAATTGCAGAAAGTATTGTGAATTTTATTAACGATTCCATGAGTGATATTTTGGAGGGTCGGGTATACTGTAATTAAACTTTTAGATGAAAATAAACATAAAACTACTTATTTATTATTGAAATGCAGTAACATTCTAAGAGACTATTCGAGTACAAATCTTTTAAAAAATAATAAGATCCATTTCTAAAATTATTATAACGCACCCACGTCCAAATATTGCTAACACCTCTGCATGTTATAAAAGACATTTTTAAAGAAATTTGTATTCTGAATTGTCAATACTAATTGGTTTCGTTAGGCTACACACATCATCAGTGTAATGGTCTAGTTGAGAGAGTTCACATGACAATTACAACTGTTATTATAGCCCCAATATTATGATGACACTATTGTAAAGAAGCACTGATGATTCTATTACATATGTTGGACACGACTTTTTTATTCATGTTTTTCTGTTTCTTTTTAGATTGTGCTGATAAGATGAATATGGGATACAAATTTTTTATGGGTGAAATTTACGGAGATAACATTTTGTTTGCAAATGGTAAGTATTTATGTTGGATGGACGTTTGGGATTGATGATCATGCAAGCAGTGGTTATTTTTTATAAGAAAAGTTTACGAAGTTTACATTTTGTTTGCAAATGGTATTTATGCTAAAAGTTTGAAACAGCAAGGAAATGTTTGGGACTAGTGACAATGACCTCAACTGCTGACTCTAATATGCAACGTTACATTCAGGTTTGTGTCACTGGCAAAATGGTTTGTATGTGTGTATGTGACTATTATAGTTTTAGAATTTTGTAAAAAGGAAAAGGGAATGAGTGTAAATAAACAAGTATTGGTAAGTTACTTTTGTTTTCTTTTATTTGTGATCACCCACAAACAAAGCACATCGACATTGAGACGTAATGGGCTACTGTGATAGGAGCCAGATTTATAATGGACATTCTAAGTAGGGAGTTGGACAGCAAGATGTTTGTTCACATTACATTTAAATTTATGCATGTCAGTACAGTCGAGGAAACAGGGAGCAGAGAGGGAATTCCAAAGGCAGTCCGAGACAAAGAAGCTATTAGAGTAGAAAGTTTTTTTTCCAGTGTAAGGGGTGTGATTTTACTGCTGGTCAGGTTGGTCGGGAGTATTCATGTTGAGGGGGTACAAGTGCAGTAAATTCGTTGGAGCATATTCCGTGGAAGTACCTGTAAAACAAGTACAGGGATGCAACATTGCAGCGATGGGGCAGGGGCTGGAGCTTGGTAGACAGTGCAGAACCTATTAAGTTACAGACTCTTTTTGTACCCTGTTCAAGAGGGAGAGACTAGTGATTAATGCATCAGTACAGAGCATAATCCATTGAAGTAGTTGTAAAACAAGCACAAGGAAGCAACATTGCGGCGATGGGACAGGGGCTGGAGCTTGGTGGATAGTGGGGGACCTATAAAGTTGGCAACTCTTTTTTTGGACCTTGTCAAGGAGGGAGAGACTAGTGGATGATGCACCAGCCTAGATGTGGCAAAAATATTCCATACATGGGCGGATGGTGGCTTTGTAGAGATACAGGATTATGTCAGGTGTGAGAAGTTTACTAGCACAGTAGAGGGAGCCCACCTTCTTTGCAGCAGCCTTGGCAATGTCTTCAATGTATTTGTTCCAATTCATGTTACCTGTGAAGGTTAGGCTGAGGAGTTTGAACGTTGGATTCTCAGGTAAAGTGTTATTTGCCATGGCAATCCGTGGTTGAAGAGGTTTCTTGTAGTTATTGAATGAAAGGAGCTTTATCTTTGCAGCATTAAATGTTACCATCTATCTATGACCCCATTCTACTACAGACCAGAGCAGCAAGTTCATCAGAGCACATTCCATTGACGTACTTGTAAAATAAGCACAAGGAAGCAACATTGCAGCGATGTGACAGGGGCTGGAGCTTGGTGGATACGGAGGAACTTATTAAGTTGACAACTCTTTTCTGGACCTTGTCTAAGAGAGAGAGACTAGTGGATGATGCCCCAGCCCAGATGGGCGAATGGTGGCTTTGTAGAGATACAGGATACTGTCAGGTGTGAGAAGTTTACTAGCACGGTAGAGGGAGCCCACCTTCTTATATTTTTGATGAAATAAAGAAAGATATAATGTGATGATAAAACATGTTTTTTTATATGCGCTTACTATGAAGATTTAGTGATACGTTATAGATTAGAGTTTTCATATCTCACAACTTGGTGCTGCTTCCTCTAGTCTGCTGCTCCTGCTGTTTTCGTTGTTGTTGGTGTTGGTGGTGGTGTTGTTGGTGGTGGTGAAGGTGACAAAATCAGACTTCTAGCAAAGAGCCCACGAAGATTGTCTGGTGTGCATGAAGTTTTCCTCGTTGGCTGCAGCTATTCATTATATCTGCAAGATTGTGAGTTTTTATAGCAAGGCCAAGTGGTTACATACAAAGTCAGAGAAGGTTTGACCGAGAACACACAAGGAAATAGCAGTTACACATGCACAGTAGCAACGTTGTGATTCTCACTCGATGGATTTGCAGTTCCATTCCTGTCACGTCCTTGCCTCCCACATGCAGAGGCAGCAACGACCAGAGGATGACAGATCATGATGTTGACTCCACTTAGATTTTCATCAAAATCCTGTTAGCTGATTATCGCTGACACTACCACGTTGCTACCGGCACTATCACAGTGAGGAAAGGTTAGATTTTAGGGCGAGTCTGCTGCTGCTGCTTCTGTTAGGATTGTCTGGTCTCCATGGAGTCCTCTTCATTGGCTGTAGTAATTCATTAGACCTGCAAGATTGCAAGTTCACACCTGAGACTCAGAGCAGCAAGGCCTAGCGGTTGCATATGAAGTCAGGGAAGGTTTGGTCCAGAAGACACAAAAGAATGGCAGTTACACATGTGCAGAAGCCACGTTGTTCTCATCACCACACCTGACACATCCTTGATTTCCACATTCATGGGCAGAGACGACCAGAGACAATGGATCCTGTGTTGACCCCTCCTTGATTTTTACCAGAGCCCTGTTAGCCGGTAGCTCTGATATGATCATGTTGCCACTTCCCCTACTACAGGAAGGGTTGGATTTTAAAATGAGTCTTCTGCTGATGCTGTTGTTGTTGAGGAGGAGGAGGAGGAGGGGGAGGAGGAGGGGGAGGGGGGCAATCAAACGTTTGCACAGAGCCCACAAAAGATCGTGCCTCAGGATTGTCTGATCTGCATAAAGTCCTTCTTGTTGGTTGATAGCAATTCATTAGATTGCAGGTTCAGCCCCGACACTCAAAGCTCAGGAGTTGCATATGAAGTCAGGGAAGGTTTGACCCAAAGAATGATGGTTGCATATGTGCAGAAGCAATGTTGTTTTCCAAACTCCATGGATTTGTGGTTCCAAGCCTGAAAGATCGTTGTTTGCCACATGCACAGGGAGAGATAACCAGAAGATGACAGATTTTCACCAAAGTTGTGGCCCTGCTGGGTGCCAAATATGTCTGCCATTGCCGACACTGCCAGAAGCCAGAGTTCCAGACAACATAGCTCTGACACTATCACATAGCTTTCGCCCTACCATGATGAGGAAAGGGGTAGAATAGACAAAGTCTCATTCTAACATTTAAAACAACTTTATATTGGCCATCTTCGTTAACATGCGGATGATAGATGATAAGAGAAAGGTGTTAGTAGAAGAGAATGTCCAGGAGTATGAGTAAGAGGAAAAAGGTTAGAAAGTCCATATCTCGGATAATGTCCCATTTGTAGGGAACAGTTAAAAGTTCATATAAGGAGAATGTTCGTATGTATGTTGTTTAGTTAAATGCAGGCCGAGTTCATGTGTGTATGTAACTATGTGTGTGTGTTACATTGTTAAGTCCACTTGTGTGCAGCTGTTGCCATGTCGAATTTGGCAGTCTTCTTGTCGACACCGAAACCATTGGCTCGACAGGTTTGTTTTGCGTGACAAAAGAGAAGTTTGAAGGTTGAGGGGGCGCCGTGGAAGAGTCAGGTAGCTGTGCCGTCTTGTGGCTAAAAGAGAAAAGACAGTGGTGAACACTGTCTTTTATAACCTCCCGGACCTATCTCAGTTCGTATGAAAGAGTGTGTCTGATTGGCCAAACTAGAAACAAAGTTAAATGTTTGCACCAATCAGCGCTCAACTTAGAAGTCAAACTAATTTTCAAAACATCATTTATGATGTCTTGCCGTCGTTGCTGCTGTTGTTGTTGTCATCTGCAGCTGCTACTGCTGCAAGTGTTGGACTTTTTTTTTGCTGCTGTTTGCTTGATGACTTACTTAGATACTGAAAGCAAAGTTTTATGGCAGTGTTGTTAGACACTTAATGTTTTTTTTATTTCTTGAAGTTAATTTCTTTTCACAATGTGTTAATTGAAAGGTATTAAAATTCCTTGTATGAGCCAGTGTGTAGCCATGCCGAAAGGGTCTTATTTGGGCTTCGAATACTATGTTACTTCGAATATGTGGTCAGAGTTGTTATTTAGGGCAAAGCATCCTCATGTCAGGTTATCCTGACAGACCCTTGTACAGAAAGACCAAAGACACTCGAGAATGGTGTCTAGTAGGCATTCAATATTTATTTTTGGGTCAAAGGATGAGTACTAATTACTGTGGGGTTGCGTAGTCACTTCTACCCCCGTGCTGAAATTCGTATGCAAAGAGAAAACTCCTGATAAGATAAAATATAAAAATCGATGAAAGTGAACGAAAACACATTGGGATTGGCATGCCGTGTTCAAGTTTTGTCTGCGATATTACATAACTTTAACTAATAACTTTGTGAAAGATATGAAATGGAGTGTCCGAATATGCAGAAAGTCGAATACTAGCTCCATGCATGGATGAACAAGGGTTGACTTGTGCCATACTCGGAAAAGAAGCTAAGGCGTCTAAAGATGTCCGTGATGTAGAGAAATAAGGTGAAGATAAGACCAGTGAGAAACTTTTGGAAGCTTTGCCATCATGTTGATGCATTCACAGATGCCTGCGCTGCTAAGATGCATGAATGGCACCAAAAAAGGTAAAATGCGTCTCTGCTGGATTTCAAGTATGCATTCACGAGATGCTGTGGCCATACCAGACCATGCAGATTGACAGAAAAGGGTACTGTCTGACATATTTGGGGTTTGGATTGAATGTGCCCCCCCCCTTATTATGAAGGCCATTATCAGCACGATGCTATTGCAGGAAGAAGTCAGGAACCGTGCAAAATCGGCTTACATCGATGATATCCATGTCGACGAAGATGTCATGATGCCCCTGTCTTATGTCAAGAAACATTTGGCTCAGTTT
>OY744523.1:54432758-54650258 GCA_963556195.1 Sepiola atlantica | reverse complement strand
GCTTTCTGGGATAATGAAAGTTCTTGTTTCGTTTTGTTAAACTCAGTTTCGTTTTAACATAATACACTACTTCGTTTGTTGTAAGCCTCCATTTTGTTAAACTATCGATTATTCTAGCATATTTACACATTTCAAACGTGTTTTTCTTCAGATTACATGTGTTGTACTAAATAGATTTTAAGTCGAATCGGTTCCTCATTTAATAATATTTAAAAAACAACATAAAACCATTTTATCGCCTATACGCAATTTTGTGTCACGTTATGTTTATCTCTTCGAACTCATCATTTACCAAGAACTGATAAACCAGAATCAAATATTGATTTTGTTTAAAGAAAGCTTGTTGCATATACATTTATTTCTCGTACTTTCTCTTCCTCATCGCGTGGAGGTGCGCCGTCTCGATGTCGTCTAGTGGTTGAGTTCCCTCTTCGTCTCTGTACTCCCGTGAACATCGCCGTCCGCTATGTCTGCAACAAAACCTTCATAGCACGATTCACGAGGCAACAATCTTTTTAAATTTGATTTGTTTATTTCAGCCATCAGTCTACCGTCGCTCTTGGAGATGTTTCACCAACGTTAAGCGAGAGACCAAATTACTACTCTATCGTAGTTAATTCCTAGCTTAAGTCTTTAGCCATTCGAGGAGGGGGAAAAGAAATCTCATGCCTGTATTCTCTTAGGGAATTTAATTGCCCTAATCATTTGCAGACTACATAGAGAAATCGTCTGTTCGGCTAGCTTCCAAAACCCAGACTGGCAAAACACAGCTTCTCACACAAAAGCCGTGACGTCACAGAGCCCCTAAGCGCAGGTGCACCTTGATCCTTGACCTGAGGTCTCGTCAACGTGGTGGCCCTGTCAACGTTTGTGAGCTCCAACTGTGAGAACCAGTTTATTTTGCACTCGACTGTACGGGTTCACCCACACTAAATCGCGCAAGCCAAACCAAACGATCTCCCACACATACGTCCGGCCTCACAGGGCCATTATCCAACAAGCTATCGATGACAAAAATCGAAAATAAGACTGACTTTACTTTATATATTAGATATATAATTCTTTTGTTTGTTTTTCAGCGATCCTGTGGATGTGTACGCATTTTTCAAGGATTTAGCTACCCAAATTTGCCTTAGTTTGTTCCTCGGACTGGACACCAACCAATCAAAGGATTTAACACAACAAATTACTGCTTTGACCACTGCTCAATGGCACGGTAAATAAAAGAAAATGTATTTACCATCAAAATTATAAATGTTCTCATGTATTTGCAGTTTTATTTTTCTGATCAGTAGCAATATGGTACTTCAACTGGCAGTTGGCTTTTTGGCTAGGAGCAAAGTGTAGTATCTGTTTTGATACTACACTTCATCTTATCCAGAGTGCGTCTGGATTTTACCCACATTAAAAACGGGGGGGGGACAATGATAGAGAATTCTCGGTGCTTCTGCATATCAACCCCGACATGTTAGACCGCTCTTAAAAATAAAATAGCTAAAGAAATGTATAAACTTTGTTATGTACTTACGTGGTAGATGAAAAAAAGACTGTACACCAAAAATTATGCATAAAAAACGATTTTATCACTCGGTAGATATTTCCACCATTTTGTATCTTAGATTTTCCAGTGGTCAAGGACGATAACTCATATGTTCACGATTTCGGGGGTTGGTGTCTCCATTGTTTACAAAAATGTCAAAATGTACGTAAACTCATTTTTTTTTCTTTTTCTTATAATTTAATAAATACTGGATGAATTTGCGTAATTTTTTCTGCACAATCTTATTTTCAGCTAACACGTAAGTACATAATAAAGTTTATACATTCTTTAAATATTTCAATGTCAGGGTTGATATGCAGAAGCACCGAATTCTCTTTTTAATTGCTTTTTTATTAACAAAGTCAATAAGAATTTGTAGAAAAATATTATTAATCATTCTTTTCTTTTTAATTGTTTTTTATTTCTTTTCATTATTTTTATATCAACTAAACGATTGTACACCAAGGCGATTCATAATACAGGCCTAGCAAACATGCGACTGGGGGTGGACATGTGAAAACCAAAATTACTACTAAATAATAATAATTACAGAGAAAAGTTTTAGTAAGGAATTTCTTAGTAATGCCCAGTAATTAGCAACTATACATATTATTAGGAAGCAACATACAATAATTGATTTATTTTCGATCAAATCAAATGTAAACAGTACAAAAATATAAAAGAACTAAATGCACAAAAATCACTTTATTCACCATGAATTAGACACATTTTGAATATATAAAAAATCACAATTTGTTTACATTAACTTATTGATTATAGAAAATATATTGATATAATACAATCAGAAAGCAAATTCAACATTTTACAAAATCAAATACTTTATGAACAAAATAATGTTTGGAGAAACAATTTTGATAATTTTTACAAAATTTGTGATGTTTGTTACATATACAATTTGTTTTAACAGAAGATGAATAAAATGCTTATTTCTTCATGATACAACAGTACATATTATACAGTCTTAATAATAAAATAAACTTAAATTAACAAGAATATAAAACCAATAAAATATTTTTAAAAAAACAATAAAATATATGTAAAAAGGGGGGAAATGTAAAACATATCTGATAACTTCTTGGAAAATTATTCACTATCAATACTGATTATGTTGTCATGAAAATTATATAAACATTATTTCATAAATAATATTTTAAGATAATTTCAAAACTTTTAGTACTGGTTCTTGAATTACCTTTGGTGAATCAAACAAATAATAATTTTTTTTAAATATATTGGATAATATAAATCCATGCTCTTTTTTTTTCATAGTGAAATGATGCATATCAGAAACTGACAAAGATTTTTGTCAAAGAATGTCTGCAAAAAACAAAAACAAAAAAAAATGTCATAGTTAAAAAAAGGCGAAACAAAAATGAAAGTTTTAAAAAATCCCGGGTAACGCCGGTTAGTTATTAATAAAATAAAATGCAAACAACTCCACAGATTTAAATATTAAAATTTCGCACATATTCGGAGACATAATAAGAGTGAAACAATCCCAAACTATAACGACAAGACATTCGTGTGTCTACACAGGTACTTAATTGCTTCCCACCGCAGCAATATGTGACACAAGGTCGGGAAGGTGGGGGACGAGTCAAACCAGCGCCTCTAAAGAAGGAGCACTCTGGCCTAGCAAAAATAGCCAAGGCAACCCCGTCGACATTCCCTGGTCAAGGCGCCTCAGGCAGTAAGCAATGAACTTACTCCACTCCGATGAATTGGTTACTCTGGTGCCCCCTCGACATAAATTCACTAGACTAACTCGACAATCAACTAAATCTCATTCATTCACTGTGGAGGTCCCCAGATGCTGGAGAGCCTTCGACCTAAATAGCTTCTTTCCTCGTGCTGCTGGCCTCTGGAACTCCCTCCCTGCCCCCTGTTTCCCCGACAGTACTGACATGCAGAAATTTAAAACTAATGTAAACAGACATCTCGATACGCAGGTTGACCCCCCCCCCCCCCAACCTTCTCCCTTTTTCTTTTTTCTCAGTAGCCCCTTACGTCTACAGTGGCGGCCTGCCTTGTTTGGGGTGAACTATGTTATAAAAAAAAAATTAAAAAATAAAAAAGAGGGGAGGCAAGGCCTGGGAGGATGCACCTCCTAGGACAACACATGACCGAATACCTCAGCCCGACAGATAAAAGCCCACCGTAATGGCCCAGTTTCTGCCGGACTGATTGTCATGAACGAATCCTCGACTGGTATTAACCCATCCCAAAGTCCTCAATCAACCGAAGTTGCTGAGAGACTGAACATGCTGGGGTGTGTCTATGCATGTTCTTTTTCCATTTGATCACTACCTAACACAACATACACTACCTAACACGATGTAACAGGTGACAAGGAAGGGCGAATAGTATGAGAAGTGGTAAGAGGTAAGGAATATGGAGGAAGGTGTTAGGGTTAGGGTAACATTGTAATAATCTGATGGCTGTGAATTCAATCATGCAGGGCAATATAAATCAATGAACAAAATGTTGTCTTTGAAACATGATCAAATCCAAAAGCATATAATATAAAGAGAGAATTTAAAGCATATTTCTTTTATTTCATTCTTTGTCCTGAATGGCTTTGAATATTCCATACTGTGATCAGCATTATAATACTAAAACTCTATGGACCTTGTATGTTTGACAAATGGAATGGCAGATTACCGCGATCAACCTTATACATTCTAAACTTCAATAATCCCCACATTGAAAATCAGGCACGAAATAAAAAAGTAAACAGACTGTATTTCTTACATTACCCTTTTAAGACGGATCCCTCTCTAGTGTTCTAATAATCTATAAATTGTGTCTTTTCAGGGATACTTTCTGTACCTCTCAACGTCCATGTTACCAAATACAGCTCGACAAGTTACAGCAAGGCGCTTGATGCTAAGGTAGGGCAAATTATTATCATATAGTTTTGCATGCATATTTTTATTGTTGTATTCTTGCTGTTAGGAGAAAAATAAATATGGAAAACATTTTTGCCTCAAAGATATTTTGAGAAGAGTTATGTCCCTTGCATTCATTTTAAGAGAGCAGATTTCAATGGATGCGTGTCACAGCGCTTTTCAATTAATGTCCTCATTATAAGAGTAAATTCTTCTTTCAATTGTAAATATATTAATAAATATTATTGTTGATCTATACCTAAGATTTTTCATCCAAATTCATTTTCATATATTCGTCCTATGTCTCACAACATCATATGTCTCACAACGGTCATATCACTTGTAAAAGTCATAAACATAAACATTTCTTTCCTCTCGCAGAGAGCAGCCTTAGTGAGGCTGTTTGGTCACAGGATAACCAATCAGACTCCTGGGCATATTAATTTCAACCGGAACTTTGAAAGACTATTTCAAGATCTTTAGAGAACTACGGAACAGACGCAGAGAGCTTCCAGGCACTATAACTAAGAAAGACGCCTTTTCTCCTGCCCCAGTTAACTTGATTCTGAGCACTGACTATCTCCACTGGAAGATATACTGCTTAGAAATTTTTGGCAGTCAAACTTTATTACTTATTATTACTTCGTTCACTGTGACAATGTTTTAACTTTCGGCAACCTACACCCAATGGTGCAGGTTACTTACATTGTTACATTGTTATTTATTTTGTTTTCCTTTCATTTGACGACTCTTTTGTTACAAAATATTATAAGAATTGGTCTTACAGTTTATAGTTTATAGTCCTACAGTTTATATTATAGAAGTTAGTCTTACAGTTTATAGTTTATCAGTTTATAGTTTATAGTCTTACAGTTTATATTATGGGAGTTAGTCTTACAGTTTATAGTTTACAGTTTACAGTATTATAGGAGTTAGTCTTACAGTTTACAGTTTATAGTCTTACAGTTTATATTACAGTTTAGATTATAGGAGTTAGTCTTACAGTTTATAGTTTACAGTTTGCAGTTTATAGTTTATATTATAGGAGTTTACAGTATTATAGGAGTTAGTCTTACAGGTTATAGTTTATAGTTTATCGGTTTATAGTTTATAGTCTTACAGTTTATATTATAGGAGTTAGTCTTACAGTTTATAGTTTACAGTTTACAGTTTATATTATAGGAGTTAGTCTTACAGTTTATGTGAAGATAAGCTACTGTACTCTTTTTCCCCAACCATTCTTTTAGCATTCTTTTAGCATTCATCATCAGATGTTAAACCAGAAACTAGAAAATGAACGCTGCCTGAATATACATATCACACACTTGAATAAAATGGCGCCAAATTTAATAGCATGAAAATGTTAATGAAAAACAAGAGAGAAATAAAAGATTCAGAATCAATTATAAAAGTTTGTTTACACTAAGAAGTAATCAAAGTATGAATTAACATCAAAATCAAAATAATATTTTAGATCATAGAACTTTGACTACTATAAAGCATCAATCAGGCCAGTCAGTTCACATAGCCACTTTGTTCACGATTGATTATGGATTGGGATTATTTTTTCATTTCAAATCTTCTGCCTATTTTGAATTTTTACAGGTGAAACTCTTAAACATTATCAAAGAACAAAGATCTCAGGCAGAGATTGGCTTTCCTGTGCGTCTCAAAGAAGTCCCCAGTCTCAACAATGATGTCTTTATCAACAACCACCTACTTTTATTTTCATCGGCTTTGGTTCCAAAAGCGATTGCCTCTTTGCTCATGTCATTCTTTGTTGTTACTGGACAACCACACAATGTAAGTCCCATTTTATTATTTGATTCATCTCCTTGTAACACAGAGTGACCCCCCTCCACACACACATAAAATCGTTAATAACATTCACAATCCTTTCTGCAATCCAACCATATTTGGTACAAGTAAACTCCAATCTATGCCTGACTTGTCTACCAAGTTTCAGTCATGAATGTGCAACAGTCTTTATTTTATCATCATCCAATGCACACCAGGATACGACGTTCAAAATTGTCAATAACTGACACACTTCTCTTTTGGTTCTGCCCTGATTTTGCCGGATGGCCTTCTTCAGTTTAGGAATCGTCTGGGTGTTGTTCTGACCGACATTATCTTACAGATAACTCCACAGATTACAATTTGGAAAGTTATGGTCAGGTAAGTGTGAAGCCCATTCAGAATCACACCTCATATTTATAAGATGATCACCTCTATTATATCATTGAATGGTGATAAAACAAAGACTGTTGGACATTCATGAGTGCAACTTGGTGGACAAGTCAGGCATAAACTGAAGTTTATTTGTACCAAATGTGGTTGGATTGTAGAAACTGCTGTGAATTTTATTAACTTTTATTAACAATTCCATGGGTAGCTTTTGTGTGCAGGGGTGGGGGTGGGGGGAGATCACTTCACATTCTTGTTGTCAGAATCTCTGAATTAACTCATTATTTTTGAAAGATGGGAATTCGTGAGTACATTTACATGCAAGTGTATAATTACTCCTCCATATAATTTAGAAGTTACCACGTTATTTATCTACCTCCCACAAGGTAAGATGTGACACAAAGTAGGATTTGAAAAGCCAGCGCCCGAGAATTTGAGCACTTTGGCCTACAAAAAATGCCTGGGTAGCTCCCGGTAGGGGCGCCTCAGGCGATTAGCAATAAACTAGGCCCTTCTCAAAGGGTGAGAAGGCAAAGCCTGGGAGGGTGGATCTCCTAGAACTGGACAGGACAAACCTACAAATCGGCGGAATCAAGACCCAAAGGCCAAGTCAATACCAGTCTATGGGGTGCAGTATCCATCTGAACAGCCAACGTTTTTCAAAGCATGACAATGTGCACACATAGGGCCATATCAGTCGCATGTGTAACTAATTTGCATATCGGGTTTGAAAAAGGACATTTAATTAATTAACTATTACTTGTTATTGTTTTTTTAATTCAATGATTGTTTTGATTTCAATATAACAAATGATTCTGTTTCGCAATATCAATTTATTTTCTGGGAAAAATATTTAGCATTTGTCTTCAAATGTTCTTTTCTTTACAAGAACCGACTTGATTTTCAACAATTTGTGATCTGTTTCTAAATTGCAAGTGAAAAGGCAAATTGATTTCTTTCTTTTCCTTTCTTTACGGTCACGGTTAAAAAATAAATAAATTTGCTTCGAAATTACCAAAATATTAATGCTTACCTATCTATATAAATAAATGAGAAAGATTTCGTTTCGTGTTTACAACAAAGTTATGAATGAAATGTTTATTATTTTAAAGTAATGTTTTAAGTATTTTAAGTAGCGAACTTTATGAAGCGATCCGGGAAAGCCAGCTAGCTTCAAATATAATTGAGAAGTTAGACGATGTTGGTTTACAATTATCTTAGTTATCTCCCCTTTTTATATTCTGAACTTGCTGTAAAAAAACTAAATAAATCAACAAGAAAATAAAATGCAGCCCAGAGCAAATAATAGAGTTGTTGTTTTATTTAATTGCTTCAATTATTTCAGCTGTAAAAAAAAACACGAGACAAGGCATGCGAATAACAGGTTTGCTGCGAGTGAGAAATATTTGACCAAGAGAAGAGAAACCACACAAGAAATTAGAAATATGTCTGGTCTGGAGTTTTGATACCCCCCCTCCCCCACAATATCTTTGGAAAAAAGTAATGGTTCTACAGATACAAGGTCCCCTGCTGTGGTTATAACGCAGTCAGTATCTTCTAAATTTAATGGCGATCCAAATACGAAACTCCTAGGCAGTGTTTTTTTTTATGTTCATAGATAAAGCTGACCATTATATCAAGTGGATAACTGGGTGGTTTGCCACAAAGGACCATAATAGCTATATATATTCGAGTAGATGGACAGGGGGGGATTCTGCTCATCTCACGGTCAGTTATGGTTTGTATGCAAGGTGGGTTTTGAGCTCTAAGTTAAGGGATTGTCTTGATTTGCAAGCCTGTTGCTCAGTAGAGGAAAACGAGCATCATTGTAACCTCTACACAATATAATATAGAAAGGGTGAAAAGACATTAGTACCAAAGAAAGAATTCACTACTGTCCCAACACTATCGATAAAGACACATGTTGCCAGGGTTAGAGATAGAGAATATAGGTGAACAATGTATGAATAAATATTATTTAGATTTTTGTTGTTGTGTTCTGCTACCAGAAAATGTACCTGACGGACACATTATCAGAGTTTGTAACGGGTATGCAAAGATGGCCGGGCGGTTAGAGCACATCCGATGGCTTTGAAAGACTAGCCAGAAAGAGAGTAAGATCTTGTTCTAACTTCCACGTTTTATTAACTTTCAAAGTGAAAAGTGCATTCTCTAACTTTTGCAAGAATATAAATCCAAGGAAGATAATTCAGATAATTCTTTCGCCATTTTTGTCTTATGGATTTTCTTATTTCTTTTCTTTTTGCAGTTTGATTTACAAGCTGGGATGTTTTTCGACAAAAATATAGAAGAAAGGGTTTTGATGGAAGTTCAGCGTTTATACCCACCATTCATGGGGGGTCGGAGACTTGTCAGAAAGGTAAAATAATTATTTACAGCAGTTTTTAAAGTTATTTAAATATTTTTTATGAGTTTGATAATAAAAACAAGATCATAAGTCAGTTGTGAGACTGCATACCGACACTTGACAACGTAAGGATAGGCCAAAGTCTTATCTCGGTCTTACTTCTCCATATTGTATGAAGTATTCCCGAAGTTATGCTATCGAAACATTGATAACTCAAAAACTATTTATCTGATCAGGCTGAAAATTTAGCATGGTGATTACTGTTATCAAAGAGCATAAGATCCACACATCAAATTTGGAAAAATCGAAAGTTGAAATTCTTTTTAAGGTCAAAGGCTAAGGTCATCTAAGATGCAGGACATCATTGGCTACAATATGGGCCAAGTAGTGAGTCTCTATGGTGAACAAAACCGAAGTTATCACCAAATGTGTAACCTTTTCTGTGACTTTGACATTTAACTTACATATCCCAAAATCAAATTCGTTCTAAGTTAGACCATGACCGATATTCTGACCAAGTTTGGTAACAATTGGTCAAGCGAGGTGGACACTCGACTGTACACAATCAAACAAACAAACATTGTGACAAACTTGACCAAAAACATAACCCTCGCCTGTTTTTGTCAGATTCTCTGCACAGTCGGAGATTTCCTCTGGTGTTAATTATTTTTGACAAAGGGAAGTTTCTTTTCCTGAAATATTAAATACATGATTTTTATAATTATCCGCACATCACACAAACAGCTAACACCACTCTTGCTGTTATGTAAGATTTTAAGAAAAAATAAATAGTAAGTCACATTTCGCATTCGATTTATTATTTTTGTTCCTTTCAGCTTACATCTTACCCGGAATTTGCATTGCCCACAGCCTTTTAAAAACATACTACTAATATATATATATATATATATATATATATATATATATATATAAACCTAGAAGGCACACACTTTTCTACTCCAAGCTCTGAACCCTATATTATTGTGTTTATTCTTATTTTATTAATTTTACCACTGGATTATAGCATCCCGGAACAGACAACAGACAGATGTATTATTTTAATTATATTCTTTTATTTAAAATGTAATTTATGATGTGTGTGTTGTTTACTGTTGATGTACATGTCATTATGGAAGGGAGATAAGTGTGGTTGTATTATTAGTGGCATATCGGAGTGATGTCCTTTTACTTGTCATGAAATCATATTTTTGTATGTGTGCATGTTTGTATTAAATTGGAAGACCTATTTGTTAAATTAAAGACTTGTATGGATGCTATGGAAAGTAAATGTCTGAGAGTGAATGTTACCAAGACCAAACTGATGACCAGTGATTGTAGTGTTGGTAAGCTCCCAGAAAGAGGAAAGTTCCTCTGCCCAGTTTGTGGAAAATAGAGTTAAGTGCAATACAATGTTTTGTGGTACTTGCAAGCATTGGGTACACAAACAGCACAGTGGAATTTACAGGTAGGTTGAGAGATGATAACCAGTTTATATGCAAGAAGTGTAAGACAATAGAGATGGATGAAAACTCAGATGTGGAGAAAGTTATTAAGTTTGTTAAGAAGAGTGTTACCTTGGTGATACCATTGGAACACAGGGTGGAGCAGGTGCTAGTGTGATTGCACTTCCATACATTATCACACTGTGTACATATGGCTAATAGACTCTTCCCTTGGTCGTCAGTGATAACGCTCTGCTTGTTAGTAATGACAGAAGTTCTCTGAACTTACTCCATGGTATCCATGCTGCTCTGAAATAAGATACTTTGAAAAGGAGGTCATATCCACGAAATATCAGCAAAACTTTGACACTATGTACATTACATTACTTCTATGTTAATATCATATAAACGTTGAAGTAAGAATAAAATTTCTAAATAAAGAAGTTAAACCTATAAAAATCAACTTTTTAAAGAGTGTTGTAGTTTGATTGAAGCATTGTCGGTAGTGTATAGATAGGTTTGAGATTAGGAGTGGATGGAGTAAGTTCAGGGAACTTCTGTCATTACTAACCAGCAGAGCGTTATCACTGACCACCAAGGGAAGAGTCTATTAGCCATATGTACACAGTGTGATAATGTATGGAAGTGAAACCTGACCAGTGAGAGTTGAGGAAATGTGTTGCATTGGCGACAAATAATATGAAAATGATATGCTGGATGTGTAATGTGAATCTTAAAGACAGACTTAGATCTGATAACCTTAGAGGAAGATTAATATGGATAGGGGGGATGTGTGCAGAACAGGAGGCTTTGATTGTATGGTGACGTTGAAGGAATGGATGAGAGTTCTTGCGTTACTAGATGTAAAACAGTTGAGGTAGCAGGATCAGTTGGCAGGAGAAGACCAAGGAAAACATTGGAGGAAATGATAAGAATGGATTTGAGAGAAGGACAGATAAATAAAGACCTGGCCAGAGATAGGTTAGTTTGGAAGTCAATTTCTAAAAGCCGTCTAATGTATAGTATCATGTTAAACGAATATGCTGACATTAATTTATGTAGACGTTGGATGTTATTCTCTCATAATGCTAATAACATGTGAATTTGTAGAGTTAATTTCTCGTGATGCAGATGAATATACACTGAACAATAAATATATGTAATATTTACACAAAATAAATAAATAAAATAAAATAAATCTTTGAACTTGTAAACTATTACCTCATTTCCGGCGACTTCTGTAAGACTACATTCAATATTACACTTGCATTGATTGAAGCATTGTGGGTAGTGTATATACCTCTGGCCGACATATGGTATCCATGCTGTTATGAAATGAGATACTTTGAAAAGGAAGTCATATCCACGAAATATCAGCAAAACTTTGACACTATGTACATTACATTACTTCTATGTTAATATTATATAAACGTTGAAGTAAGAATAATATTTCTAAATAAAGAAGTTAAACCTATAAAAATCAACTTTTTAAAGAGTGTTGTAGTTTGCTTGAAGCATTGTGGGTAGTGTATCGATAGGTCTGAGATTTTAGAAGGCTGTAGAAATGCAAAGGTATGAACACCATGTAAACTGAAAGAATAGGTGAGAAACGAGGCGATAAAAACACAATATGTAATAATTTTCGTCTGGCGACATGCAATATCCATGCTGTTCTGAAATAAAGAACTTTGAAAAGGAGGTTATATCCATGAAATATCTGTAAAGCATATGCCTAGCATCAGGCGGAAATGTCTATGGACAGAACTTCTTTGCAATGGTTTCCAGCCTGTGGAAAACACATTAGCGCAGGGCTGCTTCTCTGTTGATTACAACTTGATCATCTTCTTCTCCTAAATCGCCCCATAAGTAATCAAACTCGGTGCATACCATTGATCAATGTTAGTACTCCCATAGTGTTCTTCATCTCTCAGCTGACAATCATTCTGTCTCATTAACCCTTATCCTCTTGGCCTTGATAAGTTGTGACTTAAAATAATAATAAAAAGAAACTGTAGGAGCGCGGACTTTTGCTTAGTAAGATATTGTGTCTTAGAGAAAATGCTCAGATCCACGCTTTCATTTAAATTGCTTAACAGATAAAACATAGAAAAACAATGCATGAAAGTTGAATGAAAGATAAAGCATGCATAGTTAAAGGAAGAATAAAACGTAGTTTAAAGGTAACACAAAATATTTATGTATTTACAAATTACAGAGCATTAAGTGTCAATTTCAAGTGTCCAGTTAGAGAAATGATAAATGTTCATGTCTGTGATTTATGAGTATGCATGTATGTGCGTGGTATAGCCACGTGTGAGGCTTGGCATTAGTACATCGAAGTGTGTGAATGTGCGTGCGAGCGTAGAGTTGTTTAGGCATTTGTATGTGTGTGTCTTTGTCAGAAGTGTGGAGTTGCGTGTGTTAAAGAATGATAGGAGTGTAAGCCTGTGTGTACGTGTGTGTGTGTTTAGTAGTCAGTCGACGCACTAGCACCCCTCACCTAAAGGCGAGGGATAGCCGAACTTGTATTCTCTGCTAAGTGTACGAGAGAAAAAGTGAAAAGAGGAAAGAAGAGAAAGAGAGATTTTGTCGCAAAGTTGGCTTTTATGTTGTTTCACCAGTGGTTTGGTCGACGTAGTTCGGAGCACCCCACGTGATCAACATTTTTGGCTTTTTTGCGCCTTTTTGTTAGATTGTCTCTGGGAGTTGGTTTTTATGGCCCCAGTTTGAGCTTTTGTTGTTGAAGTGAATTTGGCATTGCTTTCTGTTTTTGTGTTTACGCCGTTTGTTGATAAAATAGAGGATGTCAATCCGATAAAACTTATTATATATTGTCTTTTTATGTCTTTTTACCACCTTCTTTCTCACCCGTTCTTTCAGTTCACCTGTTACACATCATCATCATCATCATCATCATCATCATCGGTTTAACGTCCGTTTTACATGTTGGCATGTGTTGGACGGCTTTTAAAAATTGACTTCCAAACTTATCTCTGGTCATGTTTTCTTTAGAAGTCATTTTCTTAATTAAGGGAAGATTTTTATAGGCCGGATACCCTTTCTGAAGCCAACCCAGTGTGGTGATGGGGACCAGTGTTTTTTATGGAGACACCAGCTTTAACGCTCTAAGTTATTTCTTATGATAGATTAGCTGTCCTTTCCCGGTATTGCCTGGGAGTATTCTTACTTTAATTTTTGTTTCACTTTTTTTTAACTGTACTCTTTGTACTAAATCATTATTTTTTAAATAAGATTTTTTTTTATTTAATTATTATTGTAGCATTAAATTATTAATTCAACCAAATTGTTATAAAACTATAACTAATTTTGTTTTAATCTTTGTTTATAAAATTATTGGATAAAAAGTAAATTTGTATGAATCAGAATGGTAAAACTTTGTTGACCAGCTTTATTCTGTTGTCGGGATTCTTGCAGGAGAGACCGCGTGGTGGTGGCCAACATCCCTAAGTGAAAACGGTATTATGGAATCGACTGGATTCGAACTTGGAACCCCCAGGTCGTCAGCCCTAGTCGTTATCCACTTAACCACCGTCACCTCCCTAATTATTGGATGTAAATATCTTCTAAACCTCTCATCGTTTTATACATGAGGATTTGCTAAGAATTTTAAAGTCAGAAATTAATTTCTATTCGGCAGTTTAAATGCTTCTAAATTTCTTTCGAATTTCAAAGGGTCACAAACTAATACATTCTTTTCTTTTTCGACTATTAAGAAAAGATTAAAATCTCTGACTTGTTTACAAAGAAATCGAAATGCATCATGGTGGATTTAATTTTGTAAATTATTTTTTTTTAAATAGATGTTTTAAAATTGCGTTTTAATTTATGCTAGTGTACTTTTAATTACACTAAATAAAAAAAATAATAAAAGTAATTATCAAAGTTATGTTGACATGAGAACGAGCATGCTCACACTTGAGGTTGTCTCATAATTTTATTAATATAGGTATTAAAAAAATGGTGAAAAAACAAAGACAAATAGGCAACAAATAAATGTTACCAAAGGCAAGATAAGTTACTCTCCTACCTACGTGGAAATATTTTTTGTGTTTTAACTTTTTTTAAAGCGTTTTATTATTTTTTTTTTTAAACTATTCCATTGAAAGGGGTGCCACCGAAACCGTAGCATACCCCCCCCCCCCAAAAAAAATGATTTATTGCTTATACCTGTCTTAGGACGAGTATTCTACGAGTATATATATATACATAAATGAAATAAAATGATTAAAAAAATAATGGCTGCCATCACGCGACACATGGAATCTCGATAATCGCTCGAAAATCCAAAATTACACAAAAATACTGAAATACTGGTAATAAAAATATACAGTTCGGTTGAACATTACATTTTTGCACGATCGGTGTCATTTATTAGCTGTTTCTGTTTAATTTTCGATTTTTGATGGATTATCGATGGTCCCCGTGCCGCACGATGCCAACCATTATTTTTTTCATTCTAACTTAACAGACTTGAACGTACGCTTTTTTTTTTATTGAACTAAAAAAATCGCTTTAGAATAAGTTAAAACACAAAATAAACTTATCCAGATAACCTATCTTGCTTTTGGTAACATTTATTTGTTACCAATTTGTTTGTTTTATTCCTTTGTTTGTTCCGTTGGATGTTGTAACATATCGCCAAAATGTTTTACTGTATTTACAATAGTAAGTCATGTTAGAAATTAACTTGTCCATATTTTCTAATATAATAATAATCGAAAATTTGCTGACGCAATCATTTTACAGGAATGCGTTATTGATGGCTACACAATTCCTGAAGGTTATTCCATTGTCTTCCTAACCTTTGCCGCTCACCGTGATTCTGATGTCTACGAGGAACCAGATACTTTCAAACCGGAGCGCTGGCTGGACAAGTGAGTAAATTCATGCTATATATATATATATATATATATATATATATATATATATATATATATATAATTAACTTGTTACAAATATCCAGGGGGTATAAATCCGAAGGAAGTTGAAACCGGGTTTATGAGAGTGCTCAATGAAAATTCAGAGCAAAATATATTTTTTTGATTCCATTATAGTTTGAAGAGTTGACGTTCTTTGCGAGCGTTAATGAAACAGCATATATTTTGTCGCAATTAATGGAATAAAATCACCAACAACAAAAAAAAATAATTATATATATATATATATATATATATAGATATAGATAGATAGATATAGATAGATATATATAAATGATTTTTAAATATTAAAGTGTTTTATACCTACAGACGACGTTTTTCGGGTTTTCTACCCTCATCAGTGCAGGAGTGGCGGTTGCAGGCGGCCGCATGGGCTCAAACGCAGTTCGTAGATTCAGCCTAGAATCATGTGCCTAACGCCCAAGCCCACACGGCTGCGAGAAATCACCACAGACAGTAATTCAAATTAATGTACACTCACGCGAGAGGCGGGAACAAGCGTCATTTTGTCGATAGTGTCTAACACTCGAGCAGAACTTTACTTAATCTTAGGATGACAACAATCTTGTAATTTCAAACAGGGCTCTACTAATATTTTTATAGCTTACTATATATATATATATATACATATATATAAAGAGGTGTACTAAAAGCGAACTTTTAGGAAAGGTAAAACCCTATTGTGAAGAGTATACAGCTCAATATCCAGGATAGAGCAGGTAGAAATGAAGGAGAATGGAAAGGAATTAGAGAAAGCAAAAGCCAAATCAAAATTCAATTCAAAAGTTCAAAGCAAGGTATATTCCACAAAAAGGCAATTTATTCAAGTTAAATTTTCCTTAAGCCAGGCTTTTCAAAGATCAAAATCTTATCATCAGAGGAAGTCGCTGGGATAGATAAGTTGGCAATGGCCAAGATTTAAAATTTGAAAAAATGAAATAAAAATATATATATATAGTCTCGGAAGTTTCTCAACCATTAAAACTATATAAAAAAAAAAATTAAAAAAAAAAAAAAATATATATATAAAAAAAAAACAAAAAAACTTATAGTCTCAAGTCTTCCAGTGGAAAATCACTCATGTAAGTCAATTTATTTTTTACAGTTATTATATTAGTTAGTTTCTAACACTATTTTAAGGGATCATCAGTTGTTTACCATGAAAAACTGTTTCGGGAATTTAATATATATATATATATATATATATATATATATATATATATATATATATATATATACTAGTAGAATACCCGTCCCAGGACGGGTCTAAGTAATAAAGTTGGGGGGGGGTCTACGGTTTCGGTGGCACATTCTTAAATAGTATAGTTAAAATATAAAAATAATAAAGTGCCCACGTTACTTACCCTGTTGTCTAGAATACATATTCCATAATTCATACTAAGTTCAATAGTTTAGGACCAAGGCCATATATTTTATTGATACTCATGCTTGCGCACTGATCCTTTTAAAAATATATTACTTAATATTACTTGATGTAGAGCAATTCTTTTCTCTATTAAATTTTTTGAAGGTGGATACTAGTTTAGGTAGGTGCAGCCCCTAAATGGTAAAGTTTACAAAAATTTAATATGACCATGTGACTCACCAAGTTGCCGAGAATATATATTCCAAAATTCATAGTGATCCGTTCATAAGTTTAGGAGATAACCCTGTACATAGAAATTTATAAATAAATACTCATACCTAACTTTATAAATATGGAGATAATACGCTAAGGCAATTTCATGTTGGTATGTATGTTATCACCTGACACCCATTTTTCTAAATGATGGGATCGCCTAGTAACCGAAGATTTCTTTATTAAAAAATATTTAACTGACAATTATTTTTACAGTAAGAAGGAAGAAAGTATTTATTTTGAAACGAGTTAAATTGTAACAATAAATAAATTGAATTAAATGGTTAAAATTTTCGATTTATTTCTTCGATAGAAATTATTTGGGTGTCAATTTTTAAGGCAAGAAGAAACAAATATAATTTCTACAATTTACAATAAACACGAGACATTTGTTTTATTCACTTAAAGAAAATTTAACTTTTATTTATTTAAAGAATATTTATTTAAAGAATATTTATTAAAAGAAGATTTAACTTTTATTTATTTAAAGAATATTTAACTTTTATTTATTTAAAGATTATTTAACTTTTATTTATTTAAAGAATATTTAACTTTTATTTATTTAAAGAATATTAAAGGTTTATTTATTTAAAGAATATTTATTTAAAGAATATTTATTTAAAGAATATTTATTTAAAGAATATTTATTTAAAGAATATTTATTTAAAGAATATTTTTTAAAGAATATTTAACGTTTATTTATTTAAAAAATATTTAACGTTTATTTATTTAAAAAATATTTATTTAAAGAATATTTATTTAGAGAATATTTAACTTTTATTTATTTAAAGAATATTTATTTAAAGAATATTTATTTAAAGCATATTTAACTTTTATTTATTTAAAGAGTATTTAACTTTTATTTATTTAAAGAATATTTATTTAAAGTATATTAAACTTTTATTTATTTATAGAATATTTATTCAAAGAATATTTATTTAAAGAATATTAAATTTTTATTTGTTTAAAGAATATTTATTTAAAGAATATTTATGTACAGAATATTTATTTTAAAAATATTAAACTTTTATTTATTTAAAGGATATTTATTTAAAGAATATTTAACTTTTATTTATTTAAAGAATATTTATTTAAAAACTATTTTACTTTGATTTATTTAAAGGATATTTATTTAAAGAATATTTATTAAAAGAATATTTAACTTTTATTTATTAAACTTTTATTTATTTAAAGAATATTTATTTAAAGGATATTTATTTAAAGAATATTAATTCACAGAATATTTATTGAAAGAATATTTAACTTTTATTTATTTAAATAATATTTATTTAAAAACTATTTTATTTTGATTTATTTAAAGGATATTTATTTAAAGAATATTTATTAAAAGAATATTTAACTTTTATTTATTAAACTTTTATTTATTTAAAGAATATTTATTTAAAGGATATTTATTTAAAGAATATTAATTCACAGAATATTTATTTAAAGAATATTAAACTTTTATTCATTTGCAGAATATTTATTTAATGGATATTTATTTAAAGGATATTTAACTTTCATTTATTTAATGAATATTTGTACTTTTATTTATTTAAAGAATATTTATTTAAAGAATATTAATTTACAGAATATTTAACTTTTATTTATTTAATGAATAATTGTACTTTTATTTATTTAAAGAATATTTATTTAAAGAATATTAATTTACAGAATATTTATTGAAAGAATATTTATCTTTTATTTATTTAATTAATATTTATTTAAAAACTATTTTACTTTGATTTATTGAAAGAATGTTTATTTAAAGAATATTTTACTTTAATTAATTTAAAGAATATTTATTTAAAGAATATTTAACTTTTATTTATTTAAAGAAAATTTATTTAGAGAATATTTATTTAAAGAATATTTATTTAAAGAATATTTATTTAAAGAATATTTATTTAAAGAATATTTATTTAAAGAATATTTAACTTCTATTTCTTTATAGAATATTTTAAAAAACAATTTAACTTTTATTTGTTGCAAAAATGTTTATTTAAATGGTATTTTACTTTTATTAATTTAAAGAGTATTTATTTAAAGAATATTTATTTGAAGAATAGTTATTAAATAAATATTTAACTTTTATTTATTTAAGGACTATTTTTTCAAAAAATGTCTATTTAAAGAATATCTATTTAAATAATATTTAACTATTATTTATTTAAAGACTAATTATTTTAAGAATTCTTAACTTTTGTTTATTAAAAAAATATTTACTTAAAGAATTCTTAACTTTTGTTTATTTAAAGTATATTTATTTAGAGAATATTTATTTAAAATATATTTAACTTTGTTTTATTTGCAGAATATTTAACTTTAATTTATTTAAAGAATATTCAACTTTTATTTATTCAAAGAAAATTTAACCTTTATTAATTTAAAGAATATTAAACTTTTATTTATTCAAAGAATATTTATTTAATTTTTATTTATTTAAAAGAGTATTTACTTAATGGTATATTTGACTTTTATTTATTTAAACAACATTTATTTAAAGAATATTCATTTAAAGAATATTTTTAATAAATATAAAACTTTAATTTATTTAAAGAATATTTATTTGAAGAATATTTATTTAAAGAATATTCAACTTTTATTTATTTACAGTATATTTATTAAAAGAATATTAATTTAGAATAATCTTTAACTTTTATTGATATAATTAATATTTATTTAAAAAATATTTGACTTTTATTTGTTTAAGAATATTTATTTAAAGAATATTTTTTAAAGGATATTTATTTCAAGATTATTTAAGTCTTATTTATTTAAAGAATATTTAACTTATACTTATTTAAAAAAAATTATTTAAAGAATATTTATTTAAAGAATATTTATTTAAAGAATATTTAACTTTTTTATTTAAACAATATTTATTGAAACAATATTAATTTTACGAATATTTATTTAAAGAACATTAAACTTTTAGTTATTCAAAAAATGTTATTGGAATAAATATTTAAAGAAAATTAAACTTTCATTTATTAAAAGGATATTTATTTACAGAATATTTAACTTTTTTATTTAAAGAATATTTATTGAAACAATATTAATTTTACGAATATTTATTTAAAGAATATTAAACTTTTATTTAAAGAATATTTATTGAAAGAATATTTATTTAAACAATATTTAACTTTCATTTATTTAAAGGATAGTCAACTTTTATTTATTAAAAGAATATTTATTTAAAGAATATTAAACTTTTATTTATTTAAAGAATATTTAACTTTTATTTCTTTAAAGAATATTTTTTTTAATATTTAATATTTATTTATTGAAAGAATATTTATTTAAAGAATATTTATTTAAAGAAAGTTAAAGAATTAATACCCTTATTTATTTAAAGAATATTTAACTTTTATTTATTTAAAGAAAATGTAACTTTTATTAATTTAAAGAATATTAAACTTTTATTTATTTAAAGATTATTTATTTAATTTTTATTTATTTAAAGAGTATTTATTTAATGGTATATTTGACTTTTATTTATTTAAAGAATATTTATTTAAAGAATATTTATTAAAAGAATATTTAACTTTTATTTCTTTAAAGATTGTATTTTTAAATATTTAATATTTATTTAATTAAAGAATATTTATTAAAACAATATTAAACTTTTATTAATTTAAAGAATATTACATTTTTTATTTAAAGAATATTTATAAAAAGAATTTTTTTTTAAAGAATATTTGTCTTTTATTTATTTAAAAAATATTTATTTAAAAGAATACTTATTCAAAGAATATACAACTTTTATTTATTTAAAGAATATTGTTTTAAAGAATATTTATTTAAAGAATATTTATTTAAAGAATATCTTACTTTTTTATTTAAAGAATATTTATTGAAACAATATTAATTTAACGAATATTTATTTAAAGAATATTAAACTTTTATTTATTTAAAGAATATTTATTTAAAGAATATTTAACTTTTATTTATTTAAATAATATTTTTAAATAATATTTACTAAATTTATATTTATTGAAATGATATTCATTTAAAGAATATTTACTTTTATTTATTTAAAGAATATTTAACTTTTAATTATTAAAAGAATATTAATTTAAAGAATATTTATTTAACGAACATTTTTTAAGTATATTTAACTTGTATTTATTTAAAGAATATTTATTTAAAGAATAGTTAAATTAATTTAGTTAAAGAATATTTATTTAAAGAATATTTTACTTT
The DNA here is from genome assembly GCA_963556195.1 of Sepiola atlantica. Taxonomy (NCBI): domain Eukaryota; kingdom Metazoa; phylum Mollusca; class Cephalopoda; order Sepiida; family Sepiolidae; genus Sepiola; species Sepiola atlantica. The sequence goes on along the minus strand of OY744523.1, from coordinate 54,629,009 downwards.
TATTTATTCAAAGAATTTTATTTCCAGATTATTTTACTTTTATTTATTTAAAGAATATTAATTTCAATAATATGAAACTTTTATTAATTTAAAGAATATTTATTTGAAGAATAGTAAACTTTTATTTATGTACATAATATTTATTGAAAGAATATTACCCTTTGGTTTATTTACAGTATATTTATTTAAAGAATATTTATTTAAAGAATATTTAACTTTTTATTTATATAAAAAATATTTATTTAAATAATATTTATTTAAAGAATATTTATTTACAGAATATTTAACTTTTTTATTTAAAGAATATTTATTGAAACAATATTAATTTTACGAATATTTATTTAAAGAATATTAAACTTTTCTTTAAAGAATATTTATTGAAAGAATATTTATTTAAACAATATTTAACTTTCATTTATTTAAAGGATAGTCAACTTTTATTTATTAAAAGAATATTTATTTAAAGAATATTTAACTTTTATTTATTTAAAGAATATTTAACTTTTATTTCTTTAAAGAATATTTTTTTAAATATTTAATATTTATTTATTGAAAGAATATTTATTTAAAGAATATTAATTTAAAGAAAGTTAAAGAATTAATACCCTTATTTTTTTAAAGAATATTTAACTTTTATTTATTTAAAGAAAATGTAACTTTTATTAATTAAAGATTATTTATTTAATTTTTATTTATTTAAAGAGTATTTATTTAATGGTATATTTGACTTTTATTTATTTAAAGAATATTTATTTAAAAAATATTTATTAAAAGAATATTTAACTTTTATTTCGTTAAAGAATGTATTTTTAAATATTTAATATTTATTTAATTAAAGAATATTTATTAAAACAATATTAAACTTTTATTAATTTAAAGAATATTACATTTTTTATTTAAAGAATATTTATAAAAAGAATTTTTTTTTAAAGAATATTTGTCTTTTATTTATTTAAAAAATATTTATTTAAAAGAATACTTATTCAAAGAATATACAACTTTTATTTATTTAAAGAATATTGTTTTAAAGAATATTTATTAAAAGAATATTTATTTAAAGAATATCTTACTTTTTTATTTAAAGAATATTTATTGAAACAATATTAATTTAACGAATATTTATTTAAAGAATATTAAACTTTTATTTATTTAAAGAATATTTATTTAAAGAATATTTAACTTTTATTTATTTAAAGAATATTTTTAAATAATATTTACTAAATTTATATTTATTGAAATGATATTCATTTAAAGAATATTTACTTTTATTTATTTAAAGAATATTTCACTTTTAATTATTAAAAGAATATTAATTTAAAGAATATTTATTTAACGAACATTTTTTAAGTATATTTTACTTGTATTTATTTGAAGAATATTTATTTAAAGAATAGTTAAATTAATTTAGTTAAAGAATATTTATTTAAAGAATATTTTACTTTTATTTATTCAAAGAATTTTATTTCCAGATTATTTTACTTTTATTTATTTAAAGAATATTAATTTCAATAATATGAAACTTTTATTAATTTAAAGAATATTTATTTAAAGAATAGTAAACTTTTATTTATGTACATAATATTTATTGAAAGAATATTACCCTTTGGTTTATTTACAGTATATTTATTTAAAGAATATTTATTTAAAGAATATTTAATTAAAGAATATTTAACTTTTTATTTATATAAAAAATATTTATTTGAATAATATTTTTTTAAAGAATATTTATTTAAATAATATTTGACTTTTATTAACTTAAAGTATATTTATTTAAAAAAAGTTGAACTTATAAAATATTTATTTTTTTCTTATTTAAAGAGTATTTATTTAAAGAATATTTACTTTTATTTATTTAAAGAATATTTATTCAAAGAATATTTATTTAAAGAATATTTATTTAAACAATATTTATTTAAAGAATATTTAACTTTTGCTTACTTAAAGGATATTATTTAAAGAATATTTATTTAAAGAATATTTATTTAAAGAAGATTTAACTTTGATTTATTTAAAGAATATTCATTAAAATAATATTTCACTTTTATTTATTTAAACAATCCTTATTTTAACAATATTGAACTTTTGTTTATTTAAAGAATATTTATAAAACAAATATTAATTTTTTATTTAAACAATATTAATTTAAAGAATATTTATTTAAAGACTATTTCTTTGAAGAATATTTATTTAAAAAATATTTAACTTTTATTTATTAAAAGAACAGTTATTTAGAGAATATTTAACTTTTATATTTTTAAAGAATATTTATTTACAGAATATTTAACTTTTATTGATTTAAAGAATATTTATTTAAAGAATATTTTACATTCATTAATTTAAAGAATATTTATTTAAAGAATATTTTACTTTCATTAATTTAATGAATATTTATTTAAAGAATATTTTACTTTTGTTTATTGAAAGAATATTTATTCAAAGTATATTTATTTGAAGAAGATTTATTTAGAGAAAATGTGATTTTTATTTATTTAAAGGATGTTATTTAAAGAATATTTATTTAAAGAATTTTATTTAAAGAATATTTAACTTTGATTTATTGAAAAAATATTCATTAAAAGAATATTTAACTTGGATTTATTTAAACAATATTATTTAAACAATATGGAACTTTTGTTTATTCAAAGAATATTTATTTAACGAAAATTCACTTTTTTTATTTAAACAGTATTTATTTAAAGAATATATATTTCAAGAATATTTAACTTTTATTTAATTAAACAATATTTAATTAAAGAATATTTTTTAAAGAATATTTATTTAAAGAATTTTTTATTTTTATTTAAAGAATATTTATTTAAAGAATATTAAACTTATATTTATTTAAAGAACATTTAAATTTTATTTATTTAAAGAACAGTTATGTAAAGAATATTTAACTTTTATTTATTTAAAGAATATTTATTTACAAAATATTAAACTTTTATTAATTTAAAGAATATTTATTTAAAGACTATTTTACTTTTATTAATTTAAAGAATATTTATGTAAAGAATATTTATTTGAAGAATATTTAACTTTTATTTATTTTATTTAAAACATATTTATTTAAATAATATTTATTCATAAAATATTTATTTAAATAATATTTGACTTTTATTTACTTAAAGTATATTTATTAAAATAATATTTAACTTTTATATATTTACAGAATATTTATTTAAAGAATATTTAACTTTTATTTATTTAATGAATTCTCATTTAAAGAATATAAAACTTTTATTCATTTAAAGAATATTGATTTAAAGAATATTTTAATTTATTTATTAAAAAAATATTTATTCAAAGAATATTTGTTTAAAAATATTTATTTAAAGCATATTTATTTTTAAAAATGTAACTTTGAATAAATATTTATTTAAAGAATATTTATTTGAAGAATATTTATTTAAAGAATATTTAACTTTTATTTATTTTAAAAAAACATTTGTTTAAAAATATTTAACTTTTATTTATTTACAGAATATTTATTTAAAGAATATTTAACTTTTATTTATTTACAGAATATTTATTTAAAGAATATTTAACTTTTATTTATTCAAAGAATATTTATTGAAAGAATATTTAACATTCATTTATTTACAGAATATTTATTTTAACTATATTGAACTTTTGTTTTTTTAAAGAATATTTGTTTAACGAATATGTATTGAAAGAATATTTTACTTTCATTTATTTAAAGAATTTTACTTAGAGAATATTTAACTTTTATTTATTTAAAGAATATTCATTTAAAGAATATTTATTTGAAGAATATTTAACTTTTATTTATATAAAACATATTTATTTATTTATATTTATTCAAAGAATATTTATTTAAAGGATATTTTATATTGATATATTTCCAGAATATTTATTTAAAGAATATTTAACTTTTATTTATTTACAGAATATTTATTTAAAGAATATTTAACTTTTATTTATTCAAAGAATATTTATTGAAAGAATATTTAACATTCATTTATTTACAGAATATTTATTTTAACAATATTGAACTTTTGTTTTTTTAAAGAATATTTGTTTAACGAATATGTATTGAAAGAATATTTTACTTTCATTTATTTAAAGAATTTTACTTAGAGAATATTTAACTTTTATTTATTTAAAGAATATTCATTTAAAGAATATTTATTTGAAGAATATTTAACTTTTATTTATATAAAACATATTTATTTATTTATATTTATTCAAAGAATATTTATTTAAATAATATTTGACTTTTATTTACTTAAAGTATATTTATTGAAAGGATATTTAATATTGATATATTTCCAGAATATTTATTTAAAGAATATTTAACTTTTATTTATTTAATGAATTTTCATTTAAAGAATATAAAACTTTTATTTATTTAAAGAATATGTATTTAAAGAATATTTTCATTTTATTTATTAAAAAAATATTAAGTCAAAGAATATTTATTTAAAGAATATTTATTTTTTTAAATTTAACTTTAAATAAATATTTATTTAAAGAATATTTATTTTAAGAATATTTATTTAAAGAATATTTAACTTTTATTAACTTAAAGTATATTTATTTAAAAAAAGTTGAACTTATAAAATATTTATTTTTTTCTTATTTAAAGAGTATTTATTTAAAGAATATTTACTTTTATTTATTTAAAGAATATTTATTCAAAGAATATTTATTTAAAGAATATTTATTTAAACAATATTTATTTAAAGAATATTTAACTTTTGCTTACTTAAAGGATATTATTTAAAGAATATTTATTTAAAGAATATTTATTTAAAGAAGATTTAACTTTGATTTATTTAAAGAATATTCATTAAAATAATATTTCACTTTTATTTATTTAAACAATCCTTATTTTAACAATATTGAACTTTTGTTTATTTAAAGAATATTTATAAAACAAATATTAATTTTTTATTTAAACAATATTAATTTAAAGAATATTTATTTAAAGACTATTTCTTTGAAGAATATTTATTTAAAAAATATTTAACTTTTATTTATTAAAAGAACAGTTATTTAGAGAATATTTAACTTTTATATTTTTAAAGAATATTTATTTACAGAATATTTAACTTTTATTGATTTAAAGAATATTTATTTAAAGAATATTTTACATTCATTAATTTAAAGAATATTTATTTAAAGAATATTTTACTTTCATTAATTTAATGAATATTTATTTAAAGAATATTTTACTTTTGTTTATTGAAAGAATATTTATTCAAAGTATATTTATTTGAAGAAGATTTATTTAGAGAAAATGTGATTTTTATTTATTTAAAGGATGTTATTTAAAGAATATTTATTTAAAGAATTTTATTTAAAGAATATTTAACTTTGATTTATTGAAAAAATATTCATTAAAAGAATATTTAACTTGGATTTATTTAAACAATATTATTTAAACAATATGGAACTTTTGTTTATTCAAAGAATATTTATTTAACGAAAATTCACTTTTTTTATTTAAACAGTATTTATTTAAAGAATATATATTTCAAGAATATTTAACTTTTATTTAATTAAACAATATTTAATTAAAGAATATTTTTTAAAGAATATTTATTTAAAGAATTTTTTATTTTTATTTAAAGAATATTTATTTAAAGAATATTAAACTTATATTTATTTAAAGAACATTTAAATTTTATTTATTTAAAGAACAGTTATGTAAAGAATATTTAACTTTTATTTATTTAAAGAATATTTATTTACAAAATATTAAACTTTTATTAATTTAAAGAATATTTATTTAAAGACTATTTTACTTTTATTAATTTAAAGAATATTTATGTAAAGAATATTTATTTGAAGAATATTTAACTTTTATTTATTTTATTTAAAACATATTTATTTAAATAATATTTATTCATAAAATATTTATTTAAATAATATTTGACTTTTATTTACTTAAAGTATATTTATTAAAATAATATTTAACTTTTATATATTTACAGAATATTTATTTAAAGAATATTTAACTTTTATTTATTTAATGAATTCTCATTTAAAGAATATAAAACTTTTATTCATTTAAAGAATATTGATTTAAAGAATATTTTAATTTATTTATTAAAAAAATATTTATTCAAAGAATATTTGTTTAAAAATATTTATTTAAAGCATATTTATTTTTAAAAATGTAACTTTGAATAAATATTTATTTAAAGAATATTTATTTGAAGAATATTTATTTAAAGAATATTTAACTTTTATTTATTTTAAAAAAACATTTGTTTAAAAATATTTAACTTTTATTTATTTACAGAATATTTATTTAAAGAATATTTAACTTTTATTTATTTACAGAATATTTATTTAAAGAATATTTAACTTTTATTTATTCAAAGAATATTTATTGAAAGAATATTTAACATTCATTTATTTACAGAATATTTATTTTAACAATATTGAACTTTTGTTTTTTTAAAGAATATTTGTTTAACGAATATGTATTGAAAGAATATTTTACTTTCATTTATTTAAAGAATTTTACTTAGAGAATATTTAACTTTTATTTATTTACAGAATATTTATTTAAAGAATATTTAACTTTTATTTATTCAAAGAATATTTATTGAAAGAATATTTAACATTCATTTATTTACAGAATATTTATTTTAACAATATTGAACTTTTGTTTTTTTAAAGAATATTTGTTTAACGAATATGTATTGAAAGAATATTTTACTTTCATTTATTTAAAGAATTTTACTTAGAGAATATTTAACTTTTATTTATTTAAAGAATATTCATTTAAAGAATATTTATTTGAAGAATATTTAACTTTTATTTATATAAAACATATTTATTTATTTATATTTATTCAAAGAATATTTATTTAAAGGATATTTAATATTGATATATTTCCAGAATATTTATTTAAAGAATATTTAACTTTTATTTATTTACAGAATATTTATTTAAAGAATATTTAACTTTTATTTATTCAAAGAATATTTATTGAAAGAATATTTAACATTCATTTATTTACAGAATATTTATTTTAACAATATTGAACTTTTGTTTTTTTAAAGAATATTTGTTTAACGAATATGTATTGAAAGAATATTTTACTTTCATTTATTTAAAGAATTTTACTTAGAGAATATTTAACTTTTATTTATTTACAGAATATTTATTTAAAGAATATTTAACTTTTATTTATTCAAAGAATATTTATTGAAAGAATATTTAACATTCATTTATTTACAGAATATTTATTTTAACAATATTGAACTTTTGTTTTTTTAAAGAATATTTGTTTAACGAATATGTATTGAAAGAATATTTTACTTTCATTTATTTAAAGAATTTTACTTAGAGAATATTTAACTTTTATTTATTTAAAGAATATTCATTTAAAGAATATTTATTTGAAGAATATTTAACTTTTATTTATATAAAACATATTTATTTATTTATATTTATTCAAAGAATATTTATTTAAATAATATTTGACTTTTATTTACTTAAAGTATATTTATTGAAAGGATATTTAATATTGATATATTTCCAGAATATTTATTTAAAGAATATTTAACTTTTATTTATTTAATGAATTTTCATTTAAAGAATATAAAACTTTTATTTATTTAAAGAATATGTATTTAAAGAATATTTTCATTTTATTTATTAAAAAAATATTAAGTCAAAGAATATTTATTTAAAGAATATTTATTTTTTTAAATTTAACTTTAAATAAATATTTATTTAAAGAATATTTATTTCAAGAATATTTATTTAAAGAATATTTAACTTTTATTAACTTAAAGTATATTTATTTAAAAAAAGTTGAACTTATAAAATATTTATTTTTTTCTTATTTAAAGAGTATTTATTTAAAGAATATTTACTTTTATTTATTTAAAGAATATTTATTCAAAGAATATTTATTTAAAGAATATTTATTTAAACAATATTTATTTAAAGAATATTTAACTTTTGCTTACTTAAAGGATATTATTTAAAGAATATTTATTTAAAGAATATTTATTTAAAGAAGATTTAACTTTGATTTATTTAAAGAATATTCATTAAAATAATATTTCACTTTTATTTATTTAAACAATCCTTATTTTAACAATATTGAACTTTTGTTTATTTAAAGAATATTTATAAAACAAATATTAATTTTTTATTTAAACAATATTAATTTAAAGAATATTTATTTAAAGACTATTTCTTTGAAGAATATTTATTTAAAAAATATTTAACTTTTATTTATTAAAAGAACAGTTATTTAGAGAATATTTAACTTTTATATTTTTAAAGAATATTTATTTACAGAATATTTAACTTTTATTGATTTAAAGAATATTTATTTAAAGAATATTTTACATTCATTAATTTAAAGAATATTTATTTAAAGAATATTTTACTTTCATTAATTTAATGAATATTTATTTAAAGAATATTTTACTTTTGTTTATTGAAAGAATATTTATTCAAAGTATATTTATTTGAAGAAGATTTATTTAGAGAAAATGTGATTTTTATTTATTTAAAGGATGTTATTTAAAGAATATTTATTTAAAGAATTTTATTTAAAGAATATTTAACTTTGATTTATTGAAAAAATATTCATTAAAAGAATATTTAACTTGGATTTATTTAAACAATATTATTTAAACAATATGGAACTTTTGTTTATTCAAAGAATATTTATTTAACGAAAATTCACTTTTTTTATTTAAACAGTATTTATTTAAAGAATATATATTTCAAGAATATTTAACTTTTATTTAATTAAACAATATTTAATTAAAGAATATTTTTTAAAGAATATTTATTTAAAGAATTTTTTATTTTTATTTAAAGAATATTTATTTAAAGAATATTAAACTTATATTTATTTAAAGAACATTTAAATTTTATTTATTTAAAGAACAGTTATGTAAAGAATATTTAACTTTTATTTATTTAAAGAATATTTATTTACAAAATATTAAACTTTTATTAATTTAAAGAATATTTATTTAAAGACTATTTTACTTTTATTAATTTAAAGAATATTTATGTAAAGAATATTTATTTGAAGAATATTTAACTTTTATTTATTTTATTTAAAACATATTTATTTAAATAATATTTATTCATAAAATATTTATTTAAATATTATTTGACTTTTATTTACTTAAAGTATATTTATTAAAATAATATTTAACTTTTATATATTTACAGAATATTTATTTAAAGAATATTTAACTTTTATTTATTTAATGAATTCTCATTTAAAGAATATAAAACTTTTATTCATTTAAAGAATATTGATTTAAAGAATATTTTAATTTATTTATTAAAAAAATATTTATTCAAAGAATATTTGTTTAAAAATATTTATTTAAAGCATATTTATTTTTAAAAATGTAACTTTGAATAAATATTTATTTAAAGAATATTTATTTGAAGAATATTTATTTAAAGAATATTTAACTTTTATTTATTTTAAAAAAACATTTGTTTAAAAATATTTAACTTTTATTTATTTACAGAATATTTATTTAAAGAATATTTAACTTTTATTTATTTACAGAATATTTATTTAAAGAATATTTAACTTTTATTTATTCAAAGAATATTTATTGAAAGAATATTTAACATTCATTTATTTACAGAATATTTATTTTAACAATATTGAACTTTTGTTTTTTTAAAGAATATTTGTTTAACGAATATGTATTGAAAGAATATTTTACTTTCATTTATTTAAAGAATTTTACTTAGAGAATATTTAACTTTTATTTATTTAAAGAATATTCATTTAAAGAATATTTATTTGAAGAATATTTAACTTTTATTTATATAAAACATATTTATTTATTTATATTTATTCAAAGAATATTTATTTAAAGGATATTTTATATTGATATATTTCCAGAATATTTATTTAAAGAATATTTAACTTTTATTTATTTACAGAATATTTATTTAAAGAATATTTAACTTTTATTTATTCAAAGAATATTTATTGAAAGAATATTTAACATTCATTTATTTACAGAATATTTATTTTAACAATATTGAACTTTTGTTTTTTTAAAGAATATTTGTTTAACGAATATGTATTGAAAGAATATTTTACTTTCATTTATTTAAAGAATTTTACTTAGAGAATATTTAACTTTTATTTATTTAAAGAATATTCATTTAAAGAATATTTATTTGAAGAATATTTAACTTTTATTTATATAAAACATATTTATTTATTTATATTTATTCAAAGAATATTTATTTAAATAATATTTGACTTTTATTTACTTAAAGTATATTTATTGAAAGGATATTTAATATTGATATATTTCCAGAATATTTATTTAAAGAATATTTAACTTTTATTTATTTAATGAATTTTCATTTAAAGAATATAAAACTTTTATTTATTTAAAGAATATGTATTTAAAGAATATTTTCATTTTATTTATTAAAAAAATATTAAGTCAAAGAATATTTATTTAAAGAATATTTATTTTAAGAATATTTATTTAAAGAATATTTAACTTTTATTAACTTAAAGTATATTTATTTAAAAAAAGTTGAACTTATAAAATATTTATTTTTTTCTTATTTAAAGAGTATTTATTTAAAGAATATTTACTTTTATTTATTTAAAGAATATTTATTCAAAGAATATTTATTTAAAGAATATTTATTTAAACAATATTTATTTAAAGAATATTTAACTTTTGCTTACTTAAAGGATATTATTTAAAGAATATTTATTTAAAGAATATTTATTTAAAGAAGATTTAACTTTGATTTATTTAAAGAATATTCATTAAAATAATATTTCACTTTTATTTATTTAAACAATCCTTATTTTAACAATATTGAACTTTTGTTTATTTAAATAATATTTATAAAACAAATATTAATTTTTTATTTAAACAATATTAATTTAAAGAATATTTATTTAAAGACTATTTCTTTGAAGAATATTTATTTAAAAAATATTTAACTTTTATTTATTAAAAGAACAGTTATTTAGAGAATATTTAACTTTTATATTTTTAAAGAATATTTATTTACAGAATATTTAACTTTTATTGATTTAAAGAATATTTATTTAAAGAATATTTTACATTCATTAATTTAAAGAATATTTATTTAAAGAATATTTTACTTTCATTAATTTAATGAATATTTATTTAAAGAATATTTTACTTTTGTTTATTGAAAGAATATTTATTCAAAGTATATTTATTTGAAGAAGATTTATTTAGAGAAAATGTGATTTTTATTTATTTAAAGGATGTTATTTAAAGAATATTTATTTAAAGAATTTTATTTAAAGAATATTTAACTTTGATTTATTGAAAAAATATTCATTAAAAGAATATTTAACTTGGATTTATTTAAACAATATTATTTAAACAATATGGAACTTTTGTTTATTCAAAGAATATTTATTTAACGAAAATTCACTTTTTTTATTTAAACAGTATTTATTTAAAGAATATATATTTCAAGAATATTTAACTTTTATTTAATTAAACAATATTTAATTAAAGAATATTTTTTAAAGAATATTTATTTAAAGAATTTTTTATTTTTATTTAAAGAATATTTATTTAAAGAATATTAAACTTATATTTATTTAAAGAACATTTAAATTTTATTTATTTAAAGAACAGTTATGTAAAGAATATTTAACTTTTATTTATTTAAAGAATATTTATTTACAAAATATTAAACTTTTATTAATTTAAAGAATATTTATTTAAAGACTATTTTACTTTTATTAATTTAAAGAATATTTATGTAAAGAATATTTATTTGAAGAATATTTAACTTTTATTTATTTTATTTAAAACATATTTATTTAAATAATATTTATTCATAAAATATTTATTTAAATAATATTTGACTTTTATTTACTTAAAGTATATTTATTAAAATAATATTTAACTTTTATATATTTACAGAATATTTATTTAAAGAATATTTAACTTTTATTTATTTAATGAATTCTCATTTACAGGATATAAACCTTTTATTCATTTAAAGAATATTGATTTAAAGAATATTTTAATTTATTTATTAAAAAAATATTTATTCAAAGAATATTTGTTTAAAAATATTTATTTAAAGCATATTTATTTTTAAAAATGTAACTTTGAATAAATATTTATTTAAAGAATATTTATTTGAAGAATATTTATTTAAAGAATATTTAACTTTTATTTATTTTAAAAAAACATTTGTTTAAAAATATTTAACTTTTATTTATTTACAGAATATTTATTTAAAGAATATTTAACTTTTATTTATTTACAGAATATTTATTTAAAGAATATTTAACTTTTATTTATTCAAAGAATATTTATTGAAAGAATATTTAACATTCATTTATTTACAGAATATTTATTTTAACAATATTGAACTTTTGTTTTTTTAAAGAATATTTGTTTAACGAATATGTATTGAAAGAATATTTTACTTTCATTTATTTAAAGAATTTTACTTAGAGAATATTTAACTTTTATTTATTTACAGAATATTTATTTAAAGAATATTTAACTTTTATTTATTCAAAGAATATTTATTGAAAGAATATTTAACATTCATTTATTTACAGAATATTTATTTTAACAATATTGAACTTTTGTTTTTTTTAAGAATATTTGTTTAACGAATATGTATTGAAAGAATATTTTACTTTCATTTATTTAAAGAATTTTACTTAGAGAATATTTAACTTTTATTTATTTAAAGAATATTCATTTAAAGAATATTTATTTGAAGAATATTTAACTTTTATTTATATAAAACATATTTATTTATTTATATTTATTCAAAGAATATTTATTTAAAGGATATTTAATATTGATATATTTCCAGAATATTTATTTAAAGAATATTTAACTTTTATTTATTTACAGAATATTTATTTAAAGAATATTTAACTTTTATTTATTCAAAGAATATTTATTGAAAGAATATTTAACATTCATTTATTTACAGAATATTTATTTTAACAATATTGAACTTTTGTTTTTTTAAAGAATATTTGTTTAACGAATATGTATTGAAAGAATATTTTACTTTCATTTATTTAAAGAATTTTACTTAGAGAATATTTAACTTTTATTTATTTACAGAATATTTATTTAAAGAATATTTAACTTTTATTTATTCAAAGAATATTTATTGAAAGAATATTTAACATTCATTTATTTACAGAATATTTATTTTAACAATATTGAACTTTTGTTTTTTTAAAGAATATTTGTTTAACGAATATGTATTGAAAGAATATTTTACTTTCATTTATTTAAAGAATTTTACTTAGAGAATATTTAACTTTTATTTATTTAAAGAATATTCATTTAAAGAATATTTATTTGAAGAATATTTAACTTTTATTTATATAAAACATATTTATTTATTTATATTTATTCAAAGAATATTTATTTAAATAATATTTGACTTTTATTTACTTAAAGTATATTTATTGAAAGGATATTTAATATTGATATATTTCCAGAATATTTATTTAAAGAATATTTAACTTTTATTTATTTAATGAATTTTCATTTAAAGAATATAAAACTTTTATTTATTTAAAGAATATGTATTTAAAGAATATTTTCATTTTATTTATTAAAAAAATATTAAGTCAAAGAATATTTATTTAAAGAATATTTATTTTTTTAAATTTAACTTTAAATAAATATTTATTTAAAGAATATTTATTTCAAGAATATTTATTTAAAGAATATTTAACTTTTATTAACTTAAAGTATATTTATTTAAAAAAAGTTGAACTTATAAAATATTTATTTTTTTCTTATTTAAAGAGTATTTATTTAAAGAATATTTACTTTTATTTATTTAAAGAATATTTATTCAAAGAATATTTATTTAAAGAATATTTATTTAAACAATATTTATTTAAAGAATATTTAACTTTTGCTTACTTAAAGGATATTATTTAAAGAATATTTATTTAAAGAATATTTATTTAAAGAAGATTTAACTTTGATTTATTTAAAGAATATTCATTAAAATAATATTTCACTTTTATTTATTTAAACAATCCTTATTTTAACAATATTGAACTTTTGTTTATTTAAAGAATATTTATAAAACAAATATTAATTTTTTATTTAAACAATATTAATTTAAAGAATATTTATTTAAAGACTATTTCTTTGAAGAATATTTATTTAAAAAATATTTAACTTTTATTTATTAAAAGAACAGTTATTTAGAGAATATTTAACTTTTATATTTTTAAAGAATATTTATTTACAGAATATTTAACTTTTATTGATTTAAAGAATATTTATTTAAAGAATATTTTACATTCATTAATTTAAAGAATATTTATTTAAAGAATATTTTACTTTCATTAATTTAATGAATATTTATTTAAAGAATATTTTACTTTTGTTTATTGAAAGAATATTTATTCAAAGTATATTTATTTGAAGAAGATTTATTTAGAGAAAATGTGATTTTTATTTATTTAAAGGATGTTATTTAAAGAATATTTATTTAAAGAATTTTATTTAAAGAATATTTAACTTTGATTTATTGAAAAAATATTCATTAAAAGAATATTTAACTTGGATTTATTTAAACAATATTATTTAAACAATATGGAACTTTTGTTTATTCAAAGAATATTTATTTAACGAAAATTCACTTTTTTTATTTAAACAGTATTTATTTAAAGAATATATATTTCAAGAATATTTAACTTTTATTTAATTAAACAATATTTAATTAAAGAATATTTTTTAAAGAATATTTATTTAAAGAATTTTTTATTTTTATTTAAAGAATATTTATTTACAAAATATTAAACTTTTATTAATTTAAAGAATATTTATTTAAAGACTATTTTACTTTTATTAATTTAAAGAATATTTATGTAAAGAATATTTATTTGAAGAATATTTAACTTTTATTTATTTTATTTAAAACATATTTATTTAAATAATATTTATTCATAAAATATTTATTTAAATAATATTTGACTTTTATTTACTTAAAGTATATTTATTAAAATAATATTTAACTTTTATATATTTACAGAATATTTATTTAAAGAATATTTAACTTTTATTTATTTAATGAATTCTCATTTAAAGAATATAAAACTTTTATTCATTTAAAGAATATTGATTTAAAGAATATTTTAATTTATTTATTAAAAAAATATTTATTCAAAGAATATTTGTTTAAAAATATTTATTTAAAGCATATTTATTTTTAAAAATGTAACTTTGAATAAATATTTATTTAAAGAATATTTATTTGAAGAATATTTATTTAAAGAATATTTAACTTTTATTTATTTTAAAAAAACATTTGTTTAAAAATATTTAACTTTTATTTATTTACAGAATATTTATTTAAAGAATATTTAACTTTTATTTATTTACAGAATATTTATTTAAAGAATATTTAACTTTTATTTATTCAAAGAATATTTATTGAAAGAATATTTAACATTCATTTATTTACAGAATATTTATTTTAACAATATTGAACTTTTGTTTTTTTAAAGAATATTTGTTTAACGAATATGTATTGAAAGAATATTTTACTTTCATTTATTTAAAGAATTTTACTTAGAGAATATTTAACTTTTATTTATTTAAAGAATATTCATTTAAAGAATATTTATTTGAAGAATATTTAACTTTTATTTATATAAAACATATTTATTTATTTATATTTATTCAAAGAATATTTATTTAAAGGATATTTAATATTGATATATTTCCAGAATATTTATTTAAAGAATATTTAACTTTTATTTATTTACAGAATATTTATTTAAAGAATATTTAACTTTTATTTATTCAAAGAATATTTATTGAAAGAATATTTAACTTCTATTTATTTACAGAATATTTATTTTAACAATATTGAACTTTTGTTTTTTTAAAGAATATTTGTTTAACGAATATGTATTGAAAGAATATTTTACTTTCATTTATTTAAAGAATTTTACTTAGAGAATATTTAACTTTTATTTATTTAAAGAATATTCATTTAAAGAATATTTATTTGAAGAATATTTAACTTTTATTTATATAAAACATATTTATTTATTTATATTTATTCAAAGAATATTTATTTAAATAATATTTGACTTTTATTTACTTAAAGTATATTTATTGAAAGGATATTTAATATTGATATATTTCCAGAATATTTATTTAAAGAATATTTAACTTTTATTTATTTAATGAATTTTCATTTAAAGAATATAAAACTTTTATTTATTTAAAGAATATGTATTTAAAGAATATTTTCATTTTATTTATTAAAAAAATATTAAGTCAAAGAATATTTATTTAAAGAATATTTATTTTTTTAAATTTAACTTTAAATAAATATTTATTTAAAGAATATTTATTTTAAGAATATTTATTTAAAGAATATTTAACTTTTATTAACTTAAAGTATATTTATTTAAAAAAAGTTGAACTTATAAAATATTTATTTTTTTCTTATTTAAAGAGTATTTATTTAAAGAATATTTACTTTTATTTATTTAAAGAATATTTATTCAAAGAATATTTATTTAAAGAATATTTATTTAAACAATATTTATTTAAAGAATATTTAACTTTTGCTTACTTAAAGGATATTATTTAAAGAATATTTATTTAAAGAATATTTATTTAAAGAAGATTTAACTTTGATTTATTTAAAGAATATTCATTAAAATAATATTTCACTTTTATTTATTTAAACAATCCTTATTTTAACAATATTGAACTTTTGTTTATTTAAAGAATATTTATAAAACAAATATTAATTTTTTATTTAAACAATATTAATTTAAAGAATATTTATTTAAAGACTATTTCTTTGAAGAATATTTATTTAAAAAATATTTAACTTTTATTTATTAAAAGAACAGTTATTTAGAGAATATTTAACTTTTATATTTTTAAAGAATATTTATTTACAGAATATTTAACTTTTATTGATTTAAAGAATATTTATTTAAAGAATATTTTACATTCATTAATTTAAAGAATATTTATTTAAAGAATATTTTACTTTCATTAATTTAATGAATATTTATTTAAAGAATATTTTACTTTTGTTTATTGAAAGAATATTTATTCAAAGTATATTTATTTGAAGAAGATTTATTTAGAGAAAATGTGATTTTTATTTATTTAAAGGATGTTATTTAAAGAATATTTATTTAAAGAATTTTATTTAAAGAATATTTAACTTTGATTTATTGAAAAAATATTCATTAAAAGAATATTTAACTTGGATTTATTTAAACAATATTATTTAAACAATATGGAACTTTTGTTTATTCAAAGAATATTTATTTAACGAAA
Source organism: Sepiola atlantica (assembly GCA_963556195.1). Lineage (NCBI taxonomy): Eukaryota > Metazoa > Mollusca > Cephalopoda > Sepiida > Sepiolidae > Sepiola > Sepiola atlantica. Next base: position 54,611,685 of record OY744523.1, on the reverse strand, counting down.
ATTCACTTTTTTTATTTAAACAGTATTTATTTAAAGAATATATATTTCAAGAATATTTAACTTTTATTTAATTAAACAATATTTAATTAAAGAATATTTTTTAAAGAATATTTATTTAAAGAATTTTTTATTTTTATTTAAAGAATATTTATTTACAAAATATTAAACTTTTATTAATTTAAAGAATATTTATTTAAAGACTATTTTACTTTTATTAATTTAAAGAATATTTATGTAAAGAATATTTATTTGAAGAATATTTAACTTTTATTTATTTTATTTAAAACATATTTATTTAAATAATATTTATTCATAAAATATTTATTTAAATAATATTTGACTTTTATTTACTTAAAGTATATTTATTAAAATAATATTTAACTTTTATATATTTACAGAATATTTATTTAAAGAATATTTAACTTTTATTTATTTAATGAATTCTCATTTAAAGAATATAAAACTTTTATTCATTTAAAGAATATTGATTTAAAGAATATTTTAATTTATTTATTAAAAAAATATTTATTCAAAGAATATTTGTTTAAAAATATTTATTTAAAGCATATTTATTTTTAAAAATGTAACTTTGAATAAATATTTATTTAAAGAATATTTATTTGAAGAATATTTATTTAAAGAATATTTAACTTTTATTTATTTTAAAAAAACATTTGTTTAAAAATATTTAACTTTTATTTATTTACAGAATATTTATTTAAAGAATATTTAACTTTTATTTATTTACAGAATATTTATTTAAAGAATATTTAACTTTTATTTATTCAAAGAATATTTATTGAAAGAATATTTAACATTCATTTATTTACAGAATATTTATTTTAACAATATTGAACTTTTGTTTTTTTAAAGAATATTTGTTTAACGAATATGTATTGAAAGAATATTTTACTTTCATTTATTTAAAGAATTTTACTTAGAGAATATTTAACTTTTATTTATTTAAAGAATATTCATTTAAAGAATATTTATTTGAAGAATATTTAACTTTTATTTATATAAAACATATTTATTTATTTATATTTATTCAAAGAATATTTATTTAAAGGATATTTAATATTGATATATTTCCAGAATATTTATTTAAAGAATATTTAACTTTTATTTATTTACAGAATATTTATTTAAAGAATATTTAACTTTTATTTATTCAAAGAATATTTATTGAAAGAATATTTAACTTCTATTTATTTACAGAATATTTATTTTAACAATATTGAACTTTTGTTTTTTTAAAGAATATTTGTTTAACGAATATGTATTGAAAGAATATTTTACTTTCATTTATTTAAAGAATTTTACTTAGAGAATATTTAACTTTTATTTATTTAAAGAATATTCATTTAAAGAATATTTATTTGAAGAATATTTAACTTTTATTTATATAAAACATATTTATTTATTTATATTTATTCAAAGAATATTTATTTAAATAATATTTGACTTTTATTTACTTAAAGTATATTTATTGAAAGGATATTTAATATTGATATATTTCCAGAATATTTATTTAAAGAATATTTAACTTTTATTTATTTAATGAATTTTCATTTAAAGAATATAAAACTTTTATTTATTTAAAGAATATGTATTTAAAGAATATTTTCATTTTATTTATTAAAAAAATATTAAGTCAAAGAATATTTATTTAAAGAATATTTATTTTTTTAAATTTAACTTTAAATAAATATTTATTTAAAGAATATTTATTTTAAGAATATTTATTTAAAGAATATTTAACTTTTATTAACTTAAAGTATATTTATTTAAAAAAAGTTGAACTTATAAAATATTTATTTTTTTCTTATTTAAAGAGTATTTATTTAAAGAATATTTACTTTTATTTATTTAAAGAATATTTATTCAAAGAATATTTATTTAAAGAATATTTATTTAAACAATATTTATTTAAAGAATATTTAACTTTTGCTTACTTAAAGGATATTATTTAAAGAATATTTATTTAAAGAATATTTATTTAAAGAAGATTTAACTTTGATTTATTTAAAGAATATTCATTAAAATAATATTTCACTTTTATTTATTTAAACAATCCTTATTTTAACAATATTGAACTTTTGTTTATTTAAAGAATATTTATAAAACAAATATTAATTTTTTATTTAAACAATATTAATTTAAAGAATATTTATTTAAAGACTATTTCTTTGAAGAATATTTATTTAAAAAATATTTAACTTTTATTTATTAAAAGAACAGTTATTTAGAGAATATTTAACTTTTATATTTTTAAAGAATATTTATTTACAGAATATTTAACTTTTATTGATTTAAAGAATATTTATTTAAAGAATATTTTACATTCATTAATTTAAAGAATATTTATTTAAAGAATATTTTACTTTCATTAATTTAATGAATATTTATTTAAAGAATATTTTACTTTTGTTTATTGAAAGAATATTTATTCAAAGTATATTTATTTGAAGAAGATTTATTTAGAGAAAATGTGATTTTTATTTATTTAAAGGATGTTATTTAAAGAATATTTATTTAAAGAATTTTATTTAAAGAATATTTAACTTTGATTTATTGAAAAAATATTCATTAAAAGAATATTTAACATGGATTTATTTAAACAATATTATTTAAACAATATGGAACTTTTGTTTATTCAAAGAATATTTATTTAACGAAAATTCACTTTTTTTATTTAAACAGTATTTATTTAAAGAATATATATTTCAAGAATATTTAACTTTTATTTAATTAAACAATATTTAATTAAAGAATATTTTTTAAAGAATATTTATTTAAAGAATTTTTTATTTTTATTTAAAGAATATTTATTTAAAGAATATTAAACTTATATTTATTTAAAGAACATTTAAATTTTATTTATTTAAAGAACAGTTATGTAAAGAATATTTAACTTTTATTTATTTAAAGAATATTTATTTACAAAATATTAAACTTTTATTAATTTAAAGAATATTTATTTAAAGACTATTTTACTTTTATTAATTTAAAGAATATTTATGTAAAGAATATTTATTTGAAGAATATTTAACTTTTATTTATTTTATTTAAAACATATTTATTTAAATAATATTTATTCATAAAATATTTATTTAAATAATATTTGACTTTTATTTACTTAAAGTATATTTATTAAAATAATATTTAACTTTTATATATTTACAGAATATTTATTTAAAGAATATTTAACTTTTATTTATTTAATGAATTCTCATTTAAAGAATATAAAACTTTTATTCATTTAAAGAATATTGATTTAAAGAATATTTTAATTTATTTATTAAAAAAATATTTATTCAAAGAATATTTGTTTAAAAATATTTATTTAAAGCATATTTATTTTTAAAAATGTAACTTTGAATAAATATTTATTTAAAGAATATTTATTTGAAGAATATTTATTTAAAGAATATTTAACTTTTATTTATTTTAAAAAAACATTTGTTTAAAAATATTTAACTTTTATTTATTTACAGAATATTTATTTAAAGAATATTTAACTTTTATTTATTTACAGAATATTTATTTAAAGAATATTTAACTTTTATTTATTCAAAGAATATTTATTGAAAGAATATTTAACATTCATTTATTTACAGAATATTTATTTTAACAATATTGAACTTTTGTTTTTTTAAAGAATATTTGTTTAACGAATATGTATTGAAAGAATATTTTACTTTCATTTATTTAAAGAATTTTACTTAGAGAATATTTAACTTTTATTTATTTAAAGAATATTCATTTAAAGAATATTTATTTGAAGAATATTTAACTTTTATTTATATAAAACATATTTATTTATTTATATTTATTCAAAGAATATTTATTTAAATAATATTTGACTTTTATTTACTTAAAGTATATTTATTGAAAGGATATTTAATATTGATATATTTCCAGAATATTTATTTAAAGAATATTTAACTTTTATTTATTTACAGAATATTTATTTAAAGAATATTTAACTTTTATTTATTCAAAGAATATTTATTGAAAGAATATTTAACATTCATTTATTTACAGAATATTTATTTTAACAATATTGAACTTTTGTTTTTTTAAAGAATATTTGTTTAACGAATATGTATTGAAAGAATATTTTACTTTCATTTATTTAAAGAATTTTACTTAGAGAATATTTAACTTTTATTTATTTAAAGAATATTCATTTAAAGAATATTTATTTGAAGAATATTTAACTTTTATTTATATAAAACATATTTATTTATTTATATTTATTCAAAGAATATTTATTTAAATAATATTTGACTTTTATTTACTTAAAGTATATTTATTGAAAGGATATTTAATATTGATATATTTCCAGAATATTTATTTAAAGAATATTTAACTTTTATTTATTTAATGAATTTTCATTTAAAGAATATAAAACTTTTATTTATTTAAAGAATATGTATTTAAAGAATATTTTCATTTTATTTATTAAAAAAATATTAAGTCAAAGAATATTTATTTAAAGAATATTTATTTTTTTAAATTTAACTTTAAATAAATATTTATTTAAAGAATATTTATTTTAAGAATATTTATTTAAAGAATATTTAACTTTTATTTATTTAAAAAAACATTTGTTTAAAATATTTAACTTTTATTTATTTAAAGAATATTTATTTAAAGAATATTTAACTTTTATTTATTCAAAGAATATTTATTGAAAGAATATTTAACATTCATTTATTTACAGAATATTTATTTAAACAATATTGAACTTTTGTTTATTTAAAGAATATTTGTTTAACGAATATTATTTTTTTGATTTAAACAAATTTATTTAAAGAATATTTATTGAAAGAATATTTATTTAAAGAATATTTTACTTTTATTTATTAAAAGAATATTTATGCTCTGATGAACTTGCTGCTCTGGTGCCTCCTCGATGTAACTTCACTAGATCAACTCGACAATCAACTACATCCCATCCATTCACTGTGGAGGTCCCCAGATGCTGGAGAGCTTTCTACTCAAATAGCTTCTTTTCTCGTGCTGCTGGCCTCTGGAATTCCATCCCTGCCCTGTGTTTCCCCGACGGTACTGACATGCAGAAATTTAAAACTAATGTAAACAGACATCTCGCTGAGCAGATCCCAATTTAGGTTGACCCCCCCAAACCTTCTCCCTTTTTTCCTCAGTAGCCCCTTACGTCTACAGTGGCGGCCTACCTTGTTTGGGGTGAACTATGTTAAAAAAAAAATTTTAAATGACTTTCGGAAATATTTTTCACACTCAGAATGGCTGAAGCATGGAACAAACTGCCTGCATCAGTTGTTGGCTGTCGGGACATTGCATTCTTTAAAACTATCATGCTTCCCGAAATTCACCAAAGTTACCCCTGATGTCCTCTTCTATACGCATGCACACATGTATATCAGGATTCATACATTGTTCATTCCCCTGCACTTCTGATGAGTTGTAGTGCACCTGGCATAATCACGTTGACACATCGGTTCCCATTAGATCACCGAAGTTAAGCAACGTTGAGCCTGGTCAGTACTAAAATGGGTGACCATTTGGGAATACTGTATATGCTGTCCACTTATCTCCGCATTGTTTCTAGTTGTCGTAGACTTCTCCTTGCCACTGGAACCAAGCAGTGCTGATTCAGAAGAGGTGCCATTTGGGGATTGCGCAACCCTTGCTTCACAATTACATGTGCACTCACCCTTACAGGGAGTATCCATTGTCTCTCAAGACTGAATGGAGGCCATGAGTGCACCTGAGCACAACGATTTCGTTATTATATTTTGTGGCTTTGCATTTACAAACATTCATAGAATTTTTGATTGATTCAAGTTTTTATTGTCTTTTATTTGCAGTGAAGTTCGAACACAGAACAAACTTTTTACGTTTGGTGCCGGTCCAAGAAGTTGCATTGGTTACCATCTTGTCATGAATATTATTAAGGTATCTTCACATCTCAATGTTTTGTGTTTTTGTAAAATCATAAATAAAAATAGCAGCAGGTTCTCTCTCTCTCTCATATATATATATATATATATATATATATACATTTCCAAATATGATCTAAGGTTAAGATCGGATTCTAACTCTGCCTGATGAGATCTCAGTTTATAATAGCTGTTGATCGATAACATCGACATGCCAGTGTCGCAGATTTTGTACATGTCTGTGTAAAATAAAAATAATTATATATATATATATATATATATATATATATATATATAAGGATATTACAGGTCTGAACAACGAATTCCAATTGAGATGTCAATTGGTGTTAGATATGCAAATGATACAACACTCATATCTGCTATTTTTGAAAAACTTAAAATTTCAACCTCGGAGCTTGAAAAAGCCTGCCAAAAATGGGTCTTGAAGATTAATCCCCTTAAATTTTCAATTATGTCATCAGAAGCTGATGAAGAAAATCAAAATAGACGAGCAATTAATTCCAAGAGTTGCAGAGTTCAAGTTCCCAACTGTGCTTCAGATGTCTTGCACAGGATATTCATGGCGTCACATGCGTTTGGCGATTTAAGAAACGCAATATGGATCTATAGAGACATGTCCAGGACCCTTAAGGTTAGATTGTATAAGGCACGCATTCTGCCAATAGCCATATATGGTTCAGAGACATGGACTACTAGAGAACAAGAAGTCAGAGCCCTGTTGGTATTTGAGATGAAATGTCTTAGGACAATTCTCAAGGTTACTAGGAATGACAGTACATACATACACACACATACACACACACACACATACATGCTAGCACATACACAAACACATGCATGCATGTACACATATATATACATACAAAAACAAATGTACTTATATATACGCTCCTATTCTTACCATACATACATATACACTAATGCCCTCATACACGCGCATCCGCACGCGCATGCATACCTAGCAAATATAAGGCTATCTTATTTCAAGTAAGTACTCTGAATACACGAATATCTTAAGGTACAATCGTATATGCATACATCCGAAACACAACTATAACTAATGTCACCAGGTCAGTAATTACATGTTCATAACAGATATTAATGTAAATATTTATGGGGGTTTACCGTAACTGATCTATTTGGTATCTAACCGTTCTAAGTCTAGAGGTCTATCAGATTATTAGATATTGGTAATTTTAAATTTGCATTTATGTCTGCATTTCGCCATCAATTCATCGCGTTTGTTTAAAAGATTATTGCGGTCGTATTTTAGGATTCTTATTTTCTCCTCTAAACATAAATTGCATCTCTGCCTAAATCCATTTGGGATATCCGAAAAGCATAGTATTGACCACGAAACCACCGGGGACGTATGTATTATTTTACATATGGGTATGTATGTGCAATTTAAGACTTCCCAGGCCGTATATATTATTTTGTATATATGTATGTGTATGTATGTAGATATGTGTATGCATGGGTGCAGGTGTATGTGTGCATGTATGGGCATGTGCGAGTATATGAGTATAGGTATGTGTGTACGTATGCGTATGACTGAGTATGTATATAGATATGTGTACATGTGTGCATTTGTGTATGTCTATGTATACATGTATGTGTATCTCTATTTTGCACATCTGTGGCTATGTGTGCATGTGCGTATATACGTGTGTATATGTATATGTGTGTATGTGTGTGTATGTACATATGTGTGTGTGTGTGTGTGTGTAGGTATACATTCATTTAGTAGGGATGTTCTTTAATGAATACTTAAAGACGAAACACATTTATCTTCGATGTCTTAAAATTTTCAATTCAAGGTAGTAGGTATGGGTGTGCATATGTATATGTATGTATGTATGTGTGTGTGTGTATGTGTATATACATATGTATATTTATATATATATGTTGTGTGTAGATGTAAGTATATATGTATGTGTGTGTATATGTATGTATACATATATGTGTGTGTAGGGATAGGTGTGTATATATGTGGGGATGTATGCAGATGTAATCGGTTATTTACTTAAAATAAGATAGCGAATTAAATTAAGTGTATAATATTATCACTAGACAATATTAGATTAGAATTAATTATAGGCTTCCATAGATTATAAACTAATGTAAGATGAACTTGTGAAAATCAGAGTATTTTTAATTTTCAAATTGATTTTGACGCACGAATCTAGAGAGAATGAGGGCACGAGAAGTGTCAACCCGCTGATGACACGAGAACAGGTCTTATCATACTCCCTTTCCTCTCGTTCCGTGTGCCGGGCGGAAAGCTGAATTTCGGGCTAGCCAAAAATTGTGTGTGTGTGATGTTAAGAATAGGTATATGTGTGCGTATGTATGGAGGCGTATGTCACCAGGTCGGATATGTAGAAAGAATATGTGCGCTTAACCCAGACGTTATTATTTAATAAAAATAAACAAAAAAACCCATAAGATTCCCTAGATTACTTTAGTTAAATTTAAGATGTTAATTCCTACTCGCTCTATGTTGGGTGTTCAAAATGGCTGCTACCACCACTCCCTCTGATTGTGTTCGAAGTGCCGAGGATAATTCAGTTTTCTATCAGTATCAAAAATGTAATTGTCAAGGTGGATGCTTGAATAAAACTGCAAGGTTGAAATAAATTATTGCATCGACAATCATGTAATTTCGTGTTATTATATTTTAAGGTATATATATATATATATATATATATATATATAAAGAGGTGTACTAAAAGCGAACTTTTAGGAAAGGTAAAACCCTATTGTGAAGAGTATACAGCTCAATATCCAGGATAGAGCAGGTAGAAATGAAGGAGAATGGAAAAGAATTAGAGAAAGCAAAAGCCAAATCAAAATTCAATTCAAAAGTTCAAAGCAAGGTATATTCCGCAAAAAGGCAATTTATTCAAGTTAAATTTTCCTTAAGCCAGGCTTTTCAAAGATCAAAATCTTATCATCAGAGGAAGTCGCTGGGATAGATAAGTTGGCAATGGCCAAGATTTAAAATTTGAAAAAATGAAATAAAATAAAAGTTGTAGGGAAAGAAACGTAGGGCAAAACTGTGCCAGGGTGCAAGCAAATGTCCGATTGCCAAAAACACTTTCCTTTGTCATCTCTGCCCGGGAAGTTTCTTTAATGGCGAATATTTTACATCTTAATCTCCTCTGACGCCTGCCTGCATCATCGAATGTACCTCTTATTGGACTTTTTACCCTTTTTGGATTTTCTATTTTCGCCGTACCTGAAGTTGTGGCTTCTTGGAATTTAACTTTGAAACCTCTCTCATTATTTCTCGTGCCTCTAACGACCTACCTATCTACATCTTATTCTCTCCGCTGGACTCTTCGACACCGGACTTTTTGGCAATCGGACATTTGCTTGCACCCTGGCACAGTTTTGCCCTACGTTTCTTTCCCTACAACTTTTATTTTATTTCATTTTTTCAAATTTTAAATCTTGGCCATTGCCAACTTATCTATCCCAGCGACTTCCTCTGATGATAAGATTTTGATCTTTGAAAAGCCTGGCTTAAGGAAAATTTAACTTGAATAAATTGCCTTTTTGCGGAATATACCTTGCTTTGAACTTTTGAATTGAATTTTGATTTGGCTTTTGCTTTCTCTAATTCTTTTCCATTCTCCTTCATTTATATATATATATATATATATATATATATATATATATATATATATATATATATATATATATATATATATATATGAGTATATGAAAGGATAAAAATAATCTGACGGTATGAAATTAAAAATGGAAAAGCGGAAGACCTTTTCGCTCAACGTTTCGCCCAAATTTCACGTGGGCTTTGTCAAGAGCGGACGAAGAATACAAAAATGACAAAAGACGAGAAAGTCTGTAAATTATGGGGAATATATATAGTGGTTGGGTTCATGTTGAGATGAAGGGTATGCAAAAAAAAAAAAAAAAAAAATAGAAATAAATATATATATATATATGCATATAAATGTGAGCGAAACATACATATAACACATATATATACATATATATCAAATATACATAGAAGTAGCATTGGAAAAGAAGAGGAGAAAATAAAGAGCAGAAAGGGGTCCAAAGGATATTTAATTTAAAGCTCAGGGAATCATCCGGTGTCTAGAATTATCTTGTTTTCACTAATGATTGCTTTTGATAGGTTGGGGGAGATATTGTAGAAGCCCATTCTTTGTTTAATTTTATTTGTGGAAAGGGCTATGAGGGCAGATTCAAAAGCAATCATTAGTGAAAACAAGATAATTCTAGACACCGGATGATTCCCTGAGCTTTAAATTAAATATCCTTTGGACCCCTTTCTGCTCTTTATTTTCTCCTCTTCTTTTCCAATGCTACTTCTATGTATATTTGATATATATGTATATATATGTGTTATATGTATGTTTCGCTCACATTTATGTGCATATATATATATATATTTATTTCTATTTTTTTTTTTTTTTTGCATTCCCTTCATCTCAACATGAACCCAACCACTATATATATTCTACATAATTTACAGACTTTCTCGTCTTTTGTCATTTTTGTATTCTTCGTCCGCTCTTGACAAAGCCCACGTGAAATTTGGGCGAAACGTTGAGCGAAAAGGTCTTCCGCTTTTCCATTTTTAATTTCATATATATATATATATAAATAAATATTAATTATTTTAATACCTACACCTACAGACATCGATGTTTCATGCTAACGCAATCTTCAGTGCAGGAAGCTAATTCTCAACGGTCGGCGGGTGCGAACCCTGATCACAAATCGCCACTGATTTGTAGTCAAGAGTCTTATCCCATCGGCCATAGACAATTAGTTAGTAATTAGAGAGGAATTTAAATGTAAATAGCGAGTCGGCAGCTAGATTTACCAAGCAGCTAGAGTGATCTACGAACGTGTTCGGATCGTGCATGTAGCTATGTGTACTGCTTGTTATTAAAGTCACTCAAGAGTGCCCGGCCTTTGTTGGAGGGGACTGATAATAATATATATATATATACTAGAAGAATACCCGTCTCAGGACAGGTAAAAAAAAATCAACAGTTTTAAAATTAATAAAATAGTTTTGCACCATTGTTAAATTCCTTTACGAAGATTAAAATCAAGATACTAAACCTTATGTCTAGAATTCTTATTTTATGTTTAATCAAAATTCATTACAAGATTTTAATTCTAGAAAATGTCTAAAATGTTAGGCTAAGCTTAAGGGGTCTAAAGTAGAAATTTAAATTCAGGGAATCTTGCTTAATCGAGGTGTAATGACTATGGATCAAATTCAATGCAAATCTGAAATATTTGAATTTTCAAATGGGAGGTTGTGCTCATATTTTGCCATCTAAAAATCCTTTAAAATCCTCCATAGAAACTGAAATTTAGGGGATATTCATTAATTGATGTCTAATATATATTGTTAAAATTTCACGTTAAAATACTCATTTGAATATTCACAAATGGCTTCTTTGCCACCTTTGTATAAAACTAAATTAAACTAAATATAGCCGACATTACCAACCCTTGCACCTAGCAGCTCTGTTCCAAAATTCAATGAGTTTAGGAGTGAATCCTGTACATACAAATATATAAACATATAAATATACCTAACTTTATATAGATAGATAGATAGATAGATAGATAGATAGATAGATAGATATATAATCTTGATTTTGAAATTTTAAAGTTTTAAGTTCAATCCGAATGAAAAGGTTCGGTCTTATATCAAAGTATATATATATATATAAAAGGAGATTGTAGTTTGCTTGAAGCATTGCTGGTAAATATAAGTGCAGGTTAGTAATCCGAGGCTGTAGCAATGCGATGTAGTTGGTGGAAAGGGTGAACAGAAATAAACGAGAAGAGAAAACGAATCTCAAAACGATTTATTAATATTTCACGTAAAAACTGATTAAGTACCAGAATAGTAAATACTGTCAGGTAAATAAAAAGTTCGGCAAAAGGTAATCTTAAATTTTCGAAAGAAAAACTTTCATTATCAAAAGACAACAATAAAAGACTCTCTTAATTATCTCTTAATTCCCCCTCCCCCTTTCCAATGATCTTTGAAAAGCCTGGCTTAAGGAAAATTTAACTTGAATAAATTGCCTTTTTGCGGAATATACCTTGCTCTGAGCAATTGAATTGAATTTTGATTTGGCTTTTGCTTCTCTAATTCCTTTCCATTCTTCTTTATATATATATATATATATATATATATATATATATATATATATATATATATATATATATATATATATATCAGACGTCGTGCAGAACAAATATTTAAAGCTATAGGGTAACTTTCTCTATTACATATTACATACAGTAATTATTTGGGGCTACTGGACTCTTCAAGTCTGGAGATGAAAATAAAAATTCACACCTTATCACTAATATTTTTTTAAATTCACACCTTTAAAAATTAAAAAATTTACACCTTTAAAAATTAAAAAATTCACACCTTTAAAAAAATTTTAATTCACACATTTAAAAATTCACGAATTTTTTAAGGTGTTAATTTTTTAATTTAAAAATTAAAAAATTCACACCTTTAAAAATTAAAAAATTCACACCTAAAAAAATTCACACCTTTAAAAATTAAAAAATTCACACCTAAAAAAATTCACACCTTTAAAAATGTAAAAATTCACACCTTATCACTAATTTTTAAGCATCATAGAACATAGAAGTGCAACCGGCCAGTCATGGGGGAGGAAGTGAAAGAGGAGAAGTGGAGGTGGGGGTGTGATTGGGTTGGAGGCGTATAAAGGAGGCCTCTCCTCTCCTTGACTTCCTCCTCCTCCGGTAGCATTCCTATAGTCTGTATGACATCAAACCTAACAATAAAAGTTGTGATAGAAGACTTTTGTTTAGAACTGGCCAATGCCTTTATCCATCTTCTGAATGTTAAAGATTCAATCCTCACTTCAGGCGATCATAGCTAAGAATAACATAATTAATTAATTAGTACTTTTACTCGGTCATGGCTGACGGAATGAGAACAATCTACCCCATGGATTAAATAAAGGGTTCAGTTCGAAATTCCTCATAGGTTCCCAAGTTCGACATAAAGATTCCGAAGTTCGAAAAGATGCACCTGAAGAAGATCGGAGATTACATCGGCCGAAACGTTGTGAAATACGTTGTGAAAATAACAGCCAAAGTGAAAATGGTAGTCTGGATAATGCAATTATTAATACAAATTATCAATCGTCGTCTAAAATATTCCAAAACATAGAATTGGACTAAATTTAGCATGAAGAGCTCTTGAGATGCTCGACGTGTAATGAACGGAAAAGGGGGTTAAATACTACTATTACTACTAATAATGATTAATAAACAACTCATTTAATAAAAATATTGGTAGAGTTGCACCAAATGTGATATTGGGATATTATGAATATTAATTGTGATCTTTAGATAAAACTGCAATAGCCCACCACCACCACCACCAATGGGAGCTAAAAATAAAAGTCGCCCTTTCGGTGGTTGTTCGACTAATTTCTTTATCTAAACTTTTACTTGTCCATCTCTAATGTAGTATCAAATGCGATTATTTATGGCAATAAAGTTTCTAATCTAATGTTCATCTCGACCTCCTACAAAACTCTAACAAGTTTCCCTGCGCTTTCTGTCAAAGATGCATGGATGTAAACTCCACTGTGTGGTTAGGGTTAGGGTCAGTGCAAACTATGAGTTCACAAGAAGTGTAGTGGCCTTTTTGTAAGTATGGATGGTCGGAAGGACTTCTTCTTTTCGTGTCCATATACAAAGCTATTCAGCTCATATAACGTCCAGCCAGAGCTTGGTACATTGCTGTCCCTTCATGTTGTAGAGTTCTAGGTCCTTTGCTGTGCAGAGTCCGTCCAACAGAGGGCATTGAAGCAGGTGCTCCATGGTCTGGGGTTCTATGCCACAGTCGCATGTGGTTCGGCCACTAAGATAGCCTCATCTGCATAGGGATTCCCTGGAATGACCGACATCTGAGCGCAGTCGGTTTCATTTTGCCCAGTGGGAGGGTTTCGGCAGGGGGGGGGGGGGGGGGCATGGGGGGGATGAGCATAGTCGAGCTATGTAGGTGGTTGGACAGCTTTTCCTTCCACATTTTAAGGTGGGCTTCAGATGGTGTTGTCTCCAGTGAAGCAGTGGTGGTCAGGAAACTTCTCTGTGATTTTAGTCGACTGGGGACAGGTACATGGCCATATAGGGAGTGCCTCTCATCTGTGGCTAGCCTGCGCTACTCTATTCCGCTCTTCTGATGACTGGAGGGGCGGTACCTGTCAGGATGTACAGGTCGTTGGTGTTAGTGGGCTTCAGGCACCCAGATATATATTTGTAGCTCTCGTTAAGAGTGGAGTCCAGTTTTTTAGCATGGGTGGATCTTTCCCACACTGGACTGGCATATTCTACAGTAGAGAAGTTGAGGACAAGGGCTGTGGCGCGTAGTGTCTTTGAGCATGCACGCCATCTGGTGTTGGTGAGTTTGCGTAGGATGTGGTTGCAGGTGTTCACTTTTGTCTTTGTCTTCATGATGTGAGTTTTGAATGTAACTCCGAGGTAGACAGGGTGCTCAGAGTATGACAGTGGTGTTCTACAAGAATTTCACAAGAAGGAGGTTGGAGGTTGGTAGTTGACCCGGATTATGTTCGTGATAGATGTCAGGGTGTTGCATTCTCAATCAATGGTTAAGCTGAGACTCAAGTGGATGTAGATGGTGCCCTACTTCATGTTGAAGCAACTTTCTGCTGGTGGCGGTGGTTGCAAATGCGCTATCACTGCTCACTGTTGTGTTACATGGGGAAGGTTCAAGAAACTTCTGCCAATTCTTACTTCTAGGAACATTTCCTTCAAAAATGATTCACAGCTAGAATAGCAGTTAATGAGATTCTCAGTTGGCGATGAACAACACATTGAGAGAATAACATCACCGACAATAAAATTTATAAAAAAAAGACTAGAAATGTATCACTTCAGAAAAAAATGTATCACTTCAGAAAAAAATGTATCACTTCAGAAAAAAATTCAGAAAAGGAATCAACTGTTAGTAATTTACGTTATTCACCCCCTCAAAAATTTCAAATTCTAGTTTTCTGCGATTACATGTAAATAGTCTGAAAAAAAAAGTCCGTAAAATTCAAGAAACTGCTGCCAATTCTTACTTCTAGGTACATTTCCTTCAAGATCCGGGGCAAATTTTTTTCAGCCTGTGTTTAGTCTTCCATCTTAGATGACAGTCGGATATGGTTCCCAAACACTTCTGATCTGTAAAGGCTTCGGCTTTGATCAGGTGGATGTGTGGCTGAAAACTGGAAGAAAGGATCCCATCAAAGCTTTGATATTGGTGAGATTATGGATGCCTTGTGCGCTCGACATCTCAGATGGTTCGATCATGTACAGCATGCCATCTCTTGCATCAACCCCATAATTCATCTGAATATTCTGGGCACTAGGGAGCATGCTAGTCTGAGGAAGACTTGGCTTAAGTGTGTAAGACGCGCTATGACTGAATGCGACCTGACTGATGTTAACCCTTTGGATGGGACTGCATGGAGAGCAGGTTAGGGTGAGGTGTAGCGTGGTGTTGCCCACCTAGGAGTTCGGGACACTCGTAGCATTCTAAATGCCAAGAAGAAGAAGAAGAAGAAGATTGACACATCGACACACATTAGATCACCGAAGTTAAGCAATATTGAGCCTGATCAGTACTAAATGGGTGACTATTTGGGAAAACCAAGTGCTGTATGTGGGAGGATGACGACACTTTCACGGTGTCCTTCCTGCAAAAAAAGCTAATGTTGTCAATAGAATCACAGATTGACAACCGCAAATCAAAGTGATCCGCCACATAATGCTGTTGCACTTACATCTCTATGAACTATTTTTTTTTTTCATATAAGTTTACATTCCCACATGGAGTGATTGATCTATTATCCAATCAGAACACTTTGCGTGTGATTTAAACAAATTGTTACCACTTTCTAAGCAGTTGGATTCAAGACGTCAACCCAAACGGATGTGCGGCATGCTCGTTCCAACTCACAAGCGCCATGGAACCCTTTTCTTAACCTTTAACCGTAACCCTAACTTCAAACGTGTTCCTAACCTCTTGCTATTGTTTGTCAAGTAAAGACGTGAATAAAACTGATTAAAAAAAATGTTAAAGACAAGATTGTTCTTTTAATCAAAAGTTAATGGAAATGACAGAAATTCTTTACAAGATCTATATTTCTCAACATCTCTAAGGTAAGGAATCCCCCAGAGATGGTGTCTTGATAAAAAGCACTGGTCTCCATCACCCCACTGGGTTGGCGTCAAGAAGGGCATCTGGCCTATAAAAAATCTTGCCACAACTAAGGAAATAGCTTCCAAAGACAATCTGTTGCATTTCAGGTCATGTAGTTTAAATAAAGACCTGGCCAGAGATAGATTAGTTTGGAAGAAGTCAATTTCTTAAACCGTCCAGCACATGCCAGCATGTAAAACTGATGTTAAACCAATGATGATGATGATGATGACGACGGCGGCGGCGCCGGCGTAATATACAACTGGTCGATTGTTTATGAAAAAATTCAGCTAAAATTTTGTCAACTAACGACGAACGAGTGCAAATCGGCTTTATTGTAAAAGAGAAATAAATCTTTAGCAACGAATCTATAATTAAATATTTAGAATTTAAGAACAGAATCGGTAATTGTATCAGAATCGGGAATTTAGAACAGAATCGGTAATTGTATCAGAATCGGGAATTTAGAACAAAATCGGTAATTGTATCAAAACCGGGAATTTAGAACAGAATTGGCAATTGTATTAGAATCGGATAAAATATTGGAATCGTACCTGACAAGAAAAAAGATTTTACAAATGACAAAATTCCTATCTTTACAATGTCTATATTTCTCAAGATGAGAAAACATGAAATTGCAATAAACCACAAAGAATTTACAAATGTTTGTTTGATGTTATTAATTCTTCATCTAAATTAATGTTTGCGTTAGGGTTAGGGTTACTTTGGGTATAAATTCATTTTATCTCTTTTACTTATTCTATTTTCAGACCATCATTCAAAGATTAATGACGCAATATACATGGAAATCTCTTACGGAAGAATCGGAAATAAATCACAAATGGCTGCCAGTGGTCAGACCGAAGATGCCTGTTCTCATTGATTTTAATACCAAAGTGGAAATTCGTCATCTTGGTGACAAATATGCCACAACTCTGTAAATACTTGTTTCTGAATCAAATATGTTCCTACTTGATCCTATCTTGAACTAGTAGCATCACTAAGGAAGATCATACGAGTGACATTTGAATAAGAGCGGCAAAATCGGTCATAAAAAATAACAAAATTAGTAAATATGTACAATTCAGTCATTTTGGAAAGGAAAAAAAAATCAATGATGACTTTAACTTCTCCAAATATTTAGCAAGTGATTTCAGTTAATTATAGGGCAGAGATCATATGATATTTTTTCACAAAATATATATCAACATTGCCAATTGGACATGCACTTTTTCTTATATTAAATTCTTCAAACCATATCCTTCAGAGCCGTCATTACCTACCTTTGCCTGGGGGTAGACCCAACTCGCTGAAGGGTCCCGGACTAGATGGTGTCAGCAATTCTCTTAAGGGATTCTTAGTTTTATTTTAAGAACCCTTAATTGAAATATTGGTATAAATAAAATTATATAGAATCGATTTTTAACGGTAACAACAGTTTTTTTTAAGTTACTGCGAATTTGTTCTGGATTCCTTCTTAATTTTAGGTTTTGTCTCCTTACTTAAAATATTATTGGGACAAATTATATAGAGTTGCTTTTTAACAGAAACAATATATTAAAAAATTAAAACAAAAAAAAAACGTTACTGCGCATGTGAGTTCATCTGACCTAAATTTGAAATTCCGGCACTTTTTTGTAAATCGTTACGATTTCTAAATTTGAAAACTTGTAGAACTTCAAAAATATGTCATTTATTGAACAAATGTTGAAAATGTCATTAAAATTGGATAATTCTCTGATTTAAAAATTAACAAACTATATAGGGTCGCTTTTAACAGTAACAACCTATTTAAAAAGGGAAGTAAAAAAAAAAACATTACTTCACATGTGCGCTAAATTACATTCAATAAAACTTCAACTCTTTTGAAAATAGCTATGATGTTAAATTCAAAATGTTGTATTTCTCATAAAATATATAATTTATTCAATTAATTATGAAAATTTCCTTAAAATTGGATAATCTTCTGATTTGGGTGATTAAAAAAAGATTTTTTAAATTTTTTTTAATTTAATATTTCCTTTATTTCAACATTTGTGCAAAATAAGTTAATCACTTAATTTTTTGAGTTGGTCAGGTAAAAGTCTTTCAGCTGCAAGTCTGTTGTTCAGTAAATAAGTACCATTTGTAAGCTCTAAAAAAATCAATCTCGGTTAGTTGTTTTTACACAATATCGAGAAATCCTGATTCCTTATCTATAATTGTATCACAGTCCATATTTTTCTTCGAATGTCCGGCTGGCTTGGCAGGCCGAGAGCAGACTCAAGGCGTTTCCACGAATAATGGCGATAGAGAGGCGCTCGTAAAGCCAAGACAATTTGCGATTAACACATTGGTTTACTCTTTACAATGAGTAATCTCTTAATCTGACCCCTAACCCTACCCCCCCTCCTTCCGGGTATCATAGATTGGGTGGAACATGCATCCTTAGCACTGCCACCGATATCTTCGCTCAACAAGGGGTCAAACTTTTCTTCCAAACTTGCCGATACTTTCAATTATGCAAAACGTGCTTTTCATAATTCATAATTGGCTCTGACGATACAATCAATAATTAAGTTGAGCTCCAATCCGTGGTCTCCTCCCCCTGTAAAACATTCTCAGCAAGAACTCGTCTAGCCACAACCACAGCAAAGAACTTCCCTCTCTCTCTCTCTCTCTCTCTCTCTCTCTCTCTCTCTCTCTCTCTCTCTCTTAGTACCAAAAACTAAACAGAGCATCCATAAAGAGAGTTTCTTTCCCAGAACATCCGATCCGTGGAACTAGATACCACTAGTCTGCTTCCCAACCGACTACAACATGGTCGTCTTCAAGTCTGATATAAACAAATACTTGTTGAGCCGCCTTCTTGGATAATCAATTCCTCTTAAGTAATTTTCTGCCCATTCCACCCATTGATATCCCAACCAACTGCTTCCCAACCGACTACAACATGGTCGTCTTAAAGTCTAATATAAACAAATACTTGTTGAGCCATCTTCTTGGATAATCAATTCCTCTTAAGTAATTTTCTGCCCATTCCACCCATTGATATCCCAACCAACTGCTTCCCAACCGACTACAACATGACCGTCTTCAAATCTAATATAAACAAATACTTGTTGAGCCGTCTTCTTGGATAATCAATTCCTCTTAAGTAATTTTCTGCCCATTCCACCCATTGTCTCCGTTCCTTTCGTGATGGCGATCATCGTCCAGCTGACGATCTCTTTAACCCTTGACCTTCGAGTGACCCCCGCGCCTTGATTATTGGTGATCCACCACTAGAAAAAAAAAAGTTGTATTGTAAGCTTGAAATATAAAACTTTTAAGCATTTAAATTTTGAATTCAAATTTACAACTATATATTTAAGTGCTACAATGTTTTCATCAGATCACCGAAGTTAAGCAACGTTAAGCCTGGTCAGTACTTAGATGGGTAACCTTTTGGGAATATCTGGTACCGTAAATTTTGAAATGGCTGTAAAGTTGCTTTCTCTAATTCCTTTAGGAAAGCTACGAATCCATTTCTCGTACCCTCAAGCTACGGATAAAATACTAGAGTAGACTGGACTCTAAAGCCTTTGTAGGGCAACTAGTCTAGAAGAAGGAAAACTTCGAAATAACAATAACCTGTTTTCCGCTTATCCCAGCATTGCTTCCTATTGTCTTTGATATTTCCTTGCCACCAGACTTATACAATGCTGTGATTGCAAATTACGCAACCTTTGTTTACTATACACTTGTCATCACGCAGACATCGTTTCAGGGGTTATCCCTTGTCTCTAGAGACTGAAAGAGACCAATGTATTTTAATGTAAAAGAATTGCCGCCTTTCATTTTGAATTATAACATCAGCATGTTCATGGCACTCTCTCTTCTCTCTCTCTCTCTCTCTCTCTCTCTCTCTCTCTCTCTCTCTCTCTCTCTCTCTCTTCTTAGTAACATTGTGGGTTTTGATGAAAGTGTTTCTGTGGATCAAACTAGATTCGAACCCGGCACACCCAGGTCCACGTTGTTTATTTTTGTCCCAATCCAGATTTTTGTCCCAATCTTTTTCGGGGAGCTGAATTTTCCCCACATTAAAAACCGACCTCGTGTCTAACTCTGCCGTCGTGGGGAGCCAAGTAAATAGGGGCAAGGGAGATAACTCTGACAACATTAAAATGAATGCCCCATGATGGGGATTAGGGATTATTCTTTGTTATTAGAACTCCCCGAAGATTCCTACTCCCCACAGTTTATTTTTTTCATCTTGTAAAGATATTAAAATGTATATCAACCCAATCCGCTTTTATTGTTTACAGCCAGACTCCCACTCCCACTTAGAGACTGAAGAGAACTAGGTAGATGGTAGCCATTCTATCCCTAGAGGTTAGGGTTGAGAGGGTTAGGGTTAGGGTTGAGAGGGTCTTACTACCCTGTCATTGATGTAATTATGTTGTATCTTTTCTTTTGTTTTTTGCTTTTTGTTTTTTTGATTCCACCCTTGCATCATCATTTTAAGAAACTCAATCAATAGAATGAATGTGGTATTACGGTGTTTACAGTGTGAGTGAATGGGATTGTTAATGAATGTGTCAAGCTAAGATTAAGACAGTTTAAAGAAGACAAATGCCTCCCCCCCCCTCTCCCCCTCTCTGTTCCCTACAAAATTGGACCTGGTGTCCAATTTTTGTATTTTATTTTTAAATCAAAATAATTAAATATTGCATCAAGATTCAAATAGTGACAAAGGTTGACGACTTGAATTTAAAAGATTTTATTGAGCAAAGTTTTAAAAATTGAAATTCATATTCTTTTATGAGGTTTTAATCTTTCCTAAAAGCAAGTACGTTGAAAAGAAATTCAAACAATGTCTCTGAGTTTGTACAAAAAAGGTAAATCTGTATGAATCAGTATGGTACGACTTTTTGGGGGGGACCGGCTTGATTCTGTTGCTGGCATTGGTTTTCTTGATTCTTTCTAGGATCAGGTACTCACAAGAGGGACCAAGTGAAGGTTGCCAACATCCATAAATGAAAGTGGTGCTATGGAATTGACTGGGTTTGAACTTGGCATGCCCAGGTCGTCGTTATCCACTTCACCATCGCCAACCCCCTGGGTTTGTATGGAATGGCTTGATTCACTTGCTCGAATTTGAATTGGGTGTTTTTGTTATCATGATTTAATTTAAGTGATTTTTGTTTGAAAAAATAAATCAGGAGAGAGAAAATATCAGATTATTTTCAGCGGTAAGACGGACAATTTTTGTCATAATTTCTGATACGATGTGTTCTCAGTATTATTTTTTTTTAATGGAAATCGCTCCAGACAAGGCATGAAGCCACTTGGTGTAAGGAGCTAAAAAGAATGAAAGATGATCATCGCAAAGACAGGAGATACCTACCTGTACCTGGTACAGCATTGATCCTGAGCGGGTTGGATCGGCTTCCTCCGAAGGAGAAAGTCGCATGTATATCCCGGTTCGGGGAGATGAAGACGTTAGGCTTTTGCAGTTCTTGTAGGGAAGTGTTGACGTCCTTCTACATACAGCGCCTGGTATTCCCAAATGGTCACCCATCTGGTACTGGCCAGGCTCAACATTGCTTAACTTCGGTGATCTAACAGGAACCGGTGCGTCAAAGTGATTATGCTGTATTAAGCAAAAACAGGACATGCCTATTGAACTAAATCTTGAAAAAAAACAAGGCTATAACATAGGAGGAAAACAGTCAGCAGGAAGAGAGTTCCGCAAGTTCGCAATTCTTGGAAACAAGCTACTGGAATCGGAAGCTGTATTACAACGAGGTATCAAAACAGCGAATTAGTGAAGACCACTAGACTAACGAGTCAAACGAGATGAAACAAAGGAAGCAGGCAATAGATCAGACAATTCTGATTCTTTCGGACAGCTTTGTCTTCTTTGTTCTCGTAAAAAGTAACAATGTTTCAGCCATTTTAACTTCCAACATTCCTTTTCCACCCTGCTTGGTAAGGGCCCTTGACATTCTTGGCAAGAACTTAAACTTCATTTCAACCCTACCAAGTTCGTTTTTATCTTAAATATCTATTTTCTTCAAATGTTAATTTTGCTTTTTATTGTTACTAATAACAATTATAATAGCATAATCAATGATGACAACCATTTGGCTCTGTTGGTCATAGCGCCATTGCTATGTTCGCCATGAAATTTCTTTTCTTTTTGTTTGTTTCATGAGTTTTAAAAATAAGAAAAAAATTGCAAATAAAAAAATTCCTGGGCGGCACCGGGTATGGACAGCTGGTATTATTAATTCAATTAATTAATTGATAAAAAAAATTCTGAAATTACTTTTGATATTAACAAAGATAAAATGTTTGGTTACTGGCTGCAGTGCTGTTCTTCATTGTCTCATAGTTCAGTCCTAAAAGCTACTTGAGGATTTGGGTTTGATGAATTAATATATGACAAAAAAGTGCATGTATTTGTGTGGAATAAGTTGTAGTCTTTAAAAGACTAAAACCACTCAGTGCATAAAAGTGTCTTGTTTTTATTTTGAACTGTTGGTTCCTTGTGTCAGTTCAGACATTTCTCAATATTTCATTGAACTTTAATTCATTTCTTAAATGCAGCTATTCAAAAATGCACTCAGTACAGTTTACACTATTTTTTTTTTTTTTTTTTTACTAATCCCTATGGACTCATATTCTGGTAATATTTTAGACTTTAAAAAAAAGTCACAGGAAAAATTATGGAGAAACGGTCACAACATTCTTATCCAATGAGTTACTGATTTAAATGTTCCTGTTGTTTTTTCTCAGTTTTTAAGCTATTTGATAAAATGGGACTTTCAAGATCAGAATGTTGTGTGTTCAGAACACGTCTGGGTCACCATTTAAAAAAATTATCGGTTTCTTAACTTTCCTTACAGAAAAAAAAACAAAGAGATAAACAAAAAAGAACTGAAACAAAAGCAGACGAAAGACTTATAAAACATCAGCAGTGATCTTTATCCTTAAATGCATATAAAGAATAATTTACTTTCCAAATTAAATATGGGGGAGTTTTTCTAGAGGAAATTAAATTTCCGACAAAAATGAAATGATTAGTATATGGAATGAATTGATAAGCAAGAAACAAACTAATTAAAAATATTGACACAGAAACATGTTTAACGCGTTCATTAGTTCTGATGTTATTTATCTACCTCCCACAAGGTAAGATGTGACACAAGGTCGGGAAAGTGGGATTAGATAAGCCAGCGCTCGAGAGGTGAGCACTCTGGCCATTTAAAAATTGCCTGGGCAGCCCCGTCGGCATTCCCCGGTAGGGGCGCCTCAAACAGTAAGCAATAAACTTAGTCCTCCCCAAAGAGGGGAGGCAAAGCCTGGGAGGGTGCACCTCCTAGAACTGCACAGGACCAGACAACCCCCAATAGACCGGCGAAAATCCAGACCCGAAGGCCCGGACAATACCAGTTTATTAGGCGGGGTAAAAAACCCTGGTTGAACTCATTAGTTCTGATATTTCGATTTGAATGGTAAAATCTTCATCATGGCAGACGAATTTTATTCAGATAAGTAGATATTAGATGGAAGCAGGGTTTTTCTAACTTATTGTAAACCCCTCATCGGTAATACAAAATTAATAGCACCATTAAATTCTTCGTAACCTTTTACTTGAGAATAGTTGGCATAAAGTTTTCTTTTCAACTGCATCCTCGAAAGCGTACAGACAGAAATATAATCAAATATAGTATAAATTCAGGGGAATCTCGGTAAAAAAAACAAAAAACACTGAAACCTTATTTATAAAAATCGAACAGGATTTATTTATGCTTACAAGTAATACAGTGAAATATGCACACATGTTAAAACTTCCTAATACGTGGATATATGAAAAGGCAGACTTATCAAGATGTGTAGGGGCATGTCGACAGAACTGGTCTGTTCCAGTGAGAACACCGACTACATGTAACAGAACTGACTTAGACGAAATAGGAACAATGGATAAATAAATGTTGTCACTTTGGTGATTAAATCAAAAATGGGAAAATAGGAAGTGGACTTCTGAGTCACACCTTTTATATGAGTGACCAACTTTTCTTTTTCTTTTACTAATGAGCCACCGCTTCTCAAGGCCAAAAGCCATTCGAGGATAAGGGTTAATGAGATGGATTGATTGTCGATTTGATGATGGAAAATATCATGAGAGGATTGAAAATGATTAATGGAATTTATAGGGACAGTTTATGACAAGACAGCCATGTTGTAGTCTGCAGTGAAGCAGTCCCATGTTAATGTATTCAACGGTTGATCACCCCATTGTCACTTGGTCTGGAACTCCAAGTATTAGGAAAAAGGCAATCTCAACAGATGTATATCCAACGACTTGACATTGCGTAAAAATGCGAAAAACATGTCTTTGTGGTCCCTATTTACTTGCCTGCCTACGAGGGCAGAGTTAAACACTATGTCGATTTTTAATGTAGGAAAATCCAGATCCCCAAAAAAGGGGCACTCTGGATTGGGATAAAAATTTTAATTGCCTCAGTCTCGAAGTATTCCTCTGTCACTGATCGAGGACAGCAAAGATGAAGTGTAGCATCAAAACAGATACTACACTTTTCTCCTAGCCAAAAGCTTCGTAGGTTCTTGTTTTTTTCAATTCAATAAATTTTGCAAAAAATAAAACAAGCATGCTTCCGTTGCCATGTAGGGAAGAAAGGGCGGTAGAAATGTACACACAGGAGAGTATATAATATCCCATCACGTGTTTAAATTCACTTTGAATGGATGTGTCGTTGGTGCATTTATTACATCTTCCAAAAGTCCATTCCAAGGTCCAGGGATCTAGATTGAGTAAGCAGTCCTCCTCTGGTTCAATCGAAACAGTTTCTGGTAATGTCCGCATAGACCTATATATGATGCAGGAGTGAATAATAGGTCCTGAGGTATAGCGTAATGACTATTAAGGAGATTGTAGGCCAAAATGAGATCACCGCGTAATCGTCGGCGCTCAAGGGAGAAATGATTAAGTTTCTTGAGTCGGCTTTCATAGGGCAGATCCGATAGACCCTGCATCATTCCAGTAGTCAGTCCTTGAACTCTTTCATAATGTTGGATATCACATGTTAGATATGGAGCAGAGGCCTAGACATCATACTCTAACAGTGGTCTGATGTGGGAGACATAAAGTGGTAGAAATATTTCGGGAGTGATTTTGCAGAAAAAATGTCGAATGAGAAACAGATATCAAATAGTTAGCTTTATACCAGTGACTAACATTGCTGAGGGAGATCATAATGGGCATTAATGAGATTGTAGGCCAAAATGAGATCAGCGCGTAATCGTGGGTGCTCAAGAGAGAAAAGGTTAACCTTCTTAAGTCGGCTTTCATAGAGCAGATCCTATAGTCCCTGCACCATTCAAGTAGCGAGCCTTTGAACTCTGTCTAGATGCTGTGCTATTAAACATGGAATGTGACTTTTTCTTTCCTAGCCAGATTTGTGACTTTTTTTCTGTGACTTTATTTCAATTCAGCACATCTTACTGGAAAGTAGAGCAGATATTTCTACCTTTATCTAAAAGAAAAAATATCACTTTATTTCCACTTTACTTCTCGTTCTGGATACCTTGTCCTTCTTTCCCTCCATTTGATTAATAATTGAATCAATTAAAAAATTAATCAAGTAAATATTTTTTTATTAATCAATAACCAAACACCATAGATGATAGTGTGAATCACCTACCTAAACAGTCTTTCAATAAATCAATTTTAAATTCAATGTTTTGATCAAATTTTAAAATGTTATTTCCCTTTGTCAAATACTTTCACTTCCTAAATGTATATGCAAATAAAGAATTCTTCACTTGGATTAATTATTTTTAAATCTTTTTCTATACCACCAACTACAGACTTCCCCTACCCCCCCCCCCCCCACCAAAAAAAAATGCCAGCGATTGAATCGTTAATAAAATTCGCAATCCTTTCTGTAATCCAACCAAATATGCTTAAATCTATGCCTGACTTGTCCACCAAGTTTCAGTCATGAATGCCCAACAGTCTTTTTTTATCGCCATTCAATGATATGTTCCAAATGTGCATCGCTGCATTGCAAGCGCACCTGGATAACTCTGACACACTCTTCTCTTAACACTGTATTTTGTCTGTGACGTCACTCTTCATCTCATGAAAAATCTGATGATAGTTTTGATATAGATTATCTTTGAGATAACCCCGCAGATAGATTCGGGGGAGTGAGAGGTTCGGTGAGTGCGAAGCCGATTCAGGATCACGCCGTCTGAAACAATCACCAAAGTATTGCTGCAGTCATTCCAATAAGTCATTTGAAGTGTGCGGAATTGCAACCCCACCAAGAAAAAAAATGCCACCACACTCCATCAAGTGCAATAGCAAAACAAGGGAGATAATTGGTCCAAACTATTTTGACGTCTTCTTTTGGAATGGTGATCATCTCCGACGTCGCGTTAGATTCAGCAGGTGTTTCGAAAAAGATGCGATGGGTGTAGCACAAATTAAAGAGTGGTTCAACCGATTCAGAAATGGCCGCACATCAGCGGAGAGTGACCAGCGTTCTGGCGGGCCCCAATCTGCTGTTATTGAAAGGGTGCAAAAAAAAAGAGAATGCGGAACACAACAGCGGAGATGAACACCATTCCAAAAGAAATCTTCTAGAGGTGTTTCCGACAGTGGATGGATTGGTAGGCTAAGTGTGTGCAAGCACAAGGGGCCTACTTTGAAGGGGATTAGGATCGCAACCCCGTTACATATTTGAAATATTTTTTCTGGCATAAGGTCGGATAACTTTTAAACAGGCCTCGTATATATATATCTATATAATGTACTTTCCTCTCGTCACCCCGTCACACAAGTAATCCCATCACGTGAGTAAAAAATGTGCTGGACGAAAGCATTTCAAGTATTTAGGGGAAGCAAGAAAGCGAATAGCAAGTTAGACAAACCCCACCATCTGAAATGAATTTTTTTTTAAAACTTCCACTCTAAATAAAAAGTCAACCGTTGGTGTTTTTTCCTTTAGGTCATCAGAAATGATGATGATAATGATAATAATTTATATATGAAAAAATTAAATTACTAATGTAATTCTATGATTTTATATGAATATTAAGCATTTTTTGTCCATTTTTACGCACAGTGTACCCTCGTTTGTTAATGTTACACAAATGTTTAGATTTTATTTTATTCAAAAAAAAAGTTGTTGTTGACATTATTGAGCACAAAATTATTTTTATTCTTTTTATGTTTTTTTTAATTTCGATTTTCCGTTTTATGGCATCATTTTTTGTTGTTGTTGTGCAATGCGAAAGATTTCATTTGAATAAAATCGCAAGATATTTTCTTTCTGAACCCAAAATCTCTTGTAGAATATATATATATATATATATATATATATATATATATATATATATATATATATATATATATATATATATATATATATATATATATATATATATCGTCTTGAAATACAGACAAAACGTTGAGGAATATAGAAACAATTTTCGGTTTTTCTCTTCATTTTCAATTACATTAGATTATTATTTCCATAATTATCATATTTATATATATATATATATATATATATATATATATATATAGCGTCAAGCTATATTGAAAATAAATCAATAAAGTACTAAATAAATTGTCATAAATAATAAATTATTCAAATAAATTATTAGTAACATATAGTTTTCAAATAAATTATATATATATATATATATATATATATATATATATATATATATATATATATATATATATAATTCTACATTGGAAAACATTGTAAAATAAAAAATATAATTTTTTTTAAACCAAATTCGATGCCAAGATTTTTTTTTACACAAATAAATCAAATATTTCAGCCAACACAGGCCTTTGTCAATGAATATTAGACATTGTTTTTGTATTCTTTTTTTTTCATTGCCGATCTACAACGTCAAGAGCCGAAGTCGGCCGACCTCTTGTTTTTAAATGAAGATTGTGGTTAATGTCTAGATTTCTGTAGAGGGACGCTTGGCATATATATATATATATATATATATATATATATATATATATATATATATATATATATATATATATATATATATATCCTCTTTCCACTTTATTTGTAGACGTTGCGTTAAGAAAAGAGAAAGAAAAGAAAAGAGTGAAGCAGAATAAGAAGAAATGGAAAGGCTGAGGCTTAACATGCCTGTAATCTATTTTGCTTTCTGTCGGTTTACCGCGCCTACTACAGCATATATTCCTAGAATAGATGTTTGTGTTGTTTAACGCTATCAGAGTCTTAAACAGCAATTCATACTTTAAACAATTTTTATTTTTTATTTTGTTTGCAGATTCTTAAAAATAATATTCATTGTTCGATATCAAATTTACAAAAATGAATCGTTATTGCTCTGGGAGAGTTTATTTTCTTACAACATATTTATTATATACATAATTATTTTTGCAATTGTAACTTTCACTCAATATTTCTTTTAGCAGTAATTCTTTTTATACATTTGACCCATTTTTATTTATCTCATAGTGTCATCATATTATAAGAGAGATTCTTGGGTAAATTTGTTAATTGTACACCACATTCTAGGAGATTCTAGAATAAATTTGTTAATTGTACACCACATTCTAGGAGATTCTAGAATAAATTTGTTAGATGTACACCACGTTCTAGGAGATTCTAGAATAAATTTGTTAGATGTACACCACGTTCTAGGAGATTCTAGAATAAATTTGTTAGATGTACACCACATTCTAGGAGATTCTAGAATAAATTTGTTAGATGTACACCACATTCTAGGAGATTCTAGAATAAATTTGTTAGATGTACACCACGTTCTAGGAGATTCTGGGGTAAATTTGTTAGATGTACACAACATTTTAGGAGATTCTAGGATAAATTTGTTAGATGTACACCATATAATAATTCAATAAAAAATTTTACAATCTATGTCATAATAAAAAAGGAATTCCAATCTATTTCATCGACTACATATTCTATCCAACGTGATAATTGTTTCAGTAACATAGACTGTTGGAGATTCACCGCTTATTTTCATTGGAAAAGCAATATATACGATTAACCAATGATATCACTCTGTTTGTTATAAATACACAAATGGCTGGCAAAATAGAATCTCTTGGTATGTAGTTATTCACATATTTTGCTTCATTTAAATTGAAACTTCGTTTTACAGTTATAACTAATAACACTGCATGCATTACTACTTCATTTCTGTTACATATTACAAATAATATTTAATGTAATATTGTATCATTAAGATCACAAAATGAACACTTTTTCTACAATGCGTCTGACTTTGCATTTGTGTGAGTACATTACCAGTTAAATAAAATAAGACGAGATACTAAGACTTTATATTCTTACATACATTTTTTTCCGTTTAAAGGTTATTCATTTTAATTTCCATCAATGTGTGTGTACGTAATTGCTTTCATTTTTTAGCTTTGTTAAAAACTGTACGACTTCAGAGACACAGAAACGAACGCTAAAACGACAATTCTTCACACTTGCATGCATAAACACATACACAAGCGCGCTCACAATATTTATTGTTTAAACATATATGACTTCAGAAACATACTAAAAAAATCGAACGACAATTGTGCCTGTGTATGCATATGTGTGTGTGTTGTGTGCGCAATGACACGGCCATCATAATAAACGAGGCCAGAGCACTGGAAAATGACGTCATGCTATAAAGTAACAAACGAGATCTATCAAACAGTCAGACTATGGCCATTTTGATCCCCTCCATTCACTTAAAAAATCATTAAAATTCAGGAAGTCAACCAATTTTAATTAAATTTTTAGTACTTAATTAACGATCACGGAATATAATTAACCCATTACTTTATTAGAAATCTTAGTGCAAATGTATTATTTTGTGTAATTTGCGTAGGCTAGACAGCAAACATTAAATTAATACTTAACAATAAAATGGTGTTGTCATAATTTTTTTTCATTTTTAAAACATTAAAATTTTTCTTTAAAAAATAATTTGTCTTATTTAATATTCATTCTTTAAATAAGTTCACTTAAAAAATCATTAAAATTCAGGAAGTCAAACAATTTTAATTAAATTTTCAGTATTTATTAATTAACTATCACGGAATATAATTAATCCATTACGTTATTAGAAATCTTAGTGCAAATGTATTATTTCGTGTAATTTGCGTAGGCTAGACAGCAAACAATAAATTAATATTCATTCTTTAAATAAGTTCATTCTTTCCAGTCTACATCGAATGAAAAGACTCGTATCAGTTATGCTGCATGAAAATATCTCTTGGATTATAAACACAAGACGACAAATCCCTTTTCTTAGGCAGTTTTATACTTTATATGAACATTTCATTATTATTAGTTTTTAGCTGAACTTTGTTTTCTTTTTGAATAATTTGATTAAAAAAATTAATGTTTCTTGATTTTTTTTAACTTAAAAGTAAATCAAACATGAAAAGTAAATCAAACATAAAAGATTACGAATTCAGTAAAGTAAGCCAAAATCAATAATTTAAAATAATTAATTAATAGAACATTTATTAAAATAAATTAAAATGTGTATATTTTTTGTTTTCTGTTTTTTTATGACAAACGAACAGTTTATTTACAATATAGTAAAAAAATTTAATAAATTAAAACAGTCATGTTTTGGATGAAACTTATTAATTAGTCTAAAATTGTATTTTTTATCCCAAAATAAAATTCTAATTTATTTTTTAAGACTTAAAATTCGAACTTTAATGCAATGCATTAATCGTTGGACACCATGTTGAATTTTTTAAACTCTCTTTCGCGCTTGACATCTATAAAAAAGAAAATACGTTTGAAAAAGGGAACAAGTTAATAATAATTTTTGAAGTGAATGAATAATATTTAGGAGGGTAGTCGTATTCTTGGTAGGGGAATAAAGTCACAATAGAAGGAACAAGTTAACAATGATTTCCAAGTGAATGAATAATCCTATGGACCTGAGCCTGCTTGTCTGATTACTTGCTCTGATTACAGATAGACGCATATACATTAAGCGTTTCGAGCAGTTCCGGTCCTCATTGATAGTGGTTCTTACTCCCAATATCAATGACATCACCAGAAAAACTAGACTCAGTTGACAGGCCTCGGTTATTACGATGGTCGTGGCACAGCGCACTCACAATATTTATTTGCAAGGAAAGATTGTGTTTGGTTTTAATGCCTGTGTGTGCTTGTGCGCACACCCACACACGCACACACACACACTGACAACAGCTCTGCCTATACGTTTTATTTTTTTAACTTTTGCTTTGTATAAAATAATAAAATTCATATCATATTTCTTTTTTGAATAAGTTTCATATTGTGAAAACAAAATAAACCAAAAATGTTTTTTTCCATTTTTTTCTGCCAATTTTTACTTCTGCTATTTTCCTTTTTTTCTACGATATATTGTTTCCTGTCGTTTTTTCTTTGATTATTACGAAATGCGATGAAATTAACAGCTGACGACGCCATTTGCGTTTAAAAAAACCGGTGCTTTCCTATTATAGGGCCGAAAAAAAAATGTTATCTTTAATTTTGAAGAGTCAAATGACAGGGGAGATAATTCAAAGTGTTCTCCTAGGATTTATCTTCAAAGGGATTTTACCGTTTTGAATTTTAAGTAAAGCAACAGAAAGAAAACGCTGTTAACCTAAAGTAAAGTCAAAAAAAAAAATATCCGTAAAAGAATTATTTCGGAATCAAACCATCACAACGCTTTATGGTATTCGGTACCAATAAAAATGTAAAAGATTTATTGAAATAAATAAAGCATCACAGAAAGTAAAAACTAGAAAAATACGTAAATGAAAAGAAAAATTCATGAAACAGGGGAAATAAAGTTTTAATAACCCTAACTCTAATTATAACCCTAAACCATAACCCTAAATGGACATCTTCCTTAATGTCCAGTTAGGGTTAGAATTATTAAAACTTTATTTACCATGTTTCATGTATTTTTCTTTTCATTTACGTATTTTTTTTTTTTTTTTTACACTCTGTGATGCTTAATTTATTTCAATAAATCTTTTTAATTTTTATTTCAATAAATCTTTTTAATTTTTATTTCAATAAATCTTTTTAATTTTTATTTCAATAAATCTTTTTAATTTTTATTTCAATAAATCTTTTTAATTTTTATTGGTGCCGAATACCATAAAGCGTTGATTGTTTGCCTGGGGAACAGTTTGAATTATCTCCCCCTGTACTTTGACTCTTCAAAATAAAAGATAAAAATAATTGAGGACAGTTGGATGATGAACAATACTAAATTAAAAGATAAAAATAAAATACAGAAGCACCAAAAAAAAACCCATACTTTTCATGCGCTCTTAACTGTTCATCTTTTGAACTCGGTGAAAACTTTTTAATGGGGTTTTACAAGAACATCGTGGGCTATGCTTCTCCATTTTGTTATTATTATTTTTTATTTCTTTCATTCTAAACACGATTTCCGATACTTTATCTCTCGGAAAGGCTAAAGGTGAAACTGTTTAGCCCTTGAACCAGTCGACTACAATTAATGCAGTTTCACTTTTTAATTTCATTTTACTTCAATCGAAGTTCTTAGAAATCAAGAGGCCCCTTCCTGAGGCTAACACTTGATCTCTATATGAGATACATAGATATTCGAATATCCTATTAAAGTTCTCCTTTATCTCTCAAACGTTGAGTTAGTAAAGAAGTTAAGAACATCAATTTTCCTCTCCTCAATTGACCAGTTAAGTAGGTTATAGTATATCTTTTTTGTGGTCTCTTGATCTTACCGAATTCCAGGACAAGAATTCACCTAGTCTGGTGGAGTATCTCGCTAAGCGTTGTTACTAGGGGTAACATCACTAGGAGAAGGTGCACTATTCCTCATATGAGCAAGTGTATAGCTGTACTGAGGGGATCTTATTTGTGCTTCGAATACTATGTTATTTTGAATATTTGGTCAGGGTTTACTTGTAGGTTGAAGTATCCTCATGTCAGGTTGTTCTGACAAACCCTTGTACAGAGAGACTGAAGACACTCGAGGATGGTGTCAAGTAGGTAATGCAGTTTCGCAATAATATTGGGGGGTATGCTTTCTTATTTTAAATACAATCTATGTTATTGGGGGGGGAGGGGACACGGATATTGATATTTTAATAAATATCTAGTTTTTTATGCAAGAAGTGGCTCGCTGTACATGGCCAAACCACCTAAGATGCAGTACGCATAAGTCATCCAAAATCCCATCAATACCAACTTTCTGATGAAACACGATTGATGGGATTCTTTCTACTAGTTTTTAGCTGCACATCTACCTAATCATGGCACAATCAGTACACCAAAGCCGTAGCAGAGCAGTAGTGTTTGGGGCCCATGTTTCACTGCCATACAAGTGCCATTTTATCATTTAATATTATTTTAGTGCTCATTTTTTTTTTACCTATTTATTATTCTTTTAGTATTTATTTTATTTTTGTTTTATGATTATTGTATTCTTCAGTACTAGCTGTATCTATTGGGATTCATTATTTTAATGGTTATTATGTCATTATGTACATTAATGTCATTATCTTTCTTTTTTTCATATTTTTATGTTATACAGGAAAAGAAATAAAATCTTACTTTTTATCGTTTTAGTATTTCAGTAATTATTTTTTTAATATTTAGATTAACAGTAAACCCCAAAAATAACAATGTGTAAGTCACGTATAGGTGAGAAACACACACATACACAGAAACACGTGATGTGGTCACAAAATATTTTTAATATAGAAAAGAGAAGAGCTGGAAAAAAAATTAAAACATGAGTTATCTCCCTTACATTATTTGAGTCAATATTTTAAATTGTCACCATTGTAGCAATCTTCTTAGCCGTGACAATTATTTTTTCAAAGAAAGTGAAGCGAAAGACATTTGGTATTGTAAAGAACGTGCTGGGTGAGGAAACAAAACAAAGTGGTTAGTCAGAATAAAATATCGATCTGTCAGATGCGATGCTATTTAGGTCTATGATTTGTCTGTGTCTAACTGACCAATCGCAGCTGACCAAAGGGTCCTTTACTAGTGACCATTGATAAACGTGCTTCCAGAATACCACTGGTCAGAGATTGCATAAGATTTGAGACGTTTGATATGCACAAACTGATCATAAAGATAAGCATTGCTTTTTTTATTCAGCTTATTTGTGGGAGGGGGGGGTACTGGCTGCATCTACCCGGCGTTGCCCGGGATGCAGTGAAATCATTTTAATTGTTTTAAATCTAAGGTAGACAACTCCTTTCTTTTTTTTTTACTTATATTTACCCCAAACAAAGCACATTTCCTGGGGACGTAAGGCACTACTGCGAATTAGGGGCCACATTAATAAGGGCATCCTCAGTAAGTGGAGAGTTTTGCAGCGAGATGTTTGTTTACATTACATTTAAATTTCTGCATGTTGGTACAGTCAGGGAAACAGGGAGCAAGGAGGGGATTTCAAAGGCAAGCAGTTTGAGGAAAGAAGCTATTAAAGTAGAAAGCCTTCCGGCATCTATTATATTCTTCAATTTAAAATGAGTTATCATCCTTGCTGATTTTTATTTATAGGTTATTATTCAAAAATGTTTTATATTACCAGTCGTCTGGGTCGGATTAAATAATCTTTAAATGAATTGTAGCTAAGTATATTGCAAATAACACAGTACAACAATAACAAATGAAAATTGTCTAGTATTTGTCAGCTTAAATGTTATTTTGGTCTGACTTTGAAAATCGGACAAGATAACTCTATATGTCAGAGAAGAAGAAGAGAAGAAGTATACAAAATTACAATTTGAATTTTTTTAATTAAAATTTTGTTTTAGACTATTTATGTTAATATTCAAAATGTAATCATCTTTTTTGCTAAATTGTTCAAAACCTATAAAAAAAAGTAGCAATGTGTTATTTTTATTCAAGAAATAATTTTTGAATATCTTTTAAATCTAAAAATTTGCTTGCAATTTCAAAGTTTCAAATATTTGAGACAAATTATTTTTTTAATTTTTCAAAGTTTAATCACTTTTAAAAAATATGTTTCGTTTTCCTGCGAGCGTTTGTGCGAGGCTGTCATTTTGATTAAAAGATGATCAGTCCATACATGTTTGTATAAAGTAAAACTTTCTGTTTTCTATGTATCTTTTTTTTTTCATATCAAATAAATGTAAGAAATCGTTGAACACAATCAGGCGATAATTTTATCTTTTTTATTTTCAATTTTCAATCTTTTCATGGAATCACTGAAATTTCATTGGCATTTTATTTAATTAAAACAAAATGGTAAGTACGCTATTTGAGTCTGTTCTAAAAGCATGCAAAACAGGCATTAAGTTGATTCGGTTCAATTCAATAAAATTGGCAAAAAGTAAAACAAGCTTAAGTTCTCATGCGTAGAACCATGCTACCTTCTCGACGATCGGCAACCTCAACGTTGTGTGTGCTGTGGTTTTCTTCTCCTTTATCTTCATTCTCATCGTTCTGGACGTGTCATCGTGTTAGGGATCGTCAAGGGCACACACACTTGTTTACAAGTTTAGAAAAACAAAACAATGCAGACTCACAAGAAAAAACACAAACTCTGATACATTGTGTATAAGTCAGTTGTGCTCTGGGTGTGTGTGACACCGTCGTGAACTGTCCAGGGCCCCATTGTCGGTACTCAAAGTCATCAGCTCATCTCGAGTCTGCTAAGGATCTGCTCGATCTGCTCAGATCTGATCGTGTTCTCTCCAAGCCGCCAACTGTCACACTAACTAAAAACTCTTCAACTCCAGTAAACTGTAAACTGCCATAAACTAAACCGTTGCGAAACTCAACTGTCGCAAAAACTGTCGCAAAAACTGTCGCAAACAACTTTCACTCCCAACTCAATTCCATGTCTGGTCTTTTGTCTTAGTGACCGACAAGTGGAAATGACTCAGCCACTTCTAAAACGCCTGGTCTTTGTCCCAGAGGGACTGATAAGTGGAAATTGATCACCAACTGTAAGGCGTCCTACTGTTTCCGATTGCCTTTGTGTGCGTTGGTGAGTCATTTCCTATCATTGTCTTTTTACCTATCCTACTTCCGACAACTCTCGGTTCTGGAGGGGGGGGGGGCGTCCATAGTATCACACCAATAGAAAATAAAAGAGTAAAAAACTGAAGATTTTGTGTTTCTGGTCTCAGTGGTTTCCAGGATCTTCATCAGACATTGGCAGAAGAATAGGAATGGCAATTTCCGCATTTGGATATCTAAAAGAACAGATATGAAGCAGGAAGAAGATATAAATGTCTCTGAAGTTAAGACTTCACAATGCATTGGTAGTTCCTATTGTTATATATGCAAGTGAAACATGGACTATATTGACAGCGCATGAGACGAAGCTCAATGTCTTTGAAATTAAATGTCAAAGAAATATGCTTGAAATAACACAGCAAGATAGACGAAGATATGCAGATGTTAGAAAGAGGCTTAATAATAACAGATCCATCAACAACGTTATTCGAAAAAGGAGATAACGTGGTTTAGATATGCGTCTCGGTTAGGTAAGGGTTTGGGTTAGGGTTAGGTACTGGGGTTATATGACTCATAAATAAATCATAATTTTAAATCCCATCCTCGAGAAATTCCATTCTTCAACATTAGCAAAAGTAGCGAATCGGTCAAAATGCATTTTGGATTAATATAAAAGAAAATAAACCTCCAATCTTCGCTTCTCTTTAGGTAAAATTATTGTTAAAATAAATATTTACGCAAAATTATTGTTAAAATAAATATTTACGTAAAATTATTGATAAAATAAATATTTACGTAAAATTATTGTTGAAATAAATATTAAGGTAAAATTATTGTTAAAATAAATATTTACGTAAAATTATTGTTAAAATAAATATTTAGGTAAAATTATTGTTAAATTAAATATTTACGTAAAATTATTGTTAAAATAAATATTTAGGTAAAATTATTGTTAAAATAAATATTAACGTAAAATTATTGTTAAAATAAATATTACGGTAAAATTATTGTTAAAATAAATATTTAGGTTAAATTATAGTTAAAATAAATATTTACGTAAAATTATTGTTGAAATAAATATTTAGGTAAAATTATTGTTAAAATAAATATTTACGTAAAATTATTGTTAAAATAAATATTTATGTAAAATTATTGTTAAAATAAATATTTGTGTAAAATTATTGTTAAAATAAATATTTAGGTAAAATTATTGTTAAAATTAATATTTAGGTAAAATTATTGTTAAAATAAATATTTAGGTAAAATTATTGTTAAAATAAATATTTAGGTAAAATTATTGTTAAAATAAATATTTATGTACAATTATTGTTAAAATAAATATTTAGGTAAAATTATTGTTAAAATAAATATTTAAGTACAATTATTGTTAAAAAAAATATTTAAGTAAAATTATTGT
The DNA here is from genome assembly GCA_963556195.1 of Sepiola atlantica. NCBI lineage: Eukaryota > Metazoa > Mollusca > Cephalopoda > Sepiida > Sepiolidae > Sepiola > Sepiola atlantica. The sequence continues at coordinate 54,574,017 of OY744523.1, read as the reverse complement.
TAAAATTAATATTTACGTAGAATTATTGTTAAAATAACTATTTACGTAAAATTATTGTTAAAATAAATATTTAGGTAAAATTATTGTTAAAATAAATCTTTAGGTAAAATTATTGTTAAAATAAATATTTACGTAAAATTATTTTTAAAATGAATCTTTAGGTAAAATTACGGTTAAAATAAATATTTACGTAAAATTATTGTTAAAATAAATCTTTAGGTAAAATTATTGTTAAAATAAATATTTACGTAAAATTATTGTTTAAATAAATATTTACGTAAAATAATTGTTTAAATAAATATTTAGGTAAAATTATTGTTAAAATAAATATTTAGGTAAAATTATTGTTAAAATACATATAAAGGTAAAATTATTGTTAAAATAAATACTAAGGTAAAATAATTGTTAAAATTAATATTTAGGTAAAATTATTGTTAAAATAAATATTTACGTAAAATTATTGTTTAAATAAATATTAAGGTAAAATTATTGTTAAAATAAATATTTAGGTAAAATTATTGTTAAAATAAATCTTTAGGTAAATTTATTGTTAAAAAAAATATTTAGGTAAAGATATTGTTAAAATAAATATTTCGGTAAAATTATTGTGAAAATAAATATTTACGTAAAATTATTGTTAAAAAAAATATTTAGGTAAAATTATTGTTAAAACAAATATTTAAGTAAAATTATTGTTAAAATAAATATTTACGTAAAATTATTGTTTAAATAAATATTTACGAAAAATTACTGTTAAAACAAATATTTAGGTAAAATTATTGTTAAAATAAATATTTAGGAAAAATTATTGTTAAAATAAATATTTAGGTAAGATTATTGTTTAAAAAAATGTTAGTAAACTTATTGTTAAAATAAATATTTAGGTTAAATTATTGTTAAAATGAATATTTAGGTAAAATTATTGTTAAAATAAATATTTAGGTAAAATTATTGTTAAAACAAATATTTAGGTAAAATTATTGTTAAAATAAATATTTAGGTAAAATTATTGTTAAAATAAATATTTAGGTAAAATTACTGTTAAAATAAATATTTAGGTAAAATTATCTGTTAAGATAAATATTTAGGTAAAATTATTGTAAAAATAAATATTTAGGTTAAATTATTGTTAAAATAAATATTTAGGTAAAATTATTGCTAAAATAAATATTAAGGTAAAATTACTGTTAAAATAAATATTTACGTAAGATTATTGTTAAAACAAATATTTCGGTAAAATTATTGTTAAAATAAATATTTACGTAAAATTATTATTAAAATAAATATTTACGTAAAATTATTGTTAAAATAAATATTTAGGTAAAATTACTGTTTAAATAAATATTTAGGAAAGATTACTGTGTAAATAAATATTTAGGTAAAATTACTGTTTAAATAAATATTTAGGTAAAATTACTGTTAAAAATAATTTTAAGGTAAAGTTACTATTAAAATAATTTTTAATTAAAATTACTGTAAAAATAAAGATTTATGGAAATATAACTGTTAAAACAAATATTTAGGTAAAATTATTGTTTAAATAAATATTTTATTAAAATTACTGTTAAAACAAATATTTAGGTAAAATTAGTGTTAAAATTAATATTTAGGTAAAATTACTGTTAAAATAAATATTTAGGTAAAATTGCGGTTAAAAGGGTTTTAAGGTTAAATTACTGTTAAAAATTATAAAGGAAAGATTATTGTAAAAATAAATATTTAGGTATGATTTAAATACCGTTAAAGTTATTTTTAAGTAAAAGTACTGTTAATATATTTATCTAGGTATAATTACTGTTAAAATAAATATTTAGGAAAAATTATTGTTAAAACAAATATTTACGTAAAATTATTGTTAAAATAAATATTTAGGTAAAATTATTGTTAAAATAAATATTTAGGTAAAATTATTGTTAAAATAAATATTTAGGTAAAATTTATGTTAAAGTAAATATTTAGGTAAAATTATTGTTAAAATAAATATTTAGGTTTAATTATTGTTAAAATAAATATTTAGGTAAAATTATTGTTAAAATAAATATTTAGGTAAAATTATTGTATATAAAATATTTACGTAAAGATATTGCTAAAATAAATATTACGGTAAAATTATTGTTAAAATAAATATTTACGTAAAATTATTGTTAAAATAAATATTTACGTAAAATTATTATTAAAATAAATATTTACGTAAAATTATTGTCAAAATTAATATTTAGGTTAAATTACTGTTTAAATAAATATTTACGTAAAATTACTGTTTAAATACATATTTAGGTAAAATTACTGTTTTAATAAATATTTAGGTAAAATTACTGTTAAAAATAATTTTTAGGTAATTTAACTGTTAAAATAATTTTTAAGTAAAATTACTGTAAAAATAAAGATTTATGGAAATATAACTGTTAAAACAAATATTTAGGTAAAATTATTGTTTAAATAAATATTTAATTAAAATTACTGTTAAAACAAATATTTAGGTAAAATTAGTGTTAAAATAAATATTTAGGTAAAGTTACTGTTTAAATAAATATTTAGGTAAAATTATTGTTAAAATAAATATTTAGGTAAAATTATTGTTAAAATAAATATTTAGGTTAAATTATTGTTAAAATAAATATTAAAATAAAATTATTGTTAAAATAAATATTTACGTAAAATTATTGTTAAAATAAATATTTAGGTAAAATTACTGTTTAAATAAATATTTAGGAAAGATTACTGTGTAAATAAATATTTAGGTAAAATTACTGTTTAAATAAATATTTAGGTAAAATTACTGTTAAAAATAATTTTAAGGTAAAGTTACTATTAAAATAATTTTTAATTAAAATTACTGTAAAAATAAAGATTTATGGAAATATAACTGTTAAAACAAATATTTAGGTAAAATTATTGTTTAAATAAATATTTAATAAAAATTACTGTTAAAACAAATATTTAGGTAAAATTAGTGTTAAAATTAATATTTAGGTAAAATTACTGTTAAAATAAATATTTAGGTAAAATTGCGGTTAAAAGGGTTTTAAGGTTAAATTACTGTTAAAAATTATAAAGGAAAGATTATTGTAAAAATAAATATTTAGGTATGATTTAAATACCGTTAAAGTTATTTTTAAGTAAAAGTACTGTTAATATATTTATCTACGTATAATTACTGTTAAAATAAATATTTAGGAAAAATTATTGTTAAAACAAATATTTACGTAAAATTATTGTTAAAATAAATATTTAGGTAAAATTATTGTAAAAATAAATATTTAGGTAAAATTATTGTTAAAATAAATATTTAGGTAAAATTTATGTTAAAGTAAATATTTAGGTAAAATTATTGTTTAAATAATTATTTAGGTTTAATTATTGTTAAAATAAATATTTAGGTAAAATTATTGTTAAAATAAATATTTAGGTAAAATTATTGTATATAAAATATTTACGTAAAGATATTGCTAAAATAAATATTACGGTAAAATTATTGTTAAAATAAATATTTACGTAAAATTATTGTTAAAATAAATATTTACGTAAAATTATTATTAAAATAAATATTTACGTAAAATTATTGTCAAAATTAATATTTAGGTTAAATTACTGTTTAAATAAATATTTAGGTAAAATTACTGTTTAAATACATACTTAAGTAAAATTACTGTTTTAATAAATATTTAGGTAAAATTACTGTTAAAAATAATTTTTAGGTAAAGTAACTGTTAAAATAATTTTTAAGTAAAATTACTGTAAAAATAAAGATTTATGGAAATATAACTGTTAAAACAAATATTTAGGTAAAATTATTGTTTAAATAAATATTTAATTAAAATTACTGTTAAAACAAATATTTAGGTAAAATTAGTGTTAAAATAAATATTTAGGAAAAGTTACTGTTTAAATAAATATTTAGGTAAAATTATTGTTAAAATAAATATTTAGGTAAAATTATTGTTAAAATAAATATTTAGGTTAAATTATTGTTAAAATAAATATTAAAATAAAATTATTGTTAAAATAAATATTTACGTAAAATTATTGTTAAAATAAATATTTAGGTTAAATTACTGTTTAAATAAATATTTAGGTAAAATTACTGTGTAAATAAATATTTAGGTAAAATTACAGTTTAAATAAATATTTAGGTAAAATTACTGTTAAAAATGATTTTAAGGTAAAGTTACTGTTAAAATAATTTTTAATTAAAATTACTGTAAAAATAAAGATTTGTGGAAATATAACTGTTAAAACAAATATTTAGGTAAAATTATTGTTAAAATAAATATTTAATAAAAATTACTGTTAAAACAAATATTTAGGTAAAATTATTGTTAAAATAAATATTTAGGTAAAATTACTGTTTAAATAAATATTTAGGAAAGATTACTGTGTAAATAAATATTTAGGTAAAATTACTGTTTAAATAAATATTTAGGTAAAATTACTGTTAAAAATAATTTTAAGGTAAAGTTACTATTAAAATAATTTTTAATTAAAATTACTGTAAAAATAAAGATTTATGGAAATATAACTGTTAAAACAAATATTTAGGTAAAATTAGTGTTAAAATTAATATTTAGGTAAAATTACTGTTAAAATAAATATTTAGGTAAAATTACTGTTTAAATAAATATTTAGGAAAGATTACTGTGTAAATAAATATTTAGGTAAAATTACTGTTTAAATAAATATTTAGGTAAAATTACTGTTAAAAATAATTTTAAGGTAAAGTTACTATTAAAATAATTTTTAATTAAAATTACTGTAAAAATAAAGATTTATGGAAATATAACTGTTAAAACAAATATTTAGGTAAAATTATTGTTTAAATAAATATTTAATAAAAATTACTGTTAAAACAAATATTTAGGTAAAATTATTGTTAAAATTAATATTTAGGTAAAATTACTGTTAAAATAAATATTTAGGTAAAATTGCGGTTAAAAGGGTTTTAAGGTTAAATTACTGTTAAAAATTATAAAGGAAAGATTATTGTAAAAATAAATATTTAGGTATGATTTAAATACCGTTAAAGTTATTTTTAAGTAAAAGTACTGTTAATATATTTATCTAGGTATAATTACTGTTAAAATAAATATTTAGGAAAAATTATTGTTAAAACAAATATTTACGTAAAATTATTGTTAAAATAAATATTTAGGTAAAATTATTGTAAAAATAAATATTTAGGTAAAATTATTGTTAAAATAAATATTTAGGTAAAATTTATGTTAAAGTAAATATTTAGGTAAAATTATTGTTTAAATAATTATTTAGGTTTAATTATTGTTAAAATAAATATTTAGGTAAAATTATTGTTAAAATAAATATTTAGGTAAAATTATTGTATATAAAATATTTACGTAAAGATATTGCTAAAATAAATATTACGGTAAAATTATTGTTAAAATAAATATTTACGTAAAATTATTGTTAAAATAAATATTTACGTAAAATTATTATTAAAATAAATATTTACGTAAAATTATTGTCAAAATTAATATTTAGGTTAAATTACTGTTTAAATAAATATTTAGGTAAAATTACTGTTTAAATACATACTTAAGTAAAATTACTGTTTTAATAAATATTTAGGTAAAATTACTGTTAAAAATAATTTTTAGGTAAAGTAACTGTTAAAATAATTTTTAAGTAAAATTACTGTAAAAATAAAGATTTATGGAAATATAACTGTTAAAACAAATATTTAGGTAAAATTATTGTTTAAATAAATATTTAATTAAAATTACTGTTAAAACAAATATTTAGGTAAAATTAGTGTTAAAATAAATATTTAGGAAAAGTTACTGTTTAAATAAATATTTAGGTAAAATTATTGTTAAAATAAATATTTAGGTAAAATTATTGTTAAAATAAATATTTAGGTTAAATTATTGTTAAAATAAATATTAAAATAAAATTATTGTTAAAATATTTACGTAAAATTATTGTTAAAATAAATATTTAGGTTAAATTACTGTTTAAATAAATATTTAGGTAAAATTACTGTGTAAATAAATATTTAGGTAAAATTACAGTTTAAATAAATATTTAGGTAAAATTACTGTTAAAAATGATTTTAAGGTAAAGTTACTGTTAAAATAATTTTTAATTAAAATTACTGTAAAAATAAAGATTTGTGGAAATATAACTGTTAAAACAAATATTTAGGTAAAATTATTGTTAAAATAAATATTTAATAAAAATTACTGTTAAAACAAATATTTAGGTAAAATTATTGTTAAAATAAATATTTAGGTAAAATTACTGTTTAAATAAATATTTAGGAAAGATTACTGTGTAAATAAATATTTAGGTAAAATTACTGTTTAAATAAATATTTAGGTAAAATTACTGTTAAAAATAATTTTAAGGTAAAGTTACTATTAAAATAATTTTTAATTAAAATTACTGTAAAAATAAAGATTTATGGAAATATAACTGTTAAAACAAATATTTAGGTAAAATTAGTGTTAAAATTAATATTTAGGTAAAATTACTGTTAAAATAAATATTTAGGTAAAATTGCGGTTAAAAGGGTTTTAAGGTTAAATTACTGTTAAAAATTATAAAGGAAAGATTATTGTAAAAATAAATATTTAGGTATGATTTAAATACCGTTAAAGTTATTTTTAAGTAAAAGTACTGTTAATATATTTATCTACGTATAATTACTGTTAAAATAAATATTTAGGAAAAATTATTGTTAAAACAAATATTTACGTAAAATTATTGTTAAAATAAATATTTAGGTAAAATTATTGTAAAAATAAATATTTAGGTAAAATTATTGTTAAAATAAATATTTAGGTAAAATTTATGTTAAAGTAAATATTTAGGTAAAATTATTGTTAAAATAATTATTTAGGTTTAATTATTGTTAAAATAAATATTTAGGTAAAATTATTGTTAAAATAAATATTTAGGTAAAATTATTGTATATAAAATATTTACGTAAAGATATTGCTAAAATAAATATTACGGTAAAATTATTGTTAAAATAAATATTTACGTAAAATTATTGTTAAAATAAATATTTACGTAAAATTATTATTAAAATAAATATTTACGTAAAATTATTGTCAAAATTAATATTTAGGTTAAATTACTGTTTAAATAAATATTTAGGTAAAATTACTGTTTAAATACATATTTAAGTAAAATTACTGTTTTAATAAATATTTAGGTAAAATTACTGTTAAAAATAATTTTTAGGTAAAGTAACTGTTAAAATAATTTTTAAGTAAAATTACTGTAAAAATAAAGATTTATGGAAATATAACTGTTAAAACAAATATTTAGGTAAAATTATTGTTTAAATAAATATTTAATTAAAATTACTGTTAAAACAAATATTTAGGTAAAATTAGTGTTAAAATAAATATTTAGGTAAAGTTACTGTTTAAATAAATATTTAGGTAAAATTATTGTTAAAATAAATATTTAGGTAAAATTATTGTTAAAATAAATATTTAGGTTAAATTATTGTTAAAATAAATATTAAAATAAAATTATTGTTAAAATAAATATTTACGTAAAATTATTGTTAAAATAAATATTTAGGTAAAATTACTGTGTAAATAAATATTTAGGTAAAATTACTGTTTAAATAAATATTTAGGTAAAATTACTGTTAAAAATGATTTTAAGGTAAAGTTACTGTTAAAATAATTTTTAATTAAAATTACTGTAAAAATAAAGATTTGTGGAAATATAACTGTTAAAACAAATATTTAGGTAAAATTATTGTTAAAATAAATATTTAATAAAAATTACTGTTAAAACAAATATTTAGGTAAAATTAGTGTTAAAATAAATATTTAGGTAAAATTACTGTTAAAATAAATATTTAGGTAAAATTACGGTTAAAAGGGTTTGAGGTTAAATTACTGTTAAAAATTATAAAGGAAAGATTATTGTAAAAATAAATATTTAGGTATGATTTAAATACCGTAAAAGTTATTTTTAAATAAAAGTGCTGTTAATATATTTATCTAGGTATAATTACTGTTAAAATAAATATTTAGGAAAAATTATTGTTAAAACAAATATTTACGTAAAATTATTGTTAAAATGAATATTTGCGTAAAATTATTGTTAAAATAAATATTTAGGTAAAATTATTGTTAAAATAAATATTTAGGTTAAATTATTGTTAAATTAAATATTTAGGTAAAATTATTGTTAAAATAAATATTTACGTAAAATTATTGTATATTAAATATTTACGTAAAATTATTATTAAAATAAATATTAAGGTAAAATTATTGTTAAAATAAATAGTTACGTAAAATTATTGTTAAAATAAATATTTACGTAAAATTGTTATTAAAATAAATATTTACGTAAAATTATTGTCAAAATAAATATTTAGGTTAAATTACTGTTTAAATAAATATTTAGGTAAAATTACTGTTTAAATAAATATTTAGGTAAAATTACTGTTTTAATAAATATTTAGGTAAAATTACTGTTAAAAATAATTTTTAGGTAAATTTACTGTTAAAATAATTTTTAAGTAAAATGACTGTAAAAATAAAGATTTATGGAAATATAACTCTTAAAACAAATATTTAGGTAAAATTATTGTTTAAATAAATATTTAACTAAAATTACTGTTAAAACAAATATTTAGATAAAATTAGTGTTAAAATAAATATTTAGGTAAAATTACTGTTAAAATAAATATTTAGGTAAAATTACGGTTAAAAAGGTTTTACGGTTAAATTACTGTTAAAAATTATAAACGAAAAAATTACTGTAAAAATAAATATTTAGGTATGATTTAAATACTGTTAAAGTTATTTTTAAGTAAAAGTACTGTTAATATATTTATCTAGGTATAATTACTGTTAAAATAAAAATATCGGGTCATTACTATTAAAATACTTTTTATGTAAAATTACTGCTAAAATAATTTCTCGGTAAAATTACTGTTTACATAAATATTTAGGTAAAATTACTGTTAAAATAAATATTTAAGAAAAATTACAGTTACAATAATTTTATGTAAAATTACTGTAAAAATAAATATTTAGGTAAAATTCCCGTTGAAATAATTAAAAGTTGAAATTACTATCCAAATATTTTTTAGATAAAATTACTGTAAAAATAAATATTTAGGTAAAATTACTGTTTAAATATATATATATATATATAGGTAAAATTACTGTTACAATGAATATTTAAGTTTTAATTACTGTTAAAATAAATATTTAGGCAAAATGACTGTTAAAATAAATATTTTAGTAAAATTACTGTTAAGATAAATACTTAGGTAAAATTACTGTTGAAATAATTCTTCGATAAAATTACTGTTAAAATATTTTAGGTAAAATTACTGTTGAAGTATTTTTAAATAAAATTACTGTAAACATAAATATTTACGTAAAATTACAGTTCGTATACTTTTATGTAAAAATACTTTTAAAATTATTATTCGGTTAAAATAAATATAAATGTATTATTACTGTTAAAATAAATATTAAGGTACAATTACTGTTAAAACAATTTGTAGATGAAATTACTGTTAACATAGTTTTAAAGTAAAATTACTGTTTAAATAAATATTTAGGTAAACTTACTTGTAGAATAATTTTTAGGTAAAATTACTATTAAAATACTTTTTATGTAAAATTACTGTTTAAATAATTTTTCTAGGTAAAATTATTGTTAAAATTATTATCAAGTAAAATTACTGTTAAAATAAATATTTATGTGAAATTACTTTTAAATTACTCTAAATTTATTTTTAGGCTAAATTACTGTTAAAATAATTTTTAGTTGAACTACTTTTAAAATATATTTATGTAAAATTACTGTTAAAATAAATATTTAGTTAAAATTACTGTTAAAATAATATTTAGGTAAAATTGCTGTAAAAACGATTTTTAAGTGAACTACTTTTAAAATATTTCTAGGTAAAATTTATGTTAAAATAATTTTTAGGTAAAATTACTGTTAAAATAAAATTTATGAAAAATTACTTTTAAATTACTTTTAATTTATTTTAGGCTAAATTACAGTTCATGTAATATTTTATAGAAACTACTTTTAAAATATTTTACGCAAAATTACTGTAAAAATAAATATTTAGGTAAAATTACTGTTAATTCAATATTTAGGTAAAATTACTGTTCAAATAATTTTTAGGTAAAATTACTATAAAAATAATTTTTAGGTAAATTTTTTTTTAAATATTTAGAAATATTTTTTTTTAAGTTTACTTATGAAAAAAAAATTAAGTAAAAATTATTGTTAAAATAAATATTTAGGTAAAATTATTGTTAAAATAAATATTTTGGTAAAATTACTGTAAAAATAAATATTTAGGAAAAAGTATTGTTAAATTACTTTTTAAGTAAAATTACTGTTGGAAAGATATTTAGGTAAAATTACTGTAAACATAATTATTTTTGTAAAATTACTTTAATATTACTTTTTTTTTCAGCTAAAATTACTTTTAAAATTTTTTTTAGGTAAATAACTTTTTAAATATTTTTATATAAAGTTACTATTAAAATAAATATTTAGGTAAAGTTACTGTTAAAATAAATATTTAGGTAAAATTACTATTAAATTTATATTTAGGTAAAATTAATTTTAAACTAAACATTTATTTAGGTAAAATTACTGTAAAATTAATTTTTAGGTAAACTACTTTTAAAATATTTCTAGGTAAAATATCTGTGAAAACAATTTTTAGGTAAAATTACTGTTAAAATAAATATTTAGGTAAAATTATTGTTATAATAATTATTTAGGTAAAATTACTGTTAAAATAAATATTTAGGTAAAATTATTGTTACAATAAATATTTAGGTAAAATTACTGTTAAAATAAATATTTAGGTAAAATTATCTGTTAAGATAAATATTTAAGTGAAATTATTGTTAAATTACTTTTTAGGTTAAATGACTGTTAAAATAAATATTTATGTAAAATTACTGTCAAAATAAATATTTGGATAAAATTATAGTCAAAATAAATATTTGGATAAAATTACTGTCAAAATAAATATTTGGATAAAATTATAGTCAAAATAAATATTTGGATAAAATTACTGTCAAAATAAATATTTACGTAAAATTATTGTTAAAATAAATATTTACGTAAAATTATTGTTAAAATAAATATTTACGTAAAATTATTGTTAAATTACTTTTTAGGTAAAATTTCTGTTTAAATTACAGATATTTTGGAGATGATTACTAATTAAAAAAATTTTGAATAAAAATAATAATTATTATTATCATCATCGGTTTAACGTCCGTTTTACATGCTGGCATGTGTTGGATGGCTTTTAGAAATTGACTTCCAAACTAACCTATCTCTACCTAGGTCTTTATTTATCTTTCATTCTCTCAAGCCTATCCTTATCACTTTCTCCCATGATTCCCTTGGCCTTCCCTTGTGAGCTAAACCTGCTACCTTAACTGTTCTACATCTACTGACGAAAGAACTGTCATGCATTCTTTCAATGTGGTCATATCATTGAAGTTTCCCGTTCCGCACACATCTCCCTTTACTGTCCAGATTTAATCTTCCCCTGAGGTCATCAGATCTAAGCCTGTCTTTAAGACTCACGTTACACATCCATCATAACAATCATTTCTCTCATGTATCGCTTTCATACATCAGCACACTGTGCACACACATGCTTTATAAGCTCTTCTTCTGTGTTAAAATTATCAATTTAGTCAATAATACTAGAATCCACTAACTATAATGGGATCAGATTTATCCCCCTTGTTTCTTTGATTGTATAGGAATTAGAGTTATCTGTCCTTAGTTCTTTTTGTTGCTAATTTTGTAGACAGCTATTATATAGTGTATGTTTAGTTGATCCCCACGAGGACAGAGTTAGACACAGGGTCGGTTTTTAATGTGGAGGAAATCCAGCTCCTAAAAAAGGATCACTCTGCGACAAAAATTTTAATTGCCTCAGTCGAGAAAGATTTCTCCTTCACTGACCGAGGACAGAAAAGATGAAGCGTAGTATCATAAGAGATACTACACTTTGCTCCTAAAACAAGTACCTCGTATGTGTGTTACAATACAATCTCTGTATATTTGTTTATTTAGTTTATGCTCCAGCCTGGAATATCAAGTCCACACAAAACAAAATGATGTCTGTATTGTTTGATTAATCATGGTGCTGATGTGATTGCAAGAGTTAGGAGTGGATGGAGTAAGTTCAGGAAACTTCTGCCATTACTAACCAGCAGAGCGTTACCACTGTTAACCAAGGAAAGAGTCTATCAAGCATGTGTATGCAATGTGATGGGAGGTTAAGAGCCGGTGAGTGTGGAGCCCATTCACGATCACACCTTGAACAAACATCTCTTGTAGTAATGTTTGGCACAATATATTCTTTGCTGGTTTTAAACATGTTACCACAGGTGTTGTATCCACCATGTTCTGCAAAATAAGTGTAATTTAAATTAATGAAAGATACGTACCAAAAGTGTATGCGATCCCATTTGGGGGGGGGGGGGGGGTTCATCCTGTATGATGCAAAAAAGAGAAGTTTTGTTACTTTGGTGATAGCATTGGAGCACAAGGTGGAGCCGGTGCGAGTGTGATTGGAAGAGTTAGGAGTGGATAGAGTAAGTTCAGGAAACTTCTGCCATTACTAACCAGCAGAGCATTACCACTGTCGATAAAAAGAAAAGTCTATCAGGCACGTAAAAAAAGTGTAATGATGTATAGAAGTGAAACCTGTCCAGTGAGGGTTGAAGACATGTCCCATGGAAAGAAATGATATGAGAATGATACGATGGATGTGTAATGCGAGTCTTGAAGACAGCGATCTTAGATCTGATGACCTCAGTGGAAGATTAAATCTAGATAGTATAAGGAGATTTGTGCAGAATAGGAGACTAAGTTGGTATGGTCACATTGAAAACATCGTTAGCTGTCATTTAGTTTATGAGAGAGATTGCGGTTGTCGAGAAGTTGTGTTACCTTGGTGATACTATTGGGGCACAGGTGCTGGTGTAATTGCAACATTTAGAAGTGGGTAACGTAAGATCAGGGCACTTTTGTCATCACTAACCAGCAGAGCGTTACCACTGTTGACCAAGAGAAGAGTCTATCAGGCATGTGTATGCAGTGTGATGATATATGAAAGTGAAACCTGACCAGTGAGGGTTGAGGACATGCGTTGCATGAAGATAAATGATATCAGAATGATACTGTGAATGTGTGATGTGAGTCTTAAAGAAAGGCTTAGATCTGATGACCTCAGAGGAAGATTAAATCTAGACAGTATAGAGAGATGTGTGCAGAACCGGAGATTTCAATGATATGGGTTCGTTGAAATATTTAATAGTTATGTGAAGGCATATAAAAAGATTAAGCATTACAGATATTCATTTTTTCTAAAGTCTTACATAAAATTCATACACCAAGCTGTTACTTACATGTAGAAAAATGACCAATAGAATTAGAAATCAATAATGCTTGACAATTACTTATTAAATTTATAGTTGAGCCCTGTTCGGGGAAGTTAAAAATAGACTGTCACGTAGCTATATGGCATGTGCCGACAACGTTCGTCAAACACTCTAGACAACCTTTCTATATGTGCTTCCTTCGCATAAATAGAACTTAAATTTCCTTTCTTGACGTGGTAATGACTCATGGCCATTTGGTTATGACACTTGTTTGTGGAGTCTACAGTGATTCTCTGTAACCGGGTTCGAATCTTGCAACCGTCTGAGATGATCATTCCCTACACTGAGATAGTGAAAGCTTGAAACGCTGGCGTATATAGGTAAAAATAATTTAATATTTACTTAAAATTAATATTATATATATATATATATATATATATATATATATATATATATATAATTATAAATATTTGTTTTTATCTACATATGTATACATTTCATCCTTACGGGAATCGTCAGTGTAGAGAAGAATTATTCACACCGGTCGCCGGACTCGAACCCCAGAACACAAGTTATATTTCAAACTCAAATTGCAACATCTTTGCCCTCACGGCGGCTGTAAACAACTCGGTAAATCAGCGAGAGATTAATCCTTTTTAAAGGCAGCTGTCGTAAAACGTTCGACTTTTGAAAGGAACATTGCATTGAAGCCACAATGACAGCTGTGTTAATACTAACACTACAGAGCCCAGCCTAGTTTTGGGGGCAACAAATAATTACTTATAAATATTTGTTTTTATCTTTAATGCTTCATACACCACCAATCATCTTTAAAATACTTCTCTAGGAGCATACGTGGAATAATAATTAAATTTATATATATATATATATATATATATGTATATATATATATTTATATATTCTACTCTATAAAATTAAGTCAGTCGGATTTTCAAAGTCAGACCCAAATAGCAATCCGTCTGACATATCGATACTTGATTTGGACTAGCTTCTTTTTTTTTTTTTTTCCTTCCACTATGTCATTGGGACAAGTATATTAAGCCCATCTTTAAGACGCACATTACACATCCATTGTATCATACTCATATCATTTCTCTCCATGCAACACATATCCTGAACCTTCACCGGCCAGTTTTAACTTCCATGCACCATCATACTGCGTACACATGCCTGATAGACTCTTCCCTTGGAAGACTACGGTAACACTCTGCTGGTTTGTAATGATATAAGTTCTTTGAACTTATTCCATCCACCTCTAACTCTTTCCGTCGCACTAGAACCTGCTCCTCCCTGTGCTCCAATAATATGACCAAGATAAGAAAATGTCTAGAGAACCTCAATAGCCTTGCCATCCAAATATGCTTTCTCCACATCTAAGTTCTCATCCGTCTCCATTGTCTTACACTTATTGCACACAAACTGGTTATCCTCTCTCAACCCACCATATAACTATAATATATTTGTACCCGAAGGGCGCATATATTTGCTGGTGGAAGAGGAAAATTTCTATGATTTATTTTTGAGTTAGTTTTTGTTTTGTTTTAAGGGGGGGGAGGGGGGCAGATATAAAAACAGATATTTTTTTTTATACTAATAGTTCACACACTTACAAAACACATCTATTGTGATTTTTCGTTCTAATTAATATATTTCCGGCAGTTAATTGTTTGGTATTTGCAAAGTTTGTCTAAAGCATTCCACTCTAGTTTCGGAAATTTATTTTACTGATTTTTTTCTTCAAATTTTGACAATTTTTTATTTCAATTCAGTGAATAGTTCCATATTTCCAAATAGCCACCATGAGACCACTGACTAAAGAACGGAGCATATTTGATATCCGGTAATCCAACGGGCAATATTTCCAAAAAAACGCCACTGTAGGGAAACGTTCCCGCCATAATGTGTTCCACAGGTGGGAAGTTCTTGGAAAGAAACTCTGTTCATGGAAGTTCCATTTGATTTGAGGAAGAAAGGAGAGTTTTTTGCAGTGTTGGAAACAAGACAAGTTTTTATTTGAGAAGATCTTACGGGGGAGGGGAGTGCAAAGCTTGAAGCTCAGTCAAGCACCTACCGTGGAAATACTGATTGAGTAAGGAAAAACTAGCAATGTCTGTTCCGTGAGAAAAGGGTCTCAAACCATCTCCCACTAGATTACGAAGTCGATTTTGTACTCTCAAGGCAAGTTAGAATGCTCTGAGCAGCATCTCCCCTTTATGTGGCAACAGTATTTTATGTTGGGACGAATCTGACGCTGATACAGGTAGAGGATTGCGCCAGGAGTCAGGTACCTTCTGGAGCGGTAGAATGATCCTGTTGGATAATGGCCCTGTGGGAACGGACGCATCTTGAGGTGGGCGTATCTGTTGGAAATTGTTGGTTTGACTTGCGCTATTTAGTGCGGGTGGACCCGTGCAGTCGGGTGCAGAATAGGGCTGTTCTCACGGTTGGAGCTCACAGGTGCTGTCAGAGCGAACGTTGACGAGCACCGGGTCAAGAGGTCAGAAAACATGAGTGAAGGAAATGTTTGCGCGTGAGTGTCGCACGTGGGATCCGTGACGTCACTCGTTCTTCGTGAGAAGCTGAGAGTTTTTGCCAGTCTGGGTTTTGGAGGCGAGCCTATCAGACGTGATTTAAGATGTAGTCCGCAACATAATTAGGGGAATTAATTCCCTAAAGAAATACAGGCGAAAGATCTCTTTTCCCTCCCTCCGCGAATGGTTAAGGACTTAATTGATAAGTAATTACGAAAGCAGTAATTTGCTCTCTCTCTCTCTCGACGTTGGTGAATATCTCCAAGCCGATAGATAACTAACGCCTGAAATGAAACAGAAATTAAGTTTAAAAGATCTTTTGTCTTCTGAGTCGGTCATGGAGCTTTTGTGTTGCAGCGGCGTGGTTCACGGCAGAAAGAAAGCAGAAAGAATTCAACCACTAGACGACGCACCCCTCTACACGACGAGGAAAGATTAAGGGTGCGAGAAATTTAAAGGTATTCAAATAATATGATTTATGGTGTTAAAAATGACAAGTTATTAAACGAGAATTGCCACGGCCCAAGCAAGGGCTATGTAACAATCCAACCATTTTTCTAGCGACTTTAGCAACGGATTTGATGTAAGTCTTCCATTTCAGGTTTGGGGTGGAAGTCAGTCCTAAAAGCTGGTCAAAGCAAGTGGATTCTTCAAGGAGAGAGACATTCATTTTAACTGAAGAAAAAAGGAGTATCTGAGCATTGGTGGTGAAAGGAGAGAAGCTTGTTTTTGGAGGGGTTAAAGGTAACAAGACACTTTTTTCCCCATCGCACCACTTGCTCCAGATCGGAGGAGAGATGATCAGCAAGGTTTTGATCATCAATGCTCTTCGAAGTGCTGCCATAGACAGTTGTGTCATCTGCATAGATGTCAACAAATGATCTCAGAATATCATTTGGAAGATCATTTATGAAAATCAGGAAAAGGGTTCGGCCCAGAATGGATCCTTGGGGCACACCGACGTTGATACTACAGGTGGAAGCTAAAATTCCTCGATATTCAACCATGGCGTTTCTTTATGAGTCGCAGCTTTTATTAACAGATGGATGTTCAGCCATGGTCCAACCATTTTTCCAGCAACCTTAGCAACAGATTGGATATATGTCTTCCATTTCAGATCTGGAGTGAAAGTCAGTCCTAGGAGCTTATCAAAACAAGGGACTTCCTCAATGAGAGAGCAATTCATATTGTTACAGACCAACTATGATAAGTCACACATTATAGGAAAGGTTTTGATCATCAATGCTCTTCGAAGTGCTGCCATAGACAGTTGGGTCATCTGCATAGATGTCAACAAATGATCTCAGAATATGATCTGCAGGATGATTGATGAAGATCAAGAAAAGGGTTAGGCCTAGAATGGATCCTTGAGACACGTCAGCATTGAGTTTATCTGCTTCAGACTTCGGCCCAACAACAACTACATCCATAGATAAATGATTTGATGGTATGGAAGACATTTTTGGATATTCCATAGCTAGAAAACTTGTAAAGCAAACCTTTGTATCAGACTCGATCAAAGACTATCGCCATTAATTTCACTGGCATTATTTAATTTATAGTTATCTAAAAAAGAAAAAAAAACAGTGTGATTAGAATATGAGGCCAGGTAAATAGTTTCATTTAAAAATTAATACGGTCACCACTTACGTTCAGCTTTTTATCACGTTTCAATTAAACTAAGTGTCTTTAACTTTATCTTGTGGCTGGGGATGTTTTAGTGTATGGATGTTGTTGCCTGGATACGCATCTCCGCTCTTTTACATAGTCATGTCATTGCTATCTCTGGGAGTTTGTGAAGATAGGACAGGTAAATGTGAGACATGCAAATAGTCTCTATCTTTAATTATTAACCTAAAAAGTAATAGTACAAGTATATATTACTGAACTAGCAGGGCCACCTGGTGTTGTCCATGTATTATATAAAAATAAAATTACCACAAGTAATGTACAAATTCAGCATTAACAGTGAATGCTATTCAGCAACTCCTCCTGCACCAGCTCCTTCCAACCACGCCTGCTTCAGCGCTCTCCAGCGGCTCCTGCTCCAGCTTCTTAAAACGACTCCTTCCAGCTGCTCCAACCACTGCTCCAGCTCCAGCTCCAGTCCCTTGTTCCAGCAACACCATGTTCCTATCGATCGAGCCCCTGGCCACGTTCACATGGACCAGACCTACCTGAGGCATCTCATCACACCTCAGGGACGTCCACGTCAATCTCCGTGTGACATCAACGCATGCTGTTCAGGTTCCAGTATCTCCGATTCCTGTCGATCCAGCCTTTTCCTGCTGTTCAGGTTCTGAAAACATCCTTCCTGCTGTTCAGGTTCTAGCTTCCTTATTCCAGTCTTTCCTGCTCCCAGTGATGTCATGCTTGATATTCCAGTCTTTCCTGCTCCCAGTGATGTCATGCTTGATATTCCAGTCTTTCCTGCTCCCAGTGATGTCATGCTTGATATTCCAGTCTTTCCTGCTCCCAGTGATGTCATGCTTGATATTCCAGTCTTTCCTGCTCCCAGTGATGTCATGCTTGATATTCCAGCCTTTCCTGCTCCCAGTGATGTCATGCTTGATATTCCAGTCTTTCCTGCTCCCAGTGACGTCATGCTTGATATTCCAGCCTTTCCTGCTCCCAGTGATGTCATGCTTGATATTCCAGCCTTTCCTGCTCCCAGTGACGTCATGCTTGATATTCCAGCCTTTCCTGCTCCCAGTGACGTCATGCTTGATATTCCAGCCTTTCCTGCTCCCAGTGACGTCATGCTTGATATTCCAGTCTTTCCTGCTCCCAGTGACGTCATGCTTGATATTCCAGCCTTTCCTGCTCCCAGTAACGTCATGCTTGATATTCCAGTCTTTCCTGCTCCCAGTGACGTCATGCTTGATATTCCAGCCTTTCCTGCTCCCAGTGACGTCATGCTTGATATTCCAGCCTTTCCTGCTTCCAGTGACGTCATCCCTTTCATTCCTGTTGGTGACGTCACCTCAGCTTTCCTTCTCACGTTATTACCTTTATAGTAAAAAAGCTTCTATTTTTCAACCGTTCATCTGCGTTTGCCATTGCCGTTATTTGCCTGTGTCTATTTTTCTTAGTTGTAAGACCGATCACTCCAGAGTAGTGGTGCTGTCCAACAAGCGTCACACCCGACGCTGCCCAAAAAACTCCTCTCGTGACCGGGCCCTGCAACAAAGTGTAGTATCTGTTCTTATACTATACTTAATCCTTTCTTTCCTCAGTCAATGAAGGTGAAATCCTTTTAGACTGCGACAATTTTTATTTTTGTCCCAATCCGGAATGTTCCTTTTGAGTAGATGGATTTTTCCCACATTAAAAACTGACCTTTTGTGTCTAACTCTGCCGTCAATTTAAATATTTGTCGATTGATATAAGGCATTTGTTGTTGTTTTTTTTATGTTTACAATTTCTCGACTGTTAACTATTCTGTACTTTTACCATTTACTATGTTGTTCCTATTTAGTTGTCTCTCTACAAGGGCAGAGTTGAACACAATGTCGGTTTTTAATGTGGGGAAAATACATCTCCCCAAAAAGGGGCACTCCGGATTGGGACAAAAATCAAAATTGCCACAGTCTAGAAGGATTTCTCCTTCAGTGATCGATGAGAGAAACGATTAAGTATAGTATCACAACAGATACTACACTTTAACGTTATATCTATTTGTAGTCAGCCAATATTCAGAGGGGACGTAAAAAGAAGCACTGGTTTTTATTTATTTTTTTAAATATTGAAGGCAAACGATTCTCTTTATTTCTAAATGTTTGCGGTTTTGGAGGACCCTTTTTAGAATTCCTGCTGGTGGGAGAGGGATTTTAGAGAAGCATTTTCTCTCTATATATATATATAGAATGAGCTTTTTTGAGTCCTTGTACTCTATTGTACAATTACTGCTTTTCACAGAAAAGACAAACATTTTCCACAAAAAAATAATTTTCACAGAAAATACATAAACATTGTTCAAAAAAAAAACTTTTTGCAGAAAAGGCATGAACATTGAACACTTGTTTTAACCAAAGAAAACTTTTCACTGAAAAGTAAAGACTTTTTTTTTTTAATTCTGTAAACTGAATTGACATATTTTGTATTTTTATTCTTTATAACTGCTACTTTTGGCAAATGACTACCTTTTTCTGTATTGGCTTTCCGCCTAAGCAGGGGGTGATGTAGCCGTCATAAACAGACCTATTTTCTTCCTCTGAAAAATGTCCCCATGAAGTAAGCTGGTCACAAACTGACCAATCAGCGCACAGGGCGCATGGATTCCTTCTGTCGGCTGAAGAACTACTTCAGCCTCTTTGGGAATCACGAGCAGTCAGCCGACAAGTAACAAGGAAACACTTCTTTCACTCTCTCTCCTGCCCCTGTCCACTGGACGCTCACAGCAAATACTATCTTCGCCTGAAGATAGTTGCCGACAGACAGCTCTAAGAACTCTTAATTTCCTCTTCCTCTCTCGGACACTGTCCAAGTTTCTTTCTACCTATACCAAACGGTATAGGTAGCCTTCGTGAATAAACCCTTTTCGTTGTTGTTATAAAGAGGTTTTGTTAATTCATTTTGTGTCTGAAACCTAAGAGAGGGACAATGTCCCCCTTCTTAACATATACTCAAATGTAAGAGATTGAGAGAAATGTTATATGATAAAAACAAACGAAATAATGAATTCAAAAGCATAAGTTCACAAAAGAGATATTTTATATATGTTTAAAATGGTAGTCTACACAGATAGGAAAACATAGAATGTTCATTCATATTTTGAGAGTCCTTGCAAGACAAGGGGGAGTCATTAGCTGAGATATCGAGGAAGCCTGAGTGGATAATTTAAGGGCTGTGAATTGTCCACAGGTCTGAAAAATTGTAATCAAAACTTTCCCCCTCAATTATAAAAAGTTCATTTGATTAAAAGTTATTAATAAGAGTTAATTTTCATTTGTTTTCATTATAGAAAGTTCACTGAGAAATGTTAGAAGTATTAAAATGAAGATTCAATAAGTTTATACATTTGTTTGAAAATCAGCTGACGATAAGATGCAAGTGTTAATGCATTGTGTAAGTGTGTGCGTTATTACACAGCCACCGTAATTACTTATGCCGGTGGCCTCGGTTATTGTCAGAGTGGCTATGTGTGCGTGAGAGGAGAAATGCATATTTAGCCTTCCTATCGCCCAATAGAGGGATGAGGGAACTGGAGAAAGGTTGATGTTAGCTCTGTCGTGGATTTGGGCTCAACATGTTTGTTGAAGGAAAAATCAGGCTATTTACTCAGGGTGGATCAAAACAGCAAATTTGATAAATTCAGAGAAATGCATCTGATTGGCTTAAAATGTTTTTATTTGATTTTATTAATTCAGGCAAATGCATGCGTTGAGCCATGTGTGCAGAAACGAGTTTAAGCATTTTCATTTTGGGTACTGAAGGGTAAACTTCGTTGAAAGTTGAATAAAATTAGTATATATATATATATATAGTAAGTTATGAAAATATATTTATGGCAATTAAGCTACACAGAGGCTCCCGCGTTTCATCCCCAGGGGGAATCTTCAGGCTAAAATGCCATAAATATATTTTCATAGCTCTACTTACGTATCGAGCACTGTTGAAGTAAATACTGAAAATTGATACATAAAAAATTATATCTCCTTATAAACGACGACGACGACGACGATATGAAAGCACGTGCCAACTGCAGTTGACAACGGTGTTAATCAGGGTGATATATCTGCACCTACTTTGTTTTCCATCTATTTTGCTGTAACTCTGTCGTTGCCTCTCACTACTTTTCACCCACTTTCTAACCATGGTGTTGTTTATTCCACCATTTTTTTTCACCTTTTTTACGGACTAAATATTTTTTTTTTTACTGTGTACAATTACCTATCATGCCGTTAGAGAATTCCGGGTTGTTTGGAAATTTTTTGAAAAAAATTTGTGATGGTCAAAAAATGGGGGATCAGTTTACGTTACAATTATATAGGAAACTGATCCCCCTCCTATAATCTAAAATATTTGAAAAAAAATCTAAAAAAACAGGGAATTCTCTAGCAACATGATAGGTACTCGTATACAGAAAAAAAAAATTAATTTGTGATGGTCAAAAAGTGGGGGATCAGTTTACATTAACTTTATATACGCAACTGATCCCCCTTCTAAAATCTAAAATATTTTTAAAACATTAAAAAAAAAAACGCGAAATTCTTTAACGACCTGATAAGTAATTGTACACTGAAAAAAGAATAAAATTTAGTCAGTAAAAAAGTTGGAAAAAAAAACGGGTTGTGGACAATTACGAACAAGCGCCCGGAATTCTCTAGCGACATTATAGGAGGTCCATAGAAAAGGGTGCTTATCCAGTTTAGCGGATACTTTCGAAAAAATAAATAAAACAAACTGAGGAATATCTGTTTGATGTACGTACGTACCTGTCACGGGCTGAATATATCCTATACCAGAAAGCACGTAAATTAATCAAGTAGTTTTGGGGTTTTTTTTATAAAAGAAA
Source organism: Sepiola atlantica (assembly GCA_963556195.1). Taxonomy (NCBI): domain Eukaryota; kingdom Metazoa; phylum Mollusca; class Cephalopoda; order Sepiida; family Sepiolidae; genus Sepiola; species Sepiola atlantica. The sequence goes on along the minus strand of OY744523.1, from coordinate 54,551,563 downwards.
ATTAAATTTTACCGATTTACGGACACGTCGTGCAAATATCACAGCCATTTTGATTTATTGAAAGGGGGATAAGCGTAATTCATTTACGGTTATCCCCCTTTGAATATTCCCAAAAATGGCTATCATTGAACTTCGTCTTTGTAAATCGCTAAAATGTTCTTTTCTTTTATAAAATAAAAACTACTTGATTAATTTACGTAATTTTTGATATAGGATTTATTCAACCCGTGACAGGTAAGTACATCAAACAGATATTCCTCAGTTTTTTTGGTTTTGTGGGGTTTTTTTTTTTTTTCGAAAGTATCCGTTAAACTGGATAAGTACCCAGAAAAGAGATAGTACACCGAAAAGAGAAAAAAAATTGGTCAGTAAAAAAGTTGAGAAAAACGGGTGGTGGAGTATTACGAAGAAACGCCGAAAAGCCACCGCCAACAATCTGTCGGGCTGATTGTCGACAGGTATAAACAACACCTTTACAAAAGGTTCAAGAGAATAAAAACACAATGATGACGTCGATGAATATGATAGGTAAAAAAACAGACGCCCCAAGAGAAGGTAATGAAGGGAGATAACTCTCACCGGTTTCACTTCTCACCTTCAGCAAGGAACGTAATCGTGAGTGGCGTGGCACCGGTCTCACTGCGCATGTCCGGTATTTCCGCCATCTTTCTTTTCCCTTGCCTTCTACTAAAACATCATGTCGACGTGGATCTTCTCGCAGAGACATAACAAAATGTCCTCTTACTGTCTGCTATTCATCTTATATTCTGTCCTTATCTCTACTACGTCCGGCCTTTATTTTCACATAGGAGAGACAGAAAAGAAATGTTTTATAGAAGAATTACCCGATGAAACTATGGTCGTTGGTAAGTTGACATTTAAAAAAAAATCAAATCCGTTATTATTTTTAGAAATATTTTTTTTTTTGTTCCTTAAATCCTGTTTTATGTCCTTGTACTGTTACACTCGTTTGTTAAAATGGTTATTTTTGTTAATTCTCAAATTCGAAGCGATCAAATCGTCTACCAGCAAACCTTATTGTCTTCAATTAAATAAACAATTAGGTAAATTTGTCGTTTCCCACCTAAAATGGCGAACAACTCTGACGTCAATGAACCGTCTGCTAGTTTTTGACCGCACAAATGAGTTAATAAACCCAAATAAATTGTTTGGGGCTAATTTCAAATTTACCTAACATTATTTTGGTGCTTCTGCTGTTTCACCAGGACATGTTAGGCCTATCTTTTAAAAAAATAGTTAAACAAACGTAGCAGAAGCACATTTATTTTAAAGAAAATACAGTTGGGAAATTAGTCCCAAACAATTTATTTGCGTTTACTTACTCACTTGTGAGGTCGGAAACTAGCAGGCGGTTCATTGGCGTCAGAGTTGTCCGCCATTTTAGATGGGAAACGACAAATTTACCAATTATGTTGAACCTTTCAATTAATTTCTATTAAATTCTTTTTGCTTAAAACTAAGTTTTTCTTTTTTCTTTGTTTTTACAACATATAAATGGAAGAAAGGAAAATGTATTTTCTCCACGATTATTTACGAAAGTTATTAAATTAAAATTAGGTAAATGTTTATTTTAGGGTCCTAAACTCCATATTGCCAAACCCCCAAAATCCAACATAGCGATGTTAACATGATATAAGTCTATTATGCCGCCGCGATTGGGTTTGGAATCGATATAAAAATTTCTTTAAAAGGGCATCAATTGTACCGGTTAATGTTAACGTCACCATATTGACTTTGGGGCAATATTAAGTTTAATGCCCAAAAGTAAATATTTACCTAACATTGGTATATCAAGTTTAGTTACTTCCACATGAAGACGGTCATTATTCATAGGTAAATTGTGCAGTTTACGGACCGTGCTGAAATATAACGTTATTATTTAGAAACCCATTCTGTTTATTCTTCTGTACTTTCACCTAACAATTTAATAAACAAAAGATACCGTAAAAATTGAATTTAACCTGAAAATCCTATCTAAAAAATAGCACGGTCCGTAAACTCGTTAAGAATGGTTTTCTAAATAATAACGTTTTTATTTCAGCACGGTCACTAAACTGCAGAAATGCCAAATTAATAAGATTAATTTTTGATATTAGTTTCTATTATTCCTAGGTCCACTTTGACTTATAGTGGTAGTACCTGTCGGTCTCATCTTTGGCTAAGATCAAAGTGTAGTATCTGTTCCGATGGATACTGCACCCTATAGACTGGTATTGTCTTGGCCTTCGGGGCTTGATTTACGCCGGTCAATGGGTCTGCCCTGTGCAGTTCTAGGAGGAGGTCCACCCTCCCAGGCTTCGCCTCCCCTCTTTGGGGAGGAATCAGTTTATTGCTTACTGCCTGAGGCGCCCCTACCGGGGAATGCCGACGGAGCTGCCCAGGCAATTTTTAAACCCCACTTTCCCGACCTTGTGTCACATCTTACTTGTGGGAGTAAGATAAAAACTGACCTTGTGCCTAACTCCTGGAGAGGAGTAAATCAATACAGGTTAAATAGAATTTGTCCCTGGCCCAACACTAAACTGCCCTGGACACTTTTAGGCAAAATGTTTACGTCTACCCCACCCCGAAATCCATCTTTCTCAGCCCTTTCCAAATTTATTTTTCCTCCCTACCCTATCAACTACCCCACCCCCATTCTCTACCATTCTGAGTATGACAGAAGTGCATCCAGTGTTAAAGCCCCAATTTAAGAGCTTTGCAAAGTGTGGAGTCACCCTTAGTTACCACCACTACTCTCAGGTCCATTCTGATCCGGAGAAGTGGTAGTACCTGTAATTTCCTAATTTATAGATTATTGCTTGCAGAATATTTGTTTACAAAATATACGCCTGAAAAAAACAAATTATGGTGCTTCTTTAGAGACGTGACCGAGACGAAATATGAAAAGGGGAGATAATTCAAACTGGGGGGGGCACTTTTACCCCCCCCCCCCCAGGCCATCCACCGGCGCCATCAATCTTCATTCTATTTCGTAAGGTAAATAATTAATAAACAAAAAAAATGTATTGGGGGTGGGATACATGCTAATTGTTAATACGGAAGACTATTCTGTTCATAAGTGACTACGATTGAGTCACGTGAGCCAAAATGCTGGGGGTCTGGGCGGCGGTGGGCAAAAATCCATCAATCTTCTATTTCGTAAGGTAAATAATTAATAAACAAAAAAAATGTATTGGGGGTGGGATACATGCTAATTGTTAATACGGAAGACTATTCTGTTCATAAGTGACTACGATTGAGTCACGTGAGCCAAAATGCTGGCGCCGGGGGGGGGGGCCTGGGCTGGGGGTAAAAGTGCTGCCGCTTTGGGAGGGGGAGGGGTCAATATTTATTTAATGTTTAATTTATTTCAATAAATCTATTTAATTTTAACGTATCCTCAGAAGTTTTATTTTTTGCATTTTAAATTCGATAAACAAAAAATCATCCCCCCTCATTTTCTTTTAATTTGAATTATCTCCCCCTTTCATATTTCGTCTCGACCACGTCTTTAAAGAAGCACCCAAATTAATCTACAAACCATATGTAGTTTCGGCAAAAAATGAGCCAACAGATGGTTGACAAGCCAACCAAGCAATCAACCTTCATTTTAAAAAAAAACATCTGCTTAAAATCATTTTCGATTTTTCTCCTGTTTCCGGGCTTTGCCCTTTTGTTCAAACCTATAACTACTCTAAGTAAATAGCCAAGATGAAATAAATTGCTTGGGTCGGTTTCTAACTTTAAAACCAGTTGTCACTTGTTTAGCCGATCCCCTTTATAAAAAAATAAATTCATTTCTCCAGCTAACTATTTAAGCCTTTTTTTTTTCCATTATTCTGAATCGAATGTCTATCAAATTAATCTGAAATAATTCTTGGTACTTGCGCAGTTTAGTAAACAGGGGCAGATAATCCACAGGAAGTAACGACCAATAGATTAAAACGTTTTAATAAATTTATTTAATAAAAGTTTCTGAAAGAAAAACATTGTAATAAAATAAAATTTATTCCCAATAAAGTAACATTTTGGCCAAAACATTGTAATAAAATAAAGTTTTATTATGTTCTTTTTATAACATCTTAAATTATTAAAAAAAAATCGTTGTCAATTTCAGAAACTATAATTTTATTAAATAAATTTAAGCTATTGATCGTTATTTCCCTGTTTACTAAACTGCACAAGTGCCGAATTTCATTATAAAGAACTGTATTCTTTCTTGCGACACACACAAAAAATCTTAATGGGTTTGCTTGATTGCTTTTTTTTTTTACTCTCCAAAGGCTCATAAAGATTTTTTAAATAAAAAAAAAGTAAATAAAAATCCCAGTGTACATGTTAAAAAATATTTCATGTCCATTTTAAGCTCCTTCTTTTTTTAATGACTGATTATACCCCATAGTCTTTTTACTTTAACTTTTGTTTCAAGTGCATGTTTTTGTTTGTTTTTCACATTTATTCATTAGATTTTTTGATTTTTTTTTGATATTCTAAATAATTTAATTAATCGATTTAAAAAAAAAATTTTTTTTCATTTTACAAATCACGCTTATTAATGATTTACACACGCGACAGGTCTGATCAAATTATTTTAGATAAACTGGTGCATTTTTATATATATATATATATATATATATATATATATATATATATATAATTTATTTAGATACTGTATATTACATAATTCAGCAATGTACCGCGGTTTCATCCAAAAGGGCAGATTTAGATATCTTTAGGAGATTTACTAAAGATGTCTAAATCTGCCCTTTTGGATGAAACCGCGGTAAATTGCTGAATTATGTAATATACAGTATCTAAATAAATTATATTAGCTCTCTTATATGATCGAGCACTTTATTTGATTTCTTTTCATATACAACCTGACACTATATATATATATATATATATTATATTCTTGGTAATTTTTCTCAGTTTTAATGAAGTCACATCTGTTCTCATTACAGTATCTTTACAGCTTATTGATTTTATTTTTATTTTTCTCGGCACTTGGATGAAGACATCCTTAACTAAAAAATTATTTTCATTATATCTATTTTTAAAAAAATGTTAAAATGCACACATTTTTTGCAAAGCATAAACAATGGTACTAATTTATTGGTAAAAGCCTAGTATAGTATCCATATTTTGTGAGCTCTGCGCATGCGTCAGAGTTCATTCATAAACAGTCGTAGTGAGTGAGTGATTAAAACTAGCGCACGCTCAATAGCGTAGGCAAGTAGCGCACGCTTTACAAATTTCTTTAAAAAATATGATGAATATACTTTACAAATTTTCTTAAATGATAAAATATACAAATTTCTTTAAAAAATGATAAAATATACAAATTTCTTTAAAAAATGATAAAATATACAAATTTCTTTAAAAAATGATTAAAATATACAAATTTCTTTAAAAAATGATAAAATATACAAATTTCTTTAAAAAATGATAAAAATATACAAATTTCTTTAAAAGATGATTAAAATATACAAATTTCTTTAAAAGATGATTAAAATATACAAATTTCTTTAAAAGATGATTAAAATATACAAATTTCTTTAAAAGATGATTAAAATATACAAATTTCTTTAAAAGATGATTAAAATATACAAATTTCTTTAAAAGATGATTAAAATATACAAATTTCTTTAAAAGATGATTAAAATATACAAATTTCTTTAAAAGATGATTAAAATATACAAATTTCTTTAAAAGATGATTAAAATATACAAATTTCTTTAAAAGATGATTAAAATATACAAATTTCTTTAAAAGATGATTAAAATATACAAATTTCTTTAAAAGATGATTAAAATATACAAATTTCTTTAAAAGATGATTAAAATATACAAATTTCTTTAAAAGATGATTAAAATATACAAATTTCTTTAAAAGATGATTAAAATATACAAATTTCTTTAAAAGATGATTAAAATATACAAATTTCTTTAAAAGATGATTAAAATATACAAATTTCTTTAAAAGATGATTAAAATATACAAATTTCTTTAAAAGATGATTAAAATATACAAATTTCTTTAAAAGATGATTAAAATATACAAATTTCTTTAAAAGATGATTTAAATATACAAATTTCTTTAAAAAATGATAAAATATACAAATTTCTTTAAAAAATATAAATATACTTTACAAATTTTCTTATATGATAAAATATACAAATTTCTTTAAAAAATGATTAAAATATACAAATTTCTTTAAAAAATGATAAAATATACAAATTTCTTTAAAAAATGATAAAATATACAAATTTCTTTAAAAAATGATAAAATATACAAATTTCTTTAAAAAATGATTAAAATATACAAATTTCTTTAAAAAATGATTAAAATATACAAATTTCTTTAAAAGATGATTAAAATATACAAATTTCTTTAAAAGATGATTAAAATATACAAATTTCTTTAAAAGATGATTAAAATATACAAATTTCTTTAAAAGATGATTAAAATATACAAATTTCTTTAAAAGATGATTAAAATATACAAATTTCTTTAAAAGATGATTAAAATATACAAATTTCTTTAAAAGATGATTAAAATATACAAATTTCTTTAAAAGATGATTAAAATATACAAATTTCTTTAAAAGATGATTAAAATATACAAATTTCTTTAAAAGATGATTAAAATATACAAATTTCTTTAAAAGATGATTAAAATATACAAATTTCTTTAAAAGATGATTTAAATATACAAATTTCTTTAAAAAATGATAAAATATACAAATTTCTTTAAAAATTATGATAAATATACTTTACAAATTTTCTTATATGATAAAATATACAAATTTCTTTAAAAAATATGATTAATATACGACTTTACACATTTCTTTAAAAAATGATTACTTTACAAATTCTTGATGATAAAATGAAATAAAACTTTTTTAATTCGTACAATATAATTTTGAAAATGAAAGAAATAAAATGAGATTCATTAGTTGAATAACAAATAAAATTGATAAATTAAGTCCAAGTTGTAATTAATTCCGAACCCCCTCACTACGACTGTTTATGAATGAACTCTGACGCATGCGCAGAGCTCACAAAATATGGATACTATACTCGGCTTTTACCAATTTATTTTGGTAGTTCAATAAGCCCCCAGATTATTACCCTTCAAAGTTTGTTGGAAATTAGAAAATTTGCTGTCTTGTGTGCTCGTCCATAAGCCAATTTTCAGTGTATAACTAAAAATGAAGGCTTCAAATGAATTAAAAATCCTTTATGAATGTAATATTATTTAAGTAAATGAAAACTTACCATACTGGAAGCAATAATTATTTGATCAAACCAGTGTTAGCATTGGGAAAATTCACAAAACATTTTAAGAACATAAAAGAAAAAAATTTGCAACACTGAAGCTCATCTTTGACTCTTCATATAAGATTCATTTCCACAACTAACACTTTGAATCTTAATTCATAGCGCAGTAAAGATGAAGCCTGATTTTTTTCCTTAGTAGTAAATTAAAAAAAAAAAACATGCAAATTTTGATCATGTAAAAACACAACTTTATAATAAAGCAGTAAAAACTTAATTTCATTTGCTAGTTTTCAACTTTTTTTTCTTTTTTGACAACCAATTTGAATAACCAATTTTTATTAAAAGAATAAGAGTTATTCCCCTTAGCTAATTTTTCTTTTAAGGTGACTTAAAAATTTCTACATATTAGAAAACTGTCGGATTGGATTATTTATCTTTTAAATTACAGCTAAGTCTGTTGGTCTATCGCAATTAATATGGTAATACCGTAAAATGTGTTAAAATGAAGCTGACATTCAGATCTATCCTGGCGGAGGCCTTAAATACAGAAAGTGTAATTAATAGAACGGTTTTCATTGGCTGATGCGGAGCAGGACCCGAAATCTGCTGTGCACGTAGTTCATAAGTGTTGACCACCCTCAGAGCATCTACAAGATGTATTTTCGAATTGATGTAACATTGCTTTACAGAATAGCAGTGTAGAAGACAGGAGTTGAAATAAATGCAAGATGAGCTTATTTTTTTATTTTAATGACAATTCTGAATTTGCATTAATAATTACTATATAACATGTGCACTGCTGCATGTTTAGTGGGGTGCATAGACCTGCAATGGGAGAAGTATTTATCTACGAGCAAAGACCACCCAAGAAATTGGCTGGCGTCTTTGAAATAATACCTTCTTGGATATTTAGGATTTATACTGAGAAATCGGACTACTTGAGATTCTACAGAATTCATGTCCATTACAAATAGACACTCTGCTCAGTAAGTTTTGTTTTTATGTCCAGTTATAAAACAACCCATCATTCTAAAGTGGTTTTGTTGTGTGGCTTACCCCAAATGACAGTAATATTTATATCTGCAAAACAAACAGAGGCGATTACTTTGGTCTGAGAGAGTGTGCCTTTAGGGAGCCCTAAAACTGTGTTCGGTTGAAAAATGTTTGTTCTGAGTCCAAGTATGTCGTTCGTATAGATACCAATTAACACTTACCGACTCCAATGTCCTATATCCTTTGGGCAAATATTGCTTTACTGAAGCAATATTTATATATAGAATTATTCACTCTCAGACTGACCGCCAATCAGAATTCATATAATGGACTTGCCCAACTTGACATAGTGGAGCAGTCCAGCTTCCATATAAACTGGCTTTTTGATTACTTGAGTCTTTACTTATCTTGCTGCTCAATTGGTCGTACAGTTGAGCCCTAATTATCATATTCTATAGTTTGGGAGAGAAAGCAAGTAACTTCTCAAAATTAAACATTTTTACTTGTTTTAAACTTTAGTTGTAATTTTGTTTCGAAGGCAAATCCTTTAGTTACAACAGTAACAGAGACAACGTGATTTACACTATGTCATTTACACCACGTGATTTACACTATGTCATTTACACCACGTGATTTACACTATGTCATTTACACCACGTGATTTACACTATGTCATTTACACCACGTGATTTACACTATGTCATTTACACCACGTGATTTACACTATGTCATTTACACCACGTGATTTACACTATGTCATTTACACCACGTGATTTACACTATGTCATTTACACCACGTGATTTACACTGTCATTTACACCACGTGATTTACACTATGTCATTTACACCACGTGATTTACACTATGTCATTTACACCACGTGATTTACACTATGTCATTTACACCACGTGATTTACACTATGTCATTTACACCACGTGATTTACACTATGTCATTTACACCACGTGATTTACACTATGTCATTTACACCACGTGATTTACACTGTCATTTACACCACGTGATTTACACTATGTCATTTACACCACGTGATTTACACTATGTCATTTACACCACGTGATTTACACTATGTCATTTACACCACGTGATTTACACTATGTCATTTACACCACGTGATTTACACTATGTCATTTACACCACGTGATTTACACTATGTCATTTACACCACGTGATTTACACTATGTCATTTACACCACGTGATTTACACTATGTCATTTACACCACGTCATTTACACCACGTCATTTACACTACGGCCAGTGTTAAAATTAAGCACCGAAGACAACGAACGGACGATCACGACCTGTGCATTGAATGCACACAACTGAATTCAAGAAACATTTATATACTCATCAGTTATAAAAAAAAAAAAAATTAATTGACATTTATATGGGAACATTCAAAGACTTCATATCAAGACAATAGAAACTTTGGTGACATTTTGCTTCTAACTCTATATTTTATGGGGATCAAAAAACATAAAAAGATCTGGGTCATACCAACTAATGCACACTGAACAATAAAATCATTTGCTATGTTATAAATTAGAATTAATCTCGGCCAAATGCTCATGTCGTAATAACTTATTTTATTTAAGACTCTCCGGAGTTTCTGTACGCCATTTGTGATCCTGACGTGGCCCAATGTTCAAGTGGGGGGTCACTATTTTCGGTAACGGGTTTATTTTTTATATGGAAAAAAAAATGCTGTGCTTAATATAGGGTTTAAAGTTGTTTTTTACAAAAATGTCCAAGTTGAAAACTTCAATGACTGAAATACCAAAGAAATGTTTGCCCTATTATCAAATTGTGGTTTCTGTCTGTTTTGAAATGGTTCAAATCTGAAGAGTTTGTTTTTATTATTAATTTACTAAGAAAAGAAAAATGTAGTGTGATCTTTTAATGTGTCATGAATCCTTAAGGTTAAATGTGTTAGTTGTTGAAATGAAACTTATATGAACAAAGTGGCGCTTCCGTCCGGTTTTTGCACATTTGGGTTGAGGGCAATTTAATTTGCTTTTTAAACCGTCTTCGCTGGTTCGGGCATGTTGAGAGAAGCAAGGGGTATATCAGCACTTGCAGGGACCTAAGGCTGGACAGCAAAAAGAAAGCTGGGTGTGCTAACAAGACATGGAAAGAAACCATCAAGCAAAACCGTAAACAGTGGCAAATTGATATAGTCAATCGCCACAATGGTGAGCACTGGAGACTTAGCATAAGGGCAGCCAAACAACGTCGAACCTCTTGTCAAAAGGAAATATAGACGATACACCTGGATAGTGAGTGATTTAGACTGGTTTGATTTAATAATTATTGCTCCCATTATGATTAATTTTCGTTTACCACAAGACGACATTACATTTGTAAGGATTTTTCACTTTGAGGCCTGCATTTTTAGTTATACACCGTGAAAGTTAGGCTTAGAGACCAATAGCACGCAAGACAATAATTCTTTAATTTCCAACAAACTTTGAACAGTGATAATTTGGTGACTAATTGTGCTACCAAACTAAATTTGGTATCATTGTTTATCTTTTGCAGAGATCAATTTGCCAACTAAAGTTTTTAGATATAATGGAAATAAAATTTTGGTTTGGTGAGGATATGTTTAAGGAACAATTCATAAAAATGCTCTTTATTTTACAGATGTATTAATAAATATTGTAACATGTCAATCAGTAAGTCTCTGGCCTGACACATAGACGTTGTCACTAATATAAAAAAAATCCATGATTTTTATAAAGTGCTAACCTTCAAATTGCACCTGTCAATATTTGAGCTCAATCTGATTTAGTTTACAAATTACAGTTATTTAAGTGAAGCCACTGTTGCAAATTTTCAAAACGATGGAAAAATCTGAATTTCGTGTGTAAATAAAACATTACTTTCTGATGGGGAAAAATACCGTTCAAGCAAAAAGATGATTTGATACGTGTTATTCGGACTTTTATCCTTCGGAAACAATGGTTAAGAAGTGGTATGCTGACTTTAAACATGGTCGCATAGGCACAAATGATGCTAAATGCTCAAGTCGCCTAAATTTGGCAGTTGTCCCGGAAAATATGAAAACTCTGCTAACTTGTTTTGGTCGATCATAAATTAAAGTTGCGTGAGATAGCAGAGGAGTTGGAGATATCAGTAGGCGAAGGTGTATTCACCCATTTTGCATGCACGTTTGTCAATGAGAAAGCTGTGCTCAAAGTGGGCATCGCATTTGCTGAGTCTATCAAAAACAACACGTCACCGATTCAGAGCATTGTTTGCAACTGTTTCACTTATTGGGTGATGTGTTAGATTCAAAAAATCCATTAGTCACAATAATTGGTTTGCTTTTTCTTGTTTTAAATTAGAACAGATACTTCAACTCGTGGCTGCATACACTATCCCTGTGAGGGGAGGTGGTGCCCCTCGGCAATCATAAGAATAGCAAATTCTCATGAAATCAACTCTTTAAAAATGGTTTTAATTTTTTTAGAAAGTTTTGCAAAGTAAAAACTTATTTTACTTATTTTTTTTGTTTTTTTTTTTATAAAATACTTCTGCATCTATATAATAAAAGTGTGTGCATGTCTGGTGTGTTTCATGGTATGAAGAATAGAGGGTAGAACGAATAAGGTGAAAAGAATAGTAAAACAGAAGGGAGTAGTCACGAGAGGGACAGAAATGCTGTAAAAAGTAAGCATCAATCAACAATCATGTATGCATATTTAATTTTTATGAGCAAAGAAGGGGAGGCTTAATATTAACAATAAAAATTTCTTCTAATAGACACCAAAAATTCTCTTTAGAAATTAGGGGAAAAAATGGCACACCATCTCAACTTAAAGTTATGCATGTTGAGAGAATTAATTTGACTAATATTTTATTTGCCTTTTATTTTTTTAAGTTGGAAATTTTAAATTCTGCTTCAAAATGTCTTTAAAAAAAAAAATGTTTTAAGTTTGCTGATTGTAAACAATGTATTTTAAAAAACGAAATCTATTATCTTCATAAATTTTGTTTACTTTAAGAATTTCAAAAATATTTACATGGTTAGAAAGATAATAAAAATAACATCTTTCTTGTTTCTGAATTTTTGAGATGAGGATTGATATGTGTTGTTTGGATTGTTCGGACTACTGTTTTCATCTTCGGTGTTATTTATTAATACAAAAATGGAAACAACTCGACGCTGTTTGCGTTTCATAAACACATCACACATTTTGAATTCTAACGACATTGATTTGTTGGAAAAAAGAACAAAAATATTCTTTCCATCATTCAGCAATAAGAGCCATTGTCAAGATACACCTGAAGACGGTTGGAGGTTACATCGGCCGAAACGTTGTGAAAATACCCAAGATGAGAACCGAAGTCTAAACAATCTAATAGATAAGATCTTTCGTGACTAACTTTTCGTCGAATTAAAAAAAATTTCAAATGTTTAATTACTTTTATTTCTATTTAATTGAATCTTATCTTTTTCTCATGATTAATTTCGTTTCAATGATTTCAAGTAGTGAATAGGAATTAAATTGCAAAGCAATAGTGAGTGTGTAAAGCCAGTTGTTATTTAGTTGTAGGATGTCTTCAAACAAAAATAATGAACTATTTCTGTTTTTATTGTGACTGAGAACCTGGGTGTGCCGGGTTCGAATCCAGTTCGTTCCACAGAAGCGCTTTCATTAAACCCCACACCTGACCTTGTGTCTAACCTCCCCTTGAGAGGAGGTAAATCAAATGCACATCTATTGGTATTATTTGAATTATTCAGACTCGACTACTTTTATCTTGCTTGTTGCATTCCCAACATTTCAGCCAATGTAACCTTCAAACTTTCAAACCTGTACGGAATTTCCAACTGAACCTTTTATTTAATCCAGAGGTAGATTGTTCTCATTCCATCAGGTTGATGGTTCAATCCTTGCTACAGTCGATAACTAGGAATAACTTAAAGTAACACTTTTACTGTCATGACTGACAGGATAAGAACAATATACCTCTGTGGATTAAACAAAGGGTTTAGTTCAAAATTCCTGAGTTCAACATAAAAGTTCCTAAGTTTGAAAAGATGCCGCTTTAGAAAGTCTGGGGTTACATCAGCCGAAATTTTGTGAAAATAACTAAGATAAGCAGAGGAGGAATACAATTTATAAATTCTAATGTAAAAAAAATTCTGAAATGTTAATTGGTTTTGTCTTTTTTTTTAAATCAAAACTCCCCCAAATGCAGAAAGTGTTCTATCTCATCAGAAATGGTTTTTCATTTTTGTTAAGTGTTATAAATATTTTTATTTCTCTTCCGTTAAAAAAAAAAAAAAAAAAGGAGAGAGAATTGTAAATTTATCTCTGGTTTTCTTTGATCTCACTGCATGGTTCAAGGCCACAAAAAAGGAGATTATTATTGTGTGTGACTGGGATTTATTAATTGCTATTTTTTCCCCCATTTTCAGGCAGATATAAAGTTGAAATATTTGACCGCAACATAAATGACTATGTTCCCACTGTTTATGGATTGGGAGTGCATGTGGAAATCCGAGATCCAGAAGACAAAGTGATAATGTCTCGGGTAAGATCTTGTGTGAATAAAGTGTTGAACTTAGTTCTTCTCTGTTCACACCTTCGGACATTCGGCTGTCCACAGGAATCGGTGTTTGTAGTTGTACCTGCGTTCTTTGTAAATGCTCTTAAATTCTTTATCAAGTAGCACACACTCTTTCAGAATTTCAAATTTGTTCGGTTTTGTTTTAAAAAAAAATTTTTTTTTTATAAAATATTTTTTTGATACGATTTATTTTTGAAAATTTGAAATGATTTCATGAGTGGATTAAAAACGCTGGAAATTTCTATATCTCTATCTAACTAATTTTTCACAAATTTATATTTTTTTTAACAAACTTATTTGATTTTTAGTACTGCGGTTGAGTTTGCTATGTAAGTTTAAAGTCTCTAATTATAAAAAAAAATTGTGAGAAAAAAAAATTAATTTCATACAGGGTGTTCAGTATTTAAGTTTAATGTAAAATGGTTCCTCTGAACGAAATTCAAAAAGGTGTTTGAAAATGATTATTTGACAGTCGAAAAATCAAATCAAATTGGCTGACCATTTTAAGATGGAAATTTGATGCTTAATTGATAATACGCCGTCTTTTATCATTTTATAAAGTCTTATCTAAAAGAATTTTAAAAGCCGTAAAAAAAATTATTGCCGCAAACTAGGTACAGATTCTGTCAGGGATATTAACTTCATTAATACATTGGGGGGGGGGGTTATAAACGCACTCTTCTCTCCATCCACGGGTAATATATGGCAGAGGTAATTTATTTACAAGAGGTATTGTGCTCATATTAAAATGAAAAAACTGACTAAACAAATAAATTTTTGTTAGATGGTTAAATGTTTACCATTTAAAAAGAAAAAAGAAAAGTGAATGCTATTATTAGTGATGTGTTTTTAAGAGCAAGTTCAAAGAATGCAGTTGATAAAACCTGCTTGCCACAAGATGCATTTATTAATCTACTAACTGTGCATGAGACTGTTCATCCAAGTCGCTTCCAGCTACTCGCAGGATTCTTTCTCCGTGCCCCATTTTGTTTTTGCACCACTTTTGCTTCCTATTCTTAAGATTCTAGTCGTTTCTAACTTACTCTTCCTTCCCTATTTACAAACCGTTCCTTGCAGGCAAGTACAAAGTTCAGGTGTTTGATCATGCTGTCAAGGATTATATGCCGCCTGTACAAGATATTGGAATGCATGTGGAAGTTAAGGATCCGGATGATAAGATTGTACTGTCACGGGTGAGTTTACCCCACACATACACTCATATTACGATGAGGTCGTTTCACTCCACTGCCCAACTTTTTTTTTTATATGATAATTATTTCGTAATTTTTTTTTTTTTAATTTTTACTGCTGGAAATGGTAGCACTTTTTATTTTATTTTTTACTGCTAAATAGTACTTACAACTAGTAAGAATTAAATTAAAAAGCTTGTTCGGTAAGAGTGGTAAGCACGGTTTTATAACCATATATATATATATAACAAACTCAACACATATTGGATAATAAATTTATTTCGGCCTTTTTTTTCCCCCCCTACATTTATCGTAACTCTTTTTCAGAAAAAACGAAATTTATATTTTTCCAGAACAATGACAAACGCACACACATGAATAAATGTGAAAGTTCCTACTGTCGGCCAAGGAAAGAGTCTATCAGGCATGTATGCACAGTGTGATGTATGCAAGTGAAATCTGGCTAGTGAGGGTTGAGGATATGCGTTGCGTGGAGAGAAATTGATATGAGAATGATACAATGGACGTGTGATGTGAGTCTTAAAGACAGGCTTAGATCTGATGACCTCAGAGGAAGATTAAATTTAGACAGTATAAGGAGATGTGTGCAAGAGATTTTGATAATATTGCTATGTTGAAAGAATAGATGAATACTTGAGTTTGTAGATGGGGAAGGCCATGGAAAACTTGGGAGGAAGTGATAAGGATGGATTTGAGAAAAAAGAGAATAAATAAAAAACCTGGTCAGAGATAGGTTAGTTTAGAAGTTAATTTCTAAAAGCCGTCCAATACATGTCAGCATGTAAAACAGTCATTAAACTGAATATGAGGAAATTTGGAGCCATCCTAAGTAAAGGAATGATATCACAGTATAATGAAAAACAAATTAATGTGTTTTTACATCAGTGTATTTTTGCTGCCTGCTTTGTCACCAACGTCCGGCGGCTTGATCATGACGAAGGCGGCAACGGCAATCAAGGTGGTGTCGGGCAGCATCTCCGGGAAACCGAGGAGAGATAACGCACACATGGCACGTTCTCGTAAGCGACGCCTCCAAAGTGTTTAACAGTTGCATAAACACCGTCAATTCACCAGGGACTCCAAAATGTACCCATAACTCAGCTCATATCATTCACTTTCATTTAAAATCAACTTTTATCACGGTAAATCTAAATTTATCTCACCATAGAAATATTTATCCTAAAAATCTCCTATTTTCCAATAACGTTCGTACAAGGCAAAAAAAAAGCTTTTTTTTTGTGTTTATAAGATGTACAAGTGACCCGATGGGTCACAACCATCACCACTAATTATTCTACTTTGGTTTCATTTGAAAGTTTATAAGCTGACATATCTTTTAAGACATTCTTCTTGCATAACTAAAAATGATAAATCTCTTTACTTGTACAGCTAGTTACAGCATAGTTTTAATTTTCTAAATTAAAATGGCTTTTTTTGTAGAAACTATTTTCTAAATTAAAATGGCTTTTTTTGTAGAAACTATTTTCTAAATTAAAATGGCTTTTTTTGTAGAAACTATTTTCTAAATTAAAATGGCTTTTTTGTAGAAACTATTTTCTAAATTAAAATGGCTTTTTTTGTAGAAACTATTTTCTAAATTAAAATGGCTTTTTTTGTAGAAACTATTTTCTAAATTAAAATGGCTTTTTTTGTAGAAACTATTTTCTGGATGAATCTTTTTTTTTCTCTCCCCCCCCCCCCCTCCAAAAATCCTTTTTGAATAGAAAAGTAGTGTAAACAAAATGTGGTGTTTTTAATTTCCCCGTCCGAAATTGCGATGAATATTTGTCTTAATTTGATGATTTGCTTAGCTGAATGTTTAGTGTTTGTCTGGAGTCGTTGTATATTTTATTACGTCGTTGTGTACGAAAACCTCGGTGTGAT
The DNA here is from genome assembly GCA_963556195.1 of Sepiola atlantica. NCBI lineage: Eukaryota > Metazoa > Mollusca > Cephalopoda > Sepiida > Sepiolidae > Sepiola > Sepiola atlantica. The sequence goes on along the minus strand of OY744523.1, from coordinate 54,534,593 downwards.
TATTTCAGCTTCTTTTGCCTTTGTCTGTAGATGAATGCATTTCTGTTAAATATTTAATTATTTTTTTCCATATTTTCCCTCAATATTTTGTAATCCTTTTTAGTTTCGATTTTTTTTTTTTTTTCCTTTTGTGTTATTTTGTCATCCTTTTTAGTTTAGATTTTTTTTTTTTTTCCTTTTGTGTTATTTTGTCAGACTTAAGTTTGAAGATGTGAATTTTTGCTCGTGTTGCTCATCATAAATTGTAAATGATTACATTTTATTTTCCAACCTTTTGTCCGAATTCCTATTCTAATAATGTAGAAGCTTTTTCTTTTCCAGTAATCAATTAATGCATTAACCCAATGGCTTTCTATGCTCCCGGCCACTTCATGACGCAGGTGTATTGACAAATGTTTTTTTTTTTTTTTTTTTTTTTTTTTTCAGATTTTTTAAAGATTTTTTCTGGATACTTTAAATAAAACAAACTGAGGAATATCTTTTTGATGTACTTACCTGTCACGGGTTGAATATATCATATACCAAAAAGCACGTAAATTAATCAAGTAGTTTTTATTTTATGAAAGAAAATTAAATCTTAACGAATAACGTGAAAATATGTCCTCATTAAGGCTTATTATGAATTTCGGTTATCTCCCTTGAATATCACTTGAATAACTCATAATGGAGGACATATTTCCACGCTATTCGTTATTTGATGAAATTAGTTTTTCTCTTATAAAATAAAAACTACTTGATTAATTTACGTGCTTTTTGGTATATGATATATTCAGCCCATGACAGGTAAGTACATCAAAAAGATATTCCTCAGTTTGTTTAATTTAAAGTATCCGCTAAACTGTAAAAGCACCGAAAATATATAGAATAACATTTTGACCCATATCTGAGGATAAGATGGGTTGACAATAAATAAATGAAAATACATATTTTTGTTGTGGAAACTGATTAAATGAAACAAAGAGGTATTAAGATGTCTGGTAAAAGGGTAATCCGGCATAACGATCGAGACCTCAAAAAAGAGCATTTGTACGTTTGGCTTTAGTAGGTATGGATGTCCAAAAAGACAATCAGAAAAAAAAAGAAGAAAAAAAACACACACAACCGAGATTTACAATGATGCGCAAGGCAGTGAAATATACCAGTACGCATTGCATTACGATGTTTTTGATTTTCCGTACTAGATTATGTCCATTGTTTGTATTATGAAGTTTAAACAAATAAATTATTTGTAAATAGAAGAAATACATGAATTTTGGACAAGAACAAATTTTCTTTAATAAATATGTTACGTAAACATAAAACAGTTCAAGACTTTTTTTAAATAAGATTACTAAATTTCTAATTACAAAATTCCATGACGTTAATTTTAACTTTTTTAATATTAATAAAAAAATTTGTATGTAAAAAAAAACAAAAAAACATTTCTTTGAGTTTTCTAAATTCATATTTTTGGACACATACACATTTTCAAGAAATGTCTAATGAAAAAATTCCATGAAGTTAATTTTATTTAATTTTTTTAATATTTAAAAAAAAAAAAACTATTTGTAAAAATTAATAAATTCCATGTTAACTTTATGTAATGTATTTATTTAATATTACTTTTAAAAAGTTATTTCCACTATTAAATATTTCCTATTAAGTTTTCCTTGTGTGTTGACCTAGATTTTTACTGAGATTTACCAATATTCTGAGTGTTTTTTCGGACATCCATACTTACAAAAGCTAAACATACAAATTCTATTTTTGGAGGTCTCGGTTGTTATGCCGGATTACCGGTAAAGGATATGATCCATATATGTATTTTCATTTATTTATCGTTCAACACATCTTCTTATCTTCAGATATGAGTCAGAATGTAATTCTATGTATTTTCAAATATAGTTGACTTAATTTCCTTAAAAAATCTCTGAAAATCAAACATTTGTCAATAGGCCTCCAGCCGTGCTTCGCAGCTGCACCATGAAGTGGCCTGTAGTATAAAATTCCATGATTAACCTGGTTTTTAATTTAATACCTTCAGCATTTTAAACTGCTGTACATATTAAATATATATATATTTTTTTTAACATTCTAATTTATGGAAGAAGCAGCTGGAAAAAAAGGAATCAGTTGGAACAAAAAAATCTGACTTTAGTGTCAGGGTTTTTATAATTTAATTTTTTTTAATTTAGACTACCTCTGTCATAATCTGATAGTAAATAATTTTCCTAATATTTTTTGGTAGATTTTTTCATGATGGCTCCAATAATTCACTGTAGATTAGTTTTCCCTGGTCAAAAAATGGTATCATCTGCCCCGATTATCGTGAAGGGGGGGGGGGGGGATAATGAATACTCTGTGTGATAAGCTTAAATTGATGCTTTTTCTTTCTCTTCGTCTATGATTTGCATGTTTCTCAATAGTTTCTTTCATTTTTTCCTTCTCTGAATTTTCAGATTGCATGTCAAATTCACAATTGACACTTTCACCATTCTCGCTGCCATTTCATGATTCTCCGTTTTCTCATTACAAGCATGTCAAAATGCAGAGAAGTTCTATTAATTATTTTTCTTCTTTAACGGCTTTTCTTTGATAATTTAAAAAATATATATATATATATATATATATATAGCATAAAACATAGGCATACGTCTAAAAGCACAGGATGCAGAATACAATAATAAAATAAAAATCAAGACAGATTTTTTCTTTTCTCATTTTAAATATTATATATTTGTATTTTAGCGAAATTTAAATACAAATATATAATATATATTTAAGATGAGAAAAAAAAAATCTGTCTTGATTTTTTTTTTATTATTGTATTCTGCATCCTCTGTGCTTTTAGGTGTATGTTTATATTTTATGCTAAATTTCTTAAAATCTGCTTTAAAAGAATATGAAAAAAAAACAATCTTTAATATATATATATATTACTAGCTGGCTTTGCCGGTTTGCTATCGCTGTGCAAAGTTCACTTCTTGAAACATTAATTTTAAATAATAAACATTTCATTAATTTGTTGTAAACATGAAACAAAATCTTTCTCATTTATTCTTATAGATAGATTAACATTTTGGTACAAATGTATTTATCTTTTAAATTTGACTGTAAAAAAGGAAAAGAAATCAATTTGCCTTTTCACTTGCAATTTAGAAATAGATCGCAACTTGTTTTAAGTCAAGTCGTCTCGCTAAAGAAAGGAACATTTGATCGCAAATGCTAAATATTTCTCCAGGAAATATGACAAAATTGTAAAACAGAACTACTTGTTGTATTAATATCAAAAAAATTATTGAATTCAAAAATAACAATAATAAAAAATCGAAATGAATGTATGCAAAAGTTTTTTCTACCTATCCTAATGTTAATATAACATCAAAACGGTTTATGCTTATTGAATTCTGATGCATAACATTTTGTAATGCCGTGTATATAGTAACCTACAAACACCCATAAACAGCTTTAGGTATTCCTAATTTGCATATTTATTGTTTAAACAGTTTCTAATAAATCAATATTCTGTAATATACATTTGTAATTTGTATTGTCATATTTTCTTATATGTATGCGATAGTTTCATCGATAGTAAAACGTCTGTCGCTGGGATGCTGAAAACATACTACACTTTAATCTTAACTAAGGAACTATAAAAATGTTTTTATGGTTAGGCATTTTTAAATGAAGGAGAAAAAACCTGATTTAATCTATTGTCTTTTACTGGGAATGGTTAGGGTTAGGGAATGGGTAGTGTATTATCGGTTCTGTTTTCATAAGACCATCTTCTCCTTTCGGGGGGTGGGGTAGTTTCTTTTCTGTTGCCATGATACCATACTCACAGGCATTACCTTTTATGATACTCTCCCAAGCATTACCTCCTTTTTATGTAGCAGTACAGTATATGTTCGTTCCTCATACGCTACCATCCTCCCAGGGTTACCGTCTCCTTTTGTCATATCCTCCCAGGCATTAACTCCCAGGGTGGGGTGGGGGGTGTAGTGTTCGTTCATGATATCCTCTCAGTCATTACCTCCTCCCTATGGGGTCAGTGTATATAGTTCGTTCACCATATTATCTTCTCGGCCTAGCAAACCAACTTGAAATAGGGAGTTATGACTTTATCGTTAATGCGAGAAATGTGCCCAACTTTCGCATTACACACACACACACACACACGTGTATATTACACACACACGTGTATATATTACATACACACACACACATATATATATATATATTACACACACACATATATATATATATTACACACACACACATATATATTACACATACACAAACATATACATATATTACACGTACACACACATATACATATATTACACACATTAGAAGAATATTCATCCTAGAACAGGTAAAATTAATTCCTCTAACAGAACAATTAAAATCGAGATATAATGCTATTAAACCTTATGTTTAGAATCCTTATTCCAATTTTGATCAAAATCCATTACATGATTTTGATTCTAGAAAATATCTAAAGTTTAAAGGGTCTTAAAAAGAAATTGAAATTCAGAGAATCTTACTTAATTGGTGTCTAATGACTAGGTATTAAATTCAATGTAAATCTGAAATATTTGAATTTTCAAATGGGAGGTTGTACCCATATTATGCCCCTAAAACCCATTAAAATAGTCTAAAAGAAACTGGGGCTTCCAACCCTTATTTTACTTCCTTTTGCATAAAATTAAACTAAATATAGCCCACTGTACAATCCCTTATGCCTAACTGCTGTGTTCCAAAATTAATAATGATCAGTTAGTGTAGGAATGAATTATGTATACACAAATATAGAAACATACCTTTATATTAGATAGAGATTTTAAAATTGCATGTCTTTATATATATTTTTTTTTTCTTTGATTAATTTGGACGACTATTCTCATCTTGGTTGTTATATTCACAACGTTTCGACCGAGGTAACCTCGAACCTTCTTCAGCTGCTTCTATTCGAACTAGGAAATCTTTTAATTCTCGACTTTGAAAAGATTTCCTTGAAGGTTTGAGGTTACATCGGTCGTTGTGGATATAGCAACCAAGATAAGAATAGTAGTCCAAATTATCAATCCTCATCTTAAAACTTCCAATCTGCTATTTGTTATTTTTTCTTTCAGACTTATGCGGCTGAGGGCAGATTTACTTTCACATCTCATTCGGCTGGTGAACATCTTGTATGCCTCCACTCCAATTCTTCAGCTTGGTTTTCAAGTGGACAGTTGGTAAGTCACAGACTTTAGTTTAAGTGCAGTTTCAATACCGAATGTTTTTTCCTTCACAGCAATATACTTCAGTAAAGATAGTTTGTCATGTGCAATTGTTTAGGAAGGATGACCTTAGGGTCAGCTAGAACCGCTTATGAAAATTAAACAGTTGACTAATTAGCTAAACACATAACATAGATATTTAAAAATTTTAATTAAATTCAGTTACTGACAGAATTTTACCTATGCTAAACTTCATGTAAGCCCCTCCCCTATTTCTTAGGACCTAAGATCCCTTGTTCTCACGATGAAGATGGTCCAAAAGCAATTGTAGTTAGGAGATGCCGCTAGTAAAATGGAAAGACGTGGCCTGACAATCTGGGTGTGCCAAGTTTCGAATCCAATCGATTTCATGACACTGCTTTCATTTACAGATGTTGGCAACCTTCCTGTGGTTCCTTTTGTAAGTATCTGATTCTGGAAAGAACTGGGAAAACCAATGCCAACAACAAAATCGAGCGAATCAAAAAAAGTTGTGCGATGCTGATTCGCACAAATTTTCTTTAATAGTAAAAAGAAAATTTGGCACTCGATTTAGTTAATGTGAATAAATTCTAATTTCACGTTAAAAATTATGAATAATTAAAGAATACACCAGTCTCTTGTTAGGGCTCGCGAGAAAATCTCTGCGTTGTTTGTGGTCAATTTATTCATGCGATCCAGTCACAAGGAAAAGATGGTGACCCACACCTAGTCACAAGGAAGAGATGGTGACCCACACCCAGTCACAAGGAAAAGATGGTGACCCACACCCAGTCACAAGGAAAAGATGTTGACCCACACCCAGTCACAAGGAAAAGATGTTGACCCACACCCAGTCACAGGGAAAAGATGTTGACCCACACCCAGTCACAGGGAAGAGATGGTGACCCACACCCAGTCACAAGGAAAAGATGGTGACCCACACCCAGTCACTGATAAGCCAAAATGAAGCCACTCGAACGATCACAAAGGGGTGACAATATGTCTTAACCGTTTCAAGACTAAATTTGTTAAAATTAAGACCAACTTTCATTGAAATGCAACTTGAAACTGCCATTAAAATCCCCACGGTGAAGAGGAATTGAACAAGCTCATCGTAGTAAACACACTAAGATACTAAACGCTGAACACAATATTTGGTTTATTCAGACTATTGTTCTCATCTTGAGTTTTATTTTCACGTTTCGGCTGATGTAACCTCTGACCTTTTCAGGTGTTTTTTCTAGAACTTGGGAATCTGCACGGAATTTTGAACAAAACTTTTTATTTAATCCACGGAGATAACATGCTCACATTCCATCAAGCAGAAGTCCTAAGTAATTCGCAATTGTAGAAAAATGTCGCTAAGAACTGAATTTTACTTAGTACTTTATCCGTTACGCCATGGGTTCTTGTGGACAATTCTAGTATGAATTTTGGAAGCCTCTCCGGTCGATGTAACCTCCGACCTTGTAGAACTCAGGAATCTTTCTCTCAAACTCTGAGATCTCAAACGGAACTCTTTATTTAATCCCCGGGGGTAGCATGCTCTCATTCCGTCAGCTATGGATTAAATTCCGTGCAGATTCCCTAGTTTGATAGAAAGATTTCAGAGTTCTACAAAATACACTTGAAGAAGGTCAGAGGTTACATCGTCCGAAACGTTGTGAAAATAATACTCAAGATGAGAACAATAGTCTCATATTATCAATCATCTTTATTGTGATGGTGGCTGCCCACAGCAGTTGAAACACTGGTGACTTGTATGCGGTGGAAAGGGGGCAGTGGCTATCTTAAACAAGCAGTTGCAGACAGACATTCAGGACAACAAAATGAATTGCATCTGGTTATGTAAATGATTCTTTTTGCTGACCAATCAATTACATTTTGGACTACATATAAGCAGGCATGTTTCGCTTATGCAGTCGGTTAGTTTAACGACGAGCCTGTCACTCAGTTCTAGTCATAACTTCTGCAAAATCTCAAGTGGCTCACACTCACAGCATGGAACCTCGTATTCAAGAAGACATTTTTGGGGGGGGAGAGCCAGAAGCTCTCTCGTGTAGTCTTTTCTCTTAGCTAAATATTGTCCGTTTGCAGCATGCATCTATGCACCCCACTAAATATGCAGCATTGTGCGAATTTACAAAAATGCAAGCTATTCCCTGATCCAGTTTAATTCACTATAAGCAACTCCTTTAAAATGTGTTTTGTGACAAAATCGAGTCGACTTTTATCTTTTCTACTTTTATCTTTTCTACTTTTATCTTTCCTACTTTTATCTTTCCTACTTTTATCTTTCCTACTTTTATCTTTCCTACTTTTATCTTTCCTACTTTTATCTTTTCCTACTTTTATCTTTTCCTACTTTTATCTTTCCTACTTTTATCTTTCCTACTTTTATCTTTCCTACTTTTATCTTTCCTACTTTTATCTTTCCTACTTTTATCTTTCCTACTTTTATCTTTCCTACTTTTATCTTTCCTACTTTTATCTTTCCTACTTTTATCTTTCCTACTTTTATCTTTCCTACTTTTATCTTTCCTACTTTTATCTTTCCTACTTTTATCTTTCCTACTTTTATCTTTCCTACTTTTATCTTTCCTACTTTTATCTTTCCTACTTTTATCTTTCCTACTTTTATCTTTCCTACTTTTATCTTTCCTACTTTTATCTTTCCTACTTTTATCTTTCCTACTTTTATCTTTCCTACTTTTATCTTTCCTACTTTTATCTTTCCTACTTTTATCTTTCCTACTTTTATCTTTCCTACTTTTATCTTTCCTACTTTTATCTTTCCTACTTTTATCTTTCCTACTTTTATCTTTCCTACTTTTATCTTTCCTACTTTTATCTTTCCTACTTTTATCTTTCCTACTTTTATCTTTCCTACTTTTATCTTTCCTACTTTTATCTTTCCTACTTTTATCTTTTCCTACTTTTATCTTTCCTACTTTTATCTTTCCTACTTTTATCTTTCCTACTTTTATCTTTCCTACTTTTATCTTTCCTACTTTTATCTTTCCTACTTTTATCTTTCCTACTTTTATCTTTCCAACTTTTATCTTTCCTACTTTTATCTTTCCTACTTTTATCTTTCCTACTTTTATCTTTCCAACTTTTATCTTTCCAACTTTTATCTTTCCAACTTTTATCTTTCCTACTTTTATCTTTCCTACTTTTATCTTTCCTACTTTTATCTTTCCTACTTTTATCTTTCCTACTTTTATCTTTCCTACTTTTATCTTTCCTACTTTTGAGTGCAGTAGAAAACAAGTCAGACTTTTTTTTCTTTCTGTAAATTTGTCGAGTCTTTTTCTTTGCTAACCCTGAATGTTCTTTTAATCTCCTCCTCCTCCCACAGAGAGTTCATCTTGATATTCAAGTAGGAGAGCATGCAGTTGATTATCAACAAGTGCAGACGAAGGATAAACTAAGTGAACTTCAGTTGCGAATCCGACAATTGCTCGATCAAGTTGAACAAATCACAAAAGAACAAAATTACCAAAGGGTAAGTCATTTTCATTATTTCTACAGCGAGAGATGATCGAATCTTATGCAATTCCTAGCAAGAATGTCTGGGGTATCTTAGCGTTTATCCAACTACCAAAAAGCTGCACATCTCCCAGCGACACCGCTTCGAACAAAACACGTGTTATCGCTAAATTACTCTCTCCCCCTTCACTTTCTTGTTCAAGGCTTTTTATGTACGACAGGTGATTCTTTGTTTACTTCAGGGGGTGTCGGCTTTTCTCATTATTTTTTCCTCTTATAGAGAACATATCATTAACCATTCTAGATTTTTTTTTATGTTTCCGATAAACTCTTATAACAAAAGTTTTCAAAATTTCTTTTCAGTAACCACAAATCATCCATTTTTGACCATTTAATAGATTAAAATGGCGGATTTGCGTTTACTATTATGAAGTAGTAATTCTGTCGACTTTTTGGCTTGAATTAATTGCAATGGTCAGGTATTATAGTTCGTTTGTGTTCATGAACAAAAAAAAATTTTTAATGAAAGAACCATAATTTTAACTATCAAGAATTTGTAGAGAAAATGTTTTATCAAGCCAAAGATTCATGAAAAAATGTTTTCAAGTTTGCCTATGTTTGTTTTTGTTTTCGTTTTTTCCCCCATTTTTGTGATGTTTATTATTTTTTTTATTTTTATTCTCCATATTTTTTCATTCCAGTACCGAGAGGAAAGATTCCGCTTGACAAGTGAGAGTACCAACCAACGTGTGCTGTGGTGGTCAGTAGCCCAAACAATTATCCTTCTCATCACGGGATTTTGGCAAATGAAGCACCTGAAAAGTTTCTTTGAAGCAAAGAAACTTGTTTAAGATTGGCTGTTTATATAAAAAAAAAAAAATCCCATCCTTCACACCTTTTTTGTTTTTGTTTCCTTTTTTTTTTTTTTTTTTTTTTTTTTTTTTTTTACTTAGTATATTTAATTTAATTTTTTAATTTAATTTTTTTTTTTTCTCATTCTTTCCCTTCTACTCCTTGTTACCCCCTCCTCTTCTACCTCTCTCTCTCTCTCATCTATTTCTACAAAATTCATTCAACTTTGGTTTGGGGGCTAATCTTTCTAAAGATAAGTTTCTTTTTCTTTTTCTTTCTCCCTCTCTCCTTCCTTTTGGGTCCCAGTCTCTTTCATCTGACATGAGTCATAATTTTGTATACTCATCCTTCATTGCTTGTAAAATGGTTTATATATTAAAATATGTAAGACCCTTTTCACCTTATTCAAATTTGTTATGTTTGTTTCGTTTGAAAGCTAAAATTGTGTAAAAGTGTTTTGTTTACTTATTGTATGAGCTCTTGTGTCGGTTGGGAACTTTTGTATGGAAATATTTTCATTTCCGAAACTAAAAGCTGCTTATAAGTCAAGCTTGGATTTTCAACTTTTAAAACTAACCCCAACCCCATATTATAAAATATATTAAAAATATATAAAATTTTCAACTTAATAAAACAAACCCCCACCCCCATATTAAAAATTGGACATTCACTATTTCAACCTATAGACTTGTTGTTGTGAACAATTTTTTATTGTCCACTCCCCAGCAAGTGTTGTCAACTTTCACAGCTAGATAATAAAAAAAAATGACATATTAATGAATTCTGAATTGATTCACTGGCAGAAATATTTTGAGAGCTGTGTGACAGGAGGGATATCCTGTTGGATGTCCAACCGGGGTGGGGTATAAATTCAGTTTTTCGAGCTATGGTAGTTAAGCTGATTGCTGGGGAGAGGTAAGGTAGCAACCATGTCTCGCACATCACCCTTCAAGGAAGATTTCAACTGCTGTACAAATAAGTGTGATTCACTTCGATTGTGGGATTTTTCCATCATTTCTTTTTATTGGACCTGGTCTGGGGCTTAAACCAAACCTGACAAGTAATGTAGGGAGTTAGGTTGTCGATGGACGCCTGTAAATCAGAGATTATAAAAAATTTGACTTGCTCATTGTTTTAAATAGAAGAGTACCGAAAAGCATTTTACGTTTTTTTTTTGGGGGGGGGGGGTAGAAAAAAATCGACTATGATGGAAAATACTCGTGTTTGGCTAAGTAAAAGTGACGATAACAATTTTTGACTTATTATAATCCTAGTGTTGGTATTTATCAGACTTCTTCATCACTCTAAAAAAAAATCTTTTTTATCTAAAACATTTGTATTTAACAATCTTTTCATGGAATTCAGGTTGTGACCAGCAATTACCTTTGTCTTAGACATATTAACTCAGACCTTTGTCCTTCATACTATTCGTCTAGGTTATTTTCTCAACTAGAGCTTCAAGTGAGGTGTCGACAATTGCGAGGTCATCCGCGTAGAAGAGCTCACAAGGACATCCGGTTCTCAGTTCGTGTGACAGGGATTCCAAGACGATGATGAAAAGAAGGGGGCTCGATACCCTGGTGCATACCAACCCCCACACTGAATGGTTCACTGTACCCGTCCCCCACATGCACACGGCTTCTAGCATTTGAGTACATTGACTACACAGTCTGCACCAGCCATTCCTCCAGTCCCAGCTTCCTCATCGCCCACCATATGACCCTTCTTGGCACTCGATCAAAGGCCTTCTCGAGGTTGACAAAAGCCACATATAGGGACTTGTTTGCGGCCAAGTGTTTTTCTTGGAGTTGTCGGATGATGAAGATGGCATCAGTGGTGCTCCTGCCAAGCATAAAACCAAACTGCATCCCATCGATGTGCGCCCGTTGTCTTATCAGCTGCTCTGTCACTCTCTCAAATATGTTCATGGTCTGCTGCTCGAGAAGCTTCAGTTCTCGGTAGTTGCCTCTATCAAGGGCATCTCCCTTCCCTTTATATATGCTGACGATGTAGCGTTCTTCCCAATCACAGGAATACGACCTTCACGTATGATGGCTTCTGATAGGTCTCGTATAATGGCAATACCAAGCTTGTTAGTGGACTTCAGCATCTCCGCTGTAACTCTCAAAGATCTGCCAGCCTTACCCATTTTCATCTTGCCTACTGCCTTTGCAATCATCTCGGTGGTGATGTAAACGCTCGGGCCTTCCACAGGGGGTGCTTGTGAGAGACTGTCATGATCCCAAGAAAATTCCACATTGAGCAGACGCTGGTAGTGCTGTTTCCATGCTATCCTTTTGTCATCCAAGACAAGGGATAGTTCGCCATAGACATTCTTCACAGGTTTCTCTCCAACCACATCCCGGTTGTCTCGTTGCATCTGTTTAGCCAACTTGTAAACTGTTACTGACGAAGGGGTTATGTTTTGGAATGCTACCTGCACAGCGACAGCTTTCACTCTGAAGATGACGTGCTTAGCTGTGCATTTGACACCATTATAAGCTTCTCTGTTTCTATCAGCCCTCAAAGCTTTGAAACATCTTCTCTTCTCCTTTATGGCGTTGTCTACGTTGATATTCCTCCACCAAGTCTGTTTATTCCACGGATGCCGGGATGTAAGACCACACAATTCATTTGCAGCGTTGGTCTAAATTGAAGAACGGGTTGTCCATATTTCCTCCACATTTTTGACTGAACGCCTTTTATCTTAGAAGGGAAAAGCTCAGCAAACTCGGCTTCTGGGTCCTTCTTAAGTTTTCAGAGCTTTTTGCGTGGTTTGAACTGACTCTTGCACTCACGAGGAGCTACTATAGTCATGTCACACATAACAAGTCTGTGTTGGGAGGCAAACTCCTCACTCACAACTCTGACTACATCTTATACAGGCATAGTTTCAATCTGTGTAGAAACATCTCTGGATTGGTAGGTGATCAGATTTCTAGGTTTCTTAATGAAAACTGAATTTCCAACCAAAAGGTTGTTTGCTATGGCAAACTTGAGTACTCTCGCCTTCCACATTGCGTTGGCCATGCACCTCCATGTATCCGTCTTGTTGTCTGTCTATGTGCTCATTCCAGCAAACAGCACCTCAAATGAAGGGACTGCTGCAACAAGGCTCTGCAGTTAATTGTAGAACTGGCACTTAACATCCTCGCTAAGGCCAACCTGAGGGGCATACACACACACACACACACACACACAAGCTGAAAGACAATTTTACCACCCACCAAGCTCACCAGAACTATCCTGTCGCATATCCGTTTTACTTCAAATATCCTCTGCTAGCACCCCCCTCCTCCCATTACCGTTATCATTTCCTGACCAGAGGAACTTGCACTGAGTGTCCTTACTAGAGATCTTTCTGGCACCACGATTTCTCCACCTGGTCTCCTGCAGGCAGAGCATGTCAATCTTTTTTCTGGGCATGGTTTCCACCACTTCACCAGACTACTTTCGCATGGTACCAACATTCAGGGTTTCCACACGAAAGGACATGGAGGGTTTGTTGGACTCGCCACGGCCGGACCTTGCGAGCCCACGCACCCCGAGGCCTGCCAAGCCTGAAGACCGCCAGTGACATTGACGCTGCTTGTTTCTTTTTTCTTGACATTGATTAATTTAGGCGGTTTTACAGTCCGATGGATGCCTTTCCTTGACCAACTTGGACACTTCTGGCAGTCCAAGGCCTCCGCCGTTCCCAACAGACTAGAATCCTCATGTGTATGTACCAATGTCCCATATTACCTGTGGCTCACTGCATACACTACTGTCACCCAGGTTATGACAGACCATCTAAAGATAGCAGTTGTCACATGCCCATTGGCCGGGGAATGTCCATATGCCAGTGGGCCCAGCACACTGCACCTCTAGGGCTCCTATCTGCTCCGAGATCCCTAGTCAGTAAGCCTGGAACCACAAGGTATCCAGTATCCATGGTGTACCACGGGAGGTTTGGCCAGAGTCTACCTGTGGAGAAGTTATTTACCAGCAGGGAAGACTTACGCACACGGCGTTCCTTTTCATCCAAGGATTAGCTGGCGGATGAGGCTGAAAGCAATAGATAAGAAGCATACGCAACTACGCTTATGCAAGCAACACTACTTTACACATAACGCAGACCTGTGGCGTATGCCATCACGCCATTTAGAGAATCAAACTTGCCACCGTTGAACCTTTGGTAAATTTATAGAACCAAACCCACCATAGTTTCCCCCTAAAAAAATTTTAATTCTACTTTTTGGGGCAAATTACATGTTTTGTTATCGTCACTTTTACTTAGCCAAACACGAGTATTTTTTTTTTTTTACAGCTGTTTAGCTGTAAAAAAATTATTTTTAAATTATTTTAGAGGGGGGATCACTTTCCTATATAATTTTAACATAAATTGAGCACCCACTTCTTGACCACTAATAAAAACACCCAGCGCAGTTTTCCCCAAAAAAATATTAAGATTCTACTTTTTGGGGCAAATTACATGTAAGTAGCCTTAAGAAATATCCACAAAGATAAAAAAATAAACATTTAATTTTTTTTTTTTAATACCCCACCCCGTATTTTTTTTCGCCAATCTTAATATTTTATGTCTTTTATTGTATGTTTTTTAAATATGAAATTAGCGAACACATGTAGAAAAAAATCGACTGAGTAAAAGTGACGATAACAATTGCATAGAATAAAAACATTCAAAACATTAAAAAAATACATTTAAAAAACACATACAAATACATAAATAAATAAAAAACGCTAAAAACATTTTTTTTTTTACTTACTTTTCTTACGAGCACAGCTTCAGTATGAAGTCTTAAGATTTATTTTTGATGAAATAATGGTATATATTGGTTACTTGGAGAAAATAAAGAAAAACAAACAAGGAAAAACTCTTATAAATAAACGTTTAATCCACGTTTTACTTTAGTAAAAAAAAAAAATGACCAAAATTAGTACCTGCCCCCCCCCACACACACACACACACCCGAAATAAATTCTAAAATTATAAGTTTAAATTTATTTTTAAAACACAAAAATTACTACATTGGATAATGAAAAGGTGTTGCGCCTGAAAAAACATGCAATAAAAAGCATTTAAAAACACAAAAATCAGATTAAAAGAACACCCCCCACCCCTATTATATTTAAAATAAAACAAAATTGAATAAGAAAAATATCTCCCCCCCCCCCCCATTTTTTTCTCGCTATTCAGCGCTAAGTGGTCAAGAAGTGGGTGCTCGATTTACGTTAAAACTATATAGGAAAGTGACCCCCCAGCCCCTCTAAAATAATTTTAAAATTTAATTTTCTCTTTCTCTGCAGATATTTTTTGAAGCTGTTTATATGTAATTTGCTAAATTCTTTGTTTGTTGTTAACTGTTTGTGTGATGTCCGGATGATTATAAAATCATTTATTTAATATTTCGGGAAAAGAAACTTCCCTTTGTCAAAAATAATTAATACCAGAAGGAATCTCTCCGATTGTGCGGAGAATGTGACAAAACAAAATATATATATATATATATATATATATATATATATATATATGTATGTAAGAAAAGAGGGCAAAAAATTAAAAATGAACACCAAACTATTCAAAACAAATAATTATACAAATGGATGTGTTTGGGTCTTTTCTCTCTACTATATATACAGTATTTAAAAATACTGTATTATTGATTTAAATAACAGCGAGTCGTTTTGATGGTAATATAGGGTGGAAAAATGAAAACTTTTGCATTTATTCATTAAAAAAATTACACATACAAATGGTATCACAATATTTGTTATGAAGTGTCTTATATAAACCAGTTTGAAGAAAATTGTATCACATAATTACCAAGTTGGTATAAATTGTTTTTTGTTTGTTTCTAGTTATTGTCATAGTTTGAATAAAATTTTTTTCTTGCTGATTTTATATTTTTATCTTTTTTTTTTTTAAACGGATCTAAAACTTCAATTCTACTTAATATCAACCAATGATTAAGTCGTGAGACTGCATACCTCAGCCTGACAGCATAAGGATTGGCCTTACTTCTTTATATTCTATGGAGTATTTATTCCTGAAGTTATGCCATGAAAATGTTGATAATTCAAAAAGTTTATCTGATTAGGCGGAAATTTTGCACGGTGGTTACTATTATCAAAAAAACATCAGATCCATATACTTTGGAAAACCCATGAACGGAAGTTGAACTTGCATCCTGGAAACATGAAAATATCACGCCACATTTGGCAAAATTTCAAACAGTATGTTTATTTATCTTCTCTGCAGGAGATTAGATACAAGGTGAGGGTTTGAAAAGTCAGTACACTAGAAATATCTGAGCAGATGCATCAGCACTCTCCGTTAGGGGCACCTCAGGCAATTAGCAATAAACTAATAAATGCCAGCATATGAAACTGACATTAAATCTGATATGATAACCCTAACCCTCATTCTCTCTTTAAGATGTGAAGTCGTGGAAGTTCTCGGACAGTTTTCATGGAGCTGAGTTCTGCTACTACTAATGGAGCACTTCTTGGCCTTTTGGCTAAGATCAAAGTGTAGTATCTGTTCCAATGGATACAGCACCCCATAAACAAGTATTGTCTTGGCCTTCGGGGCTTGATTTACGCCGGTCTATGGGTCTGTCCTGTGCAGTTCTAGGAGGTCCACCCTCCCAGGCTTCGCCTCCCCTCTTTGGGGAGGAGTAAGTTTATTGCTTATTGCCTGAGGCGCCCCTACCGGGGAATGGCGACGGGGCTACCCAGGCAATTTTCAAACCCCACTTTCCCGACCCGACCTTGGGTCACATCTTACTTGTGGAAGTAAGATAAAAACTGGCCTTGTGCCTAACTCCTAGAGAGGAGTAAATCAATACTACACATGGACTTTACTTTATTATAGAGATATATGTGGCATGCTTTCATTCAGGCAAATGCCATCAAACGTGGAGCCTCTCCGCTTGAGACTCTTTTTTATTTTTTCAATCTCTAAAACATTCTACCTAGCATCTCGGTCAAATTAGTGTACACAAGTTCTGTGAGTTTCTTTTTTGTCTTTCTTTTTCGCGAGTACTTTCGATTTAACTCCTCAAATTACCACCAGGCGGGGTCAGCCTTGTTGTTATCTACAACTATATCTTTTACTGTTTATTTTTTTATTGAGCGTCTGTAGTAATGAGATGCTATGTGCATACAAAATTTAAACGGCTAATAATTTGATTATTACGCTAGAAACTCCATGACTATTTTCATAATATATATATATATATATATATATATATAACATCTCTCAATAAGTCCAGGACCTAACTAATAAAACAACTTTTAGGCAAAATTCGACTTTATTCATCAACACAGTTTCCTTCTAGGGTGATACACTGATTTTTAACACTTCCTTCTCTAACAATTCGATGCTTTTTTCGTTGAACGATTTGTCTTTGGCCTCAAAATACACCTCCGTTTTCGATATAACTTATTGATTGGAGTCAAATCTTTTTCTCTGGAGCATTCTTTTGAGGTTTTCAAGCAGCCAGTAGTAGTAGGGACCAAATCTGGAGTATAGGTTGGGTGCAGAAGCAATTCAAAGTATAATTCGTGTGATTTTGCAATCAACTTATAATATGGTGCATTGTCTTGGTGAAAGAGCACTTTTTTTTTCTTCTTTAGTTGTGGACGTTTTGGGCGATTTCTTTCAAACGCATCAATAATTCAAAGGAATTGATGAACAAACACCTTGCTGCACAACTCCCCACTTAGGATGCCTCCTTTAAAACTGGTCTTGACCGCAGTAGCTCCTTACATTTCAGTGGAAATTAATACGCTGTTTAGGGTGAATAAAGGTATTTAAAAAAAAAAAATTTAACAGCATCTTTTGTGTCTGTACGACCGCATTTGAGGGCAGCATACCACCTCTTAACTGTTGTTTCCGATGGATAAGCAACACACGAAATTCAGATGTTTTAATTGTTTTGAAAATTTTCATCAATAGCTTTTTTGTAAACTTATAATCCGATTGGGCTCACATGCAATTTGAAGGTTAGTATTTTATAAAAATCATAAGCATTTTTTTATCAGTTGCGACATCTATATATCAGGCTCGGACTTATTGAGTGATGTGTTATATATGAAACGAAGATGTCCGTATGTGTGAAACAGTGGTGTCAGCGACGGAGTCTGCACCCCAGGGTGCACTGGAATGCATCGGGGAGATCAGGCCCCACGTAGAAACAAGTGGAGATCTAGGAACTAGTACATATTTCGACTGTCCAGGCCTTAATCGCTGTGGGCGCCAAGAAGTCTGAGATTGGTTCTTGGGTTGTCGTTGCAATTATCCAGATACAATAAATGACGGTTTTCATATGTCACCCGGGCCCTGTTAATCGCGAATACTGGGGGATATCAACAAAAAAGCGTGTTACGTGTCAGAAGCAGTTACCCACGCATAGGGCCAGTGGAATATCGCTGGGGTCTTAATGACTGATGGTGTGGACATCGACAGGGGAGGGAGGCCAATAGGGGCCCTGTCATGATAAGAGGTGGGGGTCCAATAGAGAAAGAGAGGCTAATGGTTTTCTTTAGTGTAGATAAGATCTAAAGAGAAACTAAAACGACGAATTACAATTGCCCGTACCACCCCACTCCGGGAGAGGAGGAGGGACACAGAAGAAGGGATGGGGGAAAGAAAGAGAGTAAGTCAGCATCGCGCGTACCACACAACGAGAAGAGAGAGTATGAGTTATACGCTTTTCGTCTTTGTTATTTGAGATGAGAAGGCGATCGCAAGGAGTCAGATCTAAGAATTGGTCGAGAACGGACGTCTCCGCCGGGCCAGGGGATCACCGGACGAGATGCTGCGCGAACAGCTTCTTGTCTGGGAGGTGTTAACAATAGTGTCCCCCCCCCCACCGTTTTGAGTAGACAAGTTATATCTCGATTAAGGATTTGCAGTCGTAAAGAGATTCACACACGCACACAGAGAGAAGGAAGGCGGGATAGTTAGTAAAAAAAACCATTATCGCAAAACAGACTTTGGGTTAAAGTTAAAAACCCACCGTTCATTTTTGTTAAATAATTATTGCTATGAAAAGACCTAACCGTTTGTTGAGTTATTCTGTTGTCGATTTGTTCTGTCTGCGTAACATTGATTCCACAGCGGACCAGCGAGGCCAACATCCCGATTGGAGGAGATTCGAACCATCTTTCTTTTTACAGCCGCTACTGACGATCACTGGCCAGAAAGGGTGTTCACAGTCGGGAAGGATTCCTGCGCCGAGACGGTTCTCATTACATTTGATGCCGTCACAAGGAAGAAGAGTGCGGGGTACCTGTTTGTAGGTGGCGCCGCGACCAGGATATCAAACACCTGTGCGCGAGTGGCCGACTACGATACCCACGGAGGAAAAAGAGTAAGAGTGTGGGGTCTCATGTTATAAATGGTGCCGCGACCCAGGATCATGGTACTGTGAAGAGTGCCTGGTAACCTCGGGGAAGAAAGAACAGAGCCAACCCACGGCCACAAAGAAACAATTTTTTTTTACCGGCAGAACACTTTGAAAAAAATAGACAAAAAAAAAAAACCCACGGCACAACGGACGATTTTTTTTTACCGGCAGAGAATACCTTAAAGTTTGGCGGGCATGTACACCCGTGTTTGAAAAAGAGAATAGGAAAAGAAAAGAGAGAAACAGTTTGGCGGGCATGTACGCCCATGGTTGAAAAGGAGAATAGAAAAGGAAAAAGGAAAAGAAAGGAGAGAGAAACAGTTTAACGGGCAGGTACACCCGTGTTTGAAAAAGAGAATAGAAAAAGGAAAAGAAAAGAGAGAAACAGTTTGACGGACATCGACACCCGTGTTTGAAAAAAAAAAGAAAGATAGAAAAAGTAAAAGAAAGGAGAGAGAAACAGTTTAACGGGCAGGTACACCCGTGTTTGAAAAAGAGAATAGAAAAAAGGAAAAGAAAAGAGAGAAACAGTTTAACGGGCATGTACACCCGTGGTTGAAAAAGAGAATAGAAAAAGGAAAAGAAAAGAGAGAAACAGTTTAACGGGCATGTACACCCGTGTTTGAAAAAAAAAAGAGAAAGATAGAAAAAGAGATAGACTGAAAGAAAAAACGTTTTTTAGACTTTGAGATCGGTCTGGGATCGCGAACTTTTAGTCAATTGATTAGAAGGCCCGGACGGACTCGAAAAATAATAAACAACCAACCCAGAGACGGAAGACCACAAAGGGAGGAGAAGAGGGGTAAGTGACTCTTTGATTTCTCTTGTTCGCTTGCTCGGTTTTGTCGGTGTATCGATCGTTGTCCAAACTTTGCACACAGTTTGGGTAGTTCTGTTGTTGGGGTGGTAAGCTAGAACGCAAAGGGAATGGGTTCGGAGGAAGACCTAGTAAATAGTATGACAGATATGGGGGGAGAGGAGACCAGAAAATTAGAGAGACCGATCGGAGGAATACGCGTGCCTTCCTTCAGAGGCCATTCCGCCGATCTAAGAGAATGGTTGGCGGTAATCGAAAAGAAAAGTTTTATTTACGGCTTAGAAAATCACGAGATGGTGCTGCTCGCTCTAGAGGGAGCGAGGGGCCCAGTGTCGAGATTCATTGAGGGGAGGTATGTAGAGAACCCGGGGATCACTTGGACGGAGCTCCGCGAGCAGCTAGTGAGGCAATACGCCAGCGAGCGAACCGCGATTGAGGCCGTACGCAAGTTGACCCGGCTAAGGTTAAACAACGGCGAGGGACTCGACGAGTTAATCGAACGAATCCAGGGATTGGCAGTTCAGGCCTTCCCGGATGGGGCAATCCGAAATACGGGTCCCATCCAGGCAATCCTGGTGGATGCCCTCGTAGACGGGTTAGGTGCTAGAGAGACCCAGAGGGAGGTACTAAGGGGTCATCCGCTCACACCAGCGGAGGCCCAGAGATTAGCGAGAGACAGTATAAGACTAAGGGAACGGGTAGATAGAGGCAATGGCGAGGAAAGGCCTGGGAGAAGGAAAACGGTGGGGGGCAGGGCGAGTCCGGGGCCCCGAATGGAGAGAGGGGGCGGAGAGGATCGGGAGGCAGACTCCGATCCTAGAAAGAAAGGCATGGGACCTTCAAAATGAGTACGCTAGGCCCGCACCGGCCAGGCAGGTATCAGTCTGCTGGACCTGCAGGGGTGAGGGGCATAGAGCAGCAGAGTGTCCCACAAATTATGGGCGCCCATGCGGCTCGGTTAGACCGAACTGTACTAGGTGTGGTCGGTTCGGACATGAGAGTCGGTGGTGCACAGCAGCATAGATCGGAGGTGAGGAATTAGGATTCCGAACCTTAGTGTGCCACCTGACGCTAGGGTAAAGAACCAGGGAAGCGCCCAGAGGCCACCCCACAGAGTATAAAAAGTAGGGTGGCCCCCAGAATGATAAGTTTAGTGAAAGATAGCGAATTTAAATGGGAAGAAGACGGGCTTGGGTTTTGTTCGCCGGTTTATGAGAAACCGCAAGAAGCAATGAACCCCCCCGTAGAGAGAGATCGAATTAAACGCGACTGCTAGGTCGGTTGACGAGTCCAGCGAGTGGGAGGAGAGCAGCAAAATACCCCCCACCCAGCTCCAGAAGAGACTGAGAGAAAATCGGTTAGCCAAAAAGGTAGAGGAATTACCTATGAAGTTACGGTAGAGGGGAGCAGAACACCCCACCACAGAATAGCAGGAAAGCCAAGCCAAAGATAGTCAAGGACCTGGGGGAGAGGCCGAGGTTGTGCTGTGTCGCATTTGTTGGCTCCACCGCGCGCAGGGAGGGCCCCCATGCGTGTGCGGTGCTGGTGGTTGTGGCGCGGACAGTTGTCTTCGATGCCCCCCCCCCCCCCCGAGATAAACGGATAGAAACGCATATAAGGATAGAATAGAAAGAGATGCATAACTGGGACCGATGGAGGGTCGTCGTGGTTAGATCCAAATGATCGATCACAAGTAGTAATATACCTGCAGCTGGATGGGCTGTTGCCGAACGACCAGGCAGATATATAGTGAGTTTTAAAAACAAAAGAAAGTTGAAGTAATCGACAGATGTTCGAACCACCGTGAATATGACAGATTGTGGTGCGCCTTACGAAAGGGCCCAGAAGTAATGATAAGCGAAGAGAAGGATATGAGATCCTATCTAAGATAGATAGTGTTGATACAGACGAAGCAGAAGAAATCAGTGGCCCCCCGTTGCTGGGAGAGGCACTCGATGAGTAATTAGGGACAGTGTCGGGAAGCGATGAGAGAATGATCATGAAGAAATTGGAAGTTATAGGGAAGAACCAAAAGGGTTACTGTCGCATGCAGCCAGAGAAGGCGCATCGATATCGAATGTCACCGGGCCGAAGTGAGCCAAGAAGGTGTTAGTCTGAGAGAATTGTTTTCCCAG
The DNA here is from genome assembly GCA_963556195.1 of Sepiola atlantica. Taxonomy (NCBI): domain Eukaryota; kingdom Metazoa; phylum Mollusca; class Cephalopoda; order Sepiida; family Sepiolidae; genus Sepiola; species Sepiola atlantica. The sequence goes on along the minus strand of OY744523.1, from coordinate 54,512,656 downwards.
AGAAGGGAACAGAAGAGAATCTGGCCAAGGTGGCCGACGCAATGATAGTGACGGTATGCGAACCAGACAGGTCCGTACCAAGAGAATTTCAGTTGTTGATACTGACGAGTGAGTGCATAGGTGCACAGTTGGATATGCAATCGCTAAGACACTTGTCGCCGAATATAATCATCTCGGCAGATTAAGGCCGAATTACCAAATCGTTTGAGATTACCGGTCGACCCCATCGAACAGTTATGAAAGTATTATAATGTGAAAATGCGTTGCATAACCAGAAGGTAACAAGCTATTAGCTTTAAAAAGATTGGAAGGTTCGATTAACCCCGTCAGGAAGGGAAAAAGGTAGGACTAGACACGGGCACGATAGGGCTTGGTCGATGTTAGTGAGAATTGTGCACATAAATAATAGGGTTAGCTTTTGCAGAAAAGACAAAGGGCGCGAGAAAGACATAGGGAGAAATTGGACGGCGCGAGCACACCGACGGCCGAGTGCATGAGCGAGGGAGGGTTACCCTTGAGTACACTTCACCCAGATCGCGAGCGGGAGCAGGAATCGCTGCCCCTGTCGGAAATCCAGGTGGATGACCAGTGAAGAAGTAGAGATCGATTCCGAGGAGAAGGTGATGGTGACGTAGTTTGTAAGGGGCGTTGCGAGCTCCAATCTGTATTAACAAACTTTTAATTGCATGCATAATAATTCCTTTTGTCACCTACCCACCTCCCAACACAGAAACCACAAAATGCATACACACATACATACGTAGTCCTGATGTTTTAATAGACTGGAAAGAGAAAAAGAAGGACAGACCAAAAGAAAACAGAACAGAAAAAGAAAACTTTTTGTTCCATTTTTTAGCTACAGTTTTTTTTTTAATTTTTGATTATTATTGTTTTGATTGTATTACCTGTTGTTCTCTCTGTGTGTGGGGGAAGGGTGACAGTCTGGGAGATGTCAAATTGCGACCAAATTGACACGAAATAAAGGGGGACGGATGTGAAACAGTGGTTTCAGCGACGGAGTCTGCACCCCAGGGTGCACTGGAATGCATCGGGGAGATCAGGCCCCACGTAGAAACAAGTGGAGATCTAGGAACTAGTACATATTTCGACTGTCCAGGCCTTAATCGCTGTGGGCACCAAGAAGTCTGAGATTGGTTCTTGGGTTGTCGTTGCAATTATCCAGATACAATAAATGACGGTTTCCATATGTCACCCGGGCCCTGTTAATCGCGAATACTGGGGGATATCAACAAAAAAGCGTGTTACGTGTCAGAAGCAGTTACCCACGCATAGGGCCAGTGGAATATCGCTGGGGTCTTAATGACTGATGGTGTGGACATCGACAGGGGAGGGAGGCCAATAGGGGCCCTGTCATGATAAGAGGTGGGGGTCCAATAGAGAAAGAGAGGCTAATGGTTTTCTTTAGTGTAGATAAGATCTAAAGAGAAACTAAAACGACGAATTACAATTGCCCGTACCACCCCACTCCGGGAGAGGAGGAGGGACACAGAAGAAGGGATGGGGGAAAGAAAGAGAGTAAGTCAGCATCGCGCGTACCACACAACGAGAAGAGAGAGAGAGAGTATGAGTTATACGCTTTTCGTCTTTGTTATTTGAGATGAGAAGGCGATCGCAAGGAGTCAGATCTAAGAATTGGTCGAGAACGGACGTCTCCGCCGGGCCAGGGGATCACCGGACGAGATGCTGCGCGAACAGCTTCTTGTCTGGGAGGTGTTAACAATAGTGTCCCCCCCCCCACCGTTTTGAGTAGACAAGTTATATCTCGATTAAGGATTTGCAGTCGTAAAGAGATTCACACACGCACACAGAGAGAAGGAAGGCGGGATAGTTAGTAAAAAAAACCATTATCGCAAAACAGACTTTGGGTTAAAGTTAAAAACCCACCGTTCATTTTTGTTAAATAATTATTGCTATGAAAAGACCTAACCGTTTGTTGAGTTATTCTGTTGTCGATTTGTTCTGTCTGCGTAACATTGATTCCACAGCGGACACAGCGAGGCCAACATCCCGATTGGAGGAGATTCGAACCATCTTTCTTTTTACAGCCGCTACTGACGATCATTGGCCAGAAAGGGTGTTCACAGTCGGGAAGGATTCCTGCGCCGAGACGGTTCTCATTACATTTGATGCCGTCACAAGGAAGAAGAGTGTGGGGTACCTGTTTGTAGGTGGCGCCGCGACCAGGATATCAAACACCTGTGCGCGAGTGGCCGACTACGATACCCACGGAGGAAAAAGAGTAAGAGTGTGGGGTCTCATGTTATATATGTGTGTTGTAGCATCACCGTTAAACGGTTGAACTAAGCCAAACAAAGCACAGATTTAGAATCAGTGCCTCCGATCCGATGTCCTTATCGATGTCAGAAGTTTTTGAAGCTTTTTAAAAAATAATTATTCAAAATTAAAAGTTGAAACGGGATTTGGAAGTCTATCACTCAGACTCCAAAGCTCCGTTCCACTGGATGAGGCCAACGATCTCTGATGCTTTAATAAAAGAAATAATGCGTCTCACAAAATAACTCGACGTCGTCGTCGCTCACTTCTCTCTTTTTTTCCCCCCAAGTCACCAGATGTCAGACATTAAATGATCTCAGTCAATTCCTTTTGACCAATGAGAACAGTCAATTCCTTTTGACCAATGAGAGCACAGATAATTCCAGCTTCATACTCAAGATAGGCTCGCCCACTTCAGTGCAACAATCAGTCGTGCCATTTCTCATAGGTTGTGAGTTCGATCCTTGCTAGCAACAACTTTGCTTGACATTTCCCCACTTTTCAAACTACATGCCAAGCAAAAACGGATCCTTTGATGGCGGGGATGAAGCAAGTCGGGGCCACTTCCACCGCTCGATCCTGGCTCACGACCATCATGTCCGCCACAAAAGTACATAAAAATAACATTAGAAACAAATGTTCTGCCATTTTCAACGTTCCTTTTTTCGTGGCATATTTTCTATCATTAGCTGACCGAACAACATACTTAAGTATGCTATTTGGTCAACTACATTTTCAATACCAGTAAGAAGAAATAAAGAAAACTAAGTCAAGATTGGTATTTTTAGTCAAATCATTGTATTTTACTTTTTTTCTTTTTTTTTTTTTTGATACTTTATTTATTTTAGACAATCAAAATTATTTTAGATTTATGCAGAGAAGGAAAACAGATTTTTAATTTCATCCCTACACCAAACTCATAATATGACTATTCCTAACATTAAAGCTATCACTAAAGGTGCTGTTAATGCTAATATGGCGTTGAGTACATTGCTTGAACAACCTTCATTAACCAGTAGGTTAAAAAGAGAAAATATTTTCGTTTGATCGGTGGCCGTGTGGATAAAGTGTTCACCTTTAGTTCCTATATTTTATGTCATCTTTCGGGGTTTGAATTTCACACTGGACAATTGTATTTTTTTTTTTTTTTTTTTGTTGTTCCAGTTATTTTCTAGCTGATATCGATCATCATCATAAACCTGAATAATGCACCCTTAATTACGATTTAAAGTAAAAAAAAAAAAAAAAAAAACTTTTTTCATTTAAACTGACATTCAGAAGAGAAACCTGACGTTGACAAGTACTTCAACAATAATAATCATTTTCTTTTCTTTATCATGGTCCATGTTGTTAAGAAAAAAAAAATAATAATTCGATTTGATTTCTTTGCAAATATAATTATTCCTGCATGGAATCGTTTTTGCAGAGAAGCCATCACGTGATACATCATTCGTAAACAGTGTTTATTTCTAAGCATAACTCAAATAATGTAAGGGTCATAACTCAGGAGTTACTTTTTTTCATCTCTGCTCTATATTAATAACATTATGTGTCTATTTTGCATGTTTCTGTGTTGTAACACGATCGTTTGCTGGGGAGTTTGAACTCGGTGGTCCGCACCGTGGAGACGTCTTTGGAAGGGCTGCTAACGTTCTGGCATGGTAACCACTAGCTCTTCGGACTAAACGATGGTTATATTCGTCTTAAACGAATGGGTTTATACCCGTTAGGGTATTTGTTCTGGATACACAGCGTCATTAGGCATCATTAATTCTCTCCTGAGAATTAATTCTCTGACTGGGACCATCTGCTTATGGAAATCGAAGGCTTGTAATAAGGGGAAAAGCATTACTGTACATATCAAAAATATATTTATTCATTTCTGAAGAATTAACATTTTTAAACCCGAAAGTCGGGTTGGTGACCATTCTCATACGAAAGCAAACCAAACTGATTTCAAACCTCTCGCTGCAGCAAAACGAGAGAGAGAGAGGAGGAAAGAGATAGAGAAAATACAGTCACCAGTGTTTTTCAGCTTCAACATATTTCGGGTGACAGTCTGTTTGATTTTTTACCCCCGGCAGCCGTCTATTTCAAACGTTGACATTTAAGTTGTCATATTAATCGCACTTGGCGACCTACAAAAGTTAAAACAATCTTGAATTGAATTCGCCATGTTCAATGACACAATAACACCTCTTCAATTCTATGCATCTCCCTCAGGGTACAAAAAATGTCTGGCGCAAGGCTTTCAATTGTGGGGATCTCCAGCTCCCACAAAAGGGAACTATGACTGTGTCACAATCGTCCCATCCTTTTCGTGACCTTTGCTCCAATTAGCAAACGTCATAACGTCTTCTGTCTTCCTGGCACAATGATACAATCCGTGCAGTCCTCATTTTATCGTTTTAACTTTCGACTTTATTATTGTATTTATTGATATTTTTACTCTCTCTTGTTCTCTCCTGAAACATAAGCTTATTTCATGTTTTACTTTCTTTTTTTTTCTTTTTGAAAACAACAAAAATTGTCCCCCTTTTTTTTTTTGAAAACAACAACAAAAATTGTCCCCCCTTTTTTTTTTTGAAAAAAAAAAAAAATGTCCCCTTTTTTTTTTTTAAACAAAAATTGTCCCCTTTTTCTTTTTAAAAAACAAACAAAAATTATCTCCTTTTTCTGTAATAGTCATTTTCTTTATTAATTTCATTTTTTTTTTTTATTTATTAAATGTCATTGATTTTTCAACAGTTTCTTTTTTTTTTTTTTAGTTGTTATCAATTTTAATTTTCTCCGTCTTGACCAGTGGTTAGTTGGTGACCTCTTCCCTCCGCCCGCAGTGCACTCTCGCACGAATTTCTTGGCCGTTTCAAGCAACTTTTCCGTTTTGCCATCTGCTACTGCTAATTTAATATTGTGACATGATTATTTCAGGAATTTTTTAACTGGGATTTTTCCAGACATTTAATCTGGGTCTGGGTGTTATTGACCTGTTATGAGGGTTTTTTGGTCATTTTAAGCCCGTTTTTGGCATGATAGTTCGGTGGAAAGGTGACTGTTTCTGGGACTACTACAGCCCACAGGCATCTGTAATGTGGGTAGGTGAGGGACACCTTAGCTGCCTCTATCACAGGTTTTCTTTTTGGGACTGGAGTCTTAGACCGACAGGGGTGGGGGATGTTCTTTCTCGGCAGTTTGTTAGGAACTACTTCAACAGTGTATGAAGTTGCGATGCGTTGTGGAAACTCAACTTTCTCCCCTGAGGATTCATCGATTTTATCACTGGTATTAATACCAAGTGTTATATTCACCCATTTTACTTTTAGTTGGTTAAGGTTAAAGGTTATTTGGGCTTGGTTTTTTTTTCAACTAGTCTGCGCCCAATATCATCTCCCGATTCAAGTCTAGAGTGATATACAACCTCGACGAAGCTTTACAGGAGGTTCATACGACAACTCACCAGGGTTCCATGAAAATTCAACATTCAGTAAGCATTCGTAATGCTGTTTCCATGTCTGTTTTTTTCACTTCATCATCAAATGAGAGTTCACCAGAGTCGTTCCTCATAGGTTTTTCACCCGAGACATCTTGATTGTCACAGCGCATCTGTTTTGCAAGCTTGTCGATGTCACTTGACTCAGCATTTATTTTGAGAAAAATCTCTTTATCAGCCTCTCACTTAGCGTGGTGTACAGTAACTTTAGCAGCCCGCTTGGCTCCGTTGTACGCTTCCCTACTACCACTTGTTTTCCATGCTCTGTAGCATCGTCTCTTCTCTCTATCAGCTTGATCAACCGTCTCATTCCACCAACAAGTCTGTTTCTTCCAATTGTGCTTGGATGACACTCCACACACTTCAGTCGCTGCATCATTCAACCCATCTTTGAGCCTCTGCCAGTGCTCCTCAACGCTCACTGCTTGTGTATCCTGATATGATGAAACAAGTCTCTCAGCAAACTCAGCCCGGATGATTGGGTCCTTCAACTTCCACAGTTTTATGCATGGTGTAAACTTGTGTTTACATTTGCGAGGAGCTTCGGCCTTTAGATCACATAATAGCAGGTTGTGTTATCTATGGACATAAAAACAAACTTACTGCTCAGGGGGTCTTGTATCTGAAGGGGAAATAATTTTTCCAGAAATAAAGTGGCTCACAATCACAGCATGGATCCTCATATCCAAGAAGACATTACTATTTCAAACGTCAGCCTATTTCTTGGGTGGTCTCTCTTCTCTTAGCTAAATATTTCTCCCATTGCAGGTCTGTCGTCCGCATGCATTGCACATGTTTACTTTCCTTTCTTTAACCATCCTTTTCTACAAATTATTATAAGAGATAGTCTTATAATTTACGTAAAGATTTACTCTTATATTAATGTCACGACCAACAGACAGATTCCATTTTAAATTCAAACTAAAAACAAAAAAAATATAATAAACAAAATACAAGTTATTTGGCTACGTTTGATATACTTCAAAATTAGATGTGTATATAAGTATACTTTTTAGTTAAAGTTCAACGAACATATCTGATTGTCCATGCTGCGACAGCACATAGACATTCAGGCATTTCCACTAATGTAGCCAACTTCAGCTGTTCTTGAATTATGTCAAAGAAGTGATGACTTGCAGCAATCCTGGGCAGTTGGTACTGCTGGAAGCTGCATACGTGATCGACAAAATCGACCCACCATGGGTTAGGGAGAAACGAATCGTGGTCCTCCCATCCTAGGAATAGCTAGATTGGTGGGGACAATGTGTCTGAAGGAATTGCATGGGGTTGAATCTTTTTCTCATTGAGATCTGATTTTATTTAAGCATCAGCTTATAGTTAAGATTAGATGTGATAGAAAAAGATTACATTCAACAGAATTCATCAAAACGTTAGTACAAGTTCGCAACTTGTGCGTACAAAAGGGAGTCAGGTATGAGTATGTGTTCCCTGCCTGAACATGGTGTACGCGATTCTGGGTTTTTTTTAACCTACTCTGGTTAAGGTAGCCTTTTAGCTATTTGAAAGGGTCCTGCCCCTTTTTTATTTTTTGGTAATAGAGTTCCTCAAAGGTATCCACTCTACTTTTATTTTTGCTCTTGGCCTCCCTAATTGTTTCTTATCTTAGAAGGACACCATTCACTCCCTAACTCCATCCCTATTTTTTTGCTCCCACTTGAATCCTACTCCCACTTAAAGACTTCCCTGCTTGTTTTTGCTTTGATTCTAAACAAACCTGAAAGCAGTGGGTGGTCGATTCTCAGAAATGGTTGGGAGGGTTTTACTAACTTGCCCTTGATTTTATTAAGTTTCTTGATTTTTCTTTCATTTTCACGTAGAAAAAATATTTTCCCTAATATACAGGGTGGGCCAAAATAAGGGTCCTATCTTTAAATTTGAATAACTTGAATTTGAATAACTTCCACAAAATAAAAGTTAAACTCACCAAACTTTATGTGTGTGTAGACTGACCCTTCCGAGATTTTTTGAAATAAACAAAACAAATTTTAGCTGAAAAACACTTCTTAAAACTTACAAAAACTAAAGTATTGTTTTTTACACTGTTTTGAGTTTTTTAAGCAAAAATAATGTTTTCTAAATGAGGGTACGTTCCTTAGGCTAATACGGCTCATGCTTGCTTCGGAAGGGGTCCTTTACTTATTCTAAAAAAAAAAAAAAAAAAAATCAATAAATAAAAAAGTTATGAATTTTTTAAAATAGGACCCTTATTTTTGCCCACCCTGTATTTTACGTAAAAAGCATTTTAAAGATAAATTAGTCCAATATTGAATGAGTATCGAAAATTTCGTGAAAATCTGACCATTACTTGATTTTTGCTAGATTTATTAAACACGTGTCGATTAGAGCACGCAAAATGGCCACGACATAGGAACGTTGTTTTCAGGCATCAATAATGTAAACAGGTTTTTACTTTCTCATTTTCATTATTTGCGTACGCTGGAAAAAATTGTAAAAAATCATCAGCAGCTTATTTTAGGTTTCTTCTTTTGAATGGTAAAAAAATTATGATGATAAAATTAACCTATATTAAAGTTACATCGTGTTATATATGGGGGGGGGTAAATTCTATGGTTAGCTTTGGGGGTCCGTAGTGTACACAGAAAGAAAAGAAAAAACAAGTAGTTGGTAAATAAATAACGAAAAACTGCCAGAAAAAATATAATAATTATAAAAATCTATATATTAATACGCTACCTACCTGTGTCACGTGCCGAAAGAAATTCAATAAATAAATAAAATTGAATTGGACGACGAGACTCGGAATCGAAACCGCCACGTCAACGTCTGCAGTAGAGGAGCTTTACCATCGAGCTAACTAAATAAAGTTGTTAAGTTTATTCAAATTAACTTAATTAAACCCTAACCCCGCTTTCTACCGTCGCTTCAGCGTGGAAGGAGGAGGAGACTGTGAAAGAGGAGGAGGAGACGACATTGTGAGAGGGGAGCGGGTTGAGGTATTATTATTAAAAACTGTGTTATGCAACTACGGTAGTCAAATGACATCGCGTAGCCGCAATCAGTCCTCCATGCTAGTCCGAGGCCATCTGGATTTGTCATGCGCAAGTTGTCGTAGGCAATGAAGTTGTTTCACTGTACGTAGTGGTCCTAGTCCCACCTGCTTGAGGTCAGCGCGTAGTGTGCCCAGCAGATTTGTGTAGTGCTGTCCTAGTCGCGGTTGGTAGGCTTGCGAGCCAGTAACGGCAAAGTCTAGTGGCCTCTGTGCGGGAGTGTCAGTGTCCATTCGTAGGACATGGCCTAACATAGACCATCTTTGTTCAGCGACCTTTGCGGAGAGGGATTTTTCGTTGCACAGCTCGTATAGTGCCTTGTTGCTGATATGTGAGAATTTCTCCTCACCTCGATGATGGCTACAAATCACGAATCGCAACGCTAGCATTCGCACTTACCTCGATTCCGGGAAAACATCAAAATGGAAGTGGCTTTTCTTGGTTGCAGAAACGTTGCGATCTGCGTGATCCGCCTTTTAGTAGATCATCAATTAGTGAATAAAAATGTTGACACGAGGTTACATTATTGCTCGGTGGTTAGAGTTCTTATACTCTGTTAGAGTTGGCGCATGGGTGATTCCTCGCAAAACACAACACTTGAGAAATTGTAAAATGGTCCATGGAGTCGGCACGAGGTTCATTGTAGCCTCGTTAAATCTCAACTCACAAGCACTTCCAAAAAGACCCCTCTTCCCAAAAAGGCGCCCCTTGCCAAGGTTCACTCTCCGCTTAGAGGCGCCAATATGTCTGCGGTCAAATGCCAAGGTCACTTTCCCCCTCCCGTAGGAGGGGGTCAGCGAGTGTGTGCTGCCAGCACTGCGATTTCTAACACACTCCCCAGAGAGGAGCAAAAAAGTAATGGATAATCATTACTTTTTTCAAGTAGTTATGTAATATGTTATTCTCTCTGGTATGGCATAATTGTAATTACAATATTGTTTCATTTTTTAATCTATCCTAAAACTTGGCATATAATAATTTCATACACACAGGGTAATAATCAATTAATTTTTCCAACAATAATATTTTTCAGACCATAATCGTGATTTTTCAAAGAATAATATAATAGTTGTTATCAAAGAAACAAGCTAATTTAACTAAAAAAAAATATTTTTTGATTTCGCTGTTATACCTAGCTCTCTATCATAGAAGGAGATAAAGAGAGATCCTTCGCTCTGAATTAATCATGCTCAGGAAGTTGATCAACATGAGATGTTGTTTGTTCCGTGCAATCCAGACAATCCCAATCTCCATCAGTCACCTCCACGGAGACTCCGACACAGTCAAAATGGTACCATCTGTTGCATTTATCGCAACATACCATTGGTGAAGAGCCATCATTCCTAATGGAACATGTAGGACAGAAAAAAGGTCCTCCTTCCTCCTCCAAATCAGAAACTGCCTGAGTTGCAGAAGAAACCTCCTTAATTTCCAAGGGATACAAATGATTCAAGGAATGGATCTGTTCGCATTTATCTTTCAATATGCATGCAGAACGAACTCGTCCATCCTTTCCTCGAATGAGACATAGAACCTTACCTAGGCCCCAAAAGGGTCCTGTTCAGTTTGGCGTTTTCACCAAAACAATTTCCTCTACGGAAATCCTTTCTGGGCAATGACTTAACAAGTTCTTGTGATTTTCTCTCAAGGATAGGAGATAATCGTTATGCCACAATTTACGGAATTTCTCAACAAAGCTTTCTCTTAGTTGAAGAGATTCCAACAACTTAATCCTACTTGGGGGGTCAGGACAGAGGTCATCAACCTCATGATTTCCTAGCAATAAACGTAGATTATAACCGGTTTGCAGGAAATGGTTCGGGGTTAGAATATCTAGTCCCATATCCGAAGAAGTAATATAAGTGAGAGGCCTGTCATTAACAGCTCTTTCTACATCCGTAAGTATTGTCAGGAAGTCGAAATATTCCAATTTCTCTCTTCTTACAAGTTTTTTCAAGCATTGTTTAACTGTTTGGATCATACGTTCCCACGCACCCCCATGCCAGGCAGAGTAAAGAGGTATGGTAACGTGAGTTATAGACGTAGATCTAAAATGCTGCTTAAAATCATCTGAGACAAATATCTCGGACAACACTATCCCAGAGGCCAAAAAAGTGTTAGCATTATCCGAGTAAACATGAGTAGGTACACCAAACAAATTTGTGAATCTGAAAAATGCCAGCAAAAATGAACGAGTACTCATATCGGGCAGCAATTCTGAATAATAAAATATACATTTTGACATCCTCTCCATTTGTCTTCACCCAAAATTGCCCAGTGAAATCCACACCCACTTGCTGGAAGGGGTGAATAAAATTAGCCCTATGCACAGGCAATTGAGAGCCAGTTGGTGTCTCGAATGGCAGTGAATTTATCTTTTTACATACGAGACAGTGCTGGATTACTCTTTTAACAGACTGTCTTCCTTGGGGTATCCAGAACCCCATTAACCATAACTTGGTCAAAGTGGAATTTGAGCCGAGGTGGCAACAATTCAGATGTGCCTCCTTAATTACTAGCTCAGTCAGGTGATGATGCTTCCCCAAAAGAATAGGGTGCTTTACCTGATATGGATGAATGTTGGAGCTCTGAATACGACCAGAAGCTCGAATTAAACCATCGTTGTCCATAAACAACCCAAGTCTTGCAACTCTTGGTGGAATATTTCTTCCAGATGGTAATTTCAGATATTGAAGTTCCTCAGGAAACTCCTCCCTCTGCATCGCCGCGAAAAGCAGCCGTTTAGCCTTACTAGCAGAATCAGTCTGCCGACGTTTTAGTTTGTCGACAAACAATAAAACCTTCAGCAAAACATTGACCACTCTCGTCAGCGAAGAATCATCAACATACATACAGGAAACAATCCTTTTATTAGCGTTGTTCAGACAGGGGAGAGAAGCAATCGGCCAACCAATGTTGGCCTGATGTATCCATTGAGGGGCGTAAACCCATAAATCATAATGATGCTTGAATTTTGATGGGGAAACACCTCTAGTAAGTAAATCCGCTGGATTCTCATTAGTCAGAACATACTTGAATTGGACGGAGATTCCAAGTTCACCATTTATCTCCTCCACCATCCTTTTAACGTCCTTAATACGGTTCCCAACAAATATATTCCCTTTGGCTGCTTTCCAGTTAAGGACCCAAGACAAACCCACTTGAGCATCCGAAACGAGATATAGGGACTGGATAACTACCGGGCTCAATGCCTTCAATGTTACATTATTATTGCTCGGTCGTTAGAGTTCTAATACTCTGTTAGAGTTGGCGCGTGGTTGATTCCTCGCAAAACACAACACTAGAGAAATTGTAAAATGGTCCATGGAGTCGGCACGAGGTTCATCGTAGCCTCGTTAAATCTCAACTCACAAGCACTTCTAAAAAGACCCCTCCTCCCAAAAAAGGTGCTCCTTGCCAAGGTTCACTCTCCGCTTAGAGGCGCCAATATGTCTACGGTCAAATGCCAAGGTCACTTTCCCCCTCCCGTAGGAGGGGGTCAGCGAGTGTGAACTGCCAGCACTGCGATTTCTAACAGATAAGTTTTTTTTCGGCCAGCAGTGACCTGTGATGGAACGGAGGTGTCTGCAAATTATCTGCCCTTGAATTGTGTCCAACGAAACAAGATGGAGGCATATCCATCGAAGCGATTGCTATAATACGTAAAATGGGGAAATACTTGTAATTAAAGTTCTAGTGGATAATTTTTCCTACTTTTTTCAACATTGAACAATAAAATACCACTGAGTAAGTACATAATATTGTTTTCATAAATAAATAATTTTTCCGTATGGCCGAAGCACTGAACATGCACCTATATTTTCATTCCGTGATAGGTACGTACATCAAACAGAAACTTCTCAGTTTGTTTTATTTTTATTTATTTATTTATTTATTTTTTCGAATGTCTCCGTACTTCTGGATAAGCACCCAAATTAGTATTTGCAAAATAAAAATAAAATTAAAAAAATAATCTACAAAAATCGAACAGGGCAAAATAACACGGCGTATTATTTTGCCCGATACACCGGTTGCAATGTGAGACAAAACTAATCGCAAAAATTTGGCAGCTATTATAGAGCTAAAAACTTCAATATATATTTCTTTCTCTCCAGTTTCTAGAATGCGAGTTTCATTTTGTGTGATTGCTTTTCGACTATTGTAACTAAACTCGTTACCGGATTTTACCGTGTCAATATATATCCGCAGCCATGTGGGCTGATCTATACAAGCACCATATGAATGAATAATGGGTAAATATTAAATTCAGGGAAATCCTAAAATATGTCGTTCGGCACTATTTCAAAACAACTTATTGATCAATATTGGGCGAAATTGAGCTTTAAGGGTCTCTAAAGGTTGAACGGTCTCGAATGTCCGACCCATAACACAATCAAATAAGGCAGACAGACACAGAAATTGAAAAAGATTTGTTGTCGTATTGCCACCCGAACTTAGGGTTAGTGGTAGGGTGAAGGAAGATTATGCGTTTTTCTTTCTTTTTTTAATTGACTTTAATACTGACATGTTCATTTTAAAGAATGTAGTTGCTTGGCGTTGTTCGGTACATACAGGACAACGCCAAGCAACTACATCCTTTAAATTCATTTCAAGTACTATTTTAACTTAAAATGTTATATTTAAAAAAAGGTACTTCTATCGATCCTGACCCAATTTCCGTGATCTTCGCGTAGGAAGCGTTCAGGCATGCTACGTAAACGCCCAAGAGATGACGAGCCGAATGGTAGCAGCCGACAATTTCGATACGTTGCTGCGTCCTAAGATTTTTAGTTATATTTTCAAGAAAAAAAAAAATTAAAAATTAAAAAAAAAACTCGCAAAACATAGCGAAATTACTGTTATCAAATAAATACATTTTTTTTTTTATTTTACGTAAACAAACAATGCGGAAAACAATTAGTACAAAAAAAAATTTGTATATTTTTGTGGTTTTTTTTTCAACCGGGTTTCTGTTAAGTTAACGCTGTTGTTTTTTACCGACTAGTTTGTTTGTTTTTGTTTTTTGTTTTTTTTTTGGGGGGGGGCATTTTATTATTTTTTTTTTTTTTCTGATCGCTGATTGAATAATCGCTCGGTATCTCAACCATTCGGCTCGTCATCTCTCGGGCGTTTACGTAGCATGCCCGAACGCTTCCGACGCGAAGCTCACGGAAATTGGGTCAGGATCGATAGAAGTACCCCTCCAAAAAAAAACACATGTCCTACCTTATCCCTATCAGTAATCCTAAGCCCGAGTGGCAATGCGAAAAATAAAAGATAAATAAAAATTATTACAAAAAAAAAAAAAACACCTGAAAACGTGTACACGGACAACGTGAGAGGGCCGTTAAAAAGTCAACCCATAGTTTACGTGACCCTTTAAAATCTCAATTTCGCCTTATACCTTTATTTGGGCGACGCATCTCCTACGCACGAGGCTGTATTTTCGATAGACAGACTTGTATCCATCGGTGGACGACGCTTGTATGAAAAGCCAGTACAAGATCTCCGCCACGTGAACTAAATCGGGGTCATCGCCCGCGTAGTCAGTTAGCAAACTCAAATCCGGGATCCAAGTGTCGATGACTTTTATGATACGGAGGCTGACGAACAGGGCAGCCGCTGCGATGAGGCTGGGGGCGAAATTCACCAGGCACAGTCTGTAATTGTACTGAGAAAGTTCCAAGAGGTAATTCGACATCAACGTGACATTGTGTGTGTTGTTGATTTCAAGAATGGTGTGAAAACATCTCAAGAAATCATAGGGCGTCACGATGAACGTCCGGAACTTGAACCTTTGGTTGACGAAGTGGTACATGGATCGAATGTTCCTCTTGGTGCAGATCGGGTCTTTATCGGTCCAGTCGTGGATGTCGTTGAGGTTGAGGGCGTCCGGGCCAGAAACTTCGGAAACAGCTGTCCACACGCAACAGGCGGCGAGACATTGGAGCCGCTCGACGCCCATCACTTGCGTCTGTTCCCACGAAAGAACCAAGTCAAAATAGGCGACCGCATAGAAGAAAACGTGCTCGTCGAAGCGGAAAAACACGGTGGAGGTATGTATCCAATCAATAATGGCCATTCGATCTTCGCGGGTGAACGTGTGGATGGAAAAATAATTAATGCATTTCTTTTGGCGATATTCATGCTCTTTAAGAATGGGAAGTTTGCGCACGCATTTCTCTTTGGCGTCCATCTTTGTTTCAAAAATGATCTCGAGTTTTTTTTTCTCTCTTTTTTTTCTTCTGAATAATCTATTCGGGAGAAATTCAGAAATAAATGAAATAAAATCTGCCGCGTCTACTTATAATATTATTTTAATGCGAAATATTTAACATGGTATTATTTTTTTTTTCAATGAAATAAAATTTAAAATACGTCATAAACGAAAAAAAAAACGTCATTTCTTTTGTTTTTTCTTACTAATGAGGAGTCACAATTTTTCAAAGCTAAAAGCCAATCGGTAATAATAGTAATTATTACCGACATAAATTATATGGTGCTTATCCAGATTAAGGGAGACATTGGGTACTTGTTCAGATATTGACCCTAATTTCCGTGACTGCCCGGCAGCAGCAAGCCGACAGCTAACGGAAGCGTCCGAGACCTGCCGAGTCGGCAGACGACAACAATGTAAGATGATGAATATACGAAAAAGAAATGCATATATTTTTATACAAAAAATGAAATAAATGAACAAACCCATAGCTGAAATAAATAAACTTTTTTTTTTAATTATTTTTTAACCATTTTTGTAAGAACTTTTGTAGAAACGCTAACTTTTTAAACCATTTTTTTTTAACTGAAATAAACTGTTTTCTTAAACTTTAAAACGCGAAAATAATAGAAACTGTTTTTTTTTTGTAACTTTTGTAAACCATTTTTTTTTTGCAATTACGCATTGTTTTTTTTTCATTATTTTAGCTTTTTTTGGAGGGGTTTTCTTTTTTTTTGCATTAGGCATTTGTTTCCTTCATTACATTCTTTTCCTGGAGGGGTAAGGGCTTGTTTTTCGTTTTTGGAGGGGGGGGCTTAGCGAAATACAGGCAGAAGAGGAGGATGGGGTTGTCGCCGAGGATGTGGAAGGAGGCGGAGCAGAAGATTGTTGGTCGCCGACGCCTGGATAAAGTACGGCTATCTGCGATAATATGGCGTCGAAAGGTTCTTTTTTGAAAGTCTGACGCCACATAAATTCCCGCAGATAGCCGTCTATCAGGGTTCTGCTCGTCCCAAATTCTTTCTTGCTCCTCTGCTTCGCTTCCTTCCACATTCTCTCGACATGATTAGTGCATGCCCCCGTCGTCGGGTACACGAAATGTTGGGCGTGATTCACGGTTAGGTGGCGATATCCATCCTCCTCTCCTAACCTGCTGTAAGCCCTCCAGCAATCGGAGACGACCGTGGTCCCAGGGGCGACGTACTGTCTGATTATTGGAAGGAGGGTTTCCGCATTTCTGTTTGGTACCGTCACCAGGAAACCCTCCTTCTCTGCGGGGTCGTATCTCCCGAAGACCCAAAGCGGCTGAAGAACACGGCCGACGTTGTTTTTCCTACGGTTGAACAGACTCTCGTCTATCTCAACCGTATGCCCTGGGCCTCCGAGTTGTCTGGGGTTTCGCGCTATGTGTTCGCTGCACACCTCCCGCAGGAAATTTTTCCAGTCCACTTGCGTGACTCTAGACAGTACGCCGCATTCCTTTAATAAGTTTTTCCCGGTCGCCATATCCTGGGACCACAGGTATATCATCTTCAAAATTGTTGAAATTGCGAGTTTTGACCACGAAAAAAAAAGTCCCCGATCGCAACGAAATCCAAGCCCGGCATTCCTGGGTGGGGCATCTCCAGGCATATTTCTCCGTCACATTCTTTCGCGGTACTAGCCGGCAAAGTCGGCCGCCGCCGCATCGCATACATCGCATAACTTTTGCCAGCAGAGCTTTCTGCTGGCAAAAGTTAATGCACTGCTCCGGAGAGGCAATTGTACGACACAACACTTCGAAATTCATTTTCTACAAGTGCCAAGCGTCTCTCCAAATCAATATCGTCTGCCAGCCTCGTTTTCGATTCGGCAGGTCTCGGACGCTTCCGTTAGTTGTTGGCTTGCTGCTGCCGGGCAGTCACGGAAATTAGGGTCAATATCTGAACAAGTACCAGACATTCTAAAAAATAAAATAAAACAAACTGAAGAATATCTGTTTGATGTACGTACGTACCTGTCACGGAATGAAAATATATCCCATACCAAAAATCACGTAAATTAATAATGTAGTTTTTTATTTAAAAAAAAGAAAAACTAATTTTATGGATAAACGAATAATGTAGAAATATCGCCGCCATTTGGTCATATTCAAAGGAGATAATACGAACTTTTTAAAACTTTCTAAGTGCGTATATTTCGTATTATCTCCCTTGAACATCCCCAAAAATGGCGGCGATATTTCCCTCTTATTCGTTTATCGATGAAATTATTTTTTTCTTTTATAAAATAAAAACTAGTTTATTAATTTATGTGATTTTTGGTATAGGATATATTCAGCCTGTGACAGGTACTCACATCAAGCAGATATTCCTCAGTTTTTGTTTTTTTTGTTGTTTTTTTCCGAATGTCTCCGTACTTCTGAATAATGTTATAATTGTGGTACTAGGACACTGAACGTTACATATGCGTAATTCAGCCACGAATGTAAAACTGTGAAAAGGTTGAAAACCCGATGAAAGGGAAACAACCCGTACTCCATAAAATTGAATAACACATCGTATCACAAATTATAATCATATATTGTATAAACAACCCAGACAAATTAACAATACATAACAAGTATTTATTTTTTTCAAAAGGTCAACTAATATTCTTTCTGCACAAACGGAGTTCTTTATAAAAGGCTGGTTTTAGTTATTCCGAGAAAGTTGATCAGTCAAGATAAGAATTAAAAGTCCAAATATAGCAATTAAGAAGGCTTATAGCCTTTATGGAAAATGAAAATAGGAAAGTCTTTTTTTCTTACGTAATTCGAGGAAAACAAATGAGAAGTCCTTCTCCTCCCACGGAAGATCGAGATATGAAGGTAAATGTGTTAAAATCGCGGGGAACGTTTGAATGAGATCTGTGAGAATTTCTCCTCAAATAGAAGATGGCCAAAAATCACGAGTCGTAACGCCAACAACCACACTTACCTTGATTCCGGAAGAACTTCAAAAAGAGAATGGCCCTTCTTGTGTTGCAGAAACGGTACGAACTGCGTAATCAGCCTTTTAGTTGATCATCAATTAGGGATAAATTATTGACACGAGGTTACTTTAATTGCTCGGTCGTTAAGTCCTTTTTCTGTTAGAGTTGGCGCGTGGTTAATTCCTCGCAAACACAACACTAGAAACTTGTAAAATACAAGGAGTCGGTACACGAGGTTCACTGTTGCCTCGCAAAATCTCAACTGCTATCAGATTCGAAAAAGACCCCGCATGCGGGAAAAAAGTTCTTTTCGAAGGTTCACTCCAGACTTAGCGACGCCGAAGTTTACGGTCAATGTCAAGGTCACTTTTCCTTCCTTCTGAAGGAGGGGTCGGCAAGTGCGATTGCTGGCACTGTGATTTGTAACAAGGAAGGGTCAGCAAGTGCGACTGCCGGCACTGTGATTTCTAACACACTCCCCAGAGAGGAGCAAAAAAGTAATGGATAATCATTACTTTTTTCAAGTAGTTATGTAATATGTTATTCTGTCTGGTATGGCATAATTGTAATTACAATATTATTTTTCAGACCATAATCGTGATTTTTCAAAGAATAATATAATAGTTGTTATCCAAGAAACAAGTTAATTCCACTAAAATTTTATTTTTATTTATTTATTTTTTAAAAATTTTTTATTTTTTTATTTTGCTGTTATACCTAGCTCTCTATCATAGACGGAGATAAAGAGCGATCCTTTCGCTCTGAATTAATCATGCTCAGGAAGCTGATCAACATGAGATGTTGTTTGTTCCGTACAATCTGGACAATCCCAATCTCCATCAGTCACCTCTACGGAGACTCCGACACAGTCAAAATGGTACCATCTGTTGCATTTATCGCAACATACCATTGGTGAAGAGCCGTCATTCCTAATGGAACATGTAGGACAGAAAAAAGGTCCTCCTTCCTCCTCCAAATCAGAAACTGCCTGAGTTGCAGAAGAAACCTCCCTGATTTCCAAGGGATACAAATGATTCAAGGAATGGATCTGTTCGCATTTATATATCAATATGCATGCAGAACGAACTCGTCCATCCTTTCCTCGAATGAGACGTAGAACCTTACCTAGGCTCCAAAAGGGTCTCGTTCGGTTTGGCGTTTTCACCAAAACAATTTCCCCAACAGAAATCCTTTCTGGGCAATGACTTAACAAGTTCTTGTGATTTTCTCTCAAGGATAGGAGATAATCGTTATGCCACAATTTACGGAATTTCTCAACAAAGCTTTCTCTTAGTTGAAGAGATTCCAACAACTCAATCCTACTTGGGGGGTCAGGACAAAGGTCATCGACCTCATGATTTCCTAGCAATAAACGTGGATTATAACCGGTTTGCAGGAAATGGATCGGGGTTAGAATATCTAGTCTCATATTCGAAGAAGTAATATAAGTGAGAGGCCTGTCATTAACAGCTCTTTCTACATCCGAAAGTACTGTCAGGAAGTTGAAATATTCCAATTTCTCTCTTCTTACGAGTTTTTTCAAGCATTGTTTAACTGTTTGGATCATACGTTCCCACGCACCCCCATGCCAGGCATCTGAGACAAATACCTCAGACAACACTATCCCAGAGGCCAAGAAAGTTTTAGCATTATCCGAGTAAACATGAGTAGGTATACCAAACAAATTTGTGAATCTGAAAAATGCCAGCAAAAATGAACGAGTACTCATATCTGGTAGCAATTCTAAATGAACTGCTCGTAGACTCATACAAGTGAATAACAAAATATACATTTTGACATCCTCTCCATTTGTCCTCACCCAAAATTGCGCAGTGAAATCTACACCCACTTGCTGGAAAGGGTGAATAAAATTAGCCCTATGCACAGGCAATTGAGAGCCAGTTGGTGTCTCGAATGGCAGTGAATTTATCTTTTTACATACGAGACAGTGCTGGATTACTCTTTTAATAGATTATCTTCCTTGGGGTACCCAGAACCCCATTAACCATAACTTGGTCAAAGTGGAATTTGAGCCGAGGTGGCAACAATTCAGATGTGCCTCCTTAATTACTAGCTCAGTCAGGTGATGATGCTTCCCCAAAAGAATAGGGTGCTTTACCTGATATGGATGAATGTTGGAGCTCTGAATACGACCAGAAGCTCGAATTAAACCATTGTTGTCCATAAACAACCCAAGTCCAGCAACTCTTGGCGGAATATTTCTTCCAGATGGCAATTTCAGATATTGAAGTTCCTCAGGAAACTCCTCCCTCTGCATCGCCGCGAAAAGCAGCTGTTTAGCCTTACTAGCATCAGTCTGCCGACGTTTTAGTTTGTCGACGAACAATAAAACCTTCTGCAAAACATTGACCACTCTCGTCAACGAAGAGAAGTTGGATACCTCTATGGGCAAAGCGTTGCTCTCAGCCGTAGAATCATCAACATACATACAGGAAACAATCCTTTTATTAGCGTTGTTCAGACAGTGGAGAGGAGCATTCGGCCAACCAATGTCGGCCCGATGTATCTATTCAGGGCCGTAAACCCATAAATCATAATGATGCTTGAATTTTGATGAGGAAACACCTCTAGTAAGTAAATCCGCTGGATTCTCATCAGTCGAAACATACTTGAACTGGACGGAGATTCCAAGTTCACCATTTATCTCCTCCACCATCCTTTTAACGTCCTTAATACGGTTCTCAACAAATATATTCCCTTTGGCTGCCTTCCCGTTGAGGACCCAAGACAAAACCACTTGAGCATCCGAAACGAGATATAGGGACCGGATAACTACCGGGCTCAATGCCTTCAAAATGTTGGGAATAACTCTAACGGCAAGATATATAGCCATAAGTTCCAGAGTTGGTAGGGATTTCCCTTTAAGGGGGGGCCACCTTGGCCTTTGCAAATATCAATATGCATTCGTTCCCTTGCTTAGCATACAGAGCAAAGCCGTAAGCAGCTTTAGAAGCATCACAAAAACACAGGAATTCAGTAGGAACATGTTCCCTCAACGCCCTTCTAGGAAACTCCAACTCGCTTAACGAATTCAAATCATTGGCCAATGAACGCCAATTTTCTTTAAATTCTTCTGGGATTTTCTGATCCCAAGACAAATTGTTTTTCCAGAGTTTGCTAATCAAAACCTTACCCTGAATAGTAACTGGGAGGCACAAGGATAGCGGATCGTAAACCCTTGAACACTGAGCCAATATACTGCGCTTAGTGCAGGCTTCAGGATCAATCACTGTAGGTGCAAGGCTCACAGAATCCTTTTGTGGGAAAAACCGGTATCCCAACACTTTCTCCGATACAGGAAGAGGGAAGGATGCACTCCCATCCTCTATCATCTCCTCCTGCAAGCTCTGATTATTCGAGTTGCAAGATTGTAAGTCAAACCCAGCTTCCTTCAGCCTGTCGCGTACTGAATGATAAGTTGAATAGAGTAATTCGAGATTACTGCTGGTCTTGACCATGTTATCAACATAAAAGTTGTTGCAAGGTACAGATGACGTTTCGTCATAACTGTATTGCTCCGCATGATACTTGAGTATAAAACTCAACATGAATGGGCTTGCATTAAAGCCAAAGATAATATAATTATATCTGAAGGTGTGCAAAACGTCACCCACCTTCAAGAAAAAGCAAAACCGATTTTTATCTTTATCGGTCCTCAAACGAACTTGTAAAAATGCTTTCTTAAGATCCCCCAAGAGTACATGATCATCCTTCCTAAAGGTCAATAATAGATCCAACAACTTGGCCGTCAAATTGACACCCGCATAAGCTGCATCATTTAAGGAGACACCCCCCCCCCCCCCCGCCTTTTGAAGGAACAATTTAAAACAGAACGGATTTTGGTGGTAACACCGGTCCCTTCCTTAATAACTGGGCGATGCGGGACCCAGCAATAATTTTTAAACTCCCCTGGAGAAACGTGAACAGGCTCAATAATACCTAATTCCTCGTATTCTCGGAAGACTTGTAGGTATTCCTTATATATGCCCTTCCTCTCTAAGGAGTCTGCCACTCTTTGCATAATATTCAAGGAAGGCACATAATTTGACTCAACAAGAGATATTTTCTCTTCATCCCATGGCAAGTCCACATAATACTTCCCATTTTCCAGGGCAATATTTTTCTTGAATTCATTTATTTTGTCTTCATCATATGACGACAAATCAGAATTGCTATCAACGCCTATCGAGTCGAGAGAAAAAAAATTCTCTACCCCACGCTCCACAGAAGAATCTTCGAAGAAGGGACCCCAGGGGTCCGGAAATGAAGCAATCGGATTTAAAGCTCCCTCAATGAGGTAACTCGAACAATTGGGTAAAACACGGACTGTCTCCGCGAAGGAAGGGGATTCAAGTTGATCACTGTGATAACTCGAACCTTCCCCCAAGAAACAGCTGATATCTCCAAAGGGAATAATCCCATTTGGAGTTTGCCAAGCCGATCCGTTGAGACAGCTAACCAGACGGAAATTCTCTAGACGCTGAATGATATCTAACCCTATGAGACCGTCCAAGGTGGAATAATTCAATTTTTCATACCCTGGGTTGAGGCGAAATCCAGCCTCCCTAATGTTAGCCACAATCTCAACAAAACGAGATACCTTAAACTTCAGATTTAAACCATCTGAGAATAAGGCAGGAAAAATGAAGGGAATCTGATTTCCCAATCTAACAGACACCCCAAGTTGTGAAAGCTTGACATTTTTAGTACCTATAAAAGTATTGATAGGCATAACGACAGAACGAGGAGAGAGCTCCTCGCATGCACACAATTTTTTAAAAATGTCAGCAGAGAAAAAGGAGCTCTGACTACCAGTGTCAAGAAGACACTTTAGATGGATAGGAGGGCCATCTCTCTTAATAGAGACACTAAGAACCGGGCAAATTCACTCGTCATGTCCCGAGAGTAGGGAGGTATTGCCCACAAAGGCCTGGGGTGACTTGGGACACATCACAGAAAAATGTGATTTTGAACCACAGGATACACAAGGATAAGGAAATCCCTTCAAACCACGACAATTTTCCTCCCTGTGGCCACCCAAACATTTCCCACAAAGGCTGAGCTCCCTAGCACGTTCGATCCTTAATTCGTACGTCGAATATCTATGACAATCTTTCATTCCATGGTCGGACTTCAAGCATAACTTGCAATTCCTCCCCCTAGCTTCATTAACATTATTTTTGAGGGAGTAATTTTCTCTTTTAATATGTACAGGTCCATGAGACCTGTCCGCCATACTGCCGCGGCTATCGGACAAGGAGGACGCCTGTTTTGGCGGGCAAAACTCCCGCGCTTTATTAGGGCGCAATGGCGCCGCAGTGATGAACTCGATAATTTCAGGGACATTCTCCATGATGGCATGGAGAGAAGGGTATCTTTCCCTGCTTCTCGACATCAACTCCTTCCGGATTTCTAAGGGAAATTTCCGGAACAAGACATGCGCAATGAGTTTACCGGACGTGGAGTCTTCGGTAAAAAAATCGGTATTAAACGATTTATCCAACTCCGTCAAGTCTGATTTTACTTGCTGAATATAAATTTTCAGCCTCTCAATGTTGGTAATAGGGTCGGGCTGAGGAAGGATTTCCTCAAATATTTTATTTTTTATAATATCAGGGCTCATAAACGTTTCCCTTAATAAGTTCACAGCCCTGCTATAATTGTCTGACGTAATGTCAAAATCCGCCACCAGCTCAAACGCTCTTCCCATGAGTTTCGACTTCAAATAAAGCAATTTATCTGCTTTATCATCCATCGAAGCCGTGCAGAACTCGAATCGCTTCAGGAAGGTCTGAAATTCGAATTTGTCCGAGGAAGAGCTGCCGTCGAAAACAGAACACTGCAAGTCCAGTCTCATGAGAGGAATTTTCCTGACATTCTCCTGAACACCCACTATTCCGTCTGAGACACCCCCCTCGATACTAATCATTCCTTCCTGAATCGTGTCCGAGAATCTGTTGGATTCCTCACAGACCAAACTCCGCTCGTCCTTGGACTCGCACTTCGTTAAGAGCTGATCAACGATATCATCACAGTCTGAAATCCACCCTTTAATATTTTCCAAGTGGGAATTTTTTACAGAGAGTTGAGGAAATTCGAAATTTTTTCCCTTCCAATCTACTCTCAAGCTCCTTCTTGGAGGGAGACATAACTAGGCAGAATATTTTTCTTTTTTAAACTTTCAATTAAAACTAAACCTTAAGTTCAATTTGACAATGTTTTTTTTACTAATAATAAATATTTCCTTTGTTTAATTTAACAAGTAATATCTAATTTATTATTTATTTATTTATCAAAAAATTTACTTTCTAAGGTTATACATAAATACACGTATATACGTAATGTAATTTTCCTTTTAATAAAAAACTTCAGTTCTTTTTTTTTTTTTAACGAAGCCAGACCAGACAGAAGAACAATAAATAGTGTCTATAAACGTAGACAAAGATAATCGTTTCTGCAAAATGTGAGAATTTCTCCTCAAATAGAAGATGACCAACAATCACGAGTCGTAACGCCGACAACCACACTTACCTTGATTCCGGAAGAACTTCAAAAGGGGAATGGCCTTTCTTGTGTTGCAGAAACGGTACGAACTGCGTAATCAGCCTTTTAGTTGATCATCAATTAGGGATAAATTATTGACACGAGGTTACTTTAATTGCTCGGTCGTTAAGTCCTTTTAAGAGTTGGCGCGTGGTTAATTCCTCGCAAAACACAACACTAGAAACTTGTAAAATACAAGGAGTAGATACACGAGGTTCACAGTTGCCTCGCAAAATCTCAACTGCTAATCAGATTCGAAAAAGACCCCCATGGGAGAAAAAGGCGCGCAAAGAGTCTTTTCAAAGGTTCACTCCAGACATAGAGGCGCCGAAGTTTACGGTCAATGTCAAGGTCACTTTTCCTTCCTTCTGAAGGAGAGGTCGGCAAGTGCGATTGCTGGCACCATGATTTCTAACAAGGAAGGGTCAGCAAGTGCGAATTGCCGGTACTGTGATTTCTAACAGTTTCTTTCCAAGAACTGCAGGCTTGTGAAACTCTCTTCCTGCTGACTGTTTTCCTCCTACCTATAGTCTTGGTCTTTGCGAGAATCATCTTTCATTCTTGTTAGCTCTTTACATCAAGTGGCTTCATGCCTTGTCTGGAGCGATTTCCATAAAAAAAAATATCGAACATGAAAGGAATTATTGTAATACCAACAAAAGGCAGTTCCACTGGGAACTATGCAAATGTCCGCACTTTTAATATGCTGACAAATGGTACACACACAAATTGGAGACAGTATTAAAAAACGAAAAGCATCAAATACTCTGAGATATGGAAATATAAACAAACTCATTCAAGCAAGGAGACCGGACGTGATAATAGTCAACAAAAAGGAAAAAACCTGCCAAATTGTAGATGTCGCCATCACAGTTAATGAAAGTGTGAAAAAAACCTAAGTGAATACATGAAACTTGCCAAAGAAAATAACTGCAATTGTACCCCACAGTACCGTACTAAGGTGACGTCACCAATTTGGCCGTTTTTCAGTTCAGTTGGTCACCTGGCACTGCTCGGGAAAAGTTGCTGTACTGATGAAGGCCTAAGATGTCGAAGGGTCCTTGTCCGGTAATCACTGCTCTCCCACATTGTGATTAAAAGATCAGAGGGTAACTGTCCGGTGCTGGCCAGCAACTTGATACCACTGAGGAGCAAAGGGTCATTTCAAAGCGGAACAATAAAAGAAAAGTAATTAACAAACTCGTCGGTTGGTTTTTGTATAAGAATAATTATTTGAATAGAAAGTCGTTCAGTTACAAGCAGTGTACTTTCACACTTCTATCTTCTAATTCTGTGTTTCGGACCGGCAAATCTTAACAAGGTCTGTCTCTCAATGATGTGGATTCGGTGAATCTCGATTAGCGCTTGCTTATATTGAGATTCAGATGGTTTGAAACTGGGCGTAACTCCGCTCATTCTCCCAATAGAATTAATTCAATAAAAAAATATATATATTTTCTCATTATTATTTCTTTCCATATTTGGAATTTCCTCTCACAGGAATCTGCCCTCTCAACTCTGAGTGGTCAAAAGGATTCTACCTCGCCATACTCTTTCCTTCTTTATCTGTTTCTATCTCCCACTGTTACCTCAGTGGGGGGAGGGGAGATTTATCGTCTCTTGAAACTTAAAGAAGAAAAAATGTATTTCCATTAATTTATATTAACGATAAAGATGGGGAAATGTCATTCAGCAAACACCTCACCTCTCCCCTGATTGCCCCACATGGATATGCCGGGCCCAGTAATGCATAGGATCCCAGTAAAAACAATTTAATTGTTATCTCTTGCAAAGGTTTTAATTTCATTGGTGCATGCTATCTCAACATCCATTCAAAACCGAGAATGTAAACAACTTTCCCTGTTTGTGACACAGTGAACATCTGGCAGGTCCCTAATTTCTGACGTCACCCTTTTCATATCTCAAATCTCGAGGCAAAGAAAACAGCCTTTCCCTTGCTTATCAATGTTGGTTGGTTTCTCGTGTCAAAACATTTTGTTTAAATTCCTTTTTCGTTTTCATAATTTAAGAAAACAAAACCATTCTCATGTTAATCTCTTTTAATCGAACAATATTGTCACAATTCGACATTATCTCAACAACAAAAATTATTGTCTTGCGATATACAAAAACCAGGTGGCTGGTGATGAATGTCATCGCTTCATTTGGGGATTCCCAATCCCCCAAAATATCAAGAAAAGAAAACAACGTGTTCTTTCTCTTATCACTAGCTTTTCTCTTGGTGTAAAACCAAGCTGAAAGCCTTCTTAGAGAAAACTAGGGTCCGGTTTTGAATCAACCATTTTCCGTTCGATAATATTGTTATATAATACAGAAAACCTGTCAAATTGTATGCTTTGCTGTCCCAGCAGTTCACGGGGTGAAGATCAAGGAGACAGAAAAACTAAGCAAATACATGGAAGTTACCAAGGAGCTGAAAGAAATACGGAACATGAAGAAAACTGCAGTAATACCAATAATTGTACGAGCACTAGGAAGAATTCAGAAAAATCTAGAAAAAAGACGAGGAGAAATTGGAATGAAAGGGAGGGAAAACAGCTGAAATTTTTTTTAAAATCCCTTAGTGTGGAAGTCAATACATATATTCAGGTGACACCGACCATCCACATGTAAGTTGAAATAGAATAACGCTACATAAACACCTTGCATGTCAGAGACCTCTTTCCCTCTTTGAAAACTCGATGTGATCCAATGTCGTCACATCAATTTTTTGACATGACCTCAGGACGAAAAATTTTTCCTTTTTTTTTTATAACACCAAGAATTAACTTATGCAAAACAATGATCATTTGCATAAGTGAACTCTTGTTATCGCAGCGTCCACAATGTCCATGGGTAGTTCGGAAGAAATGCTGTATGCTGATAGTTTAGTTCTTACCTGTAAAACAATGGATGACCTATTTGTTGAGTTCAAAACTTGGAGGAATGCTATTGAAAGTCAAGGTTTGAGAGTGACTGTTACCAAGACCAAAGTGATGATCAGTAGTTGCAGTGTTGGAAAGCTCCAAAAAGAGAAAAGTTCCCCTGCTCAGTTTGTGGAAACAGAGTCAGGCGCAATTCAATTTTTTGTGGTACCTGTAAGCATTGGGTACACAAGACGTGCAGTGGAATTACTGGTAGGTTGAGAGAGAGAGTAACCAATTTGTGTGCAAGAAGTCTAAGACAATGGAGACGGATGAGAACTCATATGTGGAAAAGGTATATGTGGATGGCGAAGCTATTGAGGTTGTCGAGAAGTTTTGTTACTTTGATGATACCATTGGAGTACAGGGTGGAATAGGTGCTAGTGTGACTATAAGAATCATGAATGAATGAAGTAAATTCAGGGTTAGGGTTCTGCCATTACTAACCAAGTCGACCAAGGGGAGAGTCTACCAGACATGTGTACATAATGTGATGATGTATGGAGTTGACACCTGGCCAGTGAGGGTTGAGGACATGTGTTGCATGGAGAGAAATGATATGAGAATGATACGATGGATGTGTAATGTGAGTCTTAAAGACAAGCTTAGATCTGATGATTTCAGAAGAAGATTAAATCTGAACAGTATTAGGTAGATGTGCGCAGAACAGTAGACTTCAATGTTATGGCCACATTGAAAGAATGGATGAGAGTTCTTGGGTTAGTAGATGTAGAACAATTCAGGTAGCAGGGTCAGCGCATCAGGGAAGGCCAAGGAAAACCCTGGAGGAAATGATAAAGATGGATTTGAGAGAAAGAGGGATAAATAAAGACTTGGACAGAGATAAATTAGTTTGGAAGTCAATTTCTAAAAGCCGTCCAACACATGCCAGCATGTAAAAAGGATGTTAAACCAAATATGATGATGAAATAATATCAAATATTTTTAAATACCCCATATATACAGAGAGAGAGACGCACACACCCACATGATGTCAAACACTACCACTGTATTATGCAGATGTGATGAAGAAGAGGATGACCTTTGACACTGCAGTGAAATCCCCTTTTGAATATAAAAAAATAAAAAACAACAAAGTTGGGTATATTTACACCATTTATTTCAAAGTTATTGACTTCCTGAATTGTTTCATCGTCATGACTGCAGGCTTGGTTGTATTGAAGCAGTCAAGATAGCATATTAAAAAAAAATAAAAATAAAAAGTACTGAGATCAACTTCCAGGAGAAACAGTCTGAGAAACAGAAATTGGTGCAGGGTAGTGAGGAAGACAAGAGCGGGGGGAAAAAAGGAAGAGGTCGTCAAATTCTGGGTTGCCCTCTTGGTTGAATGAAACCACTTTCACGGTGGTTGTGGTGGGGACAAAATAATTCAGTAGTGTTTATTTATTTATTTTTTATTTTTAATCACAGCACAAAGACCCCCTGCACCCATAGATTGACAGCAATTTATATAAAAAGCAACAATATTTGTATATTGACAAAATAATTAGGTAATTTAATATTTTGTTCTGAATAGACAGTCATTTACATATTATCAATATTTTTTTTTTCTTTTTACAAAAAAAAAAAAAAAAAAATATTCCAATCAATTTCATTGATTACATTTTATCTGTCCTGATAAATCTTTCAGTAACAAACACTGTTGATTGTCACTGGATAATCAACAGATATGACTATTCAATGAAATCGTTCTGTTAGTTAAACTTGAAAATAAGTCCTGATTAACCATGCTGTCAGAAAATTTGTACAAAGTAAATAAATTCCTTATCTGTAAAAATATTGTTTGAAATAAATCGCACATGCTTTGTTTCAAATTCACCCAGACATCGAAATTGACCTGTGAACCATCGATCTGACAATAATACCATAACATTTCCAAGATGATGTGCCGTTATTGTTTTTACATACTATATATATATCTTCATCTTTGTTGTTATATTCATAACGTTTTGGATGCTGTTTTAAACTTATTCAGGTGCTCTTTCTTCTTATAGTTTGTAACCCTCCAGGAGTTCCAAACCCTTTATTCAATTCGCAGATTGTTCTTATTTAAAGTATTATATGCCCAGATTGCAGATAAAGAAGAAAATATAATATTCCAATCAATTTCATCGATTACATATTTTATCTGGCCTGATAAATCTTTTAGTAACAGATACCTCTCCAGTAAGAGAACCTTCCTTTTGTTTTTATAAGTCAAAATAAACTGGCAAAATTTTATGAATATAAAGTTTTTGTTTTTATTATTTACATTCAAGTTTAATTTTTGCAAAGTTCCGTGTATATAATGTCATTTTACAAAAAGTAGATATGTCAACTTTGGAAGCAGACGAGAGTGCAGCCAATCATCCAGCATATGTGCACACATTCTCATATGCTATCTTCTCCAATCTTGTCTTTTTATAAAAACCTGTACCTAACGAGCATTGCTCAAGAGTCGTTTTACTTTCATTTTTTTTTTCATTTGTTGTTTTATAACTACGCCATATTTTTTTAAACCAAATTATTTTTTGTTTTTAAATAGGATTTTGAAAGTTACATTTAATTATTACGACATCGATTAGTCATTAAATTATCAATTGAACAAACAATTATTAGATGTAACTAGCTTCCAAAACTTTCAATCTTTTAATACATGAGGATTTGCTAAGAATTTTAAAGCCAGAAATGACTTCATATTCGACAGTTTAAATCCTTTCAAAAGGTCACAAAGTAATTTCTTTTTTTTTTTACAACTATTAACAAAAGATTAAAATGACTGACTTGTTTACAAAATAGTCAAAATGCATTATGGCGGACTTCATTTCATAATTAAATTATTGTTTAAAATAGAATGTTAAAAGTTTCATTTTATACTATTGCATTTCTTTTTTTAATAGTAAATAATAAAATATAATAATGCAGTCGTTGGCTGCCGAGGCACTGCATCCTTTAAAACCCTCACATTTCCCAAAATTTGTCAAAATTACACCAAATGTGCTCCCCTCTCTCCACACACACATATATATATATATGTGTGTGTATATCATGACTCGTTCAGTTCCCCGACAATTATACATTATCCTATCTACCACACATGCACTTTTGAGGCATTGTAGTGCACGTGAATACTGCACACAATGATTTCAGTATTATTCATTAGTGTTCAGTAAAAGATGTTCCAAGGCAATTACATGTGGATGCAATGTTCAATTCCATACTTTGGTTATCTTGAACTTTTCAGCTTTAAGATGGCTCTCATTGAAACAACATTGTCCTAACCAAATTAGTTTTAGTTGTATTACAATTTGGTTCAATTAATCATATTTGTATATGTAATAATATAACCTAATTATTACAATATTGTTTGGTCATTAAATTATTAATCGAACAAAATTGTTATAAAACTAGAACTATTTTGGTTAGGACAATGTTGTTTCAATGACAGCCATCTTAAAGCTGAAAAGTTTAAGATGACCCCCTACTTTCAGTGAAAAGAAATTATGTTAGAAGATGTTGAGGCAAAAACTGCAGAATGAGAACATTTTACTCTTGTTGATTGAATAAAGAGGTTGGCTCAAAATTTTCAGAAGATTAACCAAAAAAAAAAAAAAAAAAAGCACCTGAATATGTCTGGACAGTACAGGAGCTGGAATGTTATGACTATGAGAATCAGGGCCAAGTATGTAAATAATATAAGATGATCCCTTTACAAAAAAAAAAAGAAAAAAAAAAAAAGAAAAAAAAAAAAAGAAATGCACCTATGGAATCGTTAATAAAATTCAAAATCCTTTCAGAGATCCAACCTTATTTGGTAAAAATAAACTTCACTCTCTGCCTGACCAAGTTTCAGTCTTGTTTTATTATCATTCAATGATAAGGGCAACACTTTGGTGATCATTTCATTATTAGGAGGTATCATCCTGAATAGACTTTAAACTCATCCCATATACCCCACCCCACACCAGATTTTTATCTGTGGGGTTATCTCTACGAAAATGTCTATCAAAACAATCCCCAGACTATTCTCAAACTGAAACAGGCCATCACAGCCAAAATCAGGGCAGTACCAAGAGAGGAATGTCGCTAAAACAAAGAATGGTCAGAGATGAAAGTCAATTTTCAAAGACTCTGAAAATAGTTTGTTAATATTAAAATTGACATAAAATAGAACCTTGTGGTGATATCTTAGCTTCAAATTCTACCGAACTTTCAATTGGAAAAACAATTTTTTTTAGTCACAAAACTGTTTTTGTAATATGATGATCTATGTTGAAACTATAAAATAACTTCAAAAAGATTAAACATAAATATTAAAAAATATTTCTTTTGGATTATTCAGACTACTGTTCTCATCTTCTTCAGGTTTATCTTATCGAACTTGGGAATTTGTACCGAATTTCGAACGGAAATCCCGTACAGATTACAGTGTTCAACCTGAATAAGGTTGGAGATTACGTCGGTCCAAAACGTTATGAGAATAACATTCAAGATGAGAACACTAAACCGAATAAACCAAATTATCAATCCTCATCTTAAAAATTCTGAAAAAACTGTTTATTAAAATTACATTTTTGAAAAAGATGCAACATCAGTTCGCACACTACACACGTTTGATTTCTTCTTTTTAAACTTCTTCGGCTAATATACTTCCGTTAGTTTTTATTTTTGCTGTTTCATCACTTTCTTTTATATCTCTTGATGCGAGTTGGTGAATTGTTATTTTAGTCGACTTTGTGGAAGTCTCTTTGACGTTCAAGTCGTCTGCTTTCTTCAATTTCTTTTCTCTTACAATTTGAAGCCTTCGATTATATCTCCTATATGCTAATATCTGAAATTTCGGGAAAACCCTGAATACTTTCATCACTGAACTGTTGGATATTCATGACTGAAACTTGTTGGACAAGTCAGGCATGGACTGAAGTTTATTTGTACCAAACATCATAGGATTGAAGAAAGGATTTTATCAACGCTTTCATGGGTGGGTAGCATTTAGTGGGGATGGGGGGGGGGGATTCACGTACCACCTGACAATATTCCATCAGAATTCTACAGAAAATATTTAAATGCTGAATTAAATTCTTGAAATAATACGTTCGTTAATCTTAAATATTTAAGCCAGTCAAAGATTTCATTCACACACAGAAAATGAACCTCAGTTAAGGGTGTGCAGAGGGGTAGCACGTTTCCAAGTTGAGCTCCAGGGGTGTCCTCAACTAGTCTCCATGCAAACCAGTCCTATGTGATGCACAAAATATAGCCTCTCCATAGCAAATGCATGATAAAGAGACACCTCCGCCTCGAAGTGACCCTGTTAATACGCACGGGAATAGACAGAATACGGCTGATCTAGAGGAATAAACCTTGACCACAAATCCTGCTATTCCACGGGCGGCAGTAATTCCAGTCGCACTCATCAACAAATTTACGATCTGCTTCTAAGAACAGCATGGCATCGCAGATGATCATATATATTTAACAATGGGAAGGCACCTTGGCCTTTTGACTGGGAACAAAGTCTAGTATCTGTTCTGATGCTATACTTAGCCTATTCTGTCCTCGGCCAGTGAAGGAGAAGTCCTTTTTTACTGAGGCAATTTTTTATTTTTGTTCTAATCTAGAGTGTCCCATTTTGGGGAGCTGGATTTTCACCACATTAAAAAACTGACCTTGTGTCTAACTTTGTCCTCATGGGAGGCAAGTAAATAGGAACAATGGAAAAGCAATACTAAGAACTATATGCAGTTTGGCGTGCCGCATATACAATAAGCTTCACCGTTAATTGATGGATGACCCAAGAAGAATATTCCAGTTATTATCTTATAAACATAATCAATATCAAACTTTCAGTGTTAGCAAAAGGAAATTTAGAAATTCCATGAAAAATGGGTCATTATTGCGGCTTCATAATGTCTATTGCCAATAAGAGAAAAAAAAAAGATAAATAAAAATACTAGAATATTAAAGAAAAAACATTTTTTTAAAATACTTATACCATCTAAGAAAACTGTCAGAGTGGAGAAATTTTCCCTTACTCGTCGAACATTCTTAAACATTAAAGGGAAGAAATCATGTAATTGGTTATGTTAATTATTAATTTTAATATTAAATTTTAAATGTTAAACAAAATTTTGAAATTACACGAACAATTGGATATTATTACAGCTGCTTGTTCATAATGTCCATTGCAAATAAAAAAATAAATAAAATACTAAAATATAAAATAAATAAATAAATATAAAAAATAAAATACTAAAATATAAAAAAAAAAATACTAAAATAAAAAAATAAAAAATACTAAAATATAAAAAAATAAATAAATAAAATACTAAAATATAAAAAATAAATAAAAATAAAATACTAAAATATAAAAAATAAATAAATAAAATACTAAAATATAAAAAAACAAAAAACTTATTCAGTTTTGATAGAACAGAATTTTCTTTTTAAGGTCATTTTTATGATATTAAAATTTGGCATATGGTAAGTGTTTGCTAATGAGCTGGATGACCAGAGTTCAATCCTCGGTCAAGTCATACCAAAGACTCAGAAGATGGTACTTGATGCCACCTTGCTAAACACTCAGCATTATAAGGATCAAGGGTAAGTGGAGTAATCCTGAGAAAAGAGTGGCACCCTCCCCTACATCTTGGTGTAGTAGATAATGAAAAGGGGAACCTTTAGGTTGCCTTTGACTATGGACGACCATTATATATTTTAAGGATCAAAAGGATTTTATAAATTTAAATTTTTGAAAAGTTAAAAAAGAAAAAGTACAAAGACTTTTTGGCAAATAAGAGAAACGGGATGGAATCAGTATAGATAGATATAATAGGCTTATTATGGAAAATAAGGAGAAGAAAAATATATGCCTATATTTATAGGGAAGGGAAGAGAGAGATAAACGCTAAAGACAATATGGATGGAAGCAAATTTAAAGATAATAACTCGACACATTTTGTGGAATCAATCGCGGAAAACAGAAAGACTTAATTAAGAATAGGATCAAGATGGAGAACTTTGTTGAGCAAATGTTAATTCAGAATGCAAAAACATGGAGAGAAAATATAAAAATATTTAAAAGAAAAGAAAACTCAAGAACGTCAAATGCTTAGATCTGAACGGATCTAAAACAAACGATCACATAAAAAGACATTACGAATTATATCTTGCAACCTCGTAAAAATAAAATAAATCATTTGATTAAAAATTTTTTTTATGGAATTCGTTCCAGACGAGGCATGAAGCCACTTGATGTAAGGAGCTAACAAGAATGAAAGATGATTTTCGCAAAGACAGGAGATGCCTGTAAGCTTTAGTCTTGAAAAGACCAAGGCTATAGGTAGGAGGAAAACAGTCAGCAGAAAGAGTTCCACAAGCCTGGTGAGGTATCAGAGCTGGAACAAAAGAAGCGGGGAACAGATCACATAATTTTGAAGAACACATGCCATAATAGTATTTATAGAAAAGACTGAGACTAGCAACATCACGTCTGAGAGAGAGAGAGGTTGTAAAGAAGAAAGGGTGTGGCCAACTAAATTACAGACACGTTTCTGCACCTTATCAAGAACCCTCAAATGGGACAGAGATTCATCAGCCTAAATATGACAACAGTACTCCATACATGATCTGATTGTAGCCTCAGATGTGAGAAAGTGTTTGAAGCGATAGAGAGAACCGACATTACAAGAAGCAGAAAGAACAATGGATCTAATGTATGAACTCCAAGAAAGATTTGACGAGAGAGAAAGACCAAGAAGTTTTAGAGTCAATTTCTCCTTAAGAGCGGAGAGAGATATCCATGAGAATCTCAGGAAGAGTTTGGCTTGTATGTTAAGACACATGTACTTCATTTATTTGTATGGGAAACCTTTCCACTGCAATCGGATCACTGCGTATTCGAAGTTGCCCTTCATGTACTTCTGGTATAACAGTAAACTTCTGCATACATACAAAAAAATTGTAAATCTCATTGAGAAGAAGTTAGTAATAGAAAAAAAACTGCATTCATTCACAGTATTACAAAACTTGGTGCTTATGCATATGAGAGCACATATGAAAACGCATTTCCAAATAAAAACTAGTTTATACTTACATATGCAAAAATAAATATCCTCACCAAAAATTAGGAAAAATTATCAAGTAGAATTTTAATTGAAAATAGAAATCAGTTTTATCGTATTTTGCCGACAGTTAGTCTGTCATATTAACAAGTAATAAATGAATAAGTTATGTCCCCCTGATTTATGTGTTTTTTTGCACTAATCAATGGCAGATCCGTAAAATATGATAAAACTGATTTATATTTTTAATTAAAATTCTACTAGCTAATTTTTTGGTGTAGATACCTATTTTTGCCTAATAAATAAGTATTTCAAAGAGTTTTCCAGTTTATTTATTTGGAACTGCGATTTTCACCTGTTTTTCATATGTGCCCCCATCTGTATAAGCACCCAAAACTTTAGCAACAACAATGAGCCGCCTTAGACCAGCACGTTTAGAATTGTTTCCAGCTTCACCTACTTTTGATCCATTACAAGCCAAAACCACTCGCTATTAATCGAGCCCTACATTTTAAATTACATAACTTACGTAACAATTTTGATATAAATTTATTGTAATCTGAAAAACTAATATTTCATTTAAAATAACTCCCTTGAAAAATAACGAACATATTTTAAGATAAGTTTTGATAATTTATTTTTTTATTTTTCACAGTACGAGAGAGAATTTTAGCAGCAATGATGTGCGTACTTAGAGCAGTATGGTTTTAGGGTTCGGGTTAAGCCTACTTCGAGCAATATGTGTTGAGGATTTCTTCCAGCTTTATTTTAGAAAACCATTGTGTATCTATTGTCTACTCGAAGTTGGGGAAGGTTCAGGAAGCTGCTGCCAATCCTTACATCTTGGCACATTTCCTTCCAGATATGAGGCAAAGGTTTTTTTTAGCTTGTGGTCACCCTGCCATCTTGCATGTTCAGTAAGACATGGGCCGCAACAACTTCTGATCTGCAACGGCTTCGGCGTAATGATCCGTTCCATGATCAGGTGAATGTATATCTGGAAACTGGAAGAAACGATTCTATCAACCATACTTCATCAAAAACTTGCTATTGGTGGAATTATGGATGCCTGACATGCTCAGTGCCTCAGGCGGTTCGGCCATGTCCAATGTGACATCTTTTGCATCAACTCCATAACACGCCTGGATACCCCAGGCATTAGGGGGCATGGTAGACCGAGGAAGACCCGACTTGAGTGCGTAAAAAAAAAAAAGAGATATAACTGCAAACAACTTGACTGATGTTAACCTTTTGGATCAAACCGCATGCAGAGAGGTGTCAGACTTTGCCTTGTGTTATCCACCCTGGGGTCCGGACACTTGCAGCACCCTAAATACCCAAACCGAATGAAGAAGAAATGCCGTCTGTAATGAAAAAGAGCATTAAGTCTTGTTTGTATTTCCGGAGTGACATCACTGAAGAGTTCTAATAAAAGGAGATAACTTATAACTGACGATTACACATGGTACGTGAAGTTATAGGATTTGTTTCACACGGTACGTGAAGTTATAGGATTTGTTTCACACGGTTCGTGAAGTTATAGGATTTGTTTCACACGGTACGTGAAGTTATAGGATTTGTTTCACACGGTACGTGAAGTTATAGGATTTGTTTCACACGGTACGTGAAGTTATAGGATTTGTTTCACACGGTACGTGAAGTTATAGGATTTGTTTCACACGGTACGTGAAGTTATAGGATTTGTTTCACACGGTACGTGAAGTTATAGGATTTGTTTCACACGGTACGTGAAGTTATAGGATTTGTTTCACACGGTACGTGAAGTTATAGGATTTGTTTCACACGGTACGTGAAGTTATAGGATTTGTTTCACACGGTACGTGAAGTTATAGGATTTGTTTCACACGGTACGTGAAGTTATAGGATTTGTTTCACACGGTACGTGAAGTTATAGGATTTGTTTCACACGGTACGTGAAGTTATAGGATTTGTTTCACACGGTACGTGAAGTTATAGGATTTGTTTCACATGGTACGTGAAGTTATAGGATTTGTTTCACATGGTACGTGAAGTTATAGGATTTGTTTCACATGGTACGTGAAGTTATAGGATTTGTTGGACACTGGAATGAAGATATTAAAGTCAGACTCTGCAATCTTTTTTCTTATTGTTGACGGTGTGTTGCTTGGAATTGTATGTATTGACTTGGATGATGTTTGGTCAAGAAAGTTCACATCTATATAATGAAGTAAAGTTAATTTTTCCTCGATTTCATTAACCATTATAGCTTAAGAACCAAAACCTTTTATGCTAATCTGTTTTGCTAATCACTTAGGACAATTCCTGATGCATGTTTTCAGAAAATATGTGTTCGTTTCATTCTTTTTCAAATTTTCTTATATTTGTTTCCAGCTAAGTAGCCTCTCCAAACAGTCATTTACAGGGGAGGTTGGATGTAATTTCACTCTCACAATAACATCTACTTCCACAAACCCCAATGTCACCGAGGACTGGTTTATGGGATTGTTTTTGGGGAAAACAGTTTCATTTTTCATGCTACTATTTTTCTCTAACCTATTTAAAATTTTCAACCTGAAACACTCCCTCAAAATATACTTTAATTTTTTTGAGGTTCTGACTGTCTATTCCATATACTTTTTTTTTTTTTTTTTTTTTTTTTTTTACATATTTTAGATTCGTGTAATAAAGGAATATCGGATTGGATGTCAAAGACACGGAACTACATCGCAGTCAACACGATAATACTCAGAATATTCATTTCTTTTTGCTTACTTTTCCTAACCATATTATTCATATGATATCAAGAACATGAACTATTTATTCAAGTTTATACTTTTCATTGTCGAATAAATTAAGGAGAGGTTTTCTATCGGAGTTTATAGCACTGCCACCTTTGTAGTGATATTGGGCGTGGGAGAATCATGTAAGAAAGGAAAATTCATTTTCTTTTAACTATGAAGAAACATTTCATAACATAAGTAAAATGATCTAGATGAATTTCCCACTAGAAGTGAAAAGTTAGGAATTTAAGCTGATGTGTTCAGGAAGTTATGTCATGGCAAGAAGTTAACATGGCAAAGAAACCAGTAATATCTTTCTCCTGGGTGTTGGAAGTCGAATCACACTGACATCTTTTTCAGGCTCTTCCACCCAACCCTACGGTGAATGGCTGGAAACAGATTAATACTACGCCATCGTCTATTAGTGCCAAATTTTTTTATTGATTTAATTTATGACCAAAAATCTTTTGTAAATAGAATATTATATTTGAGGAAAATTACTTTCAAAGATGTACTTGACTTTATAGGATCGTCAGAGCATTCATTTATACTACTTATAAAAATGTGGGTTGGTTATAAGGACTACTTAGCAAAATGATTTTAATTGAATAATAGATGAAACTGATTGTATCCTTCACTCTAGATTTTCACATTTTATACTGAAAACTGAGATATCAGTGTTGCCAATATATATCGAACAGTAGGTGTAATATTTGAAAGACGCTCAAATCTTTCTGACTAACTATAGATATCGCTGAAAAATACAGATGTTGTAGAAATAGGGTTAATTATTCTTCTGGTCCTAAAAAAATGACGACAGTAATGTGTTAAGCGTACTACTATCCTTAGCCCCCCCACCCCCTCCTAAATACCTGTTTAGATTAATCTTAGTAAAGATATAAACAAGCCCAACCGTTGAAAATTCATTTGAGAGACTGCAGAAAATAAAAGGAATAAAAAAGAGATTTTATCAAAGACGTGGGGAGAGTATAATGATTGAAACAACTTCAAGATAATACATACTTCTGGTATTTCTGTTCAAAAGTCGCGCTATATAAAAAAAAAGTGTCCGATTATTTTATAAATCGTCATACTTGGTGTAATAGACAGGTAGATTTTATTTTATCTGTTTTTTTTTTTTAATACTAATGAGTCACCACTTACCAAGTCCAAAAGCCACTCGAGGATAAGGGTTAATGAGATTGTCAGTTGGATGGTGAAGAATATTATGAGAGGATTGGAAACGATGGGTAGAAAAGGTAGAATTTGATTACTTAAGAGGAGAGCTCGACAAGTATTTGTTAACATTAGACTTGAAGGCGACTATGCTGTAGTCAGCAGGAAAACAGTCCCGTAGTAATAGGTTCCACAGATGGGAAATTCTTGAAATTCTGTTCATAGAATTTCTGTTTGGTTTTAGGTGCACAGAGAAAGAAAGGAAAGGTCTTTGCAATGGTGGTAGCTAGATGACTATTTGACGTGAATATTTTACAGGAAAACCAGGAGTCGAAGATTTGGACGTTAGCTCATTGATGATTATATATATATATATACATACATACACACACACTCAAGTGGTTAAAAAAAAATTAAAATTAGGAAACTAAATGCAAGTATTAATACTTGCTTATGTACAGGAAACTGACGAAGTTGGCAGATGGGAATTAAAAATTGAAGATGGGGGCCCGGAAGATTAGTTTTACAGAAAACGGGTGTATAGAAAGAATTATAATAATCACAAATAAATTAGCCGTCGGATAAAATGGATTGAAAAGAATTTTTAAAATTTTAAAACTTACCATGAAAACAACCCATTGTTCAAGATTAATAAGCAGGTATTTGTATCATTTCATTGAAACAACATTATAATTAGTTGTTTGAAAACATACTATTATGATATACAAGTAATTTTAAGAAATAGTTTAATATTTCTTTTAAACATAATTGTTTATTTGACAGCTAAAATCAAGCATTGTAGAAATTTTTTTTTCCATTAATGTTGTAAGCTGCTGATGCTGCTTAAGTTCATTATTGAAAAAATGCCTCCATTTTAACAATCTTCCCAGTCAGTATATTTTCTTTTAAAGAAATTCAATCAGATTACATTTTATTTTTCTATAGAACATGGTGGCAAACTCCAAAGGAACTGGCTATTCAGAATGAAATATTGATTTTGTAGGAAGGAACGTATCGACGATAAACATTGAGAATACGACTGACTTTGCTTTATTTTTTATTTTTTTTACTTACTATAGGAAATAATAACTAAGAATAAAAAAAAATTTTTTTTAAATTCTACCCCTGTGGATTAAATAAAACATTCAGTTCGAAATTCCATCGAGGTTCTGCAGTTAGACAAAGATTTCCAAGTATGAAAAAAAATGCATCTGAAAAACGTGAAAATAACAACCAAGATGAGAATAGTATTCTCAATAATGCAAATTGAAAACCTCATCTTAAAAATACTTGTTTATTATCAAAATGCACAAAAATTCTACGATTTTATGAAGATTGGACTACATAAAAAAATAAAATAAATGGTTATTTTTTTTCATGGTGAGGCTATTGCAAAAATTCATACTTGGTGCTTATGACAAACACCGATGTCATTCATTCAGAATGTTTTGAATTTAAATAAGAATAGCTGTACTGATTCAGCGTTACCCGGGATCCATAACGTTCAAATTTGTTTTGTAAATATTTCTATGTTTTACACTCACACCTTTTTCGTTAGGTTCAGTATCTAAGCTAAATAGCAAATAAGGAACGCTAACTCTAACTAAAAGAAGAGTTATTTCCCTTAGCTGACTTTTCTTTTTAGGTGTTTATTTAAGAAAATCACTGGTGCTTGTGCAGATGAGCGGCCGTACGAAAAAAATCATTTTTTTATAAAAACAATATTATATACTTATTCAGTGTAATTTTCTTACTCACTGTACAAAAAAGTAGAAAAAAAATTATCCACTAGAACTTTAATTACAAGTATTTTTCCATTCTTTGTATCATAACAGCAATTCGTTCAGTAAGCGTCCATCTTTTTTTTCTTAAAAAAGGGCAGATAATTCGCAATCATGCAATTTAAAAAAAACTACATATATAAAAACTAAATTTATTCCAATAAAACAAAATGAAAGTAAATAAACGAAATTAAATTAATTTTTATATATGTAGTTGCTTTTTTGATTAAATTGCATGATTATCCCCCCATGAATTATTTTTAAGGAAAAAGATGGGCGCTTACTGAACGAATAGCTGTTATGATACGAAGAATGGAAAAATACTTGTAATTAAAGTTCTAGTGGATAAATTTTTCTACTTTTTTGTACAGTGAATTAGAATATAATGGTGAATAAGTATATATAATATTGTTTTTATAAAAAAATATTTTTTTTTGTACGGCTGCTCATCAGCACAAGCACCAAATTGCTATATTAGCAAACTGCTGAACCAGATTAAGTATTGTTTTTTTAATCATCTGTTATGAAGTACGTGATTATATTGTCAATGATATGGTACAACAACCCTGGGTATTTTAACCATCCCCACACGTAATAAAACTTATTTCATTACTCATCTTATGACGTTCTTCATCTTTCGACTAG
This sequence comes from Sepiola atlantica, assembly GCA_963556195.1. NCBI lineage: Eukaryota > Metazoa > Mollusca > Cephalopoda > Sepiida > Sepiolidae > Sepiola > Sepiola atlantica. The sequence goes on along the minus strand of OY744523.1, from coordinate 54,470,758 downwards.
GAATCTCATTAACAACCCTTATCTCCAGGTTGCCATCATAAGTGGTGACCCATTAGTAACAAAAAAAAAAAAAAATGGTCAGCTTTAATGCTATTTAGGTACAACTTAAAGATAATTGGTCAACATAATATTACATATTAGATTGTCTTGGCTGGAGTAAGTAATTGTTGAAATAATTGTAATGAAGTCATCTACATATCTCCTATAACCACAGCTTTTTTGTGAAGTTCAGTATGTAAGCTAAATAGCAAATAAGGAATCTTAACTCTAACTAAAAGAAGAGTTATTCCCCATAGTTGACTTTTCTTTTTAGGTGTTTATTTAAGAATGCCTCCATATTAGCAAACTACCAAACTACATCAAGTAAATATTTTTTTTAAATCTGTAGCAAAGTACATTATTATAGTGCCAATAACATGGAACAACAATAACACATGAACATTGACTAGTCAGAAGTAAAGTTTGATATGTCAGTTTAAATGCTATTTATGTCCAACTTTTGAAATTTTATATATTAAATTGTCTTGGGTGGACTAAGTCTAAGTAATTGTTAAAATAAATTGTAGCAAATTATGTTCTGATATTGCTAATAACATGCTACAACAATAAAAAATGAAAATGTGTTAGTGGGATACAAAGCCTGATTTGTCAGCTGAAATGCTATTTGGGTCCGACTTTGAAAATATAACTGTCTTTTTTTTTTCTTCTTATAAATATAGACTAATTAGTCGACTTATCAAGGCTTGTAGAGTTTTATTGCCCTTAACTGTAGCATAGCGTGACAGATTAAAGTTTTTAGTTATAAGGGAAACAGCTGTTTTCATATTCATCAACTAAAAATATGAGTTATTTCCCTTGCTGCATTTTAGATTTCGGTGATCAGCTAAATATTTTTCATATTATCCAAATGTCTGAGCCGGACACAATAACTGTTAAAATATATTGTAACGAATTACATTATAATATTGCCAAAGCATGCTACAACAACAGCAATAATAATATTTAAAAAAAGAAAAAGAAAAAAAAAAAACGTATATATCTGCTAGTCACAAACAAATTAGTCAGCTGAAATGCTATCTGGGTTAACTTTGAAAATCTAATTGTTTTATTTATAGATAAAAAAAAAATGAAAAAAATGAGTAGATTACGAAAACCTTTGCACTGCTTTTGATGTGAACATCTGAAATAGGTTCAGATATTTAGATAAACTCCTAGACAGAATAAGTAATGCTCAAAAAGAAATTGAAGAAAGTTTCTTTTTCTTTTTTTTTTTTGTTGCTAAAATACAGTGTAATCATTAGTATTACCAACATGAATTATTTTAAAGGAAATACCATTAGGAAATTAGTCAAAAACTATTTATTTCACTTTACTTATTAATATTTGCGTTTAAAAAAAAAAAAAAAATTTAATATTTAAAATAAGTTTTAAGCAATTTAATTTGTTGTAAAAGAATCCACGTTCAGCCATGTTGATTATAGACAGGAAGTAAATACATGACCGGACCAGAAGGGAGTAGGAGTATGGCCCAAATAATTTGAAAGACCTCATGTCTAATTTAATGCCTTGAATTATACTTTAAAATGCAGTTATGTACTTACTTCCTGTCCATGATTAACATGGCTGAACGCGGATTCTTTTAGGGCAAATTAAATTATTTGAAACTTCTTTTAAATACTAAAATTTTGTTTTAAACGCAAGTAGGTCACAAATGAGTGGGTAAAGCAAAATTAATTGTTTTTGACGAATTTCCTAAAAAAATAATTTATCTTGCCGCCAATAATAATGATCAGCAAAAAAAAGATATGAGAATGGTTCTGACCAATAATTGACGCCAATACCAAGCGAGCTATGAAATGAACATTGTCTCAGAATGTTAGTGCAGGAAAGTTTGGTGTAGAGAGGTAAAGACATTTTTTTTCTCACAAAATATTGGCTCGGAAAAGTTACATTTGAAACAAAATAATAAAAATAAGTTTTCTTCTATCTCCATCTCTTTTTCTCGCATATGGAGTAAGTGTGAAAAATGAAAATATATCTTGGAAAGAAATCGACCGATATCAGAATCGTCATGTCAAGAATTTATTATTTTAGCCGTCAAACGAAATTGTGTTGGCGGCACATTTAACGCGTTAGGAAGACAAAAACATCCATTTTCTTTTGGTGTGATTCATAGCATTTTCATTATTATGTTATGAAATGTATTACGATTATTTATACAGAAGATATGTTTTTTTCAGTGTTTGTTGCTTTGTTGTAAGGATTGCGAGAGCAGCCGAGACCTGGAATTGATAAGTGGGCGGTGGGGAGGGATAAGCAGTGTTCGCCACATGATAGTGAAAGGAGAGAAGAGGGGGAGGAAGAGAGAGAAAATAGAAAAGGAGAAAAGAGTGGGTAGAGAGAGGGGAGGAGATAGAGAGAGAGAAGGAGGGGGCAAGGGAGAGAGAGGGGGAAAGGGAGAGAGAAGGAGGAAAGGGAGAGAGAGGAGGAAAGAGAAGGAGGGGGAAAGGGAGAGAGAGGAGGAAAGGGAGAGAGAGAAGGAGGGGGAAAGGGAGAGAGAGAAGGAGGGGGAAAGGGAGAGAGAGAAGGAGGGGGAAAGGGAGAGAGAGAAGGAGGGGGAAAGGGAGAGAGAGAAGGAGGGGGAGAGGGGGGGGGGGGAGAGAGAGAGAGAGATAAAAGCAGGGAAGAGATAAGAGAGGGAAGAGGAAAAAATGAAAGGAAGCTTTCACAGTACTAAACCATGACAACCATTTTTGTGTGCAAGACAAAACACATCAAGTCAAATTTATCAGACAAGAAAGTATATATATATATATATATATATATATATATATTATCTTAAAAAAAAAGAAAAAAAAAAAGGGTATCCCAAAATAATCTGAATATGAGCACTGATGTCAGACAAAATATTTCCTCGGCAACAAGCAGCGGTGTGGAGAGAATAGGAATCGAAAAGATAAGTGAGAAATGAAGAAAACTTGAATTGCAACCATATCAAACCTCTAAACCTTGTGACCAAACGACCATTATTTGAAGAGATGAAGACATTTTTATGAATGGATTAAATAAATAATAACCGTTACACTGTCCAATGCGAATGATTCCAATGTAAAGAAACACAAGAAGCCTTCCGTTGGAATGTTTAGAAAATATTTGGCATTTTTTTCTTATTTAAATGGAATTTTTTTTCTTTTACGATTGATTATAAAGGTCTGTTGAAACGTGGCATTGGTTGAGAGGTCATCATGTGTCGTGGTTGAAAGTTCAATTGTCCGGTGAGGAATTTTATGTCTGTTTGGAAGGAAGGAGAGAAAGGATGGTAAAAGAATAGATTTCAGTTGTGTAAGATTCTTGTTTTAGGAGGTAAAAAAGATGAAGAGATGTGAGGATGATGATGAGGTGGAAAGGGATAGAAGAATGTTTGTAAAAAGATGAGCGAGTGATGAGCATATAAATAGATATTTAAATATTTCAAAGATTGGTGGTTGGAAAGAAAATCAGACATGGGGGGAGAGAAAGAGAGTAACAGACACGGGGGGGGGGGGGTAAAGAAACAGACACGGAAAGAGAGAGAGAGCGCAGAGATGTGAGTGGCCAATTGCAAAAAAAAAAAAAAAAGCTAAAATCGAGATGAATTTCCCAACCTGGGTGGAGGGTACCAATTTCCCAACCGGAAGGGACGATGCCCACACTCCAATTCCCCCACCCCCTCCAAATCGAGACAAATGACAAAAAAAAAATAGGGCGATTCAACAGAAAATAGTATTTGTTTTATAATTAAAAAAAAAAAGAATTTTTTTTTTTAAAAGAATAAGTGGACTTCTGCCTTTTCTGATTTACAAGAAAACGGAATTCTGCTAAAAAAAAAAAAAAAAAAAACCCCGGACATCTCACATCACATCTCTGAGAGAGAGAGACAGACAAAGAGTGAGAGAGAGAGAGACACACACACACAAAGAGAGAGAGACACACAAAGAGAGAGAGAGACACAAAGAGAGAGAGAGAGACAGACAGAGACAGAGAAAGAAAATGAATGACAGAAATTTAGTAAAAGAAAAGTTCTTTTTGTTCGTTTTTTTATGTAAAAAAATGAAAATACTTTCAGTGCATCATATAATATTTCTGTACAAAATGAAGTCTTTTTAATCCGTGTAAATATTTGTTGTTGTTGTATGTACAAAATCAGCGATGAAAGAACTTTGGTCGAGTTCACTTGTCATGTCGTCATACTCTCGGGATGGCTGTCTGGTTTGACAATCTGGAAGTTGATTAGAAACTCGGGATAACCCTAGATTTGAAAAAAAATAAATAAATCTAGAATTAAATCGATATTTTAGAACCAAAAATCAACAAACAATTTGAGAAATTATAACAGAATGAGAAGAATACCCGTCCCAAGACAAGTAAAATTAATTCCCTGGACAGAAGTTTTGCACCACTTTTATGTCCCCTTATGAAGATTAAAATCAAGTTATAATGCTACTAAACCTTATGTCTAGAATTATTATTTCAATTTTGATCAAAGTCCATTACATGATTTTGATTCTAGAAAATGTTTAAAATTTAAGCTTAAGAAATTGAAATTCAGGGAATCTTGCTTAATTGGTGTCTAATGAATATGGATCAAATTTAATGCAAATCTGAAATATTTTAATGTTCAAATGGGAGGTTGTATCCATATTATTCTCTCTAAAATCTTTTAAAATACTCCAAAGAAATTGGAATTTGGGGAATATTTATTAATTGATGTCTAATAACCGTTTTCAAAATTTCACAAAAATCAGAGATATCTGAATTTTTACCGAGGGCTTCCACCCTCTTTGCATAAAACTAAATATAGCCCCCATTATGACCCCTTATGCCTAGCAGCTGCGTTCCAAAATTCATAATGACCGGTTAATTAGTTTAGGAGTGAATCCGGTACATACAAATATGTAAAAATATATATATATATATATATATATATATACACAGACCCAACTTTATAGAGAGATTAGAGAAAAAATTTATCCTTTTCTCCTAATAGATAAAGAAAAGTTTATTCATGCCGAAAACAAATATTGATTATCAAGTAAACAATAAGTCGAGATATTTATAAGAAAAGATTTATGATATAAATCACTATCCCCCCCCCCCCCCCAACTGATTTTCCGTGTACTCCTACTCCCAGCCCTAAACCCAATATTACTCTTTTTTTAATCAATGTTTTTTTTGATAATTTTTCTATAATTTTCAATAACAAAAGAAAATAAGGCAAAACAATGTGATTAGCCTGCATACAGACCCCCCCCCCCACACACACACACACAATATTACTGTAAAAACTCAATACAAAATTAATTGGATTTGTTGTAAAATTTTATTTGTAAAAAGTTGTTTGATCTTGGTATGGACCTTCGTTTTCAATTGTATCCATGAGCAGAGAGACAGACGGAGAAAACACAAATAATATATATTTTCACAATTTGCATCCAAGCATTTCCATAAGGGGCCTGATACGCTCAAGTTTTAAATAGCATTTCCGTCAGTGTGTCAAGCTTAAGTTTCAAATATAATTTCTGGTTTGTCAGGCTTAGGTTTGAAACAGCATTTACAGGAGTGTCATGTTATGGTTTGAAACAGCATTTACGGGAGTGTCATGTTATGGTTTGAAACAGAATTTACGGGAGTGTCATGTTATGGTTTGAAACAGCATTTACAGGAGTGTCATGTTATGGTTTGAAACAGCATTTACGGGAGTGTCATGTTATGGTTTGAAATAGCATTTACGGGAGTGTCATGTTATGGTTTGAAACAGCATTTACGGGAGTGTCATGTTATGGTTTGAAATAGCATTTACGGGAGTGTCATGTTATGGTTTGAAACAGCATTTACGGGAGTGTCATGTTATGGTTTGAAACAGCATTTACGGGAGTGTCATGTTATGGTTTGAAACAGCATTTACGGGAGTGTCATGTTATGGTTTGAAATAGCATTTACGGGAGTGTCATGTTATGGTTTGAAATAGCATTTACGGGAGTGTCATGTTATGGTTTGAAATAGCATTTACGGGAGTGTCATGTTATGGTTTGAAATAGCATTTACGGGAGTGTCATGTTATGGTTTGAAACAGCATTTACAGGAGTGTCATGTTATGGTTTGAAACAGCATTTACGGGAGTGTCATGTTATGGTTTGAAATAGCATTTACGGGAGTGTCATGTTATGGTTTGAAACAGCATTTACGGGAGTGTCATGTTATGGTTTGAAATAGCATTTACGGGAGTGTCATGTTATGGTTTGAAACAGCATTTACGGGAGTGTCATGTTATGGTTTGAAACAGCATTTACGGGAGTGTCATGTTATGGTTTGAAATAGCATTTACGGGAGTGTCATGTTATGGTTTGAAACAGCATTTACGGGAGTGTCATGTTATGGTTTGAAACAGCATTTACGGGAGTGTCATGTTATGGTTTGAAATAGCATTTACGGGAGTGTCATGTTATGGTTTGAAACAGCATTTACGGGAGTGTCATGTTATGGTTTGAAATAGCATTTACGGGAGTGTCATGTTATGGTTTGAAACAGCATTTACAGGAGTGTCATGTTATGGTTTGAAATAGCATTTACGGGAGTGTCATGTTATGGTTTGAAATAGCATTTACGGGAGTGTCATGTTATGGTTTGAAACAGCATTTACGGGAGTGTCATGTTATGGTTTGAAACAGCATTTACGGGAGTGTCATGTTATGGTTTGAAACAGCATTTACGGGAGTGTCATGTTATGGTTTGAAACAGCATTTACGGGAGTGTCATGTTATGGTTTGAAACAGCATTTACGGGAGTGTCATGTTATGGTTTGAAACAGCATTTACGGGAGTGTCATGTTATGGTTTGAAATAGCATTTACGGGAGTGTCATGTTATGGTTTGAAATAGCATTTACGGGAGTGTCATGTTATGGTTTGAAATAGCATTTACGGGAGTGTCATGTTATGGTTTGAAATAGCATTTACGGGAGTGTCATGTTATGGTTTGAAACAGCATTTACGGGAGTGTCATGTTATGGTTTGAAACAGCATTTACGGGAGTGTCATGTTATGGTTTGAAATAGCATTTACGGGAGTGTCATGTTATGGTTTGAAATAGCATTTACGGGAGTGTCATGTTATGGTTTGAAACAGCATTTACGGGAGTGTCATGTTATGGTTTGAAACAGCATTTACGGGAGTGTCATGTTATGGTTTGAAATAGCATTTACGGGAGTGTCATGTTATGGTTTGAAATAGCATTTACGGGAGTGTCATGCTATGGTTTGAAACAGCATTTACGGGAGTGTCATGTTATGGTTTGAAACAGCATTTACGGGAGTGTCATGTTATGGTTTGAAACAGCATTTACGGGAGTGTCATGTTATGGTTTGAAATAGCATTTACGGGAGTGTCATGTTATGGTTTGAAACAGCATTTACGGGAGTGTCATGTTATGGTTTGAAACAGCATTTACGGGAGTGTCATGTTATGGTTTGAAATAGCATTTACGGGAGTGTCATGTTATGGTTTGAAATAGCATTTACGGGAGTGTCATGTTATGGTTTGAAACAGCATTTACGGGAGTGTCATGTTATGGTTTGAAATAGCATTTACGGGAGTGTCATGTTATGGTTTGAAATAGCATTTACGGGAGTGTCATGTTATGGTTTGAAACAGCATTTACGGGAGTGTCATGTTATGGTTTGAAATAGCATTTACGGGAGTGTCATGTTATGGTTTGAAACAGCATTTACGGGAGTGTCATGTTATGGTTTGAAATAGCATTTACGGGAGTGTCATGTTATGGTTTGAAACAGCATTTACGGGAGTGTCATGTTATGGTTTGAAACAGCATTTACGGGAGTGTCATGTTATGGTTTGAAACAGCATTTACGGGAGTGTCATGTTATGGTTTGAAACAGCATTTACGGGAGTGTCATGTTATGGTTTGAAATAGCATTTACGGGAGTGTCATGTTATGGTTTGAAACAGCATTTACGGGAGTGTCATGTTATGGTTTGAAACAGCATTTACGGGAGTGTCATGTTATGGTTTGAAATAGCATTTACGGGAGTGTCATGTTATGGTTTGAAATAGCATTTACGGGAGTGTCATGTTATGGTTTGAAACAGCATTTACGGGAGTGTCATGTTATGGTTTGAAATAGCATTTACGGGAGTGTCATGTTATGGTTTGAAACAGCATTTACGGGAGTGTCATGTTATGGTTTGAAATAGCATTTACGGGAGTGTCATGTTATGGTTTGAAATAGCATTTACGGGAGTGTCATGTTATGGTTTGAAACAGCATTTACGGGAGTGTCATGTTATGGTTTGAAACAGCATTTACGGGAGTGTCATGTTATGGTTTGAAACAGCATTTACGGGAGTGTCATGTTATGGTTTGAAACAGCATTTACGGGAGTGTCATGTTATGGTTTGAAACAGCATTTACGGGAGTGTCATGTTATGGTTTGAAATAGCATTTACGGGAGTGTCATGTTATGGTTTGAAATAGCATTTACGGGAGTGTCATGTTATGGTTTGAAACAGCATTTACGGGAGTGTCATGTTATGGTTTGAAACAGCATTTACGGGAGTGTCATGTTATGGTTTGAAATAGCATTTACGGAAGTGTCATGTTATGGTTTGAAACAGCATTTACGGAAGTGTCATGTTATGGTTTGAAACAGCATTTACGGGAGTGTCATGTTATGGTTTGAAACAGCATTTACGGGAGTGTCATGTTATGGTTTGAAATAGCATTTACGGGAGTGTCATGTTATGGTTTGAAACAGCATTTACAGGAGTGTCATGCTATGGTTTGAAATAACATTTACGGGAGTGTCATGTTATGGTTTGAAATAACATTTACGGGAGTGTCATGTTATGGTTTGAAATAGCATCTGCATCGCTAAACGCGCATCTTGTTTGAATCGTAAATCGGAATCCGGAATCGTAAAAATAGGAACGTTTTGGGATATCCCCTTTAAATCTGGTCCCTAACCACAGTAGACCCCTATGTTTCAGTGGCAATATGCTTTGTTTGGAGTGAACAAAAATAAAAAGGTAAAAATAGGGATTACATAACTGAAGTTATGGACGTAAAAAGTTTTTTTGTAGAATTTTCTCCCATTCTTTAAAAAATTTGATAAAACCTTTTAAAGAATTTTCGGCGTAGTATATTTATGGTTTAAATTTTTCCTTCTTTTATTTTATGGTTTGAATTTTTTTTATTTTAATTTTAATTTTTTTTTATTTTATGGTTTGAATTTTTTCTTTTTTTAAATTTTATGGTTTGAATTTTTCCTTTTTTTAAACTTTATGGTTTGAATTTTGCCTTTTTTTAAACTTTATGGTTTGAATTTTTCCTTTTTTTAAATTTTATGGTTTGAATTTTTCCTTTTTTAAAACTTCATGGTTTGAATTTTTCCTTTTTTTAAACTTTATGGTTTAAATTTTTCTTTTTTTTTAATTTTATGGTTTAAATTTTTCTTTTTTTTTTAATTTTATGGTTTTAATTTTTCCTTTTTTTAAAATTTTATGGTTTTAATTTTTCCTTTTTTATTTTATGGTTTTAATTTTTCCTTTTTTTATTTTATGGTTTTAATTTTTCCTTTTTTTATTTTATGGTTTTAATTTTTTCTTTTTTATACTAACAAGCCACCGCTAATCACGGTCTAAAGGCCACTCAAGAAAAAGGGTCAATAAGATTATCAGTTGGATTGGAAGCAATGTCTTAAAATGGTCAGAATTTGATTATTTAACTAGACGGCTCGACAAGAATTTGTTAACATTGGACTTAAAGACAACCCTGTTGTAATCAGCTTGGAAGCAGCCCTGTGGTATTGTATTCTACAGATGAGAAGTTTTTAGAAAGAAACTTTGTTCATGGTCGTTCCATTTAGTTTTAGGTACACAGAAGAAGAAAGGAAAATTCTTTACCGTGGTTGACACTAGAGTTCTTGCTGTGAATATTTTACAGAGAGGGGGGGGGGGAATACCATTGACTGTAGCTCAGTCAAGCATCTACCATGAAAATAATGATAGCGTAGAGAAAGGTGAGCAACGTCTCTTCTGTGAGAAAAGGGCTGAAGGGAGATCATCCCCCCCCCCACTAGATTTGGAAGTCGATTCTGTACTCTTATGTCGAGACACGAGAGAGTGCTCCGAGTGGCACCTCTCAAGATGTGACAACAGTACTCCATCATAGAACGTATCTGGCTATTGTACAGGTAGAAGATGGAATTACAGTTAGAAAAAAATTAGCGTGTAAGTAGGATGGAGGCTCACACAACATTAAAAACTTTACTTCAATCCAATCAAAAACATTGACTGCTATGATGAAGACTATGTGAAAACAGCCTACATAACTGAACTTATGGATCACAAAAGGTTTTCATTTTGTGGAGATTTTAAAAATGATAAAAATTTGAGAACATGGATAATCTATTTAATTTTATGAAGCAAACTCTTGTTCAAATCAACATTACAAATTGTTGAGTTTCATGCTCTGTCCAGGGCATCTTTAAAGAAAAAACATAAATACGAGACGTCGAGCAGACATTTGGCCAGATAGGTTACAAATCTTTCCTGTATTATGATCCTAATAAAAAGATATACAGTGGGACTGATGCATATGGGATTAGGGGCCTTTTTTTATTACACAAAGACAGCTGAAAGCAGTAACCCACACATCAAGAACATTTTTGTCAGCAGAAAAAATTACAGCTAAATAGAAAAATAGGAACTAGGTATAATAGTTGCAGGGAAAAAAGAAAAGTGAAAAGAAAAATAGAAAAAAAAAAGAGAAAGAGAAAAAAAAGAGAAAGAGAAAAAAAAGAGAAAGAGAAAAAAAAGAGAAAGAGAAAAAAAATAAAAGAAAAAAAAAGAAAAGAAAAAAAAAGAAAAGAAAAAAAAAAAATCGTTGTGACGATAAAATGGGCTTAGAAGAGTCTCTATTTACTTGCCTCCCCATGAGGGCAGAGTTAGACATAAGGTCGTTTTTTTAATGTGGGGAAAATCCAGTTCCCCCCAAAAGTGGTGCTCTGGATTGGAGCAAAAATAAAAACATTGCCTCAATCTCAAAGAATTTCTACTTAACTGACAGAGGACAGAAAAGTAGACGTGTAGTATCAAAACACTTTGCCAAAATGTCAAGGAAGAGTCAAGATTCTGACAATGCATGCAAATGAAAGCGTAGTACGAGTGTTCCTGTTAGGAATCTGAGAATTCAAGCTAAAAAGAATCAATCAAAAGTCCATTAACATTGTTGAGGCGATAGCAAGAAAATTGAAATAAAAATCAGTGTCTTACCTGTTCACCTCTGTATATCACGTACTCAGGAAAAGTGAGTCCGCCATTGCTTGGTCGACCAATCACTGAATGATGGCCGGGGGGCGCATGTGCCATTTTCATAGCACTGAGTTGTGTAAACGATTTTCCAAGGGTTACTTGACATAATAACAGTTGTCTGTAAGAAGAAGAACATCATCTTTGAATATGCAATTAGAGACAGTAGCAATAGCGGGGTTCATTTTAAGATGGAATTAGATGAATTCAGGTATAATGGGGGGAAAAAATTAGGTCATTTTTGGGAAATATCGGATGAAATATATAAAATTGGATTTTCATTGTAGCAGCCATCATGCGGATCCATGATGTAAGAGAGCGAGGGTCGTGCCGTGTGTCGTTCATCGGAGATTGAACCCAGAGTGTTCCGATTACAAGATAGAATCTTGTTATTTCTGCGCGAGGACAAGAGTCCACTTATGCAACTGAGCATTGTTTTGCACGGGTGAATTCTCGTTGAGATAAAAAGAGTAGAAACTTCCCTTACTCGATTGACGAGAGTTGTTTTGAAGAATTGTTACTTACAATTCTAGAGTCAGAATTTTTGAGAGTTGGCGTCATCGTGTTTTGGAGAATTGATACAATTCAAAAGTGGGGCATAATTTTTTTTTTCGTGTGTGCGTTTTTTCTTCTCCAACTTTCACTTCTACACTTTGTGTGTGTTTCTCGCCTTTATGTGACTTGCACTTTTACTATTAATGGATTATTTACTAAAACCAAACAAAACCTTTTCTAAAAAATAATTTAATTATAAAATTAAATCTACCAGAATGCATTTGTTTCTTTGTAAACAAGTCAGCCATTTTAATTGTTAGTTAATAGTAAAAAATAAATTTTAAAAATTACTCGTTGAAATTTGAAAGGAATTTTGAAGCATTTAAACTGTCGAATACGAAGTCATTTCTAGCTTTAAAATTCTTAGAAAATCCTCATGTATTAAAAAGATTGAAAGTTTTGAAAGTTATTTATCCAATAATTTTATAAATTGATTAAAACGTTACTTCAACAAAATTATTTATAATTTTATAAAAAATATTGGCACTTTTTCTATGATTATCGTTTCAGATTTGAATATTAAATTTTGAAAAAGCCAAAAACGATATATGCTTTTTTTCTTTAAACATTTTTAAAAAATTTATTTACCTTGTTGATAAAAAAAAGCATATATCTCAAAATTTAATATTTACAACAATTTGGTTCAATTAATAATTTACTAACCAAACAATACCGTAATAATTAAATTTAACTTAAAAAATCCTATTATATATAAAAAGAAAAACACACTAACAGGCAATGCCGGGTAGGTACAACTAGTTCATAGTTTAATATAATATATTAATATATAAATCAAATTAAAAGCATACAATGTCTGTTTTTTTTTAATTTTTGTTAAGGGTTAAATTAAGGTACTTAAAAAAGAGAGATCTGCCCAAAGAAGCATAACAAACAAGAATAAAAAAAAAAATGGTTACCTGTGACATATATAACATGATCTATCTTTATGGGCTGGACAACCAGTACCTCCTCCAATGCCATAGACATATTGATTACTCTTGGAAGAGTTCTCAGCGAAATAAATTCCTTGAAAAAAAAATAAAAATAAAAAATTAAAAAAAGGTATCATCATTTATCATTTTTATAACCAATAAAATATGAGATTGAAATTTGTTATTCAACACTCCTATCATTACTAAGATATTTTATGCTTATATCTTTGAGACAGTCTGAAGAAAAAAGAAAAAAAAAACGCTTAATAACTATTAGAAAAAAAATGCTGTACAAAAAGAAAAATGTTATTATGAACTGTTGAATTTATATTTGTACATTAGTTTAAGAAAAAGAAAATCTAAAAATTAAAATGCAAGGTTTTTGTTTTTAAGAACGTTCACGTCTGACTTCATGTGATTGTTACATGATAAAAATTAACGTCAAAATAATCAATTCATTGGATTTAATTACACAGGAAACATTAGCCGATAATACAATACAGAAATAATCAACAACAGTTATATTTGAATCCAGAAAACATCAACATAGATAAACACTGTACTTGAAGAAGGATAGAGTAGTTTAGATCTATCGTGAGGGTAAGTTCTACAAACTGTTGCCAGTCCGGACATAGTGAGCTACATCTCTCACTACTAGGGAAAGGGTATATAGCAGCTGTCGTAAGTGTGTGACGCTGTATAGAGCTGAATGCTGGGCACCTACTCAGTCTTCAACCCAGGGTTTTTTAACCCACCTAATAAACTGGTATTGTCCTGGCCTTTGGGTCTGGATTTACGCCTGTCTATTGGGGGTTGTCTGGTTCTGTGCAGTTCTAGGAGGTGCACCCTCCCAGGCTTTGCCTCCCCTCTTTGGGGAGGAGTAAGTTTATTGCTTACTGCCTGAGGCGCCCCTACCGGGGAATGCCGACGGGGCTGCCCAGGCAATTTTTAAATGGTCAGATGGCTCACCTCTCGAGCGCTGGCTTATCAAATCCCACTTTCCCGACCTTGTGTCACATTTTACCTTGTGGGAGGTAGATAAATAGTAGTCCTCACTCTTGGCCTTTTGGCTAAGATCAAAGTGTAGTATCTGTTCCGATGGATACTGCACCCCATAGACTGGTATTGTCTTGGCCTTCGGGGCTTGATTTACGCCTGTCTATGGGTCTGTCCTGTGCAGTTCTAGGAGGTCCACCCTCCCAGGCTTCGCCTCCCCTCTTTGAGGAGGAGTAAGTTTATTGCTTACTGTCTGAGGCGCCCCTATCGGGGAATGCCGACGGGGCTGCCCAGGCAATTTTTAAACCCCACTTTCCTGACCCGACCTTGGGTCACATCTTACTTGTGGGAGTAAGATAAAAACTGGCCTTGTGCCTAACTCCTGGAGAGGCGTAAATCAATACTCAGTCCTCACTCGCCCATCTTCAGCATAATTACAGAACAATGACCATATGGATATAAAAGGTCTAGTCAGATCAGACTAGGCATATCAGCTCTGATACATACCCTGTTGGTAAGGCTGAATATACCAAGTTTGATGAACTCCTGACGATCAGTCAACTACATCGTTTTGGCCAAGTTCTCAATGGCGTGATTCTTGGATCAGAAAATGTAGCAACTTTGAGGTGGAGGGTCGAAAAAAAGTCGAACGACCCAAGAAAACTTGGATGCAAACCATGAACAAGATATATAGAATACTAAACCTAATGTCTAAGAAGATGTCTTACGCTGAGGGGGCCTAAGAAATGGAAAGTAAGGCAATCTTGCTTAATTAGTATTTAATAACTATGCATCAAATTTCATGCAAATCTGAAAATATTTGAATGTTCAAACATGAGGTTGAACTGATATTATCCCTCATCGCAACTCTTTAAAAAAATTTACCCTCAGCGCAACTCTTTAAAAAATTTACCCTCAGCGCAACTCTTTAAAAAATTTACCCTCAGCGCAACTCTTTAAAAAAATTTACCCTCAGCGCAACTCTTTAAAAAATTTACCCTCAGCGCAACTCTTTAAAAAAATTTACCCTCAGCGCAACTCTTTAAAAAATTTACCCTCAGCGCAACTCTTTAAAAAATTTACCCTCAGCGCAACTCTTTAAAAAATTTACCCTCAGCGCAACTCTTTAAAAAATTTACCCTCAGCGCAACTCTTTAAAAAATTTACCCTCAGCGCAACTCTTTAAAAAATTTACCCTCATCGCAACTCTTTAAAAAATTTACCCTCATCGCAACTCTTTAAAAAATTTACCCTCAGCGCAACTCTTTAAAAAATTTACCCTCAGCGCAACTCTTAAAAAAATTTACCCTGTAAATAAGTTTGAGAATTTATTCTACCCAAACATACACTTAACGTTTATATATATATATATATATATATATAGCAAAGAAAGAAAACTCTGTGGTCTTCAACGACACATATATAAAATATATATATATATATATATATATATAAAGTAGTGTAAAAATATACTTATGGCAAGTGAACTACATAGAAACATTTCAAAGTAAGACTTGTGAGAATTAAATACACTCATAAATGGATAAATAAAAATAATCTCTTTATATAAAGTTGGGTATGTGCATATATATTTGTATGTACAGGATTCACTCTTAAACTAACCAATCATTACGAACGAATCATTACGAACGAATTTTGGAACACGCCTGTGAGGTCTAAGGTCGTAATTTGAGCTATATTTAGTTTAATTTAGTTTTACGCAAACCATGGGTAGTTTAAAGGGGTTTCAGGTGGTATAATATTAGCACAACCTCCCATTTCAAAATTCAAATATTTCAGATTTGCATTGAATTTGATCCATAGTTATTCAACATCAATTAAGCAAGATTCCCTGAATTTCAATTTCTTCTGAAGACCCCTTAAACTTAAGCCTTAAATTTTCGACATTTTTAAGAATCAAAATCATGTAATGGATTTTGATCAAACTTGGAATAAGGATTCTAGACATAAGGTATGATTTTAATCTTCGTAAGAGGAAATAAAATTGGTGCACAACTGTTCTGAGAATTAATTTTACCTGCCTTGGGACGAGTATTCTCGTAGTTGTGTATATAAAATTAAAAAAAAAGCATAAAGTAGAAAATGGTGTGAATACCTGCTCCAAACATGCCTCCAATGTAAGCATGCCTCTCATCGAAACCTTTATGAACAATTGCATTGATGAAAGGAGATCCATGAAATAGAAGGCGTTCATTTCCATTCCCACCGTTTTCTTCAGCAACTTCTTGCAGACGATGAAGGTAACGCTCTTTCAATCGATTGTTACGCACTTTTTGAATCTACAAAATAAGTAAAAAAGATTTTTTTAAAGTTTAGACGAGAAGATGTGACAAAACGAAAATATTACATATTTGATGATATAAATCCTTCCATTATACACACACCTCCATTATACACACACCTCCATGCATATCAATTTCAATCGAGAATCTATATTAATAAAATTATGCAACAAGATCGTGTTTTGCCTAGAAATAACTTTGATAAATACACATTGAATCATTTTTTCTATTTATTGACTATGAATTTAATATTTATTGAAATCTAAATCTTCTAGAATTTTTGTCACTAATAGCTTTCTTCCTACAAGATCAATATTTGATTTTAGTTTGTCAATTCTTTTGGTTGTTAAGAACAATAAAAGTTAATTCGATTTAATTCCTTTCAGAAAATACTTTGACTGGGTTGGAATTATTTACATACAGACAATATTTGTAAAAAGTGTGAAGGGGGGGGGGGTTTAATTCCGTATTCGTCAATACAGAATTACTTCCCATTGTTCGGAACAAAAAGATATTTTTTCTAGAAAAAATAAATTGCCAGTAAAAACAAGGGGAATCTAAAACAAATTTTTAAACCAATATTTAAAAAAGAAATTGTAAACATGATTATGTCTTCACCCGGGCAACACCAGGTATGTACAGATAGTAGCAAATATATATATATATAGATATATATATAGATAGATATATATATATCAATAGAATAATAAAACATTAAAAAAGAAGAAAAATATAACCAGTTCTTTCTTAGCTAAAAGAAAGATCCAGGTTGTTCTCGATAGCGGTACAACTAAACAACACATGGGTTGATACTTGGGCATATATTATTCCTGATCTTTATAAACAACCTCCCTGATGCAATCGCATCTGAGATGGGTGTATTTGCTGATGACATCATGCTCTATTCTCGGCATGAGGGCAAATCGAATGGCCACACAAGCAAGGCAATGGCTGAATCCTTGGAAAATGACCCTCAATCTGTAGTAGAATGGGGCCATAAATAGAT
This sequence comes from Sepiola atlantica, assembly GCA_963556195.1. NCBI lineage: Eukaryota > Metazoa > Mollusca > Cephalopoda > Sepiida > Sepiolidae > Sepiola > Sepiola atlantica. Next base: position 54,453,605 of record OY744523.1, on the reverse strand, counting down.
GGTCACATTTAATGCTACCAGGACAAAGCTCCTTTCCTTCAACAATTATAAGAAACATCTTCAACCATTGATTGCCATGGCCAATAGCACTCTTCACAAGAGTTCAGTGTTCAAACTCCTCGGCCTGACATTCTCAGGAAACATGAAGTGGAATAAGTACATAGAAGATGCTGCCAAGTCTGTCGCAAAGAAGGTAGCCCCTCCTCTACCGGGTTAGAAACCTTCTCATACCTGCCAGTATCCTATAGATCTATAAAGCAACCATTCACCTGCATGGGATATTGTTGCCACATCTACCACTATCCTCCCCCTCTCGGACAAGGTACAAAAAAGAATTTCTAACCTAATAGGTCTTGCACTGTCTTCCAAACAACAGCCCCTGTCCCATCGCCACAGTGTTGTATCCCTGTTTGTTTTACATGCACTTCCACGAAATATGCTCTGATAAACTTACTGCAATCCCCCCCCCCCACTTAAATACCCGAACCACCCAACTAGCAGCAAAATCCCACCCCATCATTATAGAAATCCCTAGATATCGGAAGATTTTCTACTCAGATTTCTTTTTTTCTTCAGACCGCTTGCCTTTGGAATTCTCTTCCTGTTCCCCGACCATACCAACATGCAGAAATTTAAATGTAATGTGAACAAACATCTTGCTGCCCCCCCCCCCCCCCATATTTTTTGATGGAGCTAGACCAGTGTTTACTTTAAACACCACGGTTGCCACTTGAATTTGCTTGTAAAGCCATAACTACGGATAAATTAAGGTAAAATAAGACAATCTTAAAATAAAGGGAGACTTCCACCAGCAGGTGCAGTGTAAACAAACAAATTGATGGTGGGCTACACACAGCCATCTGTTGGTTGCCCAGTAAACTATTCCTGCGTCAGCAGGATCATCGAGATCCCTCTCGTGATTTTATCCAAATTCCAAGAGGTGGCAGACCATCAATTACCGGAAAATTGGTGTTGTACTTGTATTATGAACATTAAAAATCTTCAAATGACATGAATTGAGCACTATTGTTTGCGACGGGAGGTGACGGTGGCTCAGTGGTTAACAACACAGAGTGACAACCTGGGTGTGCCAAGTTTGAATCCAGTTCGTTCTACAGAAACACTTTCACTTGGGATGTTGGCAACCTTCACGTGGTTCCTCCCGTAAGTATCCAATGTTTTTCTAGAAAGAATTCTAACTAGAAAGATATCGAGGCAACCAATTCACAACAACAGAATCATCGGATTCATGCGAGATGAATGAACGAACATTCAAAATCTTCAGATGACATCAACCGAGCCGTGCATTATTCAAGTCAGAGAGGATCTGTAACATACGAAGACAAGCAAATTCACATTGGAAAAAAAATTTCGATAATGATGTTGTCTATTTCAAGAGTTCAAACTGAAACCCTTACCTTGATGATGTTGTATTTATCAAATATTTCAAGAGTTCAAACTGAAACCCTTACCTTGATGATGTTGTATTTATCAAATATTTCAAGAGTTCAAACTGAAACCCTTACCTTGATGATGTTGTATTTATCAAATATTTCAAGAGTTCAAACTGAAACCCTTACCTTGATGATGATGTATTTATCAAATATTTCAAGAGTTCAAACTGAAACCCTTACCTTGATGATGTTGTATTTATCAAATATTTCAAGAGTTCAAACTGAAACCCTTACCTTGATGATGTTGTATTTATCAAATATTTCAAGAGTTCAAACTGAAACCCTTACCTTGATGATGATGTATTTATCAAATATTTCAAGAGTTCAAACTGAAACCCTTACCTTGATGATGTTGTATTTATCAAATATTTCAAGAGTTCAAACTGAAACCCTTACCTTGATGATGTTGTATTTATCAAATATTTCAAGAGTTCAAACTGAAACCCTTACCTTGATGATGATGTATTTATCAAATATTTCAAGAGTTCAAACTGAAACCCTTACCTTGATGATGTTGTATTTATCAAATATTTCAAGAGTTCAAACTGAAACCCTTACCTTGATGATGTTGTATTTATCAAATATTTCAAGAGTTCAAACTGAAACCCTTACCTTGATGATGTTGTATTTATCAAATATTCCTCCGGCATTATCTTTATGTTCTCGAACTGTGCTTTGCATCTGAAGAAAATACAATGGGAGCTCAAAATCAACATCCTTTTGTAAAACTGTTTTCGAAGATTATTCAATCACTTTCAATCTAGTAGAAGAATCATTTTAGTTTTATTATTTCGATTTGGTCAATAAAATATCAAAATGCCAATTAAACAGACAAAAAAAAAAAATGTTTAAAATCTAAAACCTCAACAAATATACTTTTGAACATATTGACATTCATATACACATGCGAAAATATTTTCTTCCATCTAGATAAAATGTAATACAAAGAACTAGGACATAAGGACTAGGGATTTTTTTCAGGAGGGCTCTACATCTTAAGTCCAGCCAGAGCAAAACCTCAAGTGACATAAAAGTCAGAATTCATTAACCTGCCTGTTAACTTCCTCCAGCATAGATTCCTCTATCCAGCTGATCGTCTCCGAGGCCTCCTAAGCACCGAGTTTACATTACCAGCTCCTGCTTAGCTGAAGGTGAGTTTTGATTGGCCAATATTACTGCTATATAGATCATCTACTAGTGCCACCATCTCCTTTCCAACAATACAATTACTCAAGAGGAAATAACTCCATTATCTTAACACCGATGGTTGGACATTCGTACGTCAAAATATATGGAAGAGTCTACTACGTAAGTGTGAAATGGATAGAAATGTTAATCATCCACGACTGATGAACCAAACATCTGCAACGACTGAACGGTTTTTTATCATTCGTAGTAATGAATGCTAAAAAACTATGAATGCTAAAAAAAATAAATAAAATAAAATAACGTTCAGCTACAGCTATTGCAGCCATAAGTAAAAAAAGAAAATAATATTTAAACGAGTTGCTTACCTGTTCTTCTACCACAATGTATTCAGGGTCATCCGGCAACAAGTCAATAAGAATCGTCCCTTGCTGAGGTAAGGAATTATGAACACTGGGACCAACAACTGGCATAATAGAAAAAAAAAAAAAAAAAGATAAGCAAATTTGTATAGAAAAATATGATAAGTAAAACAAATAAATTCTGTCTGAAAACAAAATAAGAGTGTGTCGAGGGGGAGAACGGAAAGAAATCGCCCTAATGTGAGATTGGGATTTTTTGTTTTATGGCACATCAACCCTATAAGTCATTTTGTGCTATACAATGTATTTACAAAATAGTCATTTGAGAACTTCTGAAGGTTACTTAATTGCATCTTTGGTTTCTTCTTTAGGAGCTGGAAGTGATTTATTTGTTCAGGTAGTCTATTATTTGTGATGTAGGCACATTTTTGAACAGCACGATAAGGTTTTGTACATGATAGTATTTCTTGGGGGTATTCCTATATTCAAAAAAAAATTTTTTTACAGTCTATTGAAATATGTTTGACTGATTAAATTGTGGTCTCGACAGGAGATAAAACTTTCAACAAAATTGTGCATATACCAAGCACTAATACGCACAATATTGCTGTATGGCTACGAGACCTGGCCTCTGTGCAAAGAAGATCTTCATACACCCGAGGTCTTCAACATGTACTGCCTATGATGCATCCTACACATCTGCCATCTGTGCAAGATGCAACACCACCAGCATCACAGAGACTCTTCTTAAAAGGAGACTCCGTTGGTTTGGTCACGTTTTTCGACGCCTTGAAGAGAAATTCATCCGTAAGTTGGTATCCCCAATTGCATTCGCTGGCTGGACAAAGCACAAAGGCGGCCAACTAAAGACATGGATTAAAAGTGATGAAGGAAATGGGGGTTGGTGGCTGGTCCCAGCATATTTTGTGTTTGTCGCTGAAACCAGGAATGACTAAAGTATGCTGAAGACTCAGCTGACGATCGGCGTAGGTGAACCACCTTGATACGGGACGCAATTGTCCCAGCTCCCCTACAGAATTGGAAAAAGCAATGTGGTGGACAAACAAAAACCTGGTTGATGACTGTCAAAGCTGACCCGGAACCCAATCTATAGACTTCGCTTTTGAAACCGCGAGTGGCTAGAGATCACCTAATCATTGATTTCAAATCGTTTCGCTTGGTCAGTCTTCATTAGGGACGCAGTTGCAAGCTGAGATGGAGCCAGCTCAACCCACTCCAGGTGAATGCTGTTTCAAGTACAAGCAAGTAAGCGGGATGTGCTGAACTCATTTGCAGCCGGCTTAACCTGCCCCCAGGTGAATAGTGTTACAGTTACCGAATAGTTGATCACAGAAGGCGCACCAAGAACTATTATGATCAATATTGGTTGATTCTTTTGCAAGTATATCTCAGTTCTTTGATTTCTTCTAAGGAAATAGAATGGTAACATGGCAACAATGGGTTCAAAAGATGCATCTACCATCCTGAATTTAGATTAAACTTTGAATGATCCCCCCCCCCCAAAAGCAAAATTCGATTGTCATAATCCTATCCTTTAAAATTCTAAATGCTTACAGTTCAACTTTTAAGTCGACAAGAAAAATATTTAGAATGCATTTTGTTATTTTGATACGTCAGACATTTTTATTTTTTGTTAATAGAAGAAAAAATTAAAAGCTTTTAGCAATTACTTATACACAAGAAAAAACACAAACATATTCAACATTAATGTTACAATTCAAGCCAAAAATAATTTATATAGGTCATCCACTGCTGACAATACAAAAGCATTCTTCTCTTCTGTATTTCTAGTGTAAGCGGTACTATCCTAACACTAATATACAGCCTTCAGCAGTTTAAATCTTAGGGATACTAACTAAATCCGAATATTGCAGTATTAGAAAATGAGAAAAAAATTATCCTTCGCTAGTGTTTGCACTAATATTCATATAAAATAACAAAAAAACTTTTCAGAATGGAAAGTTAAAAAAAAGTAAAAAACACAGGAATCAATATAGAAAGAAAAAAGAAAATGTCTCATTATGGAATTAGATTTGCTTTCTCAATTCCCTAAATAGTTGAAATGGATTCGTCTAGCAGTTTTTTTTAACATATTTAACCCCAAACAAGGCAGGCCACCACTGTAGACATAACGGGCTACTGAGAATTAGGGTGTAGGTTTAGGATGTCATCCTAAGTTGGGAGCAGTGTAGCGAGATGTCTGTTTACATTAGTTTTAAATTTCTGCATGTCGGTACTGTCGGGGAAACAGAGAGCAGGCAGGGAGTTCCAGAGTCCGGCAGCACGAAGAAAAAAGCTATTGGAGTAGAAGGCTCTCCGGCATTTGGGGACCTCCACAGTGAATGGATGGGATTTAGCTGATTGTCGAGTTGGTCTAGTGTATTTATGTAGAGGGGGCACCAGAGTAGCCAGTTCATCGGAGCACAATCTAATATATATATATATAAAAATGCACATTGCTCTTCATTATAGAGTGGAGGATGAGCTGTACTTACCCGGTGTTTCCCGACAGTGAAGTCATTTTAGTTTTGAATTTTTATTTGTTTGCAAACTTTAAAAAAAAAAAAATTTTTTTTTTTTTTTTTAAACACATACAGAGAAAAAAAAAGTTTATTTATAAGGGAGACAATTTTTATTATATTCTTCAATGAAAATACGAGTTATTGCCCTAGCTGATTTTGATTTTACAGTCATAATTGAAAAATGTTTCCATATTACCAATTGTCAAGGCAGGACAATAACATGGTACAACAATAACAAATGAAAAGTTAGCGGTGCTTATGCTGATTAGCGGCCATATGAAAAATCATTTTTATATAAAAACAATAATATATACTTATTAAGCATTATATTCTTACTCACTGTACGAAAAAGTAGAAAAAATTATCCACTAGAACTTTAATTACAAGTATTTTTCCATTCTGCGTATTATAACAGCGAATCGTTCAGTAAGCGTCCATCTTGTTTTTTAAGATTTCAAGGGCAGATAACTGAAATCTTCTTAAAAAACAAGATGGAGGCTTACTGAACGAGTCGCTGTTATGATACGCAGAATGGAAAAATACTTGTAATTAAAGTTCTAGTGGATAATTTTTTCTACTTTTTCGTACAGTGAGTAAGAATATAATGCTTAATAAGTATATATTATTGTTTTTATATAAAAATATTTTTTTCATATGGCCGCTAATCAGCATAAGCACCAAGTTGGCTAGTCAGAATCAAAGTTTGACATGTCTGCTTAAATGCTATTTAGGTCCAACTTTCAAAATCTCAGCTCTATAAAAGTTCCGAAAAGTTGAAGATGAAATTCTTACTTTGATTGCTTTTAAGTTTCTCTATCCCTTTCAAGATTTTGAACCGATGACCATAAGCCGTGATGCCGATTTCTTTTAACTCTTCGTGCTTCATTTCAACAAGAATGTCCATCGTAATTTGTTCCTCTTCAAAAATGCAACTCAGATTCTCGTAGCCGAGGCCAGATAAAAAGACAGTCACACTCATCGATTCAAGGTTTTGTTCAACATCATTGGGCAACATCTCCGCACAGCCATCACCAACGTGGGCCATTTGGGGAAGGCCACCAACAGCTCCCTCTGCTGACGTGGATATCATCGATGATGCACTGGGAGCAGCACTGGCCATCGTCCTATTAAAATAGACAGATTCTCTTTCAAGTAAATATGCAAAGTTAAAACATAATACAAGCAAATCTAGACTTATATTTAAAAAAAAAAAAAAGAATTTTTACTTTTAAATTACATGAATAAAAATAAAAATAGAAATTTAAAAAGTAAAAAATATTTGGTGCAACTATTCAAAAATACACAATCAGTTTTATCGTATTTTTCCGATTCTCCATTGATTATGACTTGGCGAAATGACAGACTGACTTATCTCCCCTGTTTTACGTAACTCTTTAAAGGTATTTGCGCTCTTATCAATGGAGAATCGAAAAAATATGATAAACTGATTTATATTTTTAATTAACATTCTACTCGATAATTTCCCCTAATTTTTAGTGTAGATACATACTTTTGCCTGATACATAAGTATATCAAAGAGTTTTCCTGTTAATTTATTTTGAACTGCCATATTTCACCTGTGTATGTTTATACAGTTGCAGCAAAAATATTAATGTAAAAAAATATCAATAAAAAATTAGTATTTATTTTTTTTCTCACATTCTCAAGATTTCACATTTAAACCAGAAGAATTATCAATGAAATTGTTGATGAAAAAAAGACAATTCTATTATTATTGAAATGAGTTTAATCTGTTGAATATCAAATAAATGCAGAATTTCAATTTATTTCAAACTGACGATAGTTAAGTAATTATTATTACTAGCGGGACCCTGTGGAAATTCCACAGTGTTTTCTACATCAATCTGTATAATTTACTGTTAATAATATTATCCGGTGTCTAGAAATATGCTCATATTTTACTCACCAAAATTTTGCGAGACGAGATGGAAGTATATATATTTATTTATATTACTCGGTTGCCGGGGCAAAAGCTGTCTCTTCAGAAGTCACCATCGGTCGCGACTCCCCTCTAACTTGCCCCCCCCCCCCCCTGTTGTAAGGGGCAAATCTTAAATAGGAATGTCAGATCGTGACGCACAAAATAAATAACACACACTCTATCGTATTAATATATAAATAAGAAGAAGAAGAAATTTTAAATATTAAAAAAAATAAATAATAAATAAATATCGTAAGCCTGAAACCGGCCCATTTGGTAAGCGTTTCCGCGTCTCCTCCGCCTTCAACAATGCCCTCCTTCTTCCACGCCGAAGCGACAGAGCAGGGTCAGTTAATAGTGTAATTAAGTAAATTTTGATCTATTTAACAACTCCATTTAGTTAGGTCAGTGGTAAAGTCGACGCTTTTCAGCTAGATGTTACGGTTTCAATTCCAAGTCTCTCCGTCCAATTTATTTGTTGTTTATTTATTGCATTTCTTTAGGAGCGTGACACACGAACACACACACGCTATCGTATTAATATATAGATTATTTTATTAGCGGATCCTGTAGAAATCCTACACTGCTTTCTAAATCAATCTATATAATTTACTGTTTATAAGAATATTCCTTTTGAAATAATGCCTGTCGGGGTGAATATAATTAAAAAATGACTTCTGTAAAAAGGCATTGTCACCATAATATTCTGTAAATAAATAAAACAAATATGTCCATTCATTTAAAATTGTAACAATTTAATTCTTTTTAAAAGAATTAAAAATTCTGTCTTCAATCAATTATCAGCTAAATATTCTTCAAATCAAAAAAACGAATGTCACTTTTTGAAATTTATTTATTTCATCAGCCATGACCGAGTAGAAATCTAAGTAATTCATAATTGTATTGCTAGTATCGCCCGTACCTACAGCCTCCAGAAGACTGTCACTTAAAACCGATTATTACTTAGGATTTATATTTGTTGCGCCACAGGTCCAAATAATACAAATTATCAATCCTCATGTTCAAAAATCCGAAATAAAATAATACTTACATTGAATTCGACGAGACAGTTAAAGGATTTGTTAATGGCGCGCTGTGTATTGGTTGTCTTGGCATTGCATCTTGGAGAAGAACCTTAACATCCTCTGCCTTTAATGAGAAAATATATAAATAGAATTCTACACAAATTGTTGTTTTTAAGTTAATGATCCTATTGAACTCATCTCAAATACTTGCTTCATGTTTTTATTTTAATGCAAAGTTCTGAGACTAATTTCTACATTCTCGTACGTCGGTTTCTCACCTCTACGTGACTTAGAATTTTTTTTTTTTACTATTTAGTTGATTGATTTAAATCACAAATGCAATAGCATAAAATAAAAAGAATTTTAAAAATCCGTTTTTTTTTTCATTTACGAAATTAAATTCACCAGAATGCATTTCAAGTTAGTCATTTTAATTCTTTTTTTGATAGTTGATTTCCTCCCCTCCAAAAAAAACAATTACTTTGTAACCATTCAAAATCTGAAAGCATTTGAACTGCTGAATAGAAAGCTATTTAAACTGGTTTTAAAACTCTTAGAACATCCTCATGTATTAAGAGGTTAAAAGTTTGGGCAGACATTTACATCTAAATATGTTTATAAATAGAATAAAACACAATTACATCAACTTTTTTTATAGGCTATTTTGCCGGGATCGGCAGAATAACGATGGGGCTGTTATTTTGCCGGTTCATGTTTATTTAACCTAACTGTTACAGTGAAGATTTCACGAGTCAACTTAACTGCCGATTTATTTTTATTTCAACATTTTTCCAATAAAAAGAAATAATTAAAACTTCTATTTTTAAAAATTAAATAAATAATTCATACCGCGATTTTCGCCACGACTTACGAAAAAAAAGTTTTATTTCACCATAGAAATTCATCGTAGTTACTTAGTCTATGTCCATTTACGTATTGTTTTTATTTAAAAAAAAAAAAAAAAAATACAAATTATGTTTTTAAGTACAAATAATTCGCTTTGAACCCCGTTTATGTCTACTTTTTTTTTAATATAACTATCGGATTACTTCACAATGTTTGTTTGTAAAAACAATTCAACTTTGCATTAAAATTCGGCATTACATGTAGCAGTTAAAATTATTGACAATTACTAGTGTTGTTATTTTATCGCAAGAAAAACATTCAATTTAATGGTTAATTTAATGAAATGATGAGAAATAGTCCTAACATTTATCTTAAAAGATAGTGAAAAAGCAATTTTAAAATTGCTGTTTAGACTATTTATAAAACTGAAATCATATAAACGTACATGCTGTTGAAAAAAAAGTATATCTGATAAAATTTCTTTAGGGACTTATCTTTAATTATTTTTAATAATCAGATTTCTTAAGAGTTATTTATTTTTGATATCAATGAATGAAAACTATTATTTTTTTTTCTTAAATAACTAAAACATTTTTTATCCGACGCAAATTACTTCTAAATCCGACTAAAGAATCTAATTGTCTGTAATATTTTCGTTCATTTAATTGATTTTTACTTTTAATGTTTTTTGTATTAAAAGCAGATATTTCTTTTATATTCAAAAGATTAAAATAACCGACAGAATAACTGATGATGACGATGAAAATAAATTGTTATTAAATATTTGTCCTTATTTATTTCATTACCCTTTCTTTAACAAGGCCATAACAGTTAGGTTAAAAAAACATAAGCCGGCAAAATAACGAGGGAGTTGTTATTCTGCCGGGATTGGCAAAATAACGAGGGGTTCGTTATTTTGCTGGGACCGGCAAAATAGCTTCTTCCTTTTTTATAGTTATATAACAATATGGTTCAATTAATAATTTAATGACCAACCAATACTCTAACAATTAAATTTAACTTTCAAAATATTTAAAAGAAAATTTGATGCTTCTGCTGTTTCACCATGACATTAAAATCTTTAAAGAAATGTATAAACTTTGTTATGTACTTACGTGTTAGCTAAACATAAAATTGTACAGAAAAAATTATGCAAATTCATCTAGTATTTATTAAATTATAAGAAAAAGAAAAAAAATCGAATTTACGTATTGTTAGACATTTTGTAACAAGGGAGATAACTAAATTATTTTTATTACCAATTTAGCAGAAAACCAAAACTTCTAAAAAATATGAGTTATCTCCCTTGTCTCTTGGCGACCCAGGATAAAATCGAACAATTGAAAGATACAAGATGGCGATGTCCGATAAAAATCGTTTTTATTTTTAATTTAATAAATACTGGATGATTTTGCATAATTTTTGGTGTATAGTCTTCTATCAAGCTAGACATAAAAGTTCATACATTTTTTTAGCTATTTTATTTTTATACATGTCATGGTGAAACAGCAGAAGCACCGAAAATTAGTAAAAAAAAAAAAAAAAAAAAATGACATAGTAAAAAAAAAAGAAAAGTGAAACAAAACTGAAAGTAAAAAGAATCCCAGACAATGGAAGATAGGTACATCTAGTTAATCAATTATTCATTTGATATTTTTATTTACAAACAATATTTTTACAATTATTTTGATGCATACATAAAAAAGTGGACAATTACTTTTAAGAAAGTTCTCATTAGTATGTCGTAATATTATTATTATATTATTATTGTTCAAGAAAGTATTATACATCTAGTTTGCAGAGAATGATCAAAACATGCATTCCCATCTGCAATCCAACCATATTTAGTAGAAATAAACTTTAGTCTATGCCTGATTTGTCCACCAAGTTTCAGTAATGAATATCCAACAGTCTTTGTTTTATAAACATTCTATAATAAGCACACCTAACCGTACGACGTGAAAAATTATCAGATATATTCTTCTCTTGACACTGCCCTGATAGCTCTCTTCAGTTTAGGAATAGTCTGGGGATTGCTTTGATAGACATCTTTGAGGTAACCCCCCCCCCCCCCCCCAGATAAAAATCAGGAGACGGGGCGTAAAGGTCTAGTGAGTGTCAAGCCTATAGAGGATTACACCTACTGATGAGACGACAACCAAAGTGTCCTGTATATTATTGAATGGTGAAAAAAAGACTGTTGGGCATTCATGGCTGAATCTTGGTGGCCAAATCAGGCATAGACTGAAGTTTATTTATACAAAATATGGTTGGATGCAAAAAGGTTTGTGGATTTTATTAACGATTGCATGGGTGGCATCTTTTTAAACAAAATTTTATGGTCAATATCGCTAACAGCTTTGAGACTTACAGTGGCAAGATCCAAAGGTGTTTGACCCTCATGATTCTTCATATTTGGATCTGATCCATGCGCCAACTGTGAAGAAAAAGAAGCAAAAAGTCATAGATTTATAATAAGTAAAAAAAAATTTATTTTTTTTAAAGTCAGATTTATAAGTAAAAAAAAAATTTTTTTTTTAAAAAGTCAGATTTATAATAAGTAAAAAAAACAAAAAAAAACTGATTTGGTAAAAATAAACTTGAATGTTAAAAATGATTTGTTAATCTACTCAATTGGGTTTACAATCAAAGTTTTCAAATAGTCAATATAAGCAAAATTCAAAACTTACCAATAAAGAGCAAAGGTGTGTTCTACCTTTCTGTGCAGCTTCATGCAATGGCGTATATCCCCAGCGATCAACAGCATTGACATAAGTGTCAAATTTAATCAACAAGGCTGCTATATCCACATGCTGAGAGAAAATACAAATGGATTATTAAACAGGAAATAGCAATTTTTATACTGTTTTCAGTACTTTTCTAACTATTTAATTTATCTTCATTTTTTAATTTTTTTTTCTCACTAGAACCCTGTAGAAAAATCCTGCAACATTTATTGACAATTGCATCCAATTTTTGACAGAAAAAAAATACTAAAAAGTCAGAAACTTAAATGTTAATAAAAATAAAATTTCCTGGAAGCTTTAAATATAAGCTAGTGAAAATTTTTATTTATTTTTTACACCTTCAAGGTGTTATTTCTTTGTAAAAAGGTGACCAGAGTTTCGACTATGGGTATAATAAAACGTATCTCATCTTTGAAATGAGTTGAGGATAAAGTAATTTAATTGACCTAAAAACAGAAGAAATTTTTTTTTTTTAAATAAAATAAATACTTTATATTAACATTCATTTATTAATAAATACTGAAAATTTCATTAAGATCGGATAATTTTGATTGTTGGTGGATTTTTTCACTTAGGAGTAATATTCAGTTTTTGGTTAAACAACAAATTACTTTCACTTCCATATGTAATAGAGTGAGGCACGGTCAAAAATGATGACCGAGTCATCCATACATAATTTATCGACTTTATGTCTTGTTGAACAGCCAAAAGTCATTAGTTAAGAGTTAAGAAATGTTCAAAGGGACCAGACGAAGAAAGGGTTGTTTTCTCCGTACGTGTGTACGAGTCAGTATGTGAGACTGTAAGCCGTCACTACGTTAGTAGTTAATCACTGTGACCAGTAACAGCCACGGTTAGATTTAGTTCGCCTGCAATAAATCTGTGTAGCAGTTAATACCACAGTGTTGTGACTGACATAAGTTCCTGTGGCAAGTTAAGTCTCTTGTGCTTGGGTTGTTTTATAATTCAACATTATATTTATTCTCTTCGTTCTTTATTTAATATACAAATCGCGTGTAATGTGAGTCTTAAAGGCAGGCTTCTGATGATTGTAGAAGAAAATTAAATCTGGACAGTATAAGGATATGCGTGCAAAACTGGAGACTTCGACAATATGGCCACATTGAAAGAATGGATGAGAGTTCTTGGGTTAGTAGATGTAGCACAGTTAAGATAGCAGGGTCAGTTCACAGGAGGAGACCAAGGAAAATATGGGAGAAATAATAAGGATGGACTTGAGAGAAAGAGATAAATCAAGACCTGGCCAGAGATAGATTAGTTTGGAAGCCATTTTCTTAAAGCCGCCTAACATATACCAGCATGTAAAACAGATGTTAAACCAAATATGATGATGACGACAAAAAAAAAAAAAGAAAAAGATAAAAAAGAGAAAAGTTTAGTGATTATTTATAGTAAGGCATGCAAGCGCAGTAGGAAAGGTTACTCACGCCATAAGAAGAAGCATTGTGAAGTGGTATTAAACCTCCCTTGTCCATTGCATTTACATCGGCTCCGTTCTCCAAAAGAAATTCTGCCACTTCTTGATTGTTGTAACCAGCTACAAAAAGAAAAAAAAAAAATTATTACATTATTTGAAAAACAGTTATTATTCATCAATAACTAAATCTTCTATATCAACAATACACTCAACAAGAACACACAGGTAGGGTGTTATTTGCAACGGCAATCGGTGGTTGAAGAAGATTCTTGTAGTTTTTACAAGAAAAGAAGAGTTGTCTTAGCAGCATTAAATATTACCATCCATTTATGACCCCATTCAACTAGAGACTGAGGGTTAATTTCTAAGAATTCAGCCATTGTCTCGGATACGTGCGCGTCCGTTTTACCCACATAATGAGAGTATAGTATGGTGTCATCAGCAAATATACCCATCTCAGACACAATGTCATCAGGGAGGTCGTTTATGAAAATTGGAAACAATAACGGTCCTGAAGATCTCAGAGGAAGATTGAATCTGGACAGTATAAGGAGAACTTTGATGGTATGGCCATATTGAAAGAATGGATGAGAGTTCTTGAGTTAGTAGATGTAGGACCCCCCCCCCCCATTCTAGTTTGATGAATGCTGGCATCTTTTTGTGACTGCAAGAGGACAAACAAGCAAATAAGTAAGTTTTAGTTGTTTGTTTGTTTTTATATAGATAGAGAGATAGATATGTAGAGAGATTGATCCCTGGGGTACACCAGCATTTATGTCATATTGTTTTGATTAACGGCCATCGAGGACAACATGGATCTTTCTTTTGGTTAGGACGCATCTAATTACATTAAATATTCGTCCAGTAGTACCGTATGAATTAATTTTCATGAGAAGATCTTCATGCCAGACCTTGTCGAAAGTGTTAGATATATCAAACACTACTGCTCTAGCTTCATCTGTCTTGTCCAGTGTATGGTATATGCGTTCAGAGATGACCATTAGACCGATTTTAATCTATGTATTTTTTCTTTGAATTTATTCGTCTTATATTATCGCCTGCAAGTCTTCTATTAACACTTTGGTTTTTGTCTCGGCAACTCTTGGGCGCTTCAGCGACCTGCCCAATTGTTGCCGACGCGAAGTCACGAAAATCAGGCGTGTCATCTATAACAGCATCTAAAAATGTTCCATTGTGAGAGGCATCAGAAAAACAAAATTAAACAGATTTTAAAATCAGATTCGCTTTGGTTTATTTTACAGAAAATCAATTTTCTTTAAAGTTATTTAATACCAAAACAATACAACAAGCATAATATAATACATTAGACTACCTGTGGCCCATTGGGTAAGTATTTGTTAGATATATTATTAAATATTTAGAATTGGAATTTCAAAATATTTGCACACTACATCTGTGGATTACATCAGTCGCCTTTTGTGACGTCATCCATTTTCAAATAAATATATTTCTTTCTTCATTTTGCAACCGCCTCACGACGACGGATGTCGGTCGAAAACGTTTGCACAAAATACGGAGATTTTTTACACTCCTTGGATTATAACATCAAATCCGTCGTACGAAGACTAGAAAAAACGGATCAAAAGCTGAATAAGCAGAAGTTGGCACTCCTGTTTAATCAAACATGCATAAAAGAAGGAATGCTGCCCAATTATACAAATTATATATATATATATATATATATACATATAGTTACCTGCTAAGTGTAAAGGTGTAGAATTTCGTCCTTGTGTGTCTTGACAATTGATATTATCTTTTGTCGCCAACTTCTGAACACGAGCCAAGTTACCCTTCTTAGCAGCTTCTAATAATGCGGCATCACCTGAAATAAAGACACGAAAATGCTTAACAAATTGGCAACAAAACGGAAATTATTTAACCGTCAAAATTCATAAGGAAACAAATTTATTTAAACAAAAAGAATCTTTAAAAAAAATTCTCAAAAATTATCTTACCACAGCACCACATGGTTTTTATCAACTTAAAAAGCTAACATTTTTAAAAGAACTATTACGTAGTCAAAGAGAAACAAATTTACTACCTCTCAAAAGATCTTGAACATCTGCATCACCACTTTTTACAAGATCTAAGGGTATGTGACCATCTCTGTTCTTTTTATTTAAGTCTGCTCCATTCTGTTAAAAAATAGAAATGAAAAAAAACTGATTAATATTAATTAATACATGGATTAAACATTGCCGATTGTTAAAAAATTAGTTTTCCCATGAAGTCAAATGACATATTTTTTTGACTTCTAAGGAACCTTACATCTAAACATATATTGCTCAGTTTAAAAAAATTAAAAATATTTTTTTTATTATTAATCTTGAATTAATTCATTACATTTTAATCATTTTTTTTTTTTTTTTTTTTTTTAAAGCAAACTAATGTAAAAATTTATTCAATAAACAACAAAACAAATAATTAATAAAATGTCCTTTTTCAAAACCAATATGCAAATTGGCAGGTCATGAGCAGGCTCAAGGCATTTCCACAAATAGTGGCGATAGAAACGCTCTCGTAAAAAGAAGGCAATTCACAAAACAATTATTTCCATTTATTGGGTAAAAATTTTAAAACAATTTCACAAGAAGCAATTTTTTTTCTCGAATATTGTTCAGTGAAATATATTTTTAGGTGGTTGAAGTGAAAAAGTAATAAAATAATTACAACTAATCTCCATTTTGCACAAGAATCTAATTTTTAAAAAAATTCAAATGATTAAAATTCAACAAGAAAAATAAGTCAGACTAATTTGCAAATGCGAAGAGTTTGAAAGATTTATTTACCTTTAGTAGAAGTTTACAGATTTCAAATTTCCCTTTGGCCGCAGCTTCATGGAGCGGAGTGAATTTCCAAAGGTCAGCAATATCTACCAGTGCCCCATGCTATAAAAGAAACAAAGCAATTTTAAAGAATTAAACGCATAACAAGATTGGACACTTCATCACAAAAAGGGTCTTATCTGTAACAATAATGTTTGTACGTGCGTTATCTTTTATACCGATTTAAAAACACAAGATCCTCTAATCACCAAAGATAGAAAACAATGTGATTATTTGATGTCACTGTTTGTCAAAGATTTAGACTTTACTCATCGAAAAATAAATCCTTCCAAATCATCATCATATTCAGTTTAATGTCCGTTTTACATGCTGGCTTTAAGAAATTGACTTCCAAACTAATCTATCTCTGCCCAGGTCTTAATTTATCCCTCTTTCTCTCAAGTCCATTTTTATCACTAAGTTCTGATGATCTCAGATGGAAAATTAAATCTGGACAGTATATGGAGATGTGTGCAGAACAGGAAGCCATCGTTGGTATGGTCATGTTGAAAGAATGGATGAGAGTTCTTGGGTAAGTAGATGTAGAACAGTTAAGGTAGAAGGTCTATTCACAAGGAAAGGCCAAGGAAAACAGGGAAGGAATTGGTCAAAATGGACTTATGAGAAAGGGGTATAAATAAAGACATGGCCAGAGATAGGTTACTTTGGAAGACAAGGTAAAATATTGCTTAATGGCACATCAACCCTAAGGGTCATTTCATACCATGAATGTAGAAGGAAATATCTTTCATTTGAGTCTGAAGTCAGTGGGTCATTTATAGTTATTAGTTAAGAGCTTTGGTATTTTGAATTGTTGTCATTTTGGTGAAGGTTTTTATGTTTCAAGGTTTTTATGTTTCAAGTTCTTTATATCTTCAAATGTTTAATCATGGTTTTTGGTTTGGTTGTTTTTGTTTCACGGCACATCGACCCTTTTTAGGTCATTCAATGCCGAATCCGGTCATTTTGGTGAAGGTATTTATGCTTCAAGTTCTTTATATCTTCAAATGTTTAATCATGGTTTTTGGCTTGGTTGCTTTTGTTTCACGGCACATCGGCCGTTTTCAGGTCATTCAATGCCGAATCCGGTCATTTTGGTGAAGGTTTTTATGCTTCAAGTTCTTTATATGTTCAAGCATTCATCCATAGTGTTTGGTTGAGTGAAGGGGAGAGGGAAGAAGAGGGGAGGGAGGGAAATTGTTTTTTGTTTAGGATTTTGTAGAAAATGATCGAGTTTTGCAAAGGAAAAAAAAACAATAAAACATCAATGTTTGGTGCATTTTGAGTCAGGAAGTCAATAACTTCAGACAGCCGGATTTAGTAGCGCCAGTAGGTTCTATTTGACCCATAGATGTGGCCCTTACAGGTACTACCATTCTGGGCCAGAGTGGACCTGGGAGCAATGGCAATTAAAGGGCAACTCCACATTCCCACAGCTCCCAAATTAAGGCCTCACCACTGGATGTCTTTTAAGATCATACCCAGGACCGGTTACTATGGAAGTCAATTTCTTAAAGTAGTCCAACGCATGCTAGCATGTAAAATAGATGTTAAATCAAATATGATGATGATGATGATGATGATGATGATGATGATGATCTCAATAGCCATACACTTATAATCTCAACACATTTTTATTTAAAAAAAATTTTTTTTATTTATTTGATTTTACTTTAAAATTGTATTACATAATAGCATTAAGCTGTTTGTGTCTTTATTAAAACTACAGCAGCACAAAACGCTCACTATATTTGACAGCAACTTGTACAAAGCATCGAAAATAAGATCCACAAAGCATTCAAAACATAAAAATAGTGAGCATTTCGTGCTGCTGTAGTTTAAACATGGTGTAAAATAATGTTGATGATTATGCGGATATTTTGGGGCAGTGTGTTTTTTTTTTTTTTTTTGCAAGGATATGCTCCTTGCTCTGCCATCTGCAGATCCTTTGGAAAATATCACCCAGAAGTTGACCACTTCAAATAGTAGACAAGATTCTTTCTAGGAAAAGTAATGTCCACATCAGATAGACACTTCCCCTCTGAGAGATATTTTTAACGTCGCATATACAATCGAATGCTAAGTTAACATTCTTTTCTTCTCTTGGATGTCAACTGGAAGATCGGGAGACACTAAGATTTTGGGGATGAGGTTATTAAACAAATATAATGTTTATATAAGTCTTTTGGATTTTAGAAAAGGGGGACTGAATCGGGGTTAGCCACCGAAAAGGAAAAAGATTTTTACAAGTTGAAGAAAATTAAAAAATTTAAATCTTTAACTTTATATTATTTTACCATCATCATCAACCGGTTTATTTGTTGAATCAGGCCACAATTAATCCTCTGATGAGGATGTCGCCTGATTGTCTAGTTTCGATCGAAGTTTTCCTCTCCATTCTTGTCTTTGGTGAGGTTTCGTTCCTATCACGTTTGACCACGTCCTCCCAAGACAATTTGGGTCTGTCAGTGATCGTCTTCTCTGCTGGTACATTCAACTGTCGAACTTTAGCAATCCAGCCATTGCTGCACTCAACGTGCCCCAACCAACGCAGTCTGCATGATGTCCGTGAGGCTTTTCAAGTTGACTTGTGCAAGTAGAGATTCAAGATATACTTTGTTGACACTTCACCAAACAGATCTACCTGACCATTGCCTTGTCATTATGGTACAGTTTCTATAGTGTGCTAGCAAAGACAGCCCAAGTTTCGGAGCCATACATTAGCACACTTCTGACACATGAGAAGTATACACGATCTCTCGTAGCTATTGGCAGGTGTTTGTTAGGATTAGTAGCAGCTTTCTAAACTGTTTTCAGGCAGACTTGCAACGCGTAACTGTCGCGAGTTCACAGCCTCCACCTGATGACAGCACGTCTCCAGGGTAACAAAAGTCTGTCACTACTTAAAGCTTGTCGCCACCAGTATCCACCTCCGTCAGTGGTCTGCCATCTATTGGTCTTGCCGTTAGGATCTGTTCCGAGAGAGCCCTTTATGCCACTGCACTTTTTGTGGACCTATCCTGAACAGTGAGTGGGTGCAGATGATCGAGTTGCTGCCTGTTCCTCTTAGACATATGGCACATGGGCGTTTTCAATGTATTTCAAAATTTAAACTTAACCATAAGCAATTTCAAAAGTCATCCATTTTAATAAGCTCAGAATTTTAAAATTGAATGATATCTCACCTTAATAAGAAGCTCCGTTACTTCATAATGACCATATGAGCAAGCGTTGTGCAATGGAACTAAGCCACTGTAAGATAAGATTAATAGGTAGAGAATTAACAATAATATAAATCCTCGTACAAATTTAAGATATACATAAAACAGAAAAAAGAGGCTCGTTAGAATGTTTGTAAATTATTTAGCAGTTCAAGGGATTCACACTCAAAAGTAATTAACAAACTCAAATGAGAGCATCAGCAAGAATATTAGCCTTTTAGATAAATAATACAGACTGCCACATCTGGGGAGGTGCCGCTCAGAGCACTCTTTCCTGCCTCGACAGAGTACAAAATCGACTTCGCAATACAGTGGGGATGATCGCTTCTCTTCACTACAGCCATTTTCGCACAGAAGAGGTGTTACTAGTCTTTCTCTACTCTATCATTATTTTCATGAGATGCTCGACCGAACTCCAATTCCTGGTTCGCGCTCTAAAACATTCACAGCAAGAACCTTTCTATTTCTACCACGACTACAGAGAACTTTCCTTTTTTTTTTTTTTGCATACCTAAGAACAAACAGGATCTCTATGAACAGAGGTTTTTTTTCCCCAAACAATTTCCTATCTGTGGAACACGTTACCACCTGACTGCTTCCCTGCAAATTGCAACAGATTTGTCTTCAAGTCTAATGTTAACAGATACTTATGAGTCGTCTTAAGTAAATCAAACTTTGGCCATCTTCATCGTTTTTAATTTTCTCATGGTACTGTTTCATCATCCAATTGATAATCTCATTAACCCTTATTCCCGAGTGGC
This sequence comes from Sepiola atlantica, assembly GCA_963556195.1. NCBI lineage: Eukaryota > Metazoa > Mollusca > Cephalopoda > Sepiida > Sepiolidae > Sepiola > Sepiola atlantica. The sequence continues at coordinate 54,433,274 of OY744523.1, read as the reverse complement.
TTTTGGCCTTAGCAAGTCGTGACTCAGTTAAAAAAAAAACACAAAAAAAAACACTATTTACTCAGCATTAGCCAGAAGTTTTTATTTCTTTCTTTTTTTTTTATTTTTATTATACTGTTAATTATCTTTACATATACATACAATATCAAACTTGATAATTTTAGAGATTTATAACTCTTTTTATACATTTCATTGTTTTTTTTTTAATATATATATATACCTTGTTAAGATTGGAAGAATGAAATCTGACAGAGCGCTCTATTATTAAAATACAATTTTTCAAAATTTGAAATTTAAAATAAGAGCAAAATATTTATTTATTTATATATGGTGTTACAGAAGATCAAGTCAAAACAACATGATAACCCATGATTACATATATATATATATATATATATATATATATATATATATATATATATATATATAAAGAGGTGTACTAAAAGCGAACTTTTAGGAAAGGTAAAACCTATTGTGAAGAGTATACAGCTCAATATCCAGGATAGAGCAGGTAGT
>OY744523.1:54167758-54427758 GCA_963556195.1 Sepiola atlantica | reverse complement strand
CACTTCGCCATCTTGCAAGGCAGTGAGACATGGACCCCAAACGCTTTTGATCTGCAATAGCTTCGGCGAAATGCTTGTGCCATGATCAGGTGGATGTGCAGCAGCAAAACTTGAGGAAAGAATCTCTTCAACCGTTCTTCATCAGAAGTATTGGTGGAGTTTTAGATGTCTTAAGCACCCGACGCCTCAGGTGGTGTGACCATTTACAGCGTGTCACCTCTTGCATCAACTCCATAACACACCTGGATATCAGAGGCACTATGGAGTGTGATAGACCAAGGAAGACCTGGCTTGAGTATATAAGAAGCGATTTGATTATCTGCAGCATGACTGAAATCAACTCTTTGTATTGAAGCGCATGGAGAGCAGGTATGAACGCTACCTAGTGTTGCAGCACCTTAAATACCAACACTGGATGATAATAAATTTATAAATAAGCTTACAAGTGCAGTGCATGTTTTTTTTTTTTTGTTTTTTTTATGTTTCATTTCTTTTTTATTTACCAATTTTTTTATATTAGGATTTATAATGTTCTCGCTTGTCAATTGTTATGTGAATCTATTAATATTCGGCTGGCGACTAATAGATACTTGTACATACAATGCGAAGCGAGAACGTAGAATGAATAAGAAAGAGAGACATGGTTTGATGTTTACGCTTCCGAGACCTTCTTCTAAAGAGGGAGGTACACGTCAGCTTTCGTTTATATACAGAAGAGAAATATACAAAGGGAGACAATTATACAATGTAAGTGAGGTAATTATGAAACACGTTGTTGTCTCCAAATGCAAGACACTACACCTCTCTCTACCTTAATTAAGTGTACGCGTGCGTGCGTATGATAAGTGGGGGGAGTACAGTCCATTATTGTCCATGGTGATTCTCTGATTTCAAGGGGGATCACCGATTATACAATTGTCTCAGTCAAGGAGGAAATCGTTTTTTCTTTTTCTTTGCAAGATACGTAATTGAAGACCAAGTTACGTCGTCTGCAGGATGAGGGGGGGGGGGGGGGGAATCGACTTTCGACTCTTTTGAATCAATCTGTTTTTGATTCCTATTCTCTCTTCTTCAGGGGAGCTGTCTGAATTTGTCCGCGTGAAGAGTTGTCTTGGGTTGGACGTCGAAACTCTCTCCTTCTTTCTCTGTCTGCATATGTCACTGCTTCTCTTCTTTTCCCTTTTTTTCTTCCTTTCTTCGTGCATTGCTGCCACGTGGGAATCAAAGGTGTTAGATTCCGGGGGTTTTTTTTTAACTGTGCGCTACACCGATAAATCTGGTTGTTTACGTTATTCGTTGTTTTTTTTTTTTTTTTTTTCCTTTAAGGAGTTTTTATCCCAGTTACGTTGTTTTTTGGGTTTTTTTTTTTCCTTCAGTGTTCTTGGTTTATTTTGTTTCATTCGAAGTGTTGATAGCATTCCCTGCTAAATCAACTAGTCGTTGTTTACACGTGGGCACTGTATAGAGACTATCTGTCCTTTCTGCCAAGGTACGTGGCACTTTTTGGGACTTTGCCAGCTCTCTTCTTATGTAGTAGAATTATGTCTGGGCTTGAATAACTTCTGTTCTTTGTCTCTGATACGGACTCTTTGAATGATTTTGGGCAATATCAGAGTTTGGCCGCATTTGTCTGTTTTCCTCTTTCGTTTCGGCCAGGGACCTGTTTCTTTCTTGCCTTTTCAGTATCTGAAGGTTTCCGTGCAAAACTTCACCGTTTTTGTTTTGGCACGGGCTCTTCGAAAAGTTCCGGAGCAACATCAAAGTTTGGTCAAAATTGTCTCTTTATTCATTCCGTGTGTTATGTTCTTTCGTTTCGTTCTTCGTATCGTTTAGTTTTCGTTTTGTTTCTTCGTATTTCGTTTCGTATTTTTTTTTTTTTTTTTTTTTAAACGCGAGTTGTTTAAAATTCTCGTGGCCTTGTAACGACTTTCATTCGAAGTGTTTTTTCTCTTTTTTTTTTTTTAAACGTGAGTTGTTTAAAATTCTCGTGGCCTTGTAACGACTTTCATTTGAAGTGTTTTTTTTTTCTTTTTTTTTTTAAACGTGAGTTGTTTAAAATTCTCGTCGCCATTTATAATGTTCTCGCTTGTCAATTGTTATGTGAATCTATTAATATTCGGCTGGCGACTAATAGATACTTATGCATACAATGCGAAGCGAGAACGTAGAATGAATAAGAAAGAGAGACATGGTTTGATGTTTACGCTTCCGAGACCTTCTTCTAAAGAGGGAGATACACGTCAGCTTTCGTTTATATACAGAAGAGAAATATACAAAGGGAGACAATTATACAATGTAAGTGAGGTAATTATGAAACACGTTGTTGTCTCCAAATGCAAGACACTACAGGATTTTGGAACTTAAATTTATTCATAATATACTACGGCAATTTCATGTTTTAAGTATTTTATCGCCCTCCACCCCTTTTTTAAACGATGGGACCGCCCGATCGTCAAAGATGCGATGCAAAAAAGTATTTATTCTAATTTCATCTGATGTCGCTGTTTATGTCAAATGTGAAACTCAAACTAAAATACATTTTCTTGACCTTCGGCTAAGATCAAAGTGGAGTATGTGTTTCTGTCCAAAGATGGTAAAATAATATTATGAGGTCTGCGTTCATGCAGGACATTCATAGAATGGAAATATGTCAAAAAATGTCCTGCAAGGATTTTGGAAACAGATCCCCACAAGCAGATATATTCTGAAACAATATTAACCAGAATATTTACTAACCAAAATATTTACTAACCAGAATATTTACTAACCAGAATATTTACTAACCAAAATATTTACTAACCAAAATATTTACTAACCAGAATATTTACATAAGTATGTTTCAGTTTGAACAAATGTGTTACAATGATATCATGGGGTCTGCGTTTGCAGCAGACGTCCATAGAATGAAAATATATCACAATCTTTTACAAGTGCTTTTGAGATAGACCTCCATAACCAGATATATTCTGAAACTACACAAATTACAGAAGGAAAAAATTGTGCGATTTCCATGGGTCCTGCTAGTTAAATAAATCATTAATTAATTGATTTCAAAAAATTTTTTTTAACATTTACAAATCATGCTTATTCGTAGTTACGCACACAATATCGCATCAGATATTTTTTTTTATTAATAGAAATTTCCTGTAAACAACAATGTTTTTTCTTTCTGTTTCTAAGTTAAAGGGGGGATGATATTTTTGCGTCACTTACCTCTAAGGACTTTCCTCACGTTCTCTGTAGCAAGCTGTGCTGCTGTATAACCTTGCAATGACATGGTCGTAGTATCGACACGATAACAGAGAAGTAAGCGACATGCTTGGACATTATCCTGTTGAGCGACACGATGGAGGGCAGTCTGACCAAGGCTATCCAATAGATTTACCTGCAAGAAATAATGTAACTCAGTGAGGTTTTGTTTTTTCAAAAATAACAATTTCTTTTTTTGTAATTATTTCTGTTTTCCCAGCCGTGAATAAAATAGTAAGGCAGACTGGACTCTTAAGCTTTGATGGGAACGCAAGAAATGCAGTTGAATTAAAGGTAGATTGAGAGATAACCAGTTTGTGCGCAAGAAATGTAAGATAATGGAGACAGATTATAACTCCGATGTGGAAAAAGTATTATTTGCATGGTGAGGCTACTGAGGTTGTCGAGAAGTTTTACTACCTTAGTGATACCATTGGAGCACAATGAGGAGCTGGTGCAGGTTTGATAGCAAGATTTAGGAGTGGATGAAATAAGTTCAAGAAACTTCTGCCATTACTAACTAGCAGAGCGTCACTGCTGCCAATCAAGGAAACAGTCTATCGGACATGTATACAAAGTGTGATAATGTACGAAAGTGAAACTTCACCAGTGATGGTTGAGAATATGCAATGCATGGAGTGAAATGATATGAGAATGATATAAGTGATGTGTAATGTGAGACTTAAAGGCTTAGCTCTGATGACCTCAGAGGAAGATTAAATCTGGACAGTATATGGAGATGTGTGCAGAACAGGAAGCCATCGTTGGTATGGTCACGGTTAAAGAATGGATGAGGATTCTTAGGTTAGTAGATGTAGAACAGTTGAGATAGCAGAGTCAGTTTGCAGGGGAAACCTAAGGAAAATATTAGAAGTGATAAGGATGGGTTTGAAAGAAAAAGGGGATAAATAAAGACCTGGCCAGAGATAGGTTAGTTTGGGAGTCAATTTCTAATTAAAAAAAAAGCCAACACATGTTAGCATGTAAAACAGATGTTAAACTAAATATGATATGATGATGATCAACCAGCTTTGAAGAAAGTGTCGCTCAGAGGACTCTTTCTTACCTTGAAAAAGTACAAAATTGGCTTTGCAATTTAATTGGGGAAGATCTGTTCTCTACAGCCCCTTTCCCACAGAAAGACATTGCTAGACTTTCTCTATCAAGAACTTCTTATCTTTGGAACATGTTGCCAGAGGATTGTTTCCCTATGGTCTACAACATGGTCATCCTTAAATCTAATGTCAATAAGCACTCGTTTTACCATCGTTATATTTTATTAATTTCCATGATTATTTTCAATCCTTTCATAATATTCATGTATCCATCTCATTAACCCTTATCATTGGCTTTTAGTATCTCAAACAAAGATGTTATTTACTTCATAATTAAAAACTTTTAATGTGTGCAGATAGATCTTTGAAAAACAAACAGTGATATCAAATTTATATTGGTAGCACAATTAACCACTGAATTATGAACTTTCAAAGTTTGTTAGAAATGAGAAAATTTACTGTCTTGTGGTCCAGAAGCCAGATTTCAGTGTATAAGTAAAAATATAGGCGTTAAACAAGTGAAAAACCCTTACTTATGTAATATCATCTCGTGGTAACCAAAAATTAATTATAATGAAAACAATTCTTAAATCAAGTTAGCCTAAAGATTGGGAAAAATCCCATTACCCCTCCAAAAAACGTAAAAAATAACAACTTTGTTCATATAAGATTCATTTCAATAGCTAACGCATTGAATCTTCTTAATATGATTCATAGCACAGTACAGATCAAACTGAATTTTTCTTTTAATAGTATATAAATTTTAAAAAACCCTCAGATTTGAACCATGTAAAAACAGACGGGAAGCAAAACTTTTATTCAAAGTTTTCAACTTGGATTGTTTTTGTGAAAGACAACATAAAACCCTATATTCAACCCATCACATTGACGAGTGGCCCATCCTCTTTAAGATGGAACTGTTTTTATATGCAGAGACACACAATATCATGCACATTAAGTTAAAAAACATCAACGTTAAAAAATAAATTGCCCGTCATTGAAAATAGTTACCTAACTTCAAGTAACATGAAAAAAAACCCCAAAAAACTATTAATGAGACAAGAAAGAATTGTACATTTATCAAGAGAAAAGATTAAATCTTGTTTACATCCAAATGTGAAAATAAGCAAAAAAATATTAATAACACAAGAAAGAATTGTACATTTATCAAGAGAAAAGATTACATTTTGTTTACATCCTAATGTGAAAATAAGCAAAAAAAATAAATGAGTTACCATAAGTTGAAATTGAAGGGAATTTCACTATATTTACCCATTTTTGTACACTAACCTGGCTAATCTTTTATATCTACTTTTAGCCATAAGTGGTGATTCTTAACTCTTAAATGCTTTTTTGTTTTAAATATGACCCACTCCAACAAAATGCCTATTTAATATATTCAATGTAAATGTGTCGAACTGCAACACGCCTGTTAGCAAGTGTGAGTAGGTATTAGTATGATGTTGCATCAGTACACCCACTAAATAAGTAATGAGTATGTTGGATGTGAAACCAATCTAAAAGTTAAAGCATTTAAGGGGTTAAGTAAAACGAAAAGGGCGAATAGAGCAAATGTAACAATAGAATTGCTTTACCTGTGCGCCTTGCTTCAAAAGTATATCCATGACATCATAATGAGATTTGTCAGCAGCAATATGTAAAGGTGTCAAAAAGTATCTGCAATATAAGACAAATGAAAGTAGACGCTTATATTGGTAAATCGATAAAGAAAACAACTGAGAGGCGCCATCTTGTTTCGATGGAGAATGGATGCAGTCGACAAAAATATTGTTGATGAGGACAACAGACTGAGGAAATACAATTTCAGACACAAAGACTATCGATCTCTCCATATGAATAAAATTATGAGACAATTTCACGTGTGTAGTTTTTCAATGTAACTTTGATAAGTACACATTAAAGTATTATTTTATTTACTATTAACTGAATATTTATTGAAATAAAAAAAAGCGGTGCGGTTATAGATAACGCGCCGGATTTCCGTGACTTCGTGTCGACAATGATCGGGCAGGTAGCGGAAGCGCCCAAGCGCTGACGGAATATCATTTTTTCTTTTTATCTTATGAAAACATTGACAAAATTTTACCACCCCCCCCCAAAAAAACATTTTCACAAAAAAAAAAAAAAAATAAAAAAAAAAAAATTTTAATCTATGTATTTTTTCTTTGAATTTATCCGTCTAATATTAGCGTCTGCCAGGCTTCTAGTTAAATCTTGTGAATGCAGGGCTTGGCAGTTTGAATGCAGGGCTTGGCTATTACTAAGAACAAGAGCCCTAACCCATTTTTCTTTCTTTGTTTTATGTTAGCAAGAAATTTTTTTTAAATAAATAAGAAAAACAGCGAAACAAATGAAAAAGAAAACATTGACAACCCCCCCCCCTCCACCAGAAATTTTTCTTTCTACACATTTCTGTTTTGCAGATAGACTCCTATAATTTATATATATATATATATATATAAAAGATAAATGAAAGAAGAGAGATAAAGATGCACGAATGACAAATTTATTCCAACTTCAATTGTTCAATGCAAGGTGTACTCGGTAAATACATGTTTATTTTTCTTTCCTTAAGACAAGGCTTTTCAAAGATTAAAATCTTATCAGAGGCATTACATAGATGGATAAGTTGGCAGTGGAAAAGCCAAAATTCAAAATTTGAAAAGATATAAAGTAATGGAGAGTAAGAGTATGCATGTAAAATGTAAAAAAATATGGAGTCTGTCCAGTTGGTGAATGTCCGTTGATAAGGTGTCCAGTTGGTGAATGTCCGTTGATAAGGTGTCCAGTGAACGGAGATTTAAAGATGGAAAAAAAGGTTTCGCGAAGGCAGCGTTGACAATGTTAAAAATGAAGTAAATCCAATAGAAAGATGTTTAGTTGAATCGTAGATGGAGCGCACTTATTCAGATGTAATTTTGAGAATTAGGGCCATTTTAAAATACTTCCGTGGACCGAGAATGAAAGTAGTTTTTCAGAAGTTGAGTTAGAAATGTGTATATTAAACGCAGTCAGTCGAGAATTTAAGTGGTGACTTCGATATATATATATATATATTTCTGTAACTACCCAGGATGCTTGGAAAAGTATATAGAATTTTGATCCAAGGGGAAGCAATAATATCGTACCAGACATCATCATCATCATATTGGGTTTAACATCCGTTTTACATGCTGGCATGTGTTGGACAGCTTTAAGAAATTGACTTCCAAACTAATCTATCAATCTCCAGGTCTTTCTCTCAAGTCCATTTTTATTACTTCCTCCCATGGCCCTCTTAAAATCTAAGTCGAGCCAAATTACAAAAAAATAAGCCCTAGGAGGTAATGCCTGGGAAGATGGTATCATGAAAGCAGAACAGATACTACACTAACTAATAATTCTTTGCTTACAAAAAAAGAGAAAAAAAAAAAGACCTTTTCTGAATTAAAAGAGAAAGCGGCTAAATTGCGTTAAAAAGGAAACACTGCGCATGCCTAAAGGCTATATATTTCTGGAAATTTATTTTCATAAATTCCCCTGTACTTACACGCCCTTCCACCCAATCAATCCTGAGTACATCCTTTGAGCCCCACCCCAAAATGTAAAAAATTAATTAAAACAAAAAATGGGTAATATGATGTTATGAGCGAGAGGACATAGGATTCCTCATTTAATCACAGGCAAAACCAATTTAGATTAAAATAAAGAATTTTGTAAGTCATAAATACGAGGAAGCAAGACTCACTCTCTCGTTTTCTCATCAATCAAGGCTCCTTTGCGTAAAAGTATATCAACCACTTGTTTACGCTTGGGATGAAGCGAAGCAGCTGCACAATGCTGAAAACACAAAAAAATAATTATGTTAAAAAAAAAAAAAAAATGTTATTAAATAAAAACTATTATCACCAATTTCCGTTGAATATTTATTTAAAAAATCTTTTCACAGTTAATATTGGGTTTGAAAATTTAGCACTGAAAAATGTTGAATTATTTTTATATATATATATATATATATATATACATATATAGAATGACCATGAAGATTCCCTATGGCAATGAAACACGGACGCCTCTGTGTAGCTTAATTGCCATAAATATATTTTCATACTTTACTATAACATATATATATATATATATATATTAGTATTTCATGTATCCACATAAAATTTTATAAGGAGATATCATTTTTTATGTATCAATTTTCAGTATTTACTTCAACAGTGCTCGATACGTAAGTAGAGCTAGGTAGTAAGCTATGAAAATATATTTATGGCATAAATATATTTTCATAGCTTACTATATATATATATATATATATATATATATATATAGTGTTCAAGATAAATTTGACACGTTTTGGAAAGGAAAAGGAAACGTTATAGCGTGGCCAATAATTGATGTATTCTCAATTCCAAGTGCATCTCAGAGGACATTTTGCCAAATACAGCCAAGTTGAAGAAGCCGCCCGAGTCTCCATGGTGACCTCTAGGCAAGACCTGAACATGGAGCACATTGTCTTCAAGGTGTCTTTCAAGAGACGCCTGACGACCAGTTTGATCCTGGAAATCAGCTAGTCCTTGGTGGCTTTCTCAACTGTACACCACACACAATGGGGTTGTAATCAGGCGAGTTCAGGGATGGGAGCAGATGTTGGGACTGGTGAAGTCGTGGAAGTTTTCAGACAGTCACTTCTGGTTTTTCCCGGAGGTGTGACACGGAGCTGAGTCCTGTTACTACACGGATGGCCTGCCCACAGCTACCCTAACCCTCTCCACCCAGCGCTTGCAAACCGTGGAAAGCAACTCAATATAGCCATCTGAATCGAGTCTGATTCCTTTTTCAAAGATGTAGGAGCAGCATGACACTGGAAACACACCCAAAGATCATCACAGTTTGAGGGAACTTGGTCTTCATGATGTGTGGGACTTTGTGCAGACTGTACGCTAGCCACACGTTGATATGCACATAGTGCAACTGTTCCTGGCAGACGTTGTTCTCGTCTGAGCAGAATCAGAGCATCCCCAACTCAAATGGGTGTTTGACTTTGTTAAGGAGTTTCTTTTTTCTATTTTTATTTATTTTATTTATTTCAAACAAGGCACATTACCACTGAGAATTAGGGTCCAGATTTATAGGGGCATCTAAGTGGGGAGTTGTGCAGCGAGATGTTTGTTCACATTACATTTAAATTTCTGCATGTTGGTACAGTCGAGGAAACTGAGCAGGGAGGGAATTTCAAAGGCAAGCGGTTCGAGGAAATAAGCTATTAGAGTAGAAAGCTTTCCGGCATCTGGAGACCTCTACAGTGAAGGGGTGGAATTTTGCTGTTTATCGGGGAGGTATTTACGTTGAGAGGACACAAGTGTAGCAAGCACAGGGATGTAACATTGCAGTGATGGGATAGGGGTTAGAGCTAGGTGAGGCGTTTTGGAGCTTTGGCTTTTGTAAGGTGGTTCTCTTAGTCTTTGACAGTGACATTATATATATATATATATATTACATATAAAATATGAAACTAAAAGTATACTTTTAGTAGATAGAACCTATAGTGAAATGGTTTAAGCTCAATATACGAGATTGAGCAATTATAAAAGATAAATGAAAGAAGAGAGATAAAGATGTACGAATGACAAATCTATTTCAATTTCAACTTCAATTGTTCAATGCAAAGTGTACTCGGTCAAAACATGTTTATTATTCTTTCCTTAAGCCTCTGATAAGATTTTAATCTTTGAAAAGCCTTGGCTTAAGGAAAGAATAATCAACATGTTTTTACCGAGTACACCTTGCATTGAACAATCGAAATTGAAATAGATTTGACATTTCCCTGCACTGATGAGAGCAATAAGCTTGAAACGCTAGCATCTGTAGGTATAAATAATTTAATATTTATTTATAAATATTATATATATATATATATATATTTATTATTCATTTACTTTTGTTAATCTCAAACAAGGTATATTGCCACTGAAGCATAAGGGCTACTGTGATAGGGGCCAGATTTATAAGGAGGGCAAGATGTTTGTTCACATTACATTTAAATTTCTGGTATTCAAGGAGCACTGAGCTGCAGCTCAGATTTCTAAATTTAGCACAAATCATCATAATGCATGTCACTCTCTTCCAATATTCCAGTGCTTTCCACTCATACTTGTTTTCACCTCTCAACCCCATCAATAGTACACAGAAACAACTATCCGTTGCACTTTACCATCAAATGGGTTTTAAATTTAAGAATATAAAAAATTTATCAAATTTATCCCGAACGCCCTGTAATATATATATATATATATATATATATATATATATATATATATGGGAAATGAAAACAGAAAAAACAAAAGATGTTCTTTTATTTATTCATCAAAGTTTCGTCTTTATTTGTAAGACTTCTTCAGGGTGATAATTTTAAGAAAAATGTCATGCAAGTACATAGACATGATGGGTTGATGAGAAGTAGTAGCTACTTGTCTTGTATTATATTTTAATGTGGAACTAAAATCTAAAATTTTTTTTTTTAAATGGAACAAAAAACATTAAAAAAATAATAATACATGTAAATTTATTAAAATAAAAACCGACGTGTTTTTGTTTTAAAGAAATTTGGTGCTTATGCAGATTAGGACCCAAGCTTATTTTGACCCCGTCGTTAGGGTTAGGATCAAAGTTAGCTCAGGTCCTAATCTGAAGAAGTACCAAAACTTGCTATTAAAAATCAAATTCATACAAATGGAGTAACATAAAAAGATTAATGATTCAAATGTTCGTTTATATCCAATCAAGTGAACAGAAAAAAAAAAAAAATCTACATTTTTTTTTTTTTTTAAATACAACTTACTAAAGCAGTTTCATCCGTTTGTGGATGTTTAAAGTTGACAATATCTGATGCCAAATATTTCTTTACTTTGGCAATATCTGCATTTCGTGCTCCTTCCAGAAGTGAATGGCCTCGGTATTCATCTAAATAAAAAAAATAAAAAAGAGATGAAATACTTTATAAACATAGGAACAAAAACAACTTTTTAAATAGCTCTTACAACTTAAATGGCATGTCAAAACCAATCAGCAGCAATAACGATGCATCTTATGAAGATATTGGCTCACAACCACTATTTATTCTATTTTGATTTCATTCGAACATTCATAAATTGTGACATCTTTTAAGACATTCTTCCTGCATAACTAAAATAATAAGTCTCTTTACTCCTATAGTACACTTATTATTATATAGATATACTATCATAGTATATCTATATCACATAGATGTATTATATAGATATACTATCATAGTATATCTATATCACATAGATGTATTATATAGATATACTATCATAGTATATCTATATCACATAGATGTATTATATAGATATACTATCATAGTATATCTATATCACATAGATGTATTATATAGATATACTATCATAGTATATCTATATCACATAGATGTATTATATAGATATACTATCATAGTATATCTATATCACATAGATGTATTATATAGATATACTATCATAGTATATCTATATCACATAGATGTATTATATAGATATACTATCATAGTATATCTATATCACATAGATGTATTATATAGATATACTATCATAGTATATCTATATCACATAGATGTATTATTATTCTTTATTACTAATGGGACCCTGTGGAAATTCCACGGTGCTTTCTACATCAACCTGTATAATTTATTAATAATATTCCGTTTGAAATAATAAATGCCTGTCAAGGTCAATACTATTAAGAAAAAAAATGACTTTTTTTCTTTTGTAAAAATAATTGTCATTATCAACTAAATATCCATTAAATAAAACAAATATGTTTCTTCTTTATTTAAAATTGTAGCAATTTAATTCTTCTTAAAGCAATAAATATTCTTTTATTACCGTAAAAATAATTGTCAACTAAATATTTTTTTAAATCAGAAAAAACATTTGTACTGTTTTAGTTGACAGGCGACAATTTGATTTTGGAACAATTCATTTTAAAATGGGTAAGTCGGAATTTTTTACATTAGCCACATCAGATTTATCACCAATCGTACAATCTCATTTTGTTTTAAATGTGTGTGAAAGGTGATAACGTACGTACATGAAATGCCTTAGCGTATTATTATATAGAAGTAAAGAGACTTATTATTTTGCCATCTAATTTGTATACATGTTAGCGGTGTGTACAGACATGTATGTAAATCAGATAAAACATAAAATAAAAAAAAAAGAGTTATTCTTTCTTTAAATGCTCACAGCAATGTTAAGATATATTAGAGAGTAGTTGAATCAATATAGAGTGAGAAAGGAGTAACGGTAAGAGATAGGTGGATGACTTGTTCAGTTAATTATAAATTACGGCTAATAAAGTATATTTTAGTATGTATTTTTGTATAAGGAAAAAAAAAGCCTGAGGGAAACAAATGGTGATGAACTCATTTTGTATTATAATAGATAAAATAGTGTTCTTTGATATGACAGAAGCGCATGAGACAATTACTGTTTTCCTTTGGTTTAGTTAGGAGAACAAAGGAACCATAATACTTGACTTTTGTTATGTTTCGGAATTTTTTAGATGATAATTTGTAGATGTAACCTCCAACCTTCTTCAGGCGTACCCTGTCGAGAATCTGGACGGAATTTCGAATGGAACCCTTTATTAAATACACGGAGTTAGCATGCTCTCGTTCCATCTGCCATGACTGGAAAAAAGTCTTCAGTAATTCGCAATTATTGCCCGCACTGAGGATTAAACTTTCAATCTTCAGATGACTGTCACTTAGAACTGAATTAGGACCCGTGGCGCAGTGGATATAGTACTAAATAAAATCCAGTTCTAAGAAGGTCGGAGGTAACATCGGCCGAAACGTTGTGATAAAAACACCCAAGATGAGAACAGTAGTCCGAATATACCAAATTCTACAAATTGACTTTTGTTATTAAATTTTTGTTCACCTAAAAAATAATTTACTTTCTAATCGGCAGTTTAAAGGTTTCAACATTTTAGAGATGAGGAGTGATCATTTGGAGTATTTTGACTACTACTTCCAGCTTGGTTGTTACGTGCACAGCATTTTGACTCATGTAACAACCCATAACCTTTTTGAGGTGCATCTTTTTGAACTTGGAAACCTTCTCGTCGAACTCAGGAAGTTAAATCGAATTTTGAATTGAATGTTGTATTTAATCCATGGGGGTAGATTGTTCTCATTCCATCAGCCATGACTGGCCCGTAGGCGTATGACTTCATGGTTAAAGTTTTGGTTAACAATCACTTCAGTCTTCTTCAGTGACAGTCTTCTGGGGGTTGAAGGTTCATCCTTACTAGAGGCAATAATAATTAAGAATAATATAAATCAACAGATCTATCCGGTTATGGATGATGGAATGAGAACAATCCACCCTTAGAAATAAAATAAAGGGTCCAGTGTGAAATTACGTATAGGTTCCCGAGTTTCACTAAAGATTATCAAGCTAAAAAGTATGCACTTGAAAAAGGTCAGAGGTTACATCAGCTGAAACGTGAATTTAACAACTAATGCTAATATAGTAGTCCAAATAATCCTAAGTTTCAAAATTATTTTGAATTTTAAAGGGTCGCAATGTTAAAATAACATGTCAACCATTTTACTCGTTATTAATAGATTAAAATGGTCAGTTTGTTTACTATAACGAGAGCCTTCAAAAGTAGGAATAATTTTGAAATTTTAAGCTGTCGATTAGAAAATAATTTATTGGTTGAATCCAAGTTTAATGGCAAAAGTCAAACATGTTTCTTTTGTTTCCCTTCTCTATTGGCCTATTTGCTGATTTTGCACCTCTTATTTATGAATTTAAGATTTTTCAAAATAAAAAAAATTAAATATTTATCAATTTAAAAAAAAAAAAAGAAAAAAAAAGCGAAACAAAGTAAAAAGACTCCCGGGCAACGCTAGGTAGGTAGAGCTATTATTACAATGGTGTCATGTTGTTCCATTCTGGATTAAATTCTGGTAGCACAAAAGACTCACTATTTTGAGGCTTAGATTTTTCAATGCACAAAGGTTTACTCAGCCTTGAAACATCATCGGTTTAACATCCATTTTACATGCTGGCATGTGTTGGATGGCTTTTAGAAATTGACTTCCAAACTAACCTAACCTCTAAACGTCGAAATAATTATCAGAATGCAGAGAGTCTAAGAATTAATGGCTATTTAAGTATTAACGACAAAATTAGGCCAATTTTTTTTTTTAAAAGATAAGACTCTCCCAATTTATTTATTTATTTTGTTTCATCGCAAAAACAACTATTTGATTTTTTTTTTTAATTCTAATTAAAAAATTGATTTCTGCAACATTTCACAACCGCTAAATTATTCGTGATTTGATTAAAAAAAAGATTCAAGAAAAACTTTTTTATATCAATGTGTCACCACTTACCAAGGCCAAAAGCCACTTGAGGATAAGGGTTAATTAGATTGTCAACTGGATGATAGAAAAAAAAAAACCATGAGAGGACCAAAAATGATGAACAGGATGGACAAAATTTGATGACTTAAGACTGCTCAACAAGAATCTGTTACCATTGGACTTGAAGACGACCATGCTGTAGTCTGCAGGGAAGCAGTCCCATGGAAATGTGTTCGACAGATGGGAAGTTCTTTGAGAGAAATTGTCTTTGGAAATTCCAGTTGACTTCAAGTACATGGAGGTAGAAAGGAAAAGGTCTTTGCAGAGCAGCTCGTTAGACAAATTCTTGCCGAGAGTTTTACAGGGATTGGAGCTCTGTCGAACACCTACCATGGAAATAATGATACAGCAGAGAAAGACTGGCAACGTTTTTTTTGTGACGAATTGGATGTGGGGAACAAAAGAGATCATCCCCCCCCAACTAGCTTGCAAAGTCAATTTAGTACTCTGTCAAGGCAGGATAGGGTGCTCTGAGCAGCACCTCCCCAGATGTGGCAGGAGTACTCCATCTTAGAACGTATCTGACTCTTATACATGTAGCGGGTTGCGCCAGGAATCCTGTACTTTCTGGAGCAGTAAAATATTTAGTACTTTCTGGAACAGTAAAAAAAAAATCCAACCATTTTTCTAGTAACTGTAACAACAGATTTAATGTTCTCAGAGCAACGTAAAATTTTAATGAGTGTTATAAGTTCTTTTGGGGAAAAATGTTTAACAAATATGGGTCGGCCATACTTAGAATGTGTATCATCCATTTGGAATGCCCATCTTGCTCAGAACATTGATTGTATGGAAACCGTTCAGAGAAACCAAGTGAATACCCTCCATCATACACCTGACATAATCTGAATGACTTGTTCCGATGAGGTTGGATTCATTGAATCTCTGACGTCTAACAACCGACTTGGTAAACACCCACAAAATTATTAACCATATCGCCAACAACAAGACTGACCACCTTTTAGATGTCCATGTGTCTGACATATGTGGACATGCCTACAAAGTCAGAAAAGAGAACAGCGTCCGTGACTTTCGGAAACACGTAACGCTCAGAATGGCTGAAGCATGGAACTCTTAGCACCTTTTTGATGTCCATGTGTCTAACATTCAAAGTTTAAAAGCAGCACAGCTCCCATGACTTTCGGAAATATTTTTCATGCTCAGAATGGCTGAAGCATAGAACAAACTGCCTGCATCGGTTGGTGGCTGTCGTGACACTGCATCCTTTAAGACCATGATGCTTCCTAAAATTGGCCAAAACTACACCTGGGCTCTTCCTATACACATGCACACATACACGTAAATGCACTTTTGATGAGTTGTATTGCACGTGTGCACAATTATTTCATTATATAATTAAACAGATTTGTACAAATGTCTTTATTTTATGTACAAAAATTGATTGAAACTCAATTTTTCTCAAGATCGCAAAAACCAAAAGTAGATGATTACCCCCCCCCCCTCCCCAGGTGTATTTATTTGTATATTTATATAAATAAATGTATATACATCCATCCTGTCATGCAAAAATTAGTGACTAAAACATGTGCCTTTTTCTAGGCCCTTTTCAGATGAAACCATTTCAAGTGGTGAGGGGAAGCGAGAAAGCAATTTATTTTTCTTTAAAATTTTACAAAACAAATTTTCTTTATAAAATAAGATGTGGCACAAGGTCGAAATTGGGTGGGGTGGGATGGGTTCGGCTGTCGTCCTTTTGGTCTATTCTCTAAATAGAAAGTCAGACAACCACTCAGACTTAAACCATTGCCTAAAATGAATTTGGAAAGAAATCCTCTACTTTATAATAAAAAGTCAATGGGTTTTTTTTTTTTTTTCTTTAGGTCATCAGAAATGATAATTTATATATGAAGAATTAAATTACTGACATAATTCCATGACTTTATACAAATATCTTAGTAATATATCTAGATAAATAGCAGGTGCAAACCCTGGTGAAGCATATTTTCTTTTTCCATCATTTTTGACGGAGGGTTACACTAATTATACACAAACTTTAAAAAAAAAATTTTTTTTAAATATTACAGGCAAAAATAATTACAATGAAAGTATTATTTGAAAGTGAAAATACACACATTGAAGTCTTTCCTGAAGTTCTCTCGTTGGAGCCACATCAATTGCACTTTTGGAATGACAATTCACAAGAGTCGGGTCAGCACCGCTGGCCAGTAGAAGAGAACAGACTTCTATCCGAGCTTTGGACGCTGCTTCATGTAATGGGGTGAATTGCCAGAGATCCATAGCATTGACACTGGCACCAGCCTGGATTGAAAAAAAGAAAATACAAAAAAGATCAATTTAATTGAAAACTAGACATTTCCAATTTCTATAATAAAATAGTTTGACAACTTCTTGTGTCAACATAATTTTGATAACACATTTAATTATTAATAATAATTAATTTAATTATTTACTATTATTTGAATATTTATCTAAATAAAAAATTCACAGCATAAAGTACTAAAACTTGCTTTTTATTAAATCCTATTTAAAAGAATTTAAATCTACCATAATGCATTTCTGTGTCTTTATAAATAGGTCAGCCATTTAAATCTTTTGTTAATAGTTAAAAAATAATAGAAATAAAAATGTTAAAAATTACTTCATGATACTTCTAAATGTTAAAGAAATTTAAAAGCATTTAAACTGTTGAACAAAAAGTAATTTAAACTAGCTTTAAAATTCTTAGCAAATCCTCTTGTATTTAAAAGATTAAAAGTTTTGGAAGCTAGTTACATCCAATAATTTTATCAAAAGAGATTAAAACAACATTACCTTAACAAAATTAGTTATAGTTTTAACAATTTGGTTCAAATAATAATTTGACGACCAGAGGATACGATAATAATTGAATTTGACTTTGAACATATTATTTAGCTTATAAAAAAATTTTTAAGTAAAAAGAGCTAGTTAAGAAATGAAATGACTGGCTTGGTCTTCTTTGCTAAGAGCAAAGTATAGCATCTGTTCTGATACTACACTTCATCTTTTCTGTCCTCGGTGAGTAAAGGAGAAATCCTTCTAGACTGAGGTAATTTAAATTTTTGTCCCAATTCAAAGTACCCCTTTTTGGGGAGCTGGATTTTCCCTACATTAAAACCCGATCTTGTGTTTAATTGCTCTCTAAATAGGGCCTGGATTAGGTTTCACATATTTTGTTTGCAATGAATTTTAAAAAAAAAAACTTAAAAAAAACATTGTACACACCCAATTGATGTTAGCAAAGAAGACTTTAAAAGTCTAAGCTAAATTTAAAAAAAAAAATAATCAACAAAAATGTGGTATCAACTAACTTCATCTAAATTTGGTATAGATTAAAACCCGATTGCTTTAGAACAAAGATATTTTCTGAAGTAAAGGAGGAAGAAAAAAAGCAAATAAAATGTTATTTAAATATCAGAGGTAACAACTATCTGTTGTCACTCAAGTTTATCAAACATTAAAATCCGGAATGGTTAATATTTATTAGCTTCTGCACAACAAGAAAACATAAGAATTAAGAATAGAAAAAGAATGGATAGTTTAGTCGTAGAACGACAAACTGTTGTCAGCAAATCTATTACTATCACGTGTAGTCAGTAATTTTATGCCTTTGTTCGTCAGATGAGTCGAAATCATGTTGAGAAATATTTTTGTTCGGCAGATGAGTCGAAATCATGTTGAGAAATATTTTTGTTCGTCAGATGAGTCAAAATCATGTTGAGAAATATTTTTGTTTGTCAGATGAGTCGAAATCATGTTGAGAAATATTTTTGTTCGTCAGATGAGTCGAAATCATGTTGAGAAATATTTTTCCTCAACCAGTTTTCATGAGTCGAGAATTGCACTTTATTGCAAATTTACAAACAGAAATATATTTGGATTTTTCGGACTACTTTTCTCATGTTGGACGTTATTCTCACAACGTTTCAGCCGATGTAATCTTTAACTTTATTCACTTTATTTGTCGAACTCTGGAATCTGTATGTCAAGCTCGGGAATCTGTCTGCAAGGACCTGTGGCACAACGGATATAAGTGCTAAGTAATAAGCAGTTCTAAGTGACAGTCTTCTGGAGGTTGAAGGTTCAATCCTCAGTACGGGCGATACTAAGAATTACGAATTACTTAAGACTTCTACCTGGTCATTGCTGACGGAACACGAGCAAGCTACATCTGTAAAGCTTCTAGAGTTCGATAAGACGCACCTGAAGAACATCGGAGGTTACATCGGCCGAAATGTGAAAATAATATCCAAGATGAGAACAGTAATTCAAATTATCCAAATTATCTATCCTCATCTCAAAAAAAATCTGAAACGGAAGATATACTTATGTAGAGATAACATTTTGAATGCAAAAGATAGAAAGTATTGTTTTTACATTTGCATAATACCAAAAATGAAAGACAAAAAGCAGACGATTTTGGATTTTACTCAACTTAAAACTTATTTGAAATGGAAAAATTACAAAAACAGTCGGCACAAACAAAGAACAGATTTTTCCGTTTTACTGAAATACTAAACTAATTAACTACTAATATACTATGAAAATAAAAAAAATATTGAGACATAAAAAAGTCATGAAACATATCAGGCATGTGTACGCAGCGTGATGCCCCATGGAAGCGAAACCTGAGGATTGAGGATATGTGTTGTATGGAGAGAAATGATATGAGAATGATACGATGGGTGTGTAATGAATGTCTTAAAGACAGACTTAGATTTGGTGACCTAAGAAAAGATTGAATTTGGACAGTATAGAGATGTATGAATAACAGGAGATTTCATTGTTTTGGTCACGTTGAAAGAATGAAGAGTTCTTGGGTTTGTAGATGCAGAACAGTTGAGGTAGCAGGCTTAGTTCACAGGGGAAGGCCAAGGAAAACATAGGAAGTGATGAGGATGGACTAGAGAAAAAGAGATAGGTTAGTTTGAAAGTCAATTTCTAAAAGCTGTCCAACACATGCCAACATGTAAAACGGACATTAAACCGAATATGATGAGTCAACAGAAACATGTGATTGATTGATTAATTACCACCTTCAAATGTATTATCGACTCTTTAGTTACTATTTTCCCCCAATAATTAATTTTTATTTTTAAACTGAAATTAGGAGAAGAAACACGCAATGGCTAAACATCCGGTTCATTTATTTTCTTAAATATTGTGAAAAATTAATACTTTAGCAAAATTTTGGCCTCCTTTCAGTCTCGAGAGACTATGAACGTTCCCTGTAAAGGTGTTTGTGCGGAGAGTTTATATTGAAGCAAAGGTTGCGCAATCACCAACTGCACCTTTCCTAAACCCGCATTGCTAGCGTTCAGAAACAATGCCAGAATCAACAGAGAAGACTTGCGTTATTCCGAAGTTTTCTTTCTCTCGTGCACAATGAACGTTTGAGAGTCTAGTCTACCCTACTAAATTGGGAGGGAGAATACATAGATTCATACCTTTCCCAAGAGTATTAGTTAAAGTCATGCAGTAGCCCCGACAAAATTAGAACACAGCCATGAAACACATGCACAATATTGAGATTCTAATAGATAATATGGTAGCCTATTGCAAAAGAATACTTCACATAGGAAAGGCTGTACTACAGGGTCATATTATACACAATGGTGTAATTTATTCCTGTTTTTAAATCTTAAAACACAGGAGGAGGATCATCATCATCAGTTTAACATCTGTCTTACAAGCTGACACATGTAGGACAGCTTTTAGAAATTGATTTTTAAACTAACTGGCCAGGAGTTTTTATCTCTTTCTCTTAAATTCATCTTCATCACTTTCTCCAAAGTTTTCCCTGACCTTCCCCTACCAACTAACCGTGCTACCTCAACTGTTCTACATCTACAAACCCAATAACTCTCATCCATTCTTTCAATGTGATCAAACCAATGAAATCTCCTGTTCTGTAAACATCTCTCTGTACTGTCCAGATGGTTTTTTTTTTAAATTTTTTTTATTTTTTAATTTAGTTCATCCCAAACAAGCCAAGTTGCCACTGTAGACGTAAGGGGCTATTGAGAATTAGGGTGAAAGTTTTGAGGCTCATTCTAAATTGGGAGCTGTGCAGCGAGATGCTTGTTCACATTAGTTTTAAATTTCTGCATGTCGGTACAGTCGGGGAAGCAGGGAGCAGGAAGAGTTCCAAAAGCCGGCAACTCGAGGATTGGAGTAAAAGGCTCTCCACAGTGAATAGATGGGATTTAGCTGATTGTCAGGTTGGTCGAGTGTATTACGTCGAGGAGGCACCAGAACAGCAAGTTTATCAGAGCACATTCCATTGAAGTACTTGTAAAACAAGCACAACGATGCAACATTGCGGCGATGGGACAGGGGCTGGAGCTTGGTGAATAGTGAGGGACCTATTAGATTAGTGACTCTCTTTTGGACCTTGTCTAAGAGGGAGAGACTAATGGATGGTGCACCAGCCCAGATATGACAACAATACTTCATGCATCGGCAGATGGTGACTTTGTAGAGATATAGGATACTGGCAGGTATGAGAAGTTTACTTGCACGGTAGAGGGAGCCCATCTTCTTTGCAGCAGCCTTGGCAATGTCTTCTATGTATTTGTTCCAATTCATGTTACCTGTGAATGCTAAGCTGAGGAGTTTGAACATTGGACTCTCAGGTAGGGTTTTATTTGCAATGGCAATCGGTGGTTGGTGAGGCTTCTTGTAGTTGTTGAAGGAAAGGAGCTTTATCTTTGTGGCATTAAATGATACCATCTATTTATGACCCCATTCCACAACAGTCTGGAGGTCACTTTCTAAGGATTCAGTCCGTTTTGCCCACATGACGAGAGTGGAGTGTGGTGTCGGCAGCAAATATACCTATCTCAGACTCAATGTCATCAGGGATGTCATTTATGAAGATCAGGACAGTAAAGGTCCAAGAAAGGATTCCTGGGGTACACCAGCATTTATGTCATGTTGCTTAGATGAACGGCCATCGAGGACAACCTGGATCTTTCTTTTGGTTAGGTAGGATCTAATTATATTAAATATTTGTCCAGTAATAGCATATGAATTAATTTTTAGGAGAAGCCCTTTATGCCAGACCTTGTTAAAGGCTTTGGATATATCAAGAGCTACCCCGCCCTAGCTTCACCTGCCTTGTCCAGTGAATGGTATGTGCGTTCAGAGATGACTGTTAAGATATCCGCAGTAGATCGTGCTTGCCTAACTCTATACTGACGGTCAGAAAAAAGTTTAGCATTAACTAGGTGCCGGACTATCGCTAGATTGATTAAGGATTCAAAGATCGGGAGTAGACTGATGGGGTGGTAGTTCTGAGGATCAGTTCTATTCCCAGAATTCTTGAAGACTGTTACCACAGAGGAAATTTTCCAGTTATCAGGGAAGCAAGATTCAGCAAGGCATTTGGAGAGGACAGGAGCCAGTTCAGCAGCGCATTTCTTTATTACTATTACTGGTATAAGATCAGGCCCACACACTTTGGAGGTGTCAAGGTTTTTAAATGATCTCTGACCTGAGATGGGGTGATGACCAGGTTTTCAAGTGTGGATTCGGTCCACAATGGGAATTCGGGGAGAGGGTGGTTTTCAGAGTCCAAAGTGGAGTTTAAGGCGAAACGCTGGGCAAGTAGTACAGCCTTATCAGTTGCCGTGCAAACGACATCAGTGTGGTTTGATAACGAGAGAATTGATTGTCCATTGTTCACCATACTATTGTAGATTTTCCAGAAATCGCGAGTACCTAGTTTCTGTGACTGAATGCGTTTTCTGGTTATCTCTGTATACCTTCTCTTTGCTTCACCTATCACTACTTTACAATTATTTCTTGACTATAAATTTCTGTCTATTCGCAGTTGACTTATGACGGCCAAATTGTCGGAATGCTTGCTGCCTCAGTGCAATAGCAGCTGCACATTCCGAGATGAACCATTGAGGAGAATGGGGTTTGCTGAAGAATTTTCACATGGGGACATATGCTTCAATGCCTGCTTTGACCCATTCGGTTACCTCATTTGCGCAGATCAGCAGGGAGTGAGAAGGTTTCACTCCATGGGGCGTCGCTGATGTGATCTCTGATGGAATCAAAATCAGCCTGCTCGTAGTATCTTGTCGTTTTGAGAGTGCTCTAGCTATGCTTTCAGAGACAGAGTTAAGCAGGGTACCGTCCTGGGTCGAAAGACTGTTTTATTTCTTCCCCCGTGGTGTCTTAGCATCAAACAGAATTTCTATGAACAGAGTTTCTTTCCAAAAACTCTTCGTCTGTGGAACACGTTGCCACAAGATTGCTTCCCTGAGGGCCATAACATGGTTATCTTTAAATCTAAAGTCAATAAACACTTGTGATAAACCATCCTTAGCTAATCAAATTTTATTCATTATTTCCAATCTTCTCATAATATTCTTCATCATTAAGCTGTCAATCTATCCATCTCATTAACTTAATGGCTTTTAGCCTTGATAAGTTGTGACTCATTAGTAAAAAAATAAACAATAAAATACAATGCAAAACAAATGGCTGAATGTTGCCTATTTATATTGGGTTGGCACAGGATGCTTTTTAGCTTTCATTAACAGAATATAATAATTACCCCCCCTCTCCCCTCAAACACTAAGGATGACCTATACATGAGCCTTTTCATAAATGAGATATCTATTTGACAAAAACATTACAGGGCAAGCTATAAACAAGATTGATGTATACAGTTTATCGATACTCATAGGAGATGAGAGAAGAGTGTCTCTTAATTATCATCATATTTGATTCAAGATCTGTTATACATGCTGGCATGCGTTGGACGGCTTTTAGAAATTGACTTCCAAACTAACTTTTCTCTGGCCAGGTCTTTATCCTTCTTTCTCTCAAGTCCCCTTTTATCACTTATTCCCATGTTTTCCTCGGTCTCCCCCTATGAACTAAACCTGCTACCTCAAGTATCCGACATCTACTAACCAAAAAACTCTTATTCATTCTTTCAACCCTCACTGGTCAGGTTTCACTTTCATACATCACACTGCGTACACATGCCTGATAGACTCTTCCCTTGATCGACAGTGGTAACTAACAAAAATTAAATAAATATATCGACCGTAGTCAAGGACAATCTGAAGGCTCCCTTTTCATTGGCTACTATACCAAGATGTAGGGGAGGGCACCAGTCGTTTTCCTGAATGCTCCACTTACACTTGACCCTCACCTTATAATGCTGAGTTTTTAGCAAGAAGGAATCAAGTATCATTTTTGGAGTTTTTGGTATGACTCGACCGAAGATTGACCCCTGTCTCCCGGCCTATTAGCAAACACTAACCACTTAGGCCAAAGGCTATTTATTTTATAATCGTGCAAAAAGAAAAGATTCAGAATTGTTGGAGAGAAACAGAGTTCAATTAAAGAGCTTAGAACAATAATTTTTTGTGAAAATTGATTAGTTTTTTTTCATAGTAAATAGTAGTATTAGGCTTCCGTCGGGCAGGGTTGACTATGGCTGATGCATTCTTAGCCTATTTGTCCTGTCTGTCTGCTAGGCTGGAGCAGTGCCACTTGTGGCTAAAGAGATCAATGTGGAAGTGGCAGTCTCTGTCGCAAAGGTCACTGGAGAATCAAAAGTGGACTCTCCAGGTTGTAGGATGCTAACTTGGACAATGTGATATGGAGGACAGACTGTTGCCAACGTGACATGTCCTCCCTTTTCACAGCGCTGATAGAACCAAAGGAATAGCAAAGCCGTTTCAGTTTGGTACCAACGCCGCTGCAGGGGCTGGTATAACAGAGATGTAGGCAACGTCAAACTGCCTTAGGAGCTCCACTCTGGATTTTCCTCTTAAGGTTTTCTTCTGAAGCCTTCCTCATAGGCGGATATTTTACAAGGCAGCGGAGGTTTGAAATCAGAGTTTTACCTTTCTCTTAGATGGACTGCTTTCCAAGGTTGACGAGCTCCATCTACCCGAAGCAACTGGTTATGGCGTGAGTGTTTTTTTTTTTTTGCATAATTCCATTAATAAAGAGAAATGACAACAATACCGCGGAAGAGATTTTTATTTTTTGTAAGTTTTGTTAAAATTAATAAAAACAATAAAAACTCACCTTGAGCGTTTCACAATTTTTTGAAGTACAGAACATTTTTGTCGAATTAGATTTCTTCATGGAATTACAGGTTGCCACTATTTGAGTGTTCAGTATTTTCCCACAATCAATTTCATTTCTAGATCTTTTTTTACTGTGAAAGCCACACGTGATTGTGGACATAGACAAATGCTTTAGAATATTGCATCTAATTTGACGCACTTGTTTACCTATTATCCGCGACAGTCTCGACTTCGTTCTAGGTACAGAAAAGACGGCCCTTTGTCTCTTTAGATCACTAAGTATCACATCACCCATCATCAGACTGTTCTGAATTCACAGAAAAAGTTAATTAAAAAAAAAAATTTTTTTTAATTATTTAAATATTTTATTTTATAAATTAAAAAAAATTAAAAAATGTAAAAACTTCACTATATTAAAAGTTATTTCCTATTCAGGAGTTTTTTTTAAATTAAAAAATCAAATTATTTTCAGTTTTGATTTTTTTTTTCCCCACCAAATTGTGTTCAAGAATATGCGGATACATTTTTTCCCCTCCTACAAAAGTTTTTTTTTCCAAATCTCAAATAGTGGAATAATCTAAGGCAATTTAACTCGTAGAGTTGCTATCATTTGCAAATCAAATGAAAAAAAATCAATCGTCACTAAAAGAAAATGTTATTTTCCATGCAATAAATATAGCAGT
Organism: Sepiola atlantica; assembly: GCA_963556195.1. Taxonomy (NCBI): domain Eukaryota; kingdom Metazoa; phylum Mollusca; class Cephalopoda; order Sepiida; family Sepiolidae; genus Sepiola; species Sepiola atlantica. The sequence goes on along the minus strand of OY744523.1, from coordinate 54,402,251 downwards.
TGAAAGTTCAAGAAAATTTGTAACGCATCCAAGTTTTTAGTAAAAATGATAAAATGTCCCAGGAATTAATACCTTAAGAAGCATTTCTGTGACTTCATAGTGTCCATAGGAACAAGCGTTGTGTAAAGGAACCAAACCTCTGTAAAAAAAAGTTAAAATAAATGAATGTAAAAATAAGCCAGATTCATAAAATAGTAAAATACGTTACAAAAATACACATATTTTCATTTTACATTGCATTAATTCTACATGGAGCAAATCTAACGAACAAAAAATCTGCTTAAAAAAAAAAAAAAAAAAAAAGAAAAAAAAAAAAAAAAAAGCTATATTTTAAAATGACATCAGATTCACCAGCATTTTAAAATTTTAGCAAGTCTTTAATGAAATAAAAAAAAAAAAATCTCGAATCGACGTAAACGTATTTCTATTAATAAAATTGTGTAACCAATTTGTGTGCTTGTAGCTGTAATTGTTAGTAGGCATTTTTGTCCTTTAGTCCTCACATTCCATGAGCGATGTTTCTGACAAAGGGAAAAGAATTGCTTTTTTCTGGGTCGGAATCTATCCATTTAACACTTATCGTTGGCTAGTTTTTGACCATGAAGTGTTTTATTTAAGCTCCTTACATCAAGTGGCTTCATGTCTTGTCTGAAGCGATTTCCATCACAGTTACTACAACTCCAGGTCAAAGTGAACGTTGGAGTAATGGCAACATGGGACTCCACACTCCCTCAAAGCTCATAAAATCGGGCATCACCATTGGATACAATTTTTGCGTCATACCCAGGACAGTTGGTGGGAGAGAGAGCTTGAGTAGTGGATAGGGTTGAAAAATAGGTAAAGCAAAGAAAGTTAATCTAGAAAGGGGCTGGGAAGGAATGGATTGTGAAGTGGAGGCGAACACCTTGCCCAAGGGTGTCTGAGACGATTTTGTGTCTTCCCCAGGATAGTTTCTATGTAACCCGTAGATGAGACCTTGGACAGGTAGTAATACGAATACTAAAAGTCAGAGTGGACATGGAGGTAATGGTAATGAAGAGGTGACTCCCCACTCCCCAAAGCTCCCAAATTGGGGCCACATCACCATCGGATGTACGTTAAAATCATACCCAAGACCGGTCATCAATAAGTCAAAATGCCTGATTCCAACTCCTGAAATGTTAAACGATCTGAATTTGGCTCAGACTCCTGAAGCAATGAATTTGCTCCAACTGACTCCACAGCCATAGTTCTGATTGGTACACATACTGGTGAAATTTTCTAGAATATATCCTAGTTTTAGAATGTCTAGCTAAAACTGTAAAAATTTTAAAAATTGAAATAATAAAAAAAATTTAACAGATCAAAAAATTAAAAATAAAATTTAATATTAAAAAATTTAATAAATTGAATAACAAAATTTTAAAAAAATTAAATTTACCTATATTGAAAAAAAATTAGACTAGTTGATATTAAAAAGACGGCGTTAATATGTTAAAAGTTTACAAAAAAAAAAAAAAGCAGCAAAAAGTTGATTGTCTAATGTACCTACCCTTTATCTTTTGCGTGCACATCAGCTCTGTGTTGTAATAACAATTTGACAATCTGCGTCCGATTGTAGCCAGCTGCCAAATGGAGTGGTGTGGACTGGCAGAAAAGAGGAAAGAGAAGAAGACATTAAAAACAGACTTTCATGTTATGGCATAAATAGAATCATTGAGATGATGAAGAGATAAGTGATGAATCAGCAGCACAAAGTGGAGATAAGAAGAGGCAAGCAGAACTGTATTGTGTACATGCGCAATGGATGACACATCACAAGTATTGCTAAGCTGCAGGATTAACTTAGGATGAAAAGGAATCAACACAAAAATCTCCAAAAAGGTGAGAATATCAGACAGGAATTAAGGATTTTTTTCTTGATGATGATGATGATGATGATGATGATTCCAGTATGAGTAAGAGGAATTAATGTAAATCATGATCTATTTAAAAGTTACAATGATTCATAATCAAATTTTAAGGAAAAAAGGAAAAGAAAAAGAGGAAAAAGAAAAAGAGGAAAAAGAAGAAAAAGAAAAAGAGAGGAAAAAGAGGAAAAAGAAAAAGAGGAAAAAGGAAAAGGAAAAGGAAAAGGAAAAGAGGAAAAGGAAAAGAGGAAAAGGAAAAGGAAAAAAGAAAAAAGGAAAGAGGAAAACCAGGGAAAAATAAAAAATAAAACCAAGGAAAAAATAAAAAATAAAACCAGGGAAAAATAAAAAATAAAACCAAGGAAAAAATAAAAAATAAAACCAGGGAAAAAATAAAAAATAAAACCAGGGAAAAAATAAAAAATAAAACCAGGAAAAAATGAAAAATAAAACCAGGGAAAAATAAAAAATAAAACCAGGGAAAAAATAAAAAATAAAACCAGGAAAAAATGAAAAATAAAACCAGGGAAAAATAAAAAATAAAACCAGGGAAAAAATAAAAAATAAAACCAGGAAAAAATAAAAAATAAAACCAGGAAAAAATGAAAAATAAAACCAGGGAAAAATAAAAAATAAAACCAGGAAAAAATGAAAAATAAAACCAGGAAAAAATAAAAAATAAAACCAGGGTAAAATAAAAAATAAAACCAGGGAAAAAATAAAAAATAAAACCAGGGAAAAAATAAAAAATAAAACCAGGGAAAAAATAAAAAATAAAACCAGGAAAAAATAAAAAATAAAACCAGGAAAAAAATAAAAAATAAAACCAGGAAAAAAATAAAAAATAAAACCAGGAAAAAAATGAAAAATAAAACCAGGGAAAAATGAAAAATAAAACCAGGGGGGAAAAAAAAAAAAGGAAAACCAGGGGGGAAAAAAAAAAGGAAAACCAGGGGGGAAAAAAAAAGAAAAAAAAAAAGGAAAACCAGGGGGGAAAAAAAAGAAAGAAAAAAAAGGAAAACCAGGGGGAAAAAAAAAAAAGGAAAACCAGGGGGAAAAAAAAAAAAAGGAAAACCAGGGGGAAAAAAAAAAGGAAAACCAGGGGGGAAAAAAGGAAAACAAGGGGAAAAAAAAAGGAAAACAAGGGGGAAAAAAAAGGAAAACAAGGGAGAAAAAAGAAAAAGGAAAACGGGGGGGGGGGAAACCAGGGAAAAATAAAGGAAAACGGGGGGGGGGGGGGGGGAAGGAAAACAAAAAAGTAAAAAAATAGAAAGAGAAAAAGAAACTACAGACAAAAAATAAAAGTAAAGACAAACAAGCCGCGCATGCGTGGTCCCCCTCCGTATGTGACTCGATGTGGCGAGAGTAAAATGCAATAAATTTGGGCAATTTGGGGCATTTTTGACCCCCATTGTACCTCCTGGGGGGCGCGAACCAGAATTTTTCTGAGGTCAAGGATGCTCATTTTATAACCAGAACAATTACCTCTACATTTTGGCCAAGTTTCAGAAAAATTGAATGGATGGATCAAACGTTATGGGAGAAAAGGGTCATTTTTTGCCATTTTGAGGGCTTTTGACCCCCTGGGGGCGCAAACCAGATTTTTTCCAAGGTCAGCGATACTTATTTTCTATTAGGAACAATTGCCTCCATATTTTGGCCAAGTTTCAGAGAGATTGAATGGATGAATGAAAAATTATGGGGCAAAAAATGGCATTTTTTGCCATTTTGGGGCCTTTGACCCCCTGGGGGGCTAACCAGATTTTTTTTTAAAAATCGGAGAATGTCACTTTCTAACCTGACCAAAGTTACAACTTCATGCAAAATTTTAGAGAAATTCAATGGATGGTTGCAGAGAAAAATCCGGACAGAAATGCCTCAAAACATAGGTTTCCCGATTTTATAAATCGGGGGACCAAAAAACCCTCTTGAATTATACCTAATACAAACATTTAAATAACATGATTTTATACAAGATTCTTCATTTTAAGGATAGGTAATGAGTTGCTAGTATCTATTTCCTATCGCTAATAACAGGAAAGTATGTCTGATTGGAATTCCCTATTCTTCAAATATATTCCTATTTGTCAAGATATAAGTGATGTGTTTCCCCTAAAGGCATCAATAAAAAGTGAAAACAGATAAAAACAACTAAGTTTATCAATACCATTTTCTGTGTCCAGTAAAAAATACAAATAAAAATTTTATAGATAATTATTACCATTAATGCACACTCGTAACATTTACAATCGGTGAAGCAAAAATTATGTATCTTACTAAATAAATTATCCCGGTGTAATAGTTCTCTTTACATGACAAAAAGAAAATCCTAAAATACTGATCCATCTTTCTCTCAAATCCATCACTTTCTCTCATGTTTTCCTTGGACTTCCCCCTGCCAACTGACCCTGCGACCATAACTGTTCTACATCTACTAATCCAAACACGCATCCATTTTTTTTAATGTGACCAAAGTAACTAAGTCTTCCGTTAAACAATTATATATAAAAACATTGCATTTAAATAAGAATTTCCTTTTTCAATAAAAAAAAAAAAAAAATTGAATTAAATAACAAAACAGTAATTCTGTCCTATCAGTAAAGGAGAAATCCTTCTAGACTGAGGCAATTTAAATTTTTGTTCCAATCCCTTTTTCGGGAGCTGGATTTTCCCCACATTAAGAACCGGCCTTAAAAACTTTGCCCTCACGGGGAGGTAAGTAAATAGGAACAGTAAAAACACTGGTTAAAAAAAAAAAATATTGGATACCTTCACTTACTTCATGCAAAGCCTTTATTAGATTAATTATAGAACTTATAACCAAAATGAGGTCAAACGAAAGATTAAAGTTTTATTCAAGTAAAATTTAGAAATAATCTTTGGTAAATTTAGAGCATCTAACCCAGTTTTTTTTTTTTTTTTTTTTTTTTTTCACTGAAAAATAAAAAATTAGATTCTATTCTTTTGTCGATTATATGTAAACAACCTGGAAAAATAGTAATTAATAAAATAAAACCAACAAAAACAAAACAATTTAGACTTCGAGTTGGAATCACTTTCCTAGATAAATTTAACATAGAATGATTAATCAATATTTTTAATTTAAATTCCAACTTTCAAAAACTGCTTACAAAGTTATTAATCTAAAAAAAAATATTCTTTTTTCAAGTTGTATGCTCTGGTATCAAGTGTTGTGCTCTATACTGAATTGAAAATTGAAGTACAATGTTCGGGTAATTTTCACTAATTAAGTCATAAAATCGCAGGTAAAAAAAAAATAAATAAATAAAAAAAAGTAGTTGGAAGCTACCAGTTTGTTTTTTCAAAACCACTTCATAAACTAATGTCTATACGGTTTCTTTCTCAATTTTTTATATCCAAAGACACAAATCGGTATGAGCAGTTTGATACAATTTCTTTTGTATTTTACAAAATGTTAATACGAACAGTTCGCATGTTTAACTTGGGTAATTCTGGAATTCTATTGCTAAAATACTTTTAAAACCTCAAAACTGACTTTCAACAAAACTGGTGATTAATGCCTACTTTATCTAAGTTCAATTTTAACACGTCTTGTTTTTACGCAAATAATACCGAGATATCAACAACAACATTTCAATAGCGACCAAGTCTACTTTTCAGTATATCTTTCATATTTCTACATAGAAGACCGAATTCAAAATATGTGATATCTATATAATGTGAATATGAACTACAGATATAATTATAAAAACATTCTCAAAACAATATTTACAATTTAAAAAAATGAAATAAATCAAATATGTCTAATCAAGATTTTGTAATGAGACTAGGTAAAAAGGTGACGTGTTCAGGTTAAATAGTTTTAATCAGGGAAAAGTTAGTTCGCAAATAAATAAATAAGACAAAAAAAAAATTTGGCCCTTTCTGTCCGCTATCACTTTCTCTCTTCCTATCCAACTACGAGTTAAATAGTATTAGTATTTGTGGTGATAGGCCCTTTTTGTTTATTATGAACTATTCCAATCTTTTTATTCTTTCCTTTCTTTATTACCTTCGACTATAGAGATAGATAGATAGAGATAGATATAGATATAGAGATAGAGATATAGATATATAGAGATATAGATATAGAGATAGATAGATAGAGATAGATAGATAGAGATAGATAGAGAGATAGAGAGATAGATAGAGAATAATAGATAATGAATAAGAGCGGGTTGGAGAGGATCAAACAGCAAACAGTGAGAAAGGGTGAAAGTGATAAATTGAACATTAGTTGATGCGCAACTTGAATAAATTGCAAATTACGGCTAAGTAGAACAATTAAAATGGAATTTTTTATTCAAACATAACTCAATTCCAAAACCTAGCGTTTATTTTGTGTGATTAAAATATAATGGGGGAAAAAAGTTGATTAACTACTCACTCAGTTTTAGTTCAATAATAGACAAAAAAATAAAACTTGTGAAAAATTTAATGACAAACTTTTTTTAATAGAGAAACGATTTCTGCCTCGTCAAATTGTGATTGCAGGTTTTACTGTTCAACCTTTATGAGTATTTAATAACGGTCTTTATCAGCAACTAAAACTTCTGTATTTTTATGAGGAAAGAAAATTTGATCCAAGTAACATGTAATAAAATAGACAAGAGACTGTTTGATAAATCCACCACTATCATATAAAGACCAATGTGTATTTATCTGTATATAAATAAATATATATCTGTCCTGTCACAAAATAGTTAAAAAAAAAAAGAAAAAAAAAAGATGAACAAACCTATTTCAAGTCTTATGAGGAAAGCAGAAAGCAAATAGCAAGTCAGACCCTCCCCCACCATCTTAAATGAATCCAGAAAGAAACCATTCACTATTTCCATAAGACGTTTTCTTTTTATACCAATTGATACATTTTTTCTTTTTTAAACTTTCCAGTTTGAGACTTTTTTTTTTTACTTCACTGATTGAGACGTTATTTTATATGAATAGTAGTATTATCCCCCCGTCATTTTTGGACGGAGGGGGGTACACTCGTCTGAGATTTTTTTCATTTTTTTTACTTTCATTCACCTTAAACAAGTCAATTTCCACTGTGATGTAAGGGGCTACTGTTAATTAGGAGGCCATACCTACAGGAGCATTCTAAGACGGGAGCTGTGCAGCGAGATGCTTGTTCACATTACATTTAACTTCTGCATGTTGGTACAGTCAGGGAAACGGGGCACGGAGGGAATTCCAAATGCTAGCAGTTTGAGGAAAGAAACTATTAGAGTAGAAAGCTTTCCAGCATTTGGGTATCTCTACAGTGAAGGGGTGGGAGTTTGCTTACTGACCGGTCTGTCGGGAGTATTTACGCCGAGGGGGCATCAGTGCAGTAAAATCTTCGGAGCACATTCCATTAAAGTACTTGTAAAACAAGCACAGGGATGCAACATTGCGGCGATGGGACAGGGGTTGGAGCTTGGTTGACAGTGCAGGACCTATTAGATTGGAGGCTATTTTTTGGACCTTGTCTTAGAGAAAGAGGCTAGTGGTTGGTGCATCAGCCTAGATGAGATGCCGAAAAGCCTTCTACTCTAAGAGCTTTTTTCCTAAAACTGCCGTCGGAATTCCCTCCCTGCTCCAAACATGCATAAATTTAAATGTAATGTGAACAAGCATCACGATGCACAACTCCCCACTTAAGATGCTGCTATGAATCTTGCTCCTAATTCACAGTATACCTTTACGTCTCGGTGGCAATGTGCCTTGTTTGGGGTGAATATACAAAAAAAAAAAGAAAAAAAAAAATTTTAAACTATAATAAAAACTAATGTGTATTTGTATATAGATAAATATATATCTGTCCCTCACACAACATTAGCGAGTTTAAAAACGTGCCAGGTGAAACCATTTCAAGTGTTTAGAGGAAAGGAGAAAGCAATGATAAGACTGACAATCCCCTGCAATTTAAAATGAATTCAGAATTAAAACCCTCACTCTATTTCCATACTGAGATATTTTCTTACTTTTTTACTTTTTTTACGATTTATACATTTTAAAATTAAAAAAAAAACTTTCCAGTTTGAGACGTTTTCCTTTTTACTTTAACTTTGCCGATTGAGACCTTATTTTATATGAATAATAGTGCTAACACTAGCGAAGCATTATTTATTTTCTCCGTCATTTTTGACGGAGGGTGTACACTCGTAAAATAAGAATCACTGCGAGCGAGCAATCGAATGCTTGTGCGTAGAATCATATCAACGCTGATTAATGCAGAAACTATGACTAAAAACAAAGTCATTTAGTTAAGACCTTGTCAATCGTACTTTAAAATAGTCTCTGGCGCAAAATTAAAAAATAATTAAATAAGTATCTTTGTCGACGTGTACTACTTATTTGTCGATAAAAACAATAATACATAGAATTAAAAGCTTAGTATTTATGCGCACGGATTTAAAATGAAATCTTGTTGAAAAAGATGGTTTCCGCCTTTCATTTTCAACTATATCACAAAGAGATTTCACATTTTTGCTCGTTTTTCTCCCAACCATGACTGACATTGTTAAGAATGTTGCACTGGAGGAGGTTTTTCAGTTTTTTTACTATTTTTTTTTTTTTTAAGATATCTATATCAATCGTAAATCATTTATTTCTTTACGTACATAAAGACAGTCGGTATTTTTTTCAGTTGTCCAGGTTGTTAAGTTTTAATATATTATAATACTAGCAGTACTTACCCGGCGTTGCCCGGGATGCAGTGAAGTAATTTTAGTTCTTAATTTTAATTTTTTTTGCACATTTTAAAAACTTATACAGAAAAAGGAAATAAAATTTTAGTTGAAAGGGAGACAACACTAATTATATTCAATAAAAAAAAAATGCGAGTCATTTTTTTTTGGCCATGATAATTGGAAGATGTTTCTATTTTCCTCAGATATCTGGCTGAAACTACATAATTAAAAAAAAAATAAACTGTAGCAAAGTACATTTTTATTATAGTGCTGATAACAGGAGACACCAATAACAAATGAAAATAGGCTAGTCAGAATCAAAGTTTGATATGTCGGCTTAAATGTTATTTGGGACCAACTTTTAAAATCTCACAAAATAACTTTCTGTTAGATAGATTTGGCATTCGATGCACACCTTAATTCACCACTGCATTTACAACCTGGTTTTCCAATGCTTACACAATGATGAGGTGGCTGTGGTTATGTGAATACCGACGTTGACTCACGGCGGCTCTGCTTGCCGAAACAAGGAAGCGCGGAAAATATAGCTCGCTCACTGACCGTTTCGTCTTCCAACCAATTTCAGTGGAAACGTTGGGTGTGCTTGGCCCCGACACTGTTAAATTTTTTCAGGACATTAGACGGAGGATTTCAACGTCTAGGCACGAGCCCCGTGAGTCAGCCTGGTTGTTCCAATGCATCTCTCTGGCTATCGTTCGTGGCAACGCTATGTCAGTAACGGCGGCGTCACTTCCGTTCTAATCGTCATCTGTTGACTCTCTCTTTCTTTCTCTCCCCCTCTCTATCTACCTATGTCTGTATCTGTCTCTTTGCTTCTTTCTTTCTCTCCCCCTCTCTATCTACCTATGTCTGTATCTGTCTCTTTGCTTCTCTTTCTTTCTCTCCCCCTCTCTATCTACCTATGTCTGTATCTGTCTCTTTGCTTCTCTTTCTTTCTCTCCCCCTCTCTATCTACCTATGTCTGTATCTGTCATCTTTGCTTTTCTTTCTTTCTCTCCCCCTCTCTATCTACCTATGTCTGTATCTGTCTCTTTGCTTCTCTTTCTTTCTCTCCCCCTCTCTATCTACCTATGTCTGTATCTGTCTCTTTGCTTCTCTTTCTTTCTCTCCCCCTATCTATCTACCTATGTCTGTATCTGTCTCTTTGCTTCTCTTTCTTTCTCTCCCCCTCTCTATCTACCTATGTCTGTATCTGTCTCTTTGCTTCTCTTTCTCTCACATTATTGTTTATAAATAATTGGACTTGACCTGGAGTCCCAAGTTCAAATCCTGTCAATCCCATAGCACTACTTTCACTATGGATGTTGGCAATCTTCACGTAGTCCCTTTTAGAAAGAATTGGGAGAAACTAATGCCAACAATAGAACTGAGTCGTTCAAAAAAGTCGTACATGTTGATTAATAGGAATTTACGTATTTAGTAACCATCGACTGTTTTCTTGAAATATACAAATGCTAGACCAACAGTTTCTTAATGTAATAACCCCCATTCCATACGCACGCACACACTTTTAAAAATTTATTTAATACTAGCTGTATCTACTTGGCATTGTCCGTGCTGTAGTGAAGTCATTTTAATTTTTAATTGTTTGCACATTTTTAAACTCAAGTAGACAACACCTATTATATACTTCAATTTTAAAGTTATCCCCATTGTTTTGTTTTTTATTTTTAGGTGATTATTTAAAAATGTTTCAGATTAGCAATCGTCTAGGCCGGACTAAGTAAATTTTTAAAAAGATAAGTGACTTAGTGATTAAATTGCACTTGACTAATAAGAACAACTAAAATAGATTTTTTTTAAAACCATTCAATCCCTAAACTATGTAATATTTTAACATGTATTTTGTGTGACTAAAATATATAGGTAAAAAGCTTTAGAGAAACAAACGTCGATTAACTCGGCTTTAGTAATAGATTATCCAATTATACTCAAGATAACAGAGATTAACTTCAGTTAAACAACACACGAATGACATTGAAAAACAAAACTTTCATCATATTCGGTTTAACGTCTGTTTTTCATGCTGGCCTGCGGTGGACGGCTTTAAAAAATTAACTTCCAAACTAACCTCGCTCTGACCAGGTTGTTATTGATCCCTCTTTCTCTCAAGTCCATTTTTATCACCCCCCCCATGTTTTCTTTGCCTTTCCCTGTAAAGTGAACCTGCTACCTCAACTGTTCTACATCTACTAAGCCAAGAAGTCTCATCCATTCTTTCAAGTGGTCAGTCATACCATCGAAGTCCCCTGTTCTGCACACATCTCTCTCCCTATACTGCTCAGATTCTATCTTCCTCTGATTGTCATCAGATCTAAGCCAGCCTTTAAGACTCACATTACACATCCATCGTATCATTCTCATATGATTTCTCACCATGCAACGCATGTCCTCAACCCTTATTGGACAGGTTTCACTTCTATAAATCATCACACTACATACACATGCCTGATAGACTCTTCCCTTAGTTGACAGTGGTAATGCTCTGCTGGTGAGAAGTTCCCTGAACTTACTCCATCGACTCCTAACTCTTGCAATCACATTAGCACCTGCTCCACCCTTTTTTTTCAAGCAGTCCAATAATGAAAAAAAAAAATCAACTAATTACATCCTTGCTCTGGCAAAACACTAAAATCAACATCAGAAAACACTTGAGAAAAAAAAAAGAAAAAAGAGGGGGGTAAATAAGTAAAATGATGAGTACAATTTTTGGTGGTGGTGGTTTCAATTTATTTTTTTGTGTTGTTCTTTGGTTTAATTTGATGAGGAAAAAAAACTCACTGATCAAATTATTTTTAATATACTATTAAGAGAAAATGTGTTTTGGGGATGGAAAGAAACAATTGTTTGAAATAAAAGATGCTTTTTTTTCAAACAAATTTGGAACATTTATAAAATTACTATATTACATTTTGAGCTCTGATAATGTATACACTATTGAGCTATTAACCCGAAATTTTGTGTGAATTTAAAGAATAATATATACTAGCGGAACCCGTGTAAATTACACGAAACGATGTTTTCAATACGGGTCCTAATGTAACAAAGCACCCTCTATTTGTTAGTAAGTTACACTTGCTTTATTATGAGCCACCCCCTTCAGGATAAGAGTTAAATAATTGTTTGTAATAGTAACTCGTGTACGATGGACATTGCGCATATCTACTAAAAAAGGTTGATATGCCATCCGTTAAAAAAACAAAAACAACAACAACAAAATAATACTGGCCTACTTTTTAAGCAGTCAACGTAATTAAATAGACAATGCCATTAAAAACACCAACATAAAAACAAAAAATAGTTTTAAGTTTTAAGCAACACAAAAAAGTAGTTTTTAACCAGGTAATAAAAAAAATGTATTATTTCTTCCCCTTCCCCTCGAAATGTAGAATAAAAATCTTTGAGGTTGGTTGGGATCGAACTATAAACCAGTCGGGCCGAAGTAAAAAAAACACCTCGTTAACCATTGCGCCAGGCTACTTGAATGTTTTTCAACATTTAGGTGCGGCACGCATGCGCAGAGCTTTTGCCGGAAGCGTGACACACGAACACACACGCTATCGTATTAATATATAGATTATTCTTTAAATTCACACAAAATATGGGCTAATAGCTCAATAGGGTCGCACGCGAGTTCAAATTTTCCCTTTGAACAGTTATCTATTACATGATGTCACACTATGTTGTTTAATTTTATCAAATTAAAAGCTTTTTTATATACTTTTCTGACGCGCTTGAGGTGAACAGATCCAATATTGACATAATAATGTTTGGTTTACTTTAAGCAAAACGATTCGTAAAATAATTTGCACTGAAATGTATCTGTTTTGAAAATGTTTTGTAAGAAAAAAAAAAATCTTGGCTTTTGGAATATAAATTATTCATTTACATGATATCATGTAAATGAATAATTTCATTTGAATCTAAGACAAAGTTATCTTGTGAGATTTAAGGTATGGTTTGGTAGTTTTGTTTTACGGCATATCAACCCTTTTTGGGTTATTTAATGCCGAATCTGGTCATTATAGTAAAAGTTTTTATGCTTCAAGTTCTTTATATCTTCAAATGTTTAATCATCGTTTTTGGTTTGGTAGTTTTGTTTTACGGCATATCAACCCTTTTTGGGTTATTTAATGCCGAATCTGGTCATTATAGTAAAAGTTTTTATGCTTCAAGTTCTTTATATCTTCAAATGTTTAATCATCGTTTTTGGTTTGGTAGTTTTGTTTTACGGCATATCAACCCTTTTTGGGTTATTTAATGCCGAATCTGGTCATTATAGTAAAAGTTTTTATGCTTCAAGTTCTTTATATCTTCAAATGTTTAATCATCGTTTTTGGTTTGGTAGTTTTGTTTTACGGCATATCAACCCTTTTTGGGTTATTTAATGCCGAATCTGGTCATTATAGTAAAAGATTTATGCTTCAAGTTCTAAAAATAAAATAAAAAAGGGGAGGGAGAAAGGGAGAGGGGCTGTTGTTTCTGTTTTTGGTTTTTGTAGAACATAATTAAGTTTTACAAAAAAAAAAAAAAAAAAAAAAAAAAAAAAAACCGTCAATGTAGGTGAATTTCGTCTCAGGGAGCCACAGGGCAGCCTGATCTGGTATCACCAGTTGTGAGATTTAAAAAGTTTGATCTAAATAGCATTTAAGTTGACATATCAAACTGATTCTGACTAGCCAATTTTCATTTGTTATCGTCATACGATGTTATGTGAACTATAATAACACACTTTTAAAAATAAACTGTAGCAAAGCATGTAGTCCCCGCCTGATCAACTGATGATATGGAAACATTTTTCAATTATGACCGTAACATCAAATTCACCTAAGAGAAAAAAGTTCATTTCTTATTGAAGAATATAAAAAGTTGGTTCCCTTACAACTAAAATGTTATTTCCTTTTCTGTATAAGTTTAAAATAACGTGCAAACAAATAAAAGTCAAAAACTAAAATGACTTCACTGCACTCTGGATAAGTTCAGCTAGTATGATTTAATTTATCCCATTTCTAGTAGCGGTTTTGATAACTCGGTCACTAGACGCCAGTGACCGGTGTCAAATTTTGCAATGTCTAGCAATGCTAATGAATTATAGACTATGAAACAGCTGTCTGTAGATATATATATATATATATGAGTGATTTTCCACTGATCGACTTGGGGTTTTTATTTTTTTATTTTTTATTTTTTTTTCTAATATAGTTTTAATGGTTGAGAAACTTCCAAGACTATATATACATATATATTACATACATACTCGAAGAATACCTGTCTAAAATTAATTCCCCGAACAGAAGTTTTGTACCACTTTTATGTCCCCTCACAAAAATTAAAATCAAGATCTAATGGATCAAATTCAATGTAAATCTGAAATATTTTAATTTTCAAATGAAAGGTTGTGACCATATTATGCTTCTTAAAATACTCCAAGGAAACTGAAATTTAATAGAATATTTATTAATTGATGTCTAATACCTATTGTTAAAATTTCACAAAAATTGAAAGTATCTGAATTTTCACGAATGGTTTCCCACCCTTTTTTATCCTCTTTGCATAAAACTAAATTAAAGTAAACATAGCCCACATTTGGACACCTTATGCCTAGCAGCCGTCTTCAAAAATTAATAATGATCGGTTTATTAGTTTAGGGACGAATCCTGTAAATACAAATATATAAACCTACCTAACTTTATAAAGATAGATATAAAATCCTTGGTCATGACACTCGTCTCCTCTGTCACCTGTACCCAACTATAAGAGAAACAATCCTCAGTTATTGTTGCCAATTACCGTGACACACATACACACATACAACTTTGCTTTATATATATAGATACACTAAATATATGCAATATTTTTCTATATTGTCTTTTTTCATTTATTAGATGCTTTTAGCACATCAACCGTTTAAATGTGACAGTAAAACTGTGGTGGATATTTTGGTCAATTATGCCCACACATCTTTGCTACAGTTAACCAATCATAAACCTGATGACCATCTGGCGGTTAGACAGAACTTTTCAGAGGAACATCTTTAATTCAGCCCAGATCTCCAGAATTTTTTTTTTTTTAAATGTTTGAATAGGAAAAGTAATTTACCTTTCGGCCATCACTGGCGTGACAATTAACATTTAAGGGTGTGAGTAAAGCCATCATTTTCTCTTCATTGCCACTTCGTGCAGATTCTAAAAGTTCATCCTTTTTGTAATCTCCTGAAAAACAAGAAAATATTTCAATAAAACATTGGTAAACGCAGATTTTTCTCATACAACGTTACCGTCGCCATCATCATAGTCAGTTTAACATCCATTTTACATGCAAACATGCGTTCGACGGCTTTTAGAAATTGACTTACAAACTAATTTATCTCAGTCCAGGTCTTTATTTATCCTTCCTTCTCTGAAATCCATTCTTATCACTTCCTTACACACTTTCCTTGGCCTTCTCAACTGTTCTACATCTACTAATCCAAAAACTCTCATCCATTCTTTCAACATGACCATCCCATAGAAGTCTCATCTTCTGCATACATCTCCCTATACTGTCCAGATTTTATCTTCTTCCAAGCTCATAAGATCTAAGCCCGTCTTTAAGCCTCACATTACACATTCATCAAATCATGTTCCTCCATGCAACGTTTGTCCTCAAACCTCACTGGCCAGGTTTCACTTCCAGACCTCAACTGTCAAATTATTTGAAACAAGCCAATCGACAGACATGTACTGCTAGTAGTGCTATATGGTTTTGAGTGTATCAAATGGATAGACAAAACAATAAAAAAGCTCAGCGTTTTGAAACCACATAATCAAAGCAATGTGTCGAGTCAAGTAAACAGATCAAAATGAGAAAATGTGATCTTTTAAAAGAAACTTGCACATAAATCTTCTCTAGTTAAATGGAAAGTGTTAGGACTGTACTCACACAAAATAATCAATAGTCAGCGTGAGCAAGGTAAGTCGAGAAGGTATCGTGAAATGTTGCAGAAAAAGAGGTAAACCAAACCACCGAGTAGATGGGGTGATAACGTATGTTCCTGAACTTCCAGTTCAACCAATCAACTAAACAAAGTATAGATCCTGCTCAGCCAAAAAATTGTTCAGTTTGGTGCATAGATACTTTGAATAGTATATTCTCATATCAGATCGGGAGCAACACTAATTTCTCCCTGGAACCTGCTTTTTTTTCAAGATGGCCGCCATTTATAGTAGTGATAGACAGGATGTGTTGGAGACATGATAATATTAAATGATAGATCTTGTGTTTCGGAATTTTGAGAAGAGGATTGATCATTTGTATTATTCGAAGTACGATACTCATCTTGGTTATTTTCCCCGTTTCGGACCTTGAAGAAGGTCAGAGGTTACATCGACCGAAACATCGTAAAAATAATAACCCAGATGAGAATTGTAGTTAGAATAATCAAAATAATACACTATAAGATTTTGTTCTGCAGTACGCGGAGAAAACGTTTGTTGAAGATGACAAACCGTGTTCTGCTAAAATTCGTTAAGTTTGAATTGAAATCTTTGCAAAAATTACACAAACCATTTATCAACACGGGAAGTGTCCAAGTCGAAATTAGGGTTAACACAAAAAGATAATGAAAAACTTATAATGCACAAATATAATCAAGGACATTTTGCCAATCTTCATTCTAAAAGATGCTGGTGTCTGGCTTCATCATATAAACATGCGTGGTGCTGCTGCATGTTTGCTGGGGTGCATAGTTGCAACGTATGCAGACGACAGGCTGACGATCGGAAAAATGCTTGCCTCGGGAATTAACCATCTAAAATTTGATTTCCCTACTTGGAAAAAGTATTGCCTCTTTAAACGGAGGTCATGCTGAGAAATTAAACAAATTGGAGTCCGAAAAAACTAATGCCTGCTCCAGATACGCCCCCCCCCCATTTGCATGTATGTATGTGTGTATGTATGTGTATATTTGTGTATGTATGTGTATATACGGCACAATCACGTTGACACACCGGTTCCCGTTAGATCACCGAAGTTAAGCGACGTTGAGCCTGGCCAGTACTAAAATGGGAATACCAGGTGCTGTATGTGCTCTCTGCTTATCTCGGCATTGTTTCCAGTCGTCTTGTACTACTACTACTACTTGCCATTGGAATCAAGCAATGCCGACCCAGGAGAGCGGTTGTTAGAGATTGCGCAACCCTTGCAATTAAAAATTCACGCGCGGGCCGCCCCTGGTGGGGCACTCATACGTCGAAATGAACGGGAGAGAGATAGTCCTGTGTGTGTGTGTGTGTGTGTGTGTGTGTGTGTGCATGTGTGTGTATATGTGTGCATGCGTGTGTATGTGTGTACGTGAGAGAGAGGGTTGTCATAATACCAAAATTTTTAACTTCGATATGATACTAGTATATAGAAAGTGACACTCAATATTTTTGATACGATTTGATATGACAATTGGTAAATTACTCCACACAAGAATTCTAGGCACATATACATACAAGAGAAAGGGGGGGGGGAGACGAGAAGAGCGGGGTGGGGGGAGCCCGCTCACTTTAAAATGAAAAACACTATGAATAATATATAGCACATATAAATTATTATTAGCTGAAGAAAAAGATTTCACAGGTGAAAGTCAAGGTAGGACCATTTAAAATTTCAGAAGTCTGAGTCAGACATTTGTGCTACAAACTCTGAAGGCCGACAGAAAATGGCTTCATTTGTTTTTGAAATTCAATTAAGATATTTCAATTCAGAATGTTGTTGTATTTGTTCTAGAAAAATGGATTTTAAGATTTTTGAAGATTTTGTGGCATGATAGATGATCTTTTCTCCATTAACTGTAAACTTTGTTTTCATACCTTTTATCTTTTCTCATCTATTTACTTTATTTTTTTTTTTTTTTTTTTGTAAATAATGAAAGCTGACGAAAAACTATTTATAGACAACTGATATACACTTTTCATTGCAACAATTTATTTTATTTCAGACGATAATTTGTATTATTTGAACAACTATTCTCATCTTAGTTATTATATTCAATATTTCGTCCGATATAACTTCAGACCTTCTTCAAGTCCATCTAGTCTAACTCAAGAACCTGTACAGAATTCCAAACACCTGAAATAATCTTCTGCTGTGTCCTTTTTTTCCAGATAAAATATGCTTCTCGTTGGACACAAAGTTTCTAAACTCCAGGGTTTTCTAACAGATTTAGAACATTTTCGCATGCAGTATTAAAAAATGTCATCCATTTTATTTGGTTGAGTGTGGTTTCTAACATATTCTTCACTTTGTTTCTCAAGCATTTACGAGCTGTTTTTTGCTCCTGCGAGTCATGACTAACTTTAAATAACTAGTTTTATTTCACTTTTCAGATTTATATTTATAATAGTAGGGCTACCCGACGTTGCCTGGGGCAAAAGTGTAACATATCCCCCTCTTCTCCGCCGATCCCATTCCTCTCTTTGGACATACACACACTTTTATAGATTACTCGAGAAATGAGTCGATGTAAGGGAAATAACTCATTGAAAAAATTCAGAGTTACTTCCCTTTCATACATCAAATGTCTGGAAAAACAGATCCCCTTTACAAAATCTGGACCAGTTTACTCTTAAAGAATAAATATTTTTTCTTTAAATTTAAGTTATAAACAATAAGTTTAGGTACTTCTGCAGTTTACGGACCGTGCTAAAACCGAAATTTTGTTGGCATATTCTGGCAGGTTTTGTAAACCGCCGAAAGGTGCCCAGACGCTTAGCCAATCAGATCACAATAGTCGATAACTGACAATCGTAGAAAAAATATTGCGGAAAAATCAACAAGTTATGAAAATTGGTTAAATTTATCATGAATTTTGAAACAATTATTGACTTTTGTCAGGAAAAGAAAATTTACCATATGATTACTATTTTTTTTTTTTGTATTTTTTCTTCCCTTAATTTTTGAAGTTTACTTTTTAAAAATACATATCTTTCCATTTATTTATCATATTTTCTTTTTAAAAAAATTAGTAATATTTTTTCACTGATTTGAATGTTTTTCCTTTATAAAGTTTGCTAGCATTTTCGGCAGTGGGGGGGCGGGGGAGGGGAAAAAAAAAATTAAAAAAAGATAAGATAAAATAAAATAATAAATAAATAAATTTTTTTATTCTGCACCTTCCGTCCAAATGCTAGATTCGGACTGAAATTTTAAAAGGTTTGATACCGCCTCAGACTTCTAAAAAAATGAATTTGCTCAGAATCCACAGCTCATTTTTTGTCAAAATTTTTTTATAGTAAATTGAACTGAATCAATGTATCGTTTTTGTTTCTAAATCAAAGTTGTGTAAAAAATTGTCCCAAATTTATATTTACTGACATGAGCTTTCAACTCGCTTGGGTTATTTTCCAGAACAAATACAAAAGTTAAGTTAAAGTCCAGAGTTTACATTGTTCAATAAACTTTTAAATGGATGAAAGTTATCAAATAGATATGATGTAACAAATATATCAGAGACATTTAAGATTTGATTGATTAGTTTTGATAAGGATGGCTTTTAAAATGTATAATCTTTTTGCAAAGTATTTTAATATTCGCATCCAATATTTGTAAGATTTTGTATTTTTTTATGAAATGTTTACTGAAATTGCTGCATTATCCGTTCTTTTGGGGTACCCGGTAAGATCCAACAAGAATGACAAAGAACAGAACGTATATGGAAAAACTTTAGTTTTCTTTTTCTTGCTGAGGTAGCAGACTTGGTTTCCGCTAGAAACTTGTTCATATATACATCCGATTGGAAAGCAATTTGCTCTGCATTGTCTATCTGAGCGTGAACTAAAGCAATTGTTCTACAAGCACTTACAATTGTCTGTTTGAAGAAATACAAGTCAGGGGATTCCTTCACAGTACCAACTTGTTTATCAGTCGCATTTTTAGTCAGCGGACACAAAAGCCTAACAGAAAGACGGGCTTGGGTACCATAGCCAATAAAGCTTCATCGGTGCCATAAACATCGGTAAACTCCCATTCTTCCGGTACCTCAATACTCCGATCACCAAGCGCTCCGGCTCTTCGCGTTTCTGAAACCGCCACATTTCAAGTCTCGCTTGCACTGCGGAACGTTCTCCTTTTTAACAGTTATCAAGTCGCTTTCTTTCTTTCTCGGCGTCCCATCTACAATGGACTCGTCCACGATTCATTTTTGCCACTCTTCATTATCTTACATAATTATGTCCTGTTAAAAAGTTGTGGATTCTATAAAAAAAAAATTTATTTTCAAATACAATTTCCGGTCGGGCAAATGAATGGATATACATTCAACATAGGTTGGTGTTAACTTTGTTGTTGCTAATGATCCCATAACTGTTTTCAATAGTTTGTAGAAAAAGTAAATAAATAAAAGTTTGACTGAACTCCTGTTACTATTCACTTGCCTCCTCAAGTTCGGTTTTTACCTTGGGAGAAATTTAGACCCCCCCCCCCCCCCAAAGGGGACACTTTGGATTGAGACTAAAATAAAAATGTCCTCGGTCTAAACATTTAAAATTAGGAGTGTTTATCAATTAAATGATTTTATGATTTGTAAATCATCATACCTTAACAACTGAATAATCTAACAATATTTTTTATCTATCATATGAAGTTATCTTGTGAGATTTTTTTTAAAAGTTAGACTTAACTAGCATTTAAGCTGAACAATCAAACTTTGATTCTGACTAGCCAATTTTCACTTTTGTTGTACTATATTATTGGCAGTATAATAATGTATTTTGCTACAGTTCATTTTTTTAATCATGCAATCCTGCCGAGACAACCGGTAATGTGAAAACACTTGAAAATTATGATCGAAAAAAATCAAAATCAGCAAGGGGAATAACTCATTTTTGCATTGGATATAAAGAGTGGTCTTCTTTACAACTACAATTTTATTTCCTTTTCTGTATAAGTTTTTTTTTTAAAAGTGCAAACAAATGAAAATTAAAAACTAAAATGACTTGTTTACTTACTTTTATTCACGCCAAACAAGACATGTTGTCACCGAGACGTAAGGGACTACTATGAATGAAGAGCCAGATTTATAGTGAGGAATTGTGTAGCGAGATGTTTGTTCACATCGCATTTAAATTTCTGCATGTCGGTACAGGGGAACAGGGAGGGAATTCCAAAGGCTAGCTGTTAGAAGGAAGAAGCTATTAGAGTAGAAAGTCCTCCAGCATTTGGGGACCTCCACAGTTAATGGATGGGATTTAGCTGATTGTCGGGTTGGTCGAGTGTATTTACGTCAAGGGGCAACTAGAGCAGCAAGTTCGTCAGAGCACATTTGATTGTACTACTTGTAAAACAAGCACAGGGATGCAACATTGCGGAGATGAGACAGGGGCTGGAGCTTGGTGGACAGTGAGGGGCCTTTTAGATTACAGACTCTTTTTAGATTTTGTCTAAGAGGGAGGGATTCGTGGTTGATGCACCAGCCCAGATGTTACAACAACACTGTGCATGGGCGGATAGTGGCTTTGTAGATATATAGGATACTGGCAAGTGTGAGAAGTTTTCTAGCATGGTAGAGGGAATCCACTTTCCTTGTAGCAGCCTTGGCAGTATCTCTTATGTGTTTGTTCCAATTCATGTTACCTGTGAATGTTAGGCTTTGGAGTTTAAATGTTGGACTCTCGGGTAGGATGCTATTTGCCATGGCAATCGGTGGTTGAAAAGGTTTCTTATAATTGTTAAAAGGAGCTTTGTCTTAGTAGCATTAAATATTACCATCCATTTATGACCCCATTTCGTCAGCCATAACCGGGTAGAAATCTTAAGTAATTAGTAATTGTATTCCTCAAGGATCTGTGGTCCAACGGATAAAAGTGCTAAGTAATAATCAGTTTTAAATGACAGTCTTCTGGAGGTTGAAGGTTCAATCATCAGTACAAGCGATACTAAAAATACAATTATGAATTACTTAAGACTTCTATCCAGTCATGGCTGATGGAACAAGAGCAAGCTACCCCTATGGATTAACAAAAGAGTTCCGTTCGAAATTTCGTACAGATCACAGAGTACATTAGATCGCACCGGAAGAAGGTTCGCATGCATGCTCTCTCGATACAATTGAAGAAAAAGCCCCATCGCAAAATTTAAAATATTTTGAGTAAAATTTTGCAAGGAATGCAATGGTGGTATATATATATATATTATTCATTATTTGTTTCTGCACTTTTTAAATATCTCAATTTCAACACTTAATAAAAATCATATTTACAACTAAAAAAAATTTTTAATACTTAATCTCTATTACTAGACTATATACTAGACTAGCCAAAATATTTTCCCTGCGGTTGTACATTTTAGCTAAGCTGCCGCATCTCTTCCTCCTGTGACTGAACAGTACCACTGTCAACTGAGCAGGTTCAGTGAATTGTTTAAGTGAGTTAATTTGAAAAACTTTCATAAGTTCAGTTGGTGTACAAAAAAAAACAAAAGTTTATGGACCCACCTCTGGTGTACAAAAGAATCAAAAGTTTATGGACCCACCTCTGGTATACAAAAGAATCAAAAGTTTATGGACGCACCTCTGGTGTACAAAAATATCAAAAGTTTATGGACCCACCTCTGGTGTACAAAAAAATCAAAAGTTTACGGACGCGCCTCTGGTGTACAAAAGAATCAAAAGTTTATGGACGATCCTCTGGTGTACAAAAAAATCAAAAGTTTATGGACCCACCTCTGGTGTACAAAAATATCAAAAGTTTACGGACGCGCCTCTGGTGTACAAAAGAATCAAAAGTTTATGGACGATCCTCTGGTGTACAAAAAAATCAAAAGTTTATGGACCCACCTCTGGTGTACAAAAAAATCAAAAGTTTATGGACCCACCTCTGGTGTACAAAAGAATCAAAAGTTTATGGACCCACCTCTGGTGTACAAAAGAATCAAAAGTTTACGGACGCACCTCTGGTGTACAAAAGAATCAAAAGTTTACGGACGCACCTCTGGTGTACAAAAGAATCAAAATTTTACGGACGCACCTCTGGTGTACAAAAGAATCAAAAGTTTATGGACCCACCTCTGGTGTACAAAAGAATCAAAAGTTTATGGACCCACCTCTGGTGTACAAAAAAATCAAAAGTTTATGGACGCGCCTCTGGTGTACAAAAGAATCAAAAGTTTATGGACGCACTTCTGGTGTACAAAAGAATCAAAAGTTTATGGACGCGCCTCTGGTGTACAAAAGAATCAAAAGTTTATGGACGCACCTCTGGTGTACAAAAGAATCAAAAGTTTATGGACCCACCTCTGGTGTACAAAAGAATCAAAAGTTTACGGACGCGTCTCTGGTGTACAAAAGAATCAAAAGTTTATGGATCCACCTCTGGTGTACAAAAAAATCAAAAGTTTATGGACCCACCTCTGGTGTACAAAAGAATCAAAAGTTTATGGACCCACCTCTGGTGTACAAAAAAATCAAAAGTTTATGGACGCGCCTCTGGTCTACAAAAGAATCAAAAGTTTATGGACGCGCCTCTGGTGTACAAAAGAATTGAAAGTCTGTGGTCGCATACTTTAGCTAGGCTGCCGCGTCTCTTCCTCTTGTGACTGAACAGTACCACTGTCAACTGAGCGGGTTCAGTGAATTATTTAAGTGAGTTAATTTGAAAGACTTTCATAAGTTCAGTCAGTTAGCTCAGTCGTTAAAGACTGAGATTGCAGACCTCAGGTTTGCGGTTTTGATTCCCGTGTCGGTGTCAAGTTTCTTTATTGTTTATTTATGTAAAATAAGTTTCTTACGTTTAGAAAAATTTCCGCTGACAAACAGACAGAGAACGTCCTCATTATATTATAAGTAGACGCTCACGTAAACCGATGGCGCCCTTGTCATATTTCTTGGGCGGTTAGACATTGATTATCTTTTTTTTCGGACCAAAATTATTTTTAGTTAAAAATTATATATAAAAAAAAAAAAATTTCTTTCACCCCTCCCCCCTTAAAAAAGTTTTCACCAAAGCCAATAATTATTTTTTGTAAGAAAAAAATGTTTTTTAATTTAATTTTTATTTCTTTTTTAATAGGATTTATTAAATAGGATTTTACAAAATTAAAATTTAATTATTACAGTATTGATTGATCATTAAATTATTACTTGAATCAAATTGTTATAAAACTAGAATTGTTATGGTAATGTTTTTTCTTTATTTATAAAACAAGTGGATGTAAATAGCTTCGAAAACTTTCAATCCGTTAACACATGAGGATTTGCTAGGAATTTTAAAACAAGTTTAAATGACTTTCTATTGAACAGTTTCAATGCTTCTAAATTGCTTTAAAATTTATAATGTTCAAGAAGTAATTCTTTTTTTTTTTCTTTTTTTTTAACTATTAATAAAAGTATAAAATGGACTTGTTTATGGAAAAACAGAAATGCATTTTTATTGCATTTGATGTCAATAAATATTCGATTAATCGTATATTAAAAAAAACGAATTTAAATGTGCAATCATCAAAGGTACGTTAACACAAGAAACACAAAAACATTATTTTATCAATTTTGAGATTTAGAATCTGAAAAATAAAATAAACCTAAAATGTTATGTTGAATTTTGAAAATTATGTCACCAAATCCTTTTTACTATTCTATAAATAAATACGAAAGTTTCTTTTTATCTATCCTAACCATATTAACATCAAAACGGGTTATGCTTATTCAATTCTATGATACAACATAATATTTTGTAATACAGTATATATAGTTATCTACAAATACTCACAAACACTTATAAGTATTCCTAATTTGCATATTTATTTTTTTTAAAACAGTTTCTAATAAATTAATATCTAATATACATTTATAATTTGCATTGCCACATGTTCTTATATATACACAATAGTTTCATTGATAATAAAACTATGATGTTTCTGGGATGCGGGGAACAGATACTATACTTGGATCTTAGCCAAAAGGCCAAGGAACTATAAAAAGAAATGTTTTTATGATGAGGCATTTTTTAATAAATGAAAAAAACTTATTTAATCGATTATTGTATTATTTTTTAATGGGGGTGGGTAGTGTAGTATCGGTTCTGTTGATCGTCCTCACAGGAATTAGCTCCTCCTTTTTTTAAGGGGATGGGGGTAATCCTCACAGGTATTACATCCTTCTTTGAGGGAGAGGGTTATGCATCTATTCTGTTGTCATGAGACCATCTTCCAAGGGATTACCTCCTCCTTTGGGGCATGTACTATCTTTCCTGTTTCTATGATACCATACTCGCAAGCATTATCTTCTCCCTGGTATTACCTTCTTTATTTTGGAGAGGGTAGTGTAGTATCTGTTCTGTTGTCATGATACTATCCTCTCAGGCATTACTTTCTTCTTGGGAAGGGAGAGGGGGTAATGTAGTATATGTTTGTTCATTATGATATCATCCTTCCAGGCGTTACCACCTCCTTTTTTGAGGAGGGAAAGAATCCTCTGACTTTATTTCCTCCTTTTGGGAGGTAGTGTAGTATATTTTCATTCATCATGATACATTTCTCCCAGGCATTACATCCTCTTGGGGAGGGGGGGTATAGTATATGTTCATTCCTCACGATACCATCCTCCCAGCCTAGCGAAAACATGCGATCTGAGGGAGCATATATTTGCAAATTATTCTACTAAATGGGAACGGCATTTTATTCAAATTTTATTTGGTAGCGTTTATTTGTGTGAATACGAAGTAGACATGACAAATGAGGTCAAGTTAAAAAGCAAACAATTTAGTTTTTTCTCAGCCAAGTAGAAAAACGAACCGGATTAAAAAACCTGCCTTGTCATTGACGGGGGAGGTCACACTAATGTATATATATATATATATATATATATATATATATATATTGGTCTCGCACAAGGGTTCCCAACCAACTTCATCCCGTTTACCCTTGGCAACTTTTCAAATGTAAATTTACCCACATCATTTTGCTGAGTAATTCGCTTTCACGCTACCGTAAAGTTAACAAAGATTTGGTAAATTTGCATCTTTTGCTCCCAAGGGGAAAATAAAAATTAAACTATTTTTCTTCTTTGGTGCGACTACACGGAAACAATGTGGAAAAACTAAACAAAAATAAAATTAATTATTTTAGACTTTAGAGTGTGGATTCACTTTACTATATAAATAGCACATAAAATAATAACTCACTTTCTGACCAGAAAGTGTTATTGATCACCTAGTTTTTTTACCACATAACGCAGAACGAGTAACCATTTTTTATATTAAAAAAAAAATTTACTTTATTTATACTTTTCTTTTTTTCTGTGCAGATGTTTCCAGCATTTTACTGAAGTTTTTTTAAATACGGGTTTGAACTTTAAATAAAATAAAAATGCCAACGACAGCACATCTGAATATTGTTTTGCTTCTTAAAAAACAATGGACATTGGGGAAACCATAATTACCCTCCCCCATACCAAGCAAATTTGGTTTGTACTTTTTATGGCAAATCAAATCTTAGAGTTAAGTAATAAATAATGAAAACATTGAGGTATCTTGAACTTTTCAGCTTTAAGATGGTTGCCATTGAAACAACATTATTTTAACCATTTAGTTCAGTTTGAATAGTTTGATTACAGTATTGTTTAGTCATTAAATTATTAATTGAACCAAATTGTTATAAAACCCCAACTAATTTGGTTAAGATAATGTTATTTCAATGACAGTCATGTTAAAGCTGAAAAGTTCAAGATAACCAAACATGGTGCACAGGACTCAAATGCACTACAACTCATCAAAAGTGTATGTACATGTTTAAGAATTTTTGAGATGAGAATTGATAATTTGGATAATTCGCACGACTTTTTTTTAATGCTATTCTCACATTTCGTCCGATGTAACCTTCGACCTTTTTTAGATGCATCTTATCCGTTGCACCACGGGTCCACATGAACCCGTAGCGTAATGGATAAAAGTGCTAAGTGATAATCAGTTCTAAGTGACAGTCTTCATTTATTTGCCCCCCTGCGAGGGCAGAGTTAGACACAAAGTCGTTTTTAATGTGGAAAAAATCCAGCTCCCAAAAAGGATCATTCTGGATTGGGACAAAAATAAAAATTGTCTCCATCTAGAAGGATTTCTCCTTCACTGACCGATGACAGGACAAATAAAGTGTAGTATCAGAACAGATACTACACTTAAGTGAAAGTCTTTTGGAGAGTGAAAGTTCAATCTTCAGTAAAAACGATACTAAGAATATAATAAAAAATTACTTAGACTTCTACCTGATCATGGTTGACGGAATGAGGACAATCTACCTCTGTGGATTAAATAAAGGGTACAGTTTGATATTCCGTACAGATTCTTGAAAAAGTTAGAGGTTACATCGGGTAAAACCTTGTGAGTAACATCCCAGATGAGAATAGTAGTTCGAATAATCCAAACACATGCGCATGGGACGCGTGTATGGGGTAGTTTTGGGTTTTGCATGGGGGTTTTAAAGGATGCAATCAGAATGACAAGTATTGAAAATAAATTGGTATGCTACCTATAGCCATGGGAATTCAGAGGGCTCATACCTTTTCCCAATGGTATTTACGCAGACAACAACTGACTGAATTTGAACTCAATTAGCCAGTACCATAATCCGTGTTGATATTCATTAGAGACCCCCACCCTTATCGAGCTGCCGAAAGAACATTTTATATCATCTTGAGGAATTAAAAAAGATTGAAGCATGATTTTAGTTAGTTTTGTAACAATTTGGTTTAATTAATAAGTTCATGAACAAACGATACCGTAGTAATTAAATTGAACCTTTTATTCTAATCTAGAAAGATCGATTGACTGAAGTTGTTTACAATATCAGCAGGCATGCGTGTATAGAGAGTGAATGAAGATTTATGTAACAAATGCAAGGAGGGGGAAATTGACCGCCGGTCTGGTGTACCAGTGAAGAGAAGGAGGGCATTTAAGAAATTGAAAGTATTAACAAAGGTTTGAAATGACTGATTTGTTTACAAAGAAATGAAAATGCATTCTGGTGAATTGAATTTTGTAATTAAATTTTTTAAATAAGATTTTTAAAAAAACAACCTTTTTTTAAGCTATTGCATTTTTAATTTCAATAAATATTCGATTTGTAGTAAATCATCATTATCATCCTCCTCATATTCGGTTTAACGTCCATTTTAAATGCTGAGATGTGTTGGATGCAAAGTGATGGCCAGGGTTGGACGACTTTTAGAAATTAACCTCCAAACTAACCTATCTCAGGCCAGGTCTTTATCCCTCATTCTCTTAATTCCATCCTTATCCCTTTCTCCCATGTTACCCTTTGCCTTCCCCTGTCAACTGACCATGTTACCTCAATTGTTCTACATCTACTAACTCAGGAACTTTCATCCATTTTTTTTCTTCAACATGGTCATACCATCGAAGCCTCCTGTTCTGCACACATTTCCCTATATTGTCCAGATTTAATCTTCCTCTGAGCTCATTAGATCTGAGCCCGTCTTTATGACTTGCGTTACACATCCATCGTATCATTCTCATATCATTTCTCTCCATGCAATGCTTGCCCTCAACCCTCACTGACCAGGTTTCACT
Source organism: Sepiola atlantica (assembly GCA_963556195.1). NCBI lineage: Eukaryota > Metazoa > Mollusca > Cephalopoda > Sepiida > Sepiolidae > Sepiola > Sepiola atlantica. Next base: position 54,374,108 of record OY744523.1, on the reverse strand, counting down.
TCCATATATCATCACACTGCGTACACATGCCTGAGTGGTAACGCTCTGCTGGTTAGTAATGCCAAAATTTCCCTGAACTTACTCCATCCACTAATTCTAGCTATCACACTAGCACCTGCTCCACCCTGTGCTCCAATGGTATTAACAAGGTAACACCATTTCTGAACAACCTCAATAACTTTGCTATCCACACATATTTTTCTTATATCTGAGTTTGCGTTCATATGTTGTCTTACACTTCTTGCACACACAACTGGTTATCCTCTCTCGACCTACCAGTAATTCCACTGTACTTCTTGTGACACAATGTCTGCAAGTACCACAGAAAACGGAGTTGCACCTGACTCCCTGATCACAAATTGAGCATGGGAATTTTCCTCTTTCCGGGGGAATTTCCCAAAACTACAACCACTGATCAACACTTTTGTCTTGGGAACATTCACTTTCAGGTCTTTACTTTCCATAGTGTTTCAAGTTTTGAAGTTAAGTAAATAAAAAAAATAAAAAAATATATTTAAATATCAAAATTATGTTGATGCAATGCAACAATGTGTACACACATGAACTGGTCTCTCAATGTTATTAATATAGAAATAAAAAAATAGAGTACAAAATAAAGAAATTTACCACCAGCCTTTCGATCAGGACACTTAAAGGGTTGGATTACACATAGGACCATGAACGAATCAGGGACTTTAGATCTACGGAAATGAACAGGAACGAGAGACAGAAACAATATACACCAGGGCCGAAAATAACCGAATCATCAAACAGAACATTACAAGAGAATCACCAGTACGTCACTGTGAACATACACCAAAAACACGAGTTCCCAACGAGCTAAATTTCACTTGCTTGTATTACGCTCACACCATGCAACTATAGTCCGTGATTGGCTGGTGAAACACTGCATCAGCCAGCGATATGGGTTATTTAACTATTTTAGCACGAACCTGGGAAGATTTGCTAACTTCGCTTGTGTTGAGAAAGTCAATATCTCTCTTCTAGTGCAGGTCCCCCCTAAAATCAAACCCTTCCTCACTATGGCAACGTGGCAGTGTCAAAACTACCCGGCAAACCGAGCTCTGCTGAAAATCCAGAAGGAGTCAGCATCATGACTCATCGTCTTCTGATCGTCTCTGCATATGGCAAACAAAGACGCAAATCAATTCTTCTGTGCGTTTTTGGTCAAACTTTCCATGCAACCTTGCTGCTCTTGGCGTTGGGTGTAAAAACCTGCATTCTTGCTGGTTAATGTGTAGCTGCGACCAACAAAGAGAACTTCATGCAGACCAGACAATCCTACATAACTCACGAAGATCGTGCCTCAGAAGTCTGACTCGCTTAACAACAACAATCCACTGAAGGCACAACACACAAGGTTGCAACTTTTGTCAGATGTGGACGGCGTCATAACCGGAGCCAGTGGGAAATTCATGTTGTGTATACCTCTTGAAGGTAAATATATCCTTAATTGTTATAACAGAGCAATTGCCAGAAATCGGCGTTTATCAAACGAGTAAATGGAATGAATGAGTCAAGATATGCATGATGTGAAAATTTAAAAATAAAAGTATATAATTAAGAAATAAATCCCTTATCCATCACTTGGACATTGTTCAGTTCAATATCGAGAAATCCTGATTCCTTATATATAATTGTATCATAGTCCATAGTTTTCTTCGAATGTCCGACTGGCTTGGCAGGCCAAGAGCAGACTCAAGGCGTTTCCACGAATAATGGCAGTAGAGGGGCGTTCGTAAAGCCAAGACAATTCGCGATTGTCTCTGGTGTTGCGCGTCATTAATAGACCAAAGCTGCCGAGGAAGTCGCGTGTGGCAAAGCCAATCACTCCACTCGTCTCCACAGCGATCGGTTGAAATACAAATCTGTCGAGAAGATTGGCATATTTTGACCGCTTGCGGCTCTCTACTGACGCTGCTGCATGTCCAGGGTTTGTTGCCGATTCTATTACTGACAAGGGCGCAAAAGTGTCGCATCCCATATCAGTGACTTACCGTTTGTAAAAGGAAACACCGTCAGGCCATTTGCTATCCCCTCTGTCAAGGCCAACCGGTTCGAGGATCGACGAGAAGCCAGCGATGTCTAGTGTTCGTCGAACGACATCATTGAGAGCGTTGTGCCTCGGAAATCTGCCGGCGCTCCTTCTACATGAAAGGGTATGGACTTCATATATGTCGATCGGCTGGCCACAACGGCACCTGTGACTTCTGCAAACTTTAGAACCTGTGCGCAGAGCTACAGCGAATCTCAAGCAATCGTCATCAACCAGGTTACCAACAGCCGATGATTAAGAAATTAGATAGAAAATTATAAAAAACTTCATAGAAAAAAAAAAAATGAAATGCAATAATTAACCAGCGCTATTTTTACTTGGAATCAAAGACCCCCCCCCCCCATCAAATTGGATTTTCTTTCGGCAAAACCCTGCCTACCAGGCAGTGACTTTGACAGATAGTTTCTGGGTCCAGACTTACGGCAGTGTACTACGGGCAGTAAGGCGTGCTTAACTGAGGACAAAATTATTAGAGAAAAAAAATGATAAATCAAGATTGAAGCGATTTGTCTTCTTTTATTTTTTTGAATACAAGTGGAGGGAGGAAAAAAAAACATCAATGAAGGAATCCGGTCATGGGTGTGCTAGATAGGGTGAGGAGAGACTTTTGTAAGATCAAGTAGATGATGATAACATTAGTTAGTCAAGCGAGGGAGTCAGAGTCAGTCGATGAAGGAATTTTCCGTGGATGCACGTCCCCCCCCCCCAAGAAATATAGGTGTCCTAAGGAGATAGGCAGAGACAGATGTCTGTTTCTGACAGTTCCAGCATTCCTTAAGTCAATACATGATAGGAACTTTCAATTCGCAATTCGATATGAGACTTTAAAAAGAAATGTTTTTTTTTTTCAACTTTATGACAATTTTTTCTCTTCTAATAAAACTGTTAAGTTATCAATAATGTTGTGTCAGCTGATTGAGTCTTCTGCTTCCAGCTTAGCCCAAATAGAGGTCTTCTTTTTTATATGGAAATCGCTACAGACAAGGCATGAAGCCACTTGATGTAAGGAGCTAAAAAAAAAAATTTTTTTTTAAATAAAAAAAATACTTCAAGGTAAAGAACTGGCCAACGTTAAGTGTTAAATAGATTCTGACCCAGAAAACAGCAATTCTTCCCTCTTTATCAGAAACATTGTTCATGGAATGTGAGGACCAAAGGACAAAATAAAGAAAGAGAGAGTTACGAGGCTGCCGAAAGTAAACCGAAAGTTCACTTTCTATTTTCTTTTTAGAAAGGGAGAAAAATGGTTATCACGATTGTGCGCGATGGCGGCCGTTTGTAAAGTATATAACACACATTAGTCTTATCGTTGGATGATCGTTATCAGTAACTGCTTCCGAGGGACGGCAACAAGTGAAACCTGGTCATTGAAGGTAGAGAACATGGATTGCATGGAAAGAAATGATATGACAATGATATGATGGATAAAGACAAGCTTAGTCCTGATGACCTAAGAGGAAGATTAAATCTGAATAGTATAGGGAGATGTGTGCAGAACAGGAGATTTCGATGGTATGGCCATGTTGAAAGAATGGATGAGAGTTCTTGGGTTAGTAGATGTAGAACAGTTAAGGTAGCAGGGTCAGGTCAATGGTCAAATTTAGCTTTCAAAATCCCCCCCCTCCAAAAAAGAAAAGAAAAAAGAATTAAAGTAAAGATGCCGAGGCAACAGGGAGTAGGTACAGCTGTAATGTATAAATAATTATTACTAATCGAAGAGGAAGTTGGATGTTTAAGCATTTCAGGACGTGTAATCGAATGTTTTATCTATCGAGTCCACTCAACCCGCAATAGACTATTTCGTATCCATAGATTTTCTAAAACATATTGTGACCAATTTTTCCAATACAGAAACTGATATCACCATATTTTTTCATTCTAACAATATCAGTAATATCTAATATTATTATTATATCAATATTTTCTTAAAGCTTTTTTCCTAGATACTTTAATCACACAAAATACATTCTAAAATATACTTTAGTTCTGAGATTGAGTCAGGGTTGAAAAAAAAAAAAAAATTGTTTTAATTGTTCTAATTAGCAGTAATTTGCAATTAACTGAACAAGTCACCCGTTTCTCTCTTAGCTATCTATATATTTCTCTCGCCCCCCCCCCCCCCCCCCGCTTATATTTCTTAACGTCTGTGGGAATTTAGAGAACGAATTAATCTTTTCAGTGTGGCCATCTAATTTAGATGTGTGTGTCTACACACACCATAAACACATGTAAATTAGATAGTAAAACAATAGGTCTCTTTACTGTTATATAATAATAAGGATAATGTCTATGTTGGGTCCTCACCCGGGCCTCACTTGCTCAACTCCAGAGAAATGACAGGGCAATTAGCCGGACCAGATCCACAACATTAGGTCAGATACTCTACTTGAGAAATAGGCCATTCCAAAACTTGATGTCCTAATAAGGGCAAACCGTCTTCGCTGGTTCGGTCATGTTGAGAGAAGCAAGGTGTATATCAGCACATGCAGAGACCTACGGCTTGCCGGCAAAAAGAAAGCTGGGCGCCCTAGGAAGACATGGAAAGAAACCATCAAGCAAAACCGTAAACAGTGGCAAATGGATACAGTCAATCCCCACAATGGTGAGCACTGGAAACTTAGCATAAGGGCAGCCAGACAATGTTGAACCTCTTGTCAAAGGGAACATAGACGATACACCTGGATAGTGAGTGTGTGTGAACGAATATAGAAGTCAAGAGACTTATTTTTAGTCATGCAAGAAGAACGTCTTAAGATATGCCACAGTTTATGAATTGTCGAATAAAATAAAAGTAGAACAAATCGTGGTCATAGATACGTACGTCTAGTATTTTGTGATGGGGAAAAGCCTTCAAGGTAAACGACAAAACATACATAAAAGCCTCGAACGGCAAAGTGTGTAATGTTTTGGTTTGTTTTACGGCATATCAACTTCTTATGGGTCATTTAATGCCAAAACATTAGGTAGTAAGAAAAGAAGGAAGAGAGAAAAGATAGAAAAGAAAGAGAAAAGAGAGAAAAGGAAGAGAGAAAAGGAAGAGAGAAAAGATAGAAAAGAAGGAAGAGAGAAAAGATAGAAAAGAAGGAAGAGAGAAAAGATAGAAAAGAAGGAAGAGAGAAAAGAAAGAGAAAAGAAGGAAGATAGAAAAGAAGGAAGATAGAAAAGAAGGAAGATAGAAAAGATAGAGAAGGAAGAAAGAAAAAGATAGAAAAGAAGGAAGATAGAAAAGAAAGAGAAAAGATAGAAAAGAAGGAAGAAAGAAAAGATAGAAAAGATAGAAAAGAAGGAAGAGAGAAAAGATAGAAAAAAGAGAAGAGAAAAAAGAAAAGAGAAAAAAAAGAAAAAAGAAAAAGAGAAAAAAAGAAAAAAAGAGAGAAAAAAAGAGAAAAAAGAAAAGAGAAAAAAAAGAAGAGAAAAAAGAAAAAAGAGAAAAAAAGAAAAAAAAAGAGAAAAAAGAAAAGAGAAAAAAAAGAGAAAAAAGAAAAAAGAGAGAAAAAAGAAAAAAGAGAAAAAAGAAAGAGAAAAAAGAAAGAGAAAAAAGAAAAAAGGGAAAAAAGAAAAACAAAAAAAACAAAAGTAGACTGATCATTTGACCTAGTTTTATTGTTGTTTTTGTAACACCCCCCCAGTAAGAAAAATAAAAAGTAATTTTCATTTTAACCACCACGCACTAATTTGGTCCCTGGTTACTATAAGAGAAAGAAAATTAGTTTTTTTCTTTTTACTATAACAAGGACTGGATTACACTGAATCTGATCATGTATGGTTTGTATCTTATGTTGTTTCTGACTTTTAACCAAACACAAACAAAACTTTCCTTTATCTAATAGATGAACTTCTTTCTTTTATTCTGTCCACAAGTTAATGTTTAACTCATCCTGCACGTGAGGGAGCCGAGGTAGTACACCTGGTATGGAGGGAAAAGCCGTTTTCTTTTGTGCGTTCTCACACTCCCTGCCCCGTACGCACCTGCTGATCATATTCATTCCCACGCTTCAGTCGCTAGAGTGCTTTTCATTGGTCAACTCCGTTTTCTATTGAATAGGAACAACAACAACAAAAATACAAGCTTCACCTGAGACTGACACATCTGCAGCCTCTTTCTCATAGAAGAGATGTTGCTAGTCTTTCTCTATTCTATCCTTATTTCCATGGAAAGTGCTCGACTGAGCTTCAATCTATGACTCCTCTTTATAAAACATTCACAGCAAGAACTCGTCTAACAACCACCACTGCAAGAGCTTTCCTTTCTTCCTTCGTGGGCCTAACATCAAACGGAATTTTTATTAAGAGTTTCTTTCCAAGAAATTATCTGTGGAACACATTTCCACAAAATTGCTTCCCTAAGGGCTACACCATGGTAGTCTTTATATCTTATGTCACTAAACACTTGCCATAAATTTCATAAGTCATCAATTTGTATTCATTCCATTTATTGTTTTCAATCCTCTAATAATATTCATTATCATTCAACTGACAAAATATCCATCTCATTAACCCTTATCCTTGGGTGGCTTTTAGCCTTCATAAGTGGTCACGCATTAGTAAAAAAAAAAAAAAAAAAAAAAATTAAAATTTTTTTTTAACTGGCCACCTGCTCCACCCATTCACTACGTAGCATTAGAGGAGGCCGGTTATAATGCCGAGTAAGTAATGCTACGGCAGCAACGATGTGTTTAGCGTGACGCACGTAAACCAGTTAATGGCTGTCATATGGATCAGTGGAGACGGGATAAAAAGACACAAGATAGCAAATTTAAATTAACCTTAGATTTAATATATTTCAAAGAAGCTCACAAATACCGTAAAATGTTCATGCGGAGAATTTTGGGAGATGTGGGGGCGGTTTGTGAGAAAAAAAGAAAAAAAATCAAACAAAACTTAAGTTTTAAAAACATTTACTTGTCGATGACGCATTCATTTGTATTCACTAAAAAAAGATTATAAAATTAGGGGTGGGACGTAATGGGTGAAAATTTCAGATTCATGCGAGTAGTATTTTTTTGTGTTCATTTATACATAAATAACACTAAACAATCAAACATTTTGAAAATTTTGCAAAATTCAGAAGGTGCAGGCCAAAAATAGCCGTTAGGGCTCCACGGGACTCAAAATCCATCATTTTTCGGTGAAGAAGTGGTTTCATGCGACATTGCAGGTCCAAAAACATCCTCAAAGGTATGAATGGATATAGATGGTTAAATCTGTTATAGTACTTTAATTTAGGACCATTTTCAGGCTGTGAAAGGGTTTTCATGAATGTAAAATAGCTAAAAACTAGTGGCCTGCACCTTCTGAATTTTGCAAAATTTCCAAAATGTTTGATTGTTTAGTGTTTTTTATGTATAAATGAACACAAAAAATACTACTCGCATGAATCTGAAATTTTCACCCATTACGTCCCACCCCTAGTAAAATACATTTTTCTTTTTTGTGAATATAAGCGATTTAAGACAGAATACACTGAAAAAAAAAAAAAAAAAAGAAAGTAAAAAGACTTCCGGGCAATGCCAGATAGGTGCAGTTAGTGATCTATTACTAATGGAGATTTGGTATCTGTCTGTCTGAAGCCAAAGCTATACTATTACTTCTATTTTTAAGATGAGGTTGGATGAATTCAGAGAAAGTGGTAGGAGGGAAAAATTGAGGGGGCACTTGTAGGAGTTATCAAATGAAATATTTAACAGAATTTGATCTGGATATCGATACTGTACTAAGAGATTAATTTTTTTATTTTTTTTTTTATTTTTTTTTAACAGTTGAATTGAGAAGATAGTTAATGGGGAGATGCCCAAGGAGGCATAATAAATAAATAAATAAATAAATAAATAAACTATTGTACTATCTTTCAATGTTCAATTCGGAGAGGAGAGGGCTTAATGTAGTATTCTATTGTCATGAGACCATCCTCGCGAGCATTACCTCCTCCTTTGAAGGGGTAGTATAATATATGTTCATTCATGATACCATCCTCCCAGGCAATACCTCATACTTTGGAGGGTGGGGGTAGTGTAGTATGTGTTCTGTGGTCATGATACCATCCTCTCAGACATTACCTCCTTTTATTAGGTGGGGAATACTGTAGTCCATGTTCTGTTATGAGATCATCCTCCTAGGTATTACCTCATTCGGGGGGGGGGGGGGGGGGGTGCTAGCCTATGTCAACAAGAAATTGTCACAATCGGCTGTTCATTAGCAAACTCAACATTTACATTATATAGACTGGAGGGAGTCTATTTTTGCTAGTAATACTAACATGGAAAAGAACAGAAAAAATAGTCAAAAACAATCGGTCAGTCCTTCAATATTGATTCGATAGCATTTATTTGCCTTGTAACTGCAGATTTTAAATCAATCGATCGGTGAAAAATTAGCCCAATTTAAATCTGCGGCAAATATTTTTAAACTGACTTTTTTTTTTTAGGGTCTTGAATGACATCAAGCCTCCCCCTCCTCCCCAAAGTCTGCTTAAAAATATTTACAGCAGCTTTAAATTGGGTTACTCAACTGTTTAGGATTATTCATACCAGTCGTTGATACGGCCTCGACAATCAGTCCTAGGAGGTTCACTTTCCCAGGCTTTACCTTCTCTTTGAGAAGAGATTAGTTTTTTTTTTACTAATCGCCCGTGGCGTCCCTACTAGGGAATGCCAGTGGGGCTGCGCAGACATTTTGTGTAGGCCAGTGTGTGCTTTTCTTTGTGCGCTAGCTTTTCAAAACCGCACCTGACCTTGTGCCTGACCTCCTGGAGAGGAAATAAATACTCAATTGTTGAGCGAATCCAAAGATATTTTTCATAGAAAACTAGCTGTACTTACCACCCATGAAGTCATTTTAGTTTTTAATTTTTTGCATTTTTAAACTTATGCAGAAAAAGAAATTAAATTTTAGTTGTACAGGAAACACCTTTTTATATTCAATATAAAATATGAGTTGTTCCCTTGCTGATTATTTTTACTTATTTATTTCGGTCATAGTTGTCTGGGCAGGACTAAATATTTTTTTAAAATAAACTGCAGCAAAGTACCTATTATAGTGCTAAGAACATGATACAACAATAACAAATAAAAATTGGCAAGTCAAAATTAAAGTTCGATATGTTGACTTAAATGCTATTCAGGTCCAACTTTAAAAATCTCACAAGATAACTTTATGTTAGATATCAAGTTACTGGGATAAAAGAGTTCTCTATAAGATTCTCCAAAGATTTAAATAATTCACTAAATGAAAGAGAAATATTCAAGGCTTACCTGTGAGGACTGCTTTTGCAGACTGATCGGCTAAATCCAAGGCAGTTTTCCCATCGGTATTCCTGATGGCTGGGTCGGCTCCATGTTGCAGAAGAACTAAAGATTAAAAAAAAAAAATCACTAATTTAATAAGAATTCAAAAAACAAAAAGTCCAGATCTTTCCATTATACTTTCAGTGATCATCCCTTTTTAAAGGTTTGTTTTATATTATATATATATATATTTTTTTTGGGGGGGGGGGGGGGCTAGCTCTGCACATTATGCCAATTCACAAAAGAATAAATATATAAAGACAAACAATATTTTAGAATTTAGAGTGTGGGGATCACTTTCGCATATAAATTTAACCAAATGGCGTTTTTAAAAACTGTCATTAAAAATGCACAGGGTGCAGTGCTCAATAATACCATATATTTTTTTTATGTTAAAATGAGATTATTGCTTGCAATAAATGATGCCCAAAAAGGCATCATCCAAATTAATAAAATTGAAACAACTTCTTGTGTTTTTGCAACTTAATGAAACTTTATTAATTATACATTGAACTATTCTTTTATTAGTATTTACTATTAATCGAATATTTATTCAAATCAAAAATGCAATAGAGTAAACTAAAACAATTTTTTTTAAATAGTTACACCTTCCCTGTATTAGTCACATAATCAGCATTACTTTATATATATATATATATATATTTTTACAATTGAGTCACCACTTATCAAGACCCACAGGCTACTCGAGGATAAGGGTTATTGAGTTTAACATGTAGACGGTGAAACACAGAGGGAATTAGTAACGATGGTTGAAACTGGTATTTGGAAAACAATATTATATTTAAATTAGATTTTATATTCCAATAACACTGGAAATTTTATTTCTGATAATCTACAAGACTCATTTTAACTGTTACATTTTTCATGATAGAAGCCGCTTAAAAAGAAGCATAGAAGCCCTCTGCAATAATCTTTATATTAAATTGTGTGAACACTTCTCGTGGCTTTGTGTATATATGTTTCTCACCCCCTACATGACTTATATAATAAAAAAGAAATATCAATAGTCAATAATTTATTGAAATAAAAAATGCAACTAAAATAAACATTAAAAAAAAAAAAAAAAAAAAATTTTTTTAATTTACAAAAATCTACCAGAATGCATTTCAGTTTCTTCATAAACAAATCTTTGTTAGTCGAAAAAAAAAAATAAAGAATTAATAATTTTGTGACCCTTTACAATTTGAAATGAATTTACAAGTTAAACTGTTGAATAGTCATCTCTGGTTTTTAAATTTGTAGTAAATCTTCCTGTATTGACTCGACTTGTAATGGCATTCACCGAGTCCCAAATGAGGGCCAATCAAGCACGGCATTCCATTGCCAATGTTGAGATGAGTGACAGCTAGTCTTGATTCCACTAGCGAACACTGTAGGTAATCCTTATGTATTAAAAGTTTTAAAAGCTTTTTACATCCAATAATTTTATAAATAGAGATTAAAACATTACCTTAACAACAATTAGTTAGTTTTATAATTATTTGGTTAAATTAAATATTTAATGACCAAATAATACTGTAATAATTATGTTTAACTTTCAAAATTCTATTTTCTTTTACTTAAAAATAAAAAAATAAAAAATAGGAATGTAAAAAGACTCCCAGGCAACGCCGTATACATCTAAATAGTGTTTTATAATAGCAACCATCATCATCATCATCATCATCATCATCACATTAATTCACCAGAGACCAAATTCCCAGGTAAATCTCTGAGTACCTTATTTTAGAAACGTTTATGTTAAAATGTCTGGCTTTCCCAAGAACCTGGTTAAAAAGTAGATCTTTGTGAAATCTATAGTAAAATAGTTTCAACTTCTTGCTCATCATAATCACATTCTACTAATGTCAGTTTTACATGCTGGCATGTGTTGGACAGCTTTTCAAAATTGACTTAAAAATTAACCTATCTCTGGTCAAGTCCTTATTTATCCCTCTTTCTCTCAAGTCCATCCTTATCACTTTCTTTCTCATGTTTTCCTTGACCCTGTTACCTCAATTGCCATACATCCACTAACCCAAGAACTCTCATCCATTTTTTTCAATGTGGCCATACCATCAAAGTCTCCTGCTCTGCACACATCTCCCTATACTGTCTAGATTTCATCATCCTCTGAGGTCATCGGATCTAAGCCTGTCTTTAAGACTCACATTACACATTAATCGTATCATTGTGGTTTATAATTATAAAACAAGCATCAGCATTATATCATTAATCCATCAGAGACCAAACAAGTGCCCATTTCCAGGCAAATATAAGTACCTTATCTTAAAACTATTTATGTTAAAATGTTCGGCTTTTCCAATAGCTCGAATAAAAAATAGATCTTAGTGAAATCTATCTTAAAATAATTTCAACGTGTTGCTCAATAAACAAACTCCAAATGAGAACTTATTTTTAAACAATAAATTAAAAAAATAAATAGATGGAGAAAAAAAAATCAATAAATAAAATAAAAATAAATAAATTAAAAAAATAAATAAATAGATCAAAAATAAATCAATAAAAAAATAAATAAAAAGATTTTTTTTTAATTACAAGTTCTCATGATATTTAACTGTAGAGCAAAGAAATGTTAATATATTTCTTTAAAAATTAACTTATTTTATTTGTTTATTTTTACTTAAAAAGAGAATCCTTAAAAAACGTATAAATAGGTATCCCAAACCAAAATTCTATTTTCATTATATCTAAGAAATTTGAATGTGAGCACATAGATGTTTGCAAGACATAATGATGCTAAATTTATTTTGGTAGCACAATTAGCCACCAAATTATGACTGTTCAAAGTTTGTTGGAAATTAGAAAATTTGCTGTCTTGTGTGCTGTTAGTTCGGAAGTCAAATTTCACAGTGTATAGCTTAAAATGTCATCTTGTGGTAAATGAAAATTAATCCTAATGGAAGCAATAATTATTAGATCAAACCAGTCTAAATATTTAACAAAATCCCATTACCTCTATAAAAAAAAATAAAACGTACAAAAATGACACGGAAACCTAACTTTGTTCATATAAGATTCATTTCAACAGCTAACACATTTAATCTTCTTAATATGATTCATAGCACAGTAAAGATCAAGCTAGATCTTTCTTTTAATAGCAAATCAATAACAAAAAACCCTCAGATTTGAACCATGAAAAAACTGACAATTTGATAATAGAGTCAAAATTTTATTCACTAAACTTTAATTTTTTTTGCGAAAGACAATTTAAAAACCTATACTAATTCCGCCTTATTGGCACATTTTCTTTAAGCAGGAACTGTTTGTTTTTTTTCATAGACACAATATTGCTCACATTAAGTTGCAAAAACATCAACATTAAAAAATTCATTAATGACACAAGAGAAAGAATTGTACATTTTATAAATGATTAAATTTGGTTTACATGCAAAGGTATTTATCTTCCTCCCACAAAGGTAAGATGTGACACAAGGTTGGGAAAGTGAGATTTGAAAAGTCAGCGCCCTCGAGAAAGAAGGGTCCGCTGGCCTACAAAAAATGCCTGGGCAGCCCTGTCGGCATTCCCCGGTAGAGGCGCTTCAGGCAATTAGCAATAAACTAACCCCTTCTCAAAGTGAAAAGGCAAAGCCTGGGAGGGTGGAACTCCTAGAACTGCATAGGACAAACCCATAGATCGACGGAATCAAGACCCAGAGGCCAAGACGATACCACTCTATAGGGTGTAGTATCCATCAGAACAGATACTACACTTGGATCCCAGCCAAAAGGCTACATGCCAATATATCAAAATAACCCCAAAAATGAGTTAGTACAAGTTGAAAATAAAATGTCTGGTTTGTAAACCCTAGAATAGATGATTTTCTTATATTTTGTGTAAATAATTCTTTGCAAATGTCATGAAAACAAAAAAGTTCAGATTAATATTGATTAAACAAATTTTTGCAGTATCAAAAAAAAATAAAAAAATCCCACATTTAAATTTTTCTAGGATTAAAATTTTATTTGGAAAACATTAAATAATTAAGTGCTTCTTTTTTTTTTTAATATGTAAATTATTAAAGAAATGCTTCAGAATAAATTTATTTATAAAAATTTAAACATAAATGGAAATGTTTTGATTTTATGGTTTTTATGAATGCAAATTTTATAACTTATTGTACATCATACCAGCTTTTCTTCCTTATATTTTCAATTTATATATTTTATAAAAAAAAAAAAGAAAAGAACCTTACTATCATATATTCGGTTTAACGTCAGTTTTATATGTTGGCATGCATTGGACAGCTTTTAGAAATTTAAAGATAGGTTAGTTTGGAAATCAATTTCTAAAAGCTGTCCAATGCATGCCAACATATAAAACTGTGGTGATGTATGGAAGTGAGGGTTGAGGTGATGCATTGCATGGAGAGAAATGATACGAGAATGATACAATGGATGTGTAATGCGAGTCTTAAAGTCCAGGTCCTGTGAACTGAAGCTACTACCTCAACTGTTCTACATCTACTAACTCAAGAACTCTCATCCATTCTTTCAACGTGGCCATACCATCAAAGTCTCCTGTTTTGCACACACATCCCTATACTGTTCAAATTTAATCTTCCTCTGATGTCATCAGAAATAAGCTTGTCTTTAAGAATAACGTTACACATCCATCATATCATTCTCATCATTTCTCTGCATGCAACGCATGTCTTCAACCCTCACTTCCATACATCACCACACGCTAATAGTCTTCTTATTCTGTGTATCTATTCTATATAATAATATTTCCAGACGACATACTGTTCGTAGCAATTCACATACTTTTAAAATTCATCTTTAAAGTAGGTTTTACTTTCACATTTTATCCAATAAATGTAATGACCAAACAATATTGTAAGAATTCTATTAAATTTCACAAAAATCCAATTTGAAAAAATAAAAAATAAAAAAAATAAGACCGCCATACAACAGAAGTTTAAAATATATATTTAGTACCATTTCACTGTTAAATTTTTTTTTTTTTTTTTTTTTTTTTTTTTTCAAAGTTGAATCTATTTATGAGATTTAAATTTCAGTATTTTGTAAGACACCCTAGACAAAACGATACCGTAATAATTTAAATTTAACTTTTAAAATAACAAAAATAAAAATTAAAATAAAAAAGAAACAAACGCCAGGTAGGTACAGTGAGATTATTATAAAAAATACAAAACATTTCTATGACGAGTTAACAAATAGAGTTGGAAACTATTTTGTCGTCAAGGAAGACTGAATGTGGACAGTATAGGGATGTATGTGTAGAACAGGAGACTTTGATGGTATGGCCACATTAAAAGAATGGACAAGAGTTCTTGGGTTAGTAAATTTAGAATAGCTGAGATAGCAGGTTCAGTTCAAAAGGGAAAACCACGGAAAGCATAGGAGGAAGTGATAATAAGAGAAAGAGACAAAGAACTGATCAGTGATAGGTTAGTTTTGAAAGTCTATTCCTTAAAGCCGTCCAACGCATGTAAAACGGACATTAAACCCAAGATGATGATCCTAAAATAAACCAACAAGTACCATAGCATAGTAATGTTTATGCTAAAATGTCCTATTTTCTTAATATCTGTTACAGATTCAGAATCAGACAAAAAAAAATTACAGATTCTGAAAATTATTTCCTATTCATTTTAAAACTTAGTACATCATAAATTCACAGATATGACCTATGACCTGTTTTTTTTTTTTTTTTTTTTCTCTTTCTGGTAATCAAACATTTTTAAACGCTTTTCCTCTGGAGAAAAATTCATTGTAAATATAAACAAACATTTTAATTGTACCAGTTTCAATAAATTTCTTATTGTCAAATTTCAAACACTGAACTTTGAGTAAAGAATCGAGAACTCGTAAACAAATAAAAACAAATAAAATAATTTATAACAAATGCAGTAGATTTAAATTCTTTTTCCGACTCTTATACCTTTTGTTTGCAAGACTTTCAACATTTTATTTCGAAGAAAGGTGTCTTCTCGACACACACAAAACAACAATGGCTGACAAGATGTAGCTTATCGTCATTAAAACTTATGCGATTACGTGTGGTTTTACAAGAATTTTTGTTTAAGAGAGAGGCTTGCAACTCAGATTTAGGGTTAGTGGTAGGGTAAGTAATTGTTATTTTTAGTACCTTTTTAGCATGAAGCTAACCTAAGTGATCAGCTCGAAAATGTGGGCAGCCATTTTTTTTTTTGTTCATGGATAAGAAATTGGTCATTGAAATAAAATTCTGAAATAAAAAAAATCTTAGTTTCTACACTTTTCTTGTTTTGCAAATACTATAACGGAATGTGTTCCGATGAACTTACTGCATCCCTCCCTTAACAAAAATACCTTCGATCAACCCGATTAGAAGCAAAATCACACTCCTTCACTGTAGAGATTTTTAGATGACCGAAAACTTTTAACTCTAATAGCTTTTTTCCTCGGACCGCTTGCCTTTGTTTGAAACTCCTTCCCTGTTTTCCAAACGGTAAAATAGGTAAAGGTAAAGGTCGCATAGCCTGGACGCACACGAGTGTCGTTGCCGACATCGCACACTGCCCATGGCTGTAGCGGCGTTGATTTGTTAAGAATCACCGTGTCTAGGGCACAGCATATGGAAGGTGGAGCCCATCCCTCTCCTTCCGCTGCCTTGAACATTCCCTGAGTTTTAGTCAGGTACCCATTTACTGCTGGGTGGACAGAGGGAGTTTTCAGACCCAAAATTCGCATGCCGTGAGTGGGATCGAACCCGGGTCGTCCAGCCCAAAGACAAGTGCTATAACCACTCGTCCACAGGTACCAACATGCAAAAATGTAAATAAAAATCTTGCTGCCCAACTACCCAATTAGGTTGCCCCTTATAAATCTGGCCCCTACCATGATAGCCCCTTACATCTAAGTGGCAATATGCCTCGGTTGGAGTAAATTAAAGTAAAAAAAAAAAAAAATTTTTTTGAATTTTTACTGTTTGCTATAAATTTTTTTTTTGCTGTTTACAATTTTTCTACTGTTAACTATTCTGAACTTTTATCCGAGATACAAGTTTTTTTTTGTTTATTTTTTTTTTTAGGAATGATTTTGTTTTGTGAAGTTTTATATGATTCTCTCTAGTATTCATTTTAGCTTTGAGTTTCATAATTCCAATCCTCAACAAGTATTATTGTTAGAATCAGTAGATTTTAGGCTGTCAAATAATTTTCTGAACTTGGCAGAAAAGTGGAATATTTTCTGTAAAAAAACAAAACAAAAAACAAACAAAAAAGGGCTATATTATTATTGAATTGTTTAACAGATAAAGCAAAAGAAATGATGTCAAATGATGTTCTTCGCGAAGAAAATAGTTGTAGATAGTAAAAATTTGTGAGCCACCATTTTTTTTTTCAGGTGTTGGTAAAACATTCATTGAAATCAAATTACGAAACAAAAAATCTTAGCTTTCACATGTTAAAAGTGTACAGGGCGGTAGATAATTTAATTTTAGTGCATTTGCTATGAATTATTATTATTTTTTTTTTTTTTTTTACGATATCTCGATTGTTATCTATTCTGGACTTTTACCCTGTATTCTTACCAAAGTAAAGTTGTCTTTTTTGTTTTGTTTTTAGAAAATATTTAGTTTTGTGAACTTTTATGATTCTGTTTAGCAGATATTCAATTTAGCTTTTAATTTTATGGTTTCAATCTTCAACAAGTATTAGTGATTTTCTGCTGTCAAATAACTTTGTGAAAAGCAGAATATTTTCTGTAAAAAAAAAAAAAAAGGAGGGGGGGATATTATTATTATTGAATTGTTTAACAGATAAAGCAAAAGAACTGCTGTTCTT
Source organism: Sepiola atlantica (assembly GCA_963556195.1). Lineage (NCBI taxonomy): Eukaryota > Metazoa > Mollusca > Cephalopoda > Sepiida > Sepiolidae > Sepiola > Sepiola atlantica. The sequence goes on along the minus strand of OY744523.1, from coordinate 54,356,934 downwards.
AGCAAAGAAGAAGACGAGGGGGGGGAGGCAAATAGCGAAAGTTTAGTATCTATCAGCAGCCAAGTAACAGGTCATGAATAGCTATTTTAAGACCTGAATTGCATCACTGCTAAAATAAGATACCCCCATCACAATATCAGGTCACAGGATTGTGGGTGAAAGGAGTTTACTAACTCCCTGGAGGGATCACTTCTTTTGGAAAGAAAACTTTGTGTTTCTTAAGAAATAATCCTCAGCTCTGAGTGAGATCTAAATTTGTTAATCTTATATATTATATATAAAGTTGTAGTTACTATCTTTGTGTTTGTTCATAAACTCTTATAGTTCTGGAGATATATATATATAATGGTAATACTCCAGGTAAAAACATCCACAGGGTAGTAATCCAAAGAATTTCAACCAGGTTTATAAAAAGTGCTCAATATCAAATAGAGCTTTATATATGATCATTTTTATTTACATAGACATGTACAAAATCTGCGACACTGGCATGTCGATGTTATCGATCAACAATTATAAGTTTATAAGTTTATTATAAGTTCATAACTGTTGATCGATAACATCGACATGCCAGTGTCGCAGATTTTGTACATGTCTGTGTAAATAAAAATTATCATTCATATATATATATATATATATATATATATATATATATAATTAAAATTGAAAACAGAAGCTTTTATCAATGCAAGATAATTCAATTTTTTTTTTTTACTCTTATCTTATTAATTTCGGAATAATATTCCATCATCAGAGTTGACCAGTATTGTATAATTTTTCAAAAAATAAAAATGAAAAAATTTTTTTAGTTTTTTTATATAATGTCCTTGTAATGGGTGTTATCCGCGGAGATGTTCTTGGGGGTTATGAATTCAAATTCTGGTTGTAGAATGAAGACAGACGCATTGGCATGCTGGTAGTTTCAGACATTATATATATATTCTGAAACTACATTAACCAAGGTACTTGGATAAGTATATTTCATTTTGATCAATATGGGAGGGGGGGGACAATAATATCGTCGGGTCCGCGTACTCACTGGACATCTATAAAAAAATGAATTTCAATGTTTCACTTTACTTTATAACTTGAAAATTACAGAAATGAAAACGTGATATAAATAGTAATATGGGGTTCAGGGCTTGGAGCAAGAATGCACACAATGGTTCTCATTTATTCCCAGGAAACGCTGGCATGTTTCGAGGGGGGTTAAATACTATATATATTTACTGAAAATTATTTCAATAAATATATCTTTACTTAAATCCTACCACATCAATGAGTACAAACCTGGACTCAACACCAAAAATGTAATATTATAAAATATAAACAGTAAGAATTAAAAAAAGGGTAATATGGTCTTATGGATTGTGGTCAGGGGGACATAGGGTCTCTCATTCAATCCTGGACCTTTCTAATAGTCTTCAGATAAAATTTAACTTGAGAAAAATAAAGATAAAAAGCTTTATTTTAATTGTTATCTCTTCTTTTTTTTTTTTACATATTTATAAACTAGACACTTTTACGCACAACTCAAAAAAGTTTATTTCAAATTCCCATTCAATTACTTTGAAGGTGAAAACGTCAATAAATTTTAATGTATTTTAAGGGAATTTAGGTAATAATGGCACAGGTAAAAATGACACAATTAGATAAATAGAAAAAAAAATGGCACATAGAAAAATACAGATGAAAATCTTACAATGAGTGTATCAAAATAGGAAAACATTAAAAGATTTGTCAAATGAAAAAGAAAATTATATCTAAATCTAGAAGTAAAAAATTTAAACCCAAACTGAATTATTCAAAATTTACCTTGGGTTCATTTATTATGCTTGTCTTTTATATAACCAAGTCATATATAATAATACATACACAACTAAAACTAACCAGGTTGTGGTCATGTCTTGAAGTGCATGATTGCGGTTGCCTAAAAAAAAGGCTACGACTACTGCTCTATATTCTTGCTTTGTGCCATTTTTCCTTGCAAATCAAAAGCAGCCTACGATTTGTAACTAAAAACGAAGTCCTGAGTAGTTTGTTGTGATCTGCACCGACCAGAGACTGGCCGGCGATAACGGAGCGATTCCAATCTATTATTTAAGTCAGCTAATAATAACATGTTTACATAGTTTCTATTAGCAAACAAAAATAAAATTGTGATAACTACTTGGAAATTTTTAATGTAATTTTTTGTAATAATAGATTTTTTTTTTTATTATTTATCTTCCTCCCACAGCGGTAAGATGTGACACAAGGTTAGGAAAGTGGGATTTGAAAAGCCAGCGCCCGATAAGATGAGCATTCTGGCCTACAAAAAATGCCGGGGCAGCCCCGTCAGCATTTGACGGTAGGGGCGCCTCAGGCAGTAAGCGATAAACTTACTCCACCCCAAAGAGGGGAGGCAAAGCCTGGGAGGATGGACCTCCTAGAACTGCATAGGACAAATCCAGACTGGCAGAATCAAGACCCGAAGGCCAAGACGATACCGGTCTATAGGGTGCAGTATCCATCGGAACAGATACTACACTTTGCTCTTGGCCGAGAAGCATTGAATAAACAATTTTATTAACACATTTTATGCTTAAATGGTTTCATTATTTAACTTCGCCATTTTATTTTAAATATAACCGTTACAGATTTTTTTTTTTTTTTACAATAGAAAATGTTGCATGAATAGTAAATAATAAATTCCCAACAAATAAAGCGGGCGCCATGACCGGAAACTGAAACCGAAAACTTGAGATCTTCAGTCTGACTTTCTACCAACTGAGCTATTTGGATTTTCTTATAAATAGAGCTTAAAACATCACTTTAACAAAATAATCATAGCTTTGGCATGACATCATAGATTTATGATTTACGTCATGTTTCAAAACATGAATTCAAACATAAACAATAAAAAATAAATGATGAATGGTTAAACATTATCAATAGAGTTTGAAATTATTTTAATAGTCCAAAACAATTTATTTTGCTTTAACTACGTATTGGTGTTAAAAACAATTCAATATATACTAGAATTTGAGCCCGTAGTGCCCATAATTCTAGTATTTTAAAATTAGAAATAGGTTATAATAATAAAAAATTTTAACTTTGTAAATCTGTCTTTTCTTTGATTTTAACAGCAACTTTTCAGTTAAAGTCATTCAAATATTTAAATGAATGATTCTATGTTTAATGTGTAAAATGTTTTAATTTGAGCAATTGTTAATATTGGTCACATTTGAATCAAAAATGTTAACGTCATAAATGATGAAGTAACAAAAGGATGACAGCATTGGGTCACGGGTCGTCTATGTGGACGCTGACTGTATTTATATGTTAGGTATGCATTTAAAAAAAAAAATTTTTTTTTTTTACTTCTATTCACACCAAAGACGGCACACTGCCACTGAGATGCAAGGGGGCTACTGTAAATTAGGTGTCATATTTATAGGGGCATCTTAAGGGAGGAGTTGTGAACCAAGATGCTTGTTCATATTACATTTAAATTTCTGCATGTTCGTATCGTCGGGAAATAGGGAGCAGGGAGGGAATTCCAAATGCAAGCGATTTAAGGAAAGAAGCTATTAAGCCTTCCAACAGCTGTTTGTCGGAACACATTCCGTTGAAGTACTTATAAAATTGCAGCGATGGAGCAGGGGCTATTTATATATTTATGTGTACAGGATTAATTCCTAAACTTATTAACCGATCATTATAAATTTTAGAACACAGCTGCTAGGCATAAAGGGTCATAATGTGAGCTATATTTAGTTTAGTTTTATGCAAAGGGGACAAAAAGAGGGTTGATGCTCTTCGTGAAAATTCAGATACCTCAGATTGTGTGAAATTTAATAGGTTAGACATCAATTAATAAATATCCCAAATTTCAGTTTCTTTTCAAGTATTTTAAAGGGTTTCTAGAGGGCATAATATGGAACAACGTCCTATTTAAAAATTCGAATATTTCAGATTTACATTGAAATTATCCATAGTTATTTTTCACTAATTAAGCAACATTCCCTGAATTTTAATTTCTTATTAAGATCCATTAAGCTTAAACCTTAAATTTTAAACATTTTCTCAAATCCAACTCCTGTAATGAATTTTAGTCAAAATTGGAATAAGGATTCTAGACATGAGGGTTAGATCTTGATTTTAATCTTTAATAGGGTACATAAAAGTGGTGCAAAACTATTCTGTTGGGGAATTAATTTCACCCATCCTGGAACGGGTATTCTTCTAGTTATATATATATATATATATATATATATATATATATATATAATGTGTAATTTAGTGTTTGGCTATAGGAGAAATAACAAGAGTGCTCAGTTAAACATGTAAGAGCATATATATTCTTTTTACATTTCAATTGGCACGATACATTAGTTTGAACTTCCATCTTCGGCTTCCCGGAAACACAGCCCGCAGAACTAAATATACCAAATGTAATCATTATCGGCCTTTTGATTATCATGCAGGATTGGGGCCAAATGTCCACACCAGTAGACCCCCCCCCCCCATCATTACAACATCAATTGAAAAACGGTTACATTTGGTAGCTGAGTTTCAAGTGTTTCTGTGAAACTGAAGGTATCAATGGAAGATCAAACTAATGTATAGTGTTCGTTAACATGAACATATATATATATATATATATATAAGAAAGAGAAAGATACATGCACTCACATTAGGATGTGGTGCAAGCCAGAGAAGGTGCTGGCTCAAACTAGCCAATGTGAATGCCGTTGCAACAACATATATATATATAAAATTCAGTAGAATACAAAAGTGTATGACACATTTAATATTTTGTAATGATCATGCTCTGATAAATTCAACACCAACAATATTTGTTGAATTTTTCGGAGCATGATCATTACAAAATATTAAATGTGTCATACACTTTGTATTCTACTAAATTATAATATATGAGCTCTGCTTGACTTTAAGGGTTAACCATTGAGCTCGATTCTACCTGCAGAATTTATTTGTATCCTAGCGATCTGTAGAATTTCAGTTTTTAATTAAAGAAAAAAAAAAAAAAAAATCATTGTTTTATGATCTCCTTGTGATATGACTAAAGTATAGTTCTGAACTAAACTTTTCTTTATATTAGACGAACAATCTAGACCCAGAGGATCTAGTATATTACTAAACCTTTGAATCTTGTTTGTCCCCGTGCCCACTGGATGATGTCCAAAAGGGTGTAAGACATTTGAAATATCTTTATGACGTCATAAATGATAAAGTAACAAAAGGATGATATCATCCATGAGTTACTTAACAATGGATGACATCATAAAAGACTATTGATAGTTGCCAAAAGCGGTAAGTCATTCATGTTCATCTTTTTTGGGTTTTTTGTCTAAGTCATTTATGGTTTGTTTTTTTGCTGTTTTATTTTTCTGTAAGTCATTTGGTTTTTTGGGTTTTTTTTTCCGTAAGTCATTTATGTTTTTTTTTCTATAAGTCATTTATGTTTTTTTTTCTATAAGTCATTTATGTTTTTTTGTTTTTTTCTTTCTGTAAGTCATTTATGTTTTTTTGTTTTTTTCTTTCTGTAAGTCATTTATGTTTTTTCCTGTAAGTCATATATGTTTTTTTCCTGTAAGTCATATATGTTTTTTTCCTGTAAGTCATTTATGTTTTTTTTCCTGTAAGTCATTTATGTCTTGTTCTGTAAGTCATTTGTTTTTGTTTTCTGTAAGTCATTTGTTTTTGTTTTATGTAAGTCATTTATGTTTTTGTTTTCTTTTTCTGTAAGTCATTTATGTTGTTTTTTTTTTCTGTAAGTCATTTATGTTTGTTTGAAAGCAACAGTAACTGTTGATGGCTGCTGATTTTAAAAGATGTCAAAGTTAACAAAGTACATATTTAATAATTTATCTAACAAATACCGATCCAACGAATAATGGGTGGTCTAATGTATATTAAAAATTGAAACAAACAAAACAATGATCTCTGAAGAAAGAAGTTAGCAATCAGATATCTAGTCTGTATTAATAATAGATTGAAAGTAATTCTAACTCATTAAGTTTATTTTCTACCATTGGGGGAGGGGGTAGATATATTGTCAAATATTTTCGGTGCCGTGGTATCATAGTAACCACCTAGGAGATATATATATATATATATATATATATACATATATATATATATATAGATATTATGTCACCCCAAAATCTAGGCTGGGCTCTGTAGTGAGTAGTATTAACACAGCCGTCATCGTGGCTTTAATGCAATGTTTCTTTCAATACTCGAACACTTTACGACAGCTGCCTTTAAATAGGATTTATCTATTGCTGATTTACCGAGTTGTTGACAACGGCCGTGTGGGCTAAGACGTTGGGATTTGAGTTTGAAACATAACTCGTGTTCCGGGGTTTGAGTCCGGCGACCTGTGTGAATAATTCTTCTCTACACTGACGATTCCCGTAAGGATGAAACATATGTAGATAAAAAAACAATACACACACACACACACTATCTGCCCTCTAAACAGCAATAAATCTAGATGTCGCCTTCTTTAAAGAAAAGCAAGGAAACGATTTTCATTTCACATTTTGGTAATTTAGAGAAAACAGCAAAAATATTAATCTAATATATAAAGTTAAGACGATTTTACCCTTGTACTTTCTTAAATAGGAAAATAACCACATGCATCACAGGCTACTAAACTCACCACTATATCACGCTTATTCACTCGAGCGTGTTTTAGTAAATTTCTGATTGTTTTTCTACAGCTAACACTAAATATTACTTTTGGCCCACCATCTTCAACTCTCCTCAAAACATACTTCATATAGGTGGTAGCAAAAAGCTTTTCCCCCTTACACTCAAGTACTGACACCCATCGACATCAGAAATTAATAAACGTTTACTTTTCAAAAAATTGTCCGTTATTATTTCCTATTTATCTGCTATAAATTTACTATATAATACAAAACATTATGCACACATTTAATTGACGCTCCCGCCAATTCCGCTGAATTTCGAGAATATCGGATTACGTTATTTCTACCTATTACGTATACATTTATAGTCAATCCGATTTTTAGAGAATGCAAATAGCAGACATAGCTCTCTGCAGTATTTTATCTTTCAACATGGCAGCTACAATTTCTTCATCGACTCAACTTCCGAAGTCATCAGATCAAAACCGTTCTTTAAGACTCACATTACACATCCTAACTATTTCTCTCCATGCAATGCATGTCCTCAACCCTCACTGACCAGGTTTCACTTCCATACATCACACTGCTGGCATATGCCTGATAAACGTCTTCCTTGGTCAACAATACGATTAGAAGTTAAAAGTTATAATTAGAGATATGTGTACAGGAAATTACACCACAGACAGGAAGTTTGAATAAGCTGATCAAATCTTTTTCTTTCTTTCTGGAGAACGGTCGGTTTTGTGACTGTTCTCATTTCTCTATGGGGAATCGGTGGGTGACTATGTCTACTGTATATTTGAAAACAATAAAACCCCTGAAAGCTTAGTTATTTTGTACAATATGTGAGTGAGTGAGTGAGAGAGAGAGTGAGAAAGATAAAGAGAGAGAGAGAGATAAAGAGAGAGAGAGAGAGATAAAAAGAGAGAGAGAGAGAGATAAAAAGAGAGAGAGAGAGAGATAAAAAGAGAGAGAGAGAGAGATAAAAAGAGAGAGAGAGAGAGATAAAAAGAGAGAGAGAGAGAGATAAAAAGAGAGAGAGAGAGAGATAAAAAGAGAGAGAGAGAGAGATAAAAAGAGAGAGAGAGAGAGATAAAAAGAGAGAGAGAGAGAGATAAAAAGAGAGAGAGAGAGAGATAAAAAGAGAGAGAGAGAGAGATAAAAAGAGAGAGAGAGAGAGATAAAAAGAGAGAGAGAGAGAGATAAAAAGAGAGAGAGAGAGAGATAAAAAGAGAGAGAGAGAGAGATAAAAAGAGAGAGAGAGAGAGATAAAAAGAGAGAGAGAGAGAGATAAAAAGAGAGAGAGAGAGAGATAAAAAGAGAGAGAGAGAGAGAGATAAAAAGAGAGAGAGAGAGATAAAAAGAGAGAGAGAGATAAAAAGAGAGAGAGAGATAAAAAGAGAGAGAGAGATAAAAAGAGAGAGAGAGATAAAAAGAGAGAGAGAGATAAAAAGAGAGAGAGAGATAAAAAGAGAGAGAGAGATAAAAAGAGAGAGAGAGATAAAGAGAGAGAGAGAGATAAAGAGAGAGAGAGAGATAAAGAGAGAGAGAGAGATAAAGAGAGAGAGAGAGATAAAGAGAGAGAGAGAGATAAAGAGAGAGAGAGAGATAAAGAGAGAGAGAGAGATAAAGAGAGAGAGAGAGAGATAAAGAGAGAGAGAGATAAAAAGAGAGAGAGATAAAAAGAGAGAGAGATAAAAGAGAGAGAGATAAAAGAGAGAGAGATAAAAGAGAGAGAGAGATAAAAAGAGACAAAGAGAGATAGAGAGAGAGAGATAAAAAGAGAGACAAAGAGATAGAGAGAGATAAAAAGAGAGACAAAGAGAGATAGAGAGAGAGAGATAAAAAGAGAGACAAAGAGAGAGAGAGATAAAAAGACAAAGAGAGAGAGAGAGATAAAAAGAGAGACAAAGAGAGAGAGAGAGATAAAAAGAGAGACAAAGAGAGATAGAGAGATAAAAAGACAAAGAGAGATAGAGAGAGGGAGATAAAAAGACAAAGAGAGATAGAGAGAGAGAGATAAAAAGACAAAGAGAGATAGAGAGAGAGATAAAAAGAGAGACAAAGAGAGATAGAGAGAGATAAAAAGAGAGATAGAGAGTAGAGGAAAAACAATGAATGACAAAGACAATTCATACAAATATTAATTGAAATTTATTTATAAACTCGGTTTAAAAACAAAGTAAAAGAGTTGGTAATAAAAGACTTCAGGAGTGAAAGAACATTCTAGATGAAGAAAGAAAGTTTTGTTTAGAAGAAGTTGAGTAGACATTTTTGTATCGGCTGTTACCATGTGATATTGCATGTGGCAATGTGTATGTTCGATAGACGAGGCGGCATTGTGCACTTGCATGTTTGCCTTTTGTTTAGTCTGTTTATATGTGAAGTCAGTTTGTGCATGTTTTTTGTCGTCTTTTTGTCTGCCAGAAAGGCTACGTTTGGGTATGCCCACAAGAACTCAAGTAGTAATTAGTTTGTGTTATGTTATTATGGAAATTACTGAAAAGGATTTGTGGGTGTGGGCTGACTGCTGATTGTGCTTAGGTCTTCACTTATGTAGCCAGTATGTAACAGGTGCTCGGCTCCCAGCATGAGTATTATTCTTTACTTTTCAGATCTGATTTCAGTAACCAATCAAAATTATTTTGCTTCTGCTTACTTAAGTAGCAAAACTAAATAAAATTCAGTATAATTCTTGCACTATTATGAAGCAGTAACATGTTTAGAGGGTAGAACTTAAGATATTCTGAATTTAAAATTAAGCAAACTTTTCTCTTACTGAACCATTGTAGAATATTGCCTGAAACTCATTTTTTGTCTCCCAGTTTATGAAATAATTGCAGAAAACACGAGAAATTCCAAGGCTTAAAATGACCATATGCCACAGAACAGGCACAACAACAGCCATACACCAAAGAACGGGTACGGCAATGGCCATATGTCAAAGAACAAGGTGGTCAAAAGTCCCACCCCTCTCAAAGAAAAAGGTGGAGTATGGTCATTCAGACCATACTCCAGGAAATATTATAGGTAAAAGAAATTTAAAAAATAGAAATAAAAAATGCACTGCTCACCTATACAAACATCAATCTTTCCTTTGATGGCAGCTTCATGCAATGGCGTATAATTCCAATTGTCTCTGACATTAGGATCCGCATGTTGTCGCAGTAACAGCTGGACTACTTCAGCGTGGCCAAATGAGCAAGCGTTATGCAATGGAATAAGTCCTCCTTCATCATGGGCATGAACGTTGGCCTCACACTCAAGTAAGTATTCCACAACATCTTTGCGACCAAATCCTGCAAAAAAAAAAAAAAAAAAAAAAAAGAGACACTTTTAATAAAGATCAATATGGGCATTTAAATGAGGGAAAAAAAAAAAAAAGATTTAGATTTGATACAAAAAAAAAAAAAAATAAATAGTATTTTATGACAATGAAATATTGTATTTACAATAAGGGAAGAATCATTTCTCATTTTTGGATAGCAATAAAGATTTGAGAACTCACTGCAAGTCTAATATTTATAAAAAACCAAGGTCTTATGTATGACATGAAAAGAAACTGGAATCTTAAGAAAAATCTCCATCATTCCCCTAATTATAGGAGCAACCTGGCTCATGAAAACGAATTTTAAAAACTATCAGACGAATATACCCGGTGAACCAAATGCAACAGAGATACCAACAATTGCGCTTAATGGGACTGTTAGAATCCTAAAAAACATCTCTCGGTTAAAGTGTCTGAAATAGCAAGTGAATGTCTGGCATCTGGTAGGATGCCCTATCCTGAGCAAAAACAAAAACATAAGAAAATTGAAAAAAAAAAAAATAAATAAAATAAAAATAAAAATCTATATACTACTAAAAGTGTACAGATCTATATTGGAAATAGATCCCCATAATAACCATTCATATTCTGAAACTACATTACCAATAATGCTTTGATAAGTATATTTTATTTTGATCAACATTACTGTGGGAGTTTGCATTCACGCTTAACATCTATAAAAAGTAAATGTTTTATTTTATTATAGAAGTAAAAAAAAAAAATAAGAATCAAGAAATGTTAATAGAGGGTTCAAAAGTTGGAACAGGAGTACACAGTTGATCCTCATTGAATTCCTGGGAAATGCCGAGTGTGCCTCGAGAGATTTAACAACGTCCGCATGAACACACACATATATATATATAAGGGGAAATCCCCATCAAAATATGATACACTTGCTTCAGACATACATCCCTAATGAACGAAGTGAATACTGGAAGCAAGATTTTTTCTTTAATAAAAAAAATTTATAAAAATATATATATATATATATATATATATATAATTAATAAAAAAAAAAAAAAAAAGAAAAATTGAAAAAAAAAAAGAAAAAAATCGTTTTACATAAATTTATAAAAAAATAAAAATAAAATATCAGTAACCCAACATATTTCAGATTGTTAATAGCCCTCTATAAATTGTCATATATATATATATATATATTTTTTTTTTTTAAAAGTGACTCATTGGGTCACTCATTAAGCTCAGGTTAGATTGTTTGAATCAGGAAAAGTTTTTTTTTCTTTTTAAAATGGTTAAAATTTAACTTTTTTAAAAACATGTGCACAAGTTTTTTTATACAAACATACACATTTGGAACAAACAAATTTAATTTTAACCAAATTTTGCATCCGAACTGGCTGAAGAAACATGAAGGATATTCCGAAAATTATTAATCCCAAAATGGAAAAACAAAAACAATATATGAAAATGATTCTTAAATGTCTAACCATCAGAGTTAAGTTGCATTATTGTCTAATTGTTTTGGGGTTTTCTCATTTCCTAAACACTTACATTCACACATATGTTTATATAAGAGAATACATGGATAATTCAATTTTATATATATACATACATACATATACAGAGAGAGAGAGAGAGAGAAAAGTTGCATATCTAAATGTGTGTATGATTGCAGCATTCTTTTTAAACTGTATAAAAATCTCAAGAAAAATAAATGAAGTCGTTTTTTCAAATTAATCTAAATCATTCGTTTATTTTTGCCATTAATTCTTCTTTTATGACAGTGAGATAACATGTTTCAATTTTTAAGACGAAAGTCCATGTGACACATCATAAATATAAATAATCAAGTAATACACTCGTTTTCTATTTATCACGTCATTGATTAATTTTTTGTGTCAGGTAGGGGGATCATAAACCTTTCAAGCCTGGAGTGATTATTACTGACAATATTTTTTATACCTGTATGCCAATTTTACTTCAACAACTAATACTCAGTTCCAATAAAAAAATTAAAAACATTTTTTTAATAAAAATATTAATAAAAATATTTATTATATTCCTACTTAACCTGACAATCTATTATGATACTACAGCTGAGTGAATCAACGTTTGTTTCCTAAAAGCCTTTTCCTACATACTTTAAAGTGTAGGCTTAAATATTCTTTAGTTCTGGGATTGAGTTGTTTGGAAAAAAAAATCCATTATAATTCTTTCTAATCAACTGAATAATTCATCTATATCTCAATGTGGACTCAACCACTCTAATAATTTTTTTTAATTCTGAGCATTTAGAGAAAAAGTCATTTTCTTTTTCTTTTTTTTTTTTTTTTTTTCAGTGTTATTTCTTAATTGCTTTATTTTGCTTTCTTTTTTTTTTTTTAACTTGCGATAGTTCAGTCCCTAATTATCCTATTGAAATAAAGAAAAAAGCATTAGAACGTAAATAGCAAGTCAGACAACCCCCACCATCTAAAATGAATTTGCAGAAAGAAATCCTCCACTCTAAATAAAAAGTCAGCAGTGGGTGTTTTTTTTTTTTTTTTTTTTTAAGTCATCAGAAATGATAAAAATAATTTATAAATAAAAAAAATTAAATTACTAATGTAATTCTGTGATTTTATATAAATATTAGTGCGAACACCGGCGAAGCATAATTTTGTTTCACATCATTTTTTACAAGTAGATAATAAATCACTATCCATAATAAAAGGTTAATTAAAACCGTGAAATCCACTTGGAATCCCTTGTTTAGGATACACCACCTCTTGATAACAGTAAATGGTTGATAACATTAACTAAAGATCATGTGAAAGCTTGCATTAATTAAAACATTGTGGTTTCGAGATACGTACTGTGCATACTCAAGCTTTGGGAACTGGCTGATTCTTGTAACTTTCATCAATCAGTTACTGTCATTCATGATTATAATCAGGTTTCATATCAATGGAAGAGCTAATATTCTTGAAAACTGGTTCTTAGATATTTCACTTATAATTCTAAAAAGAGAAGCTCTCTTTCTTCTTCCCAGGTCGATTGCTCTCTTAAACAAGCCTCTAAAGAAAACTGGTAGTTGGCTTTGTTGTCCTGCCATCACGAGAAGCCGCCATGTGAGAGACGAGTGAATACGTTAACTTGAAAAGCAGCTGGAAAAAAAAAAAGACACCTGCTTACCCTAAACCCATCGAAGAGCAACCTATACTTCATATCTTTACAACACAATTAAAGTTTCAAAATTGGAGCAGTAAAAAATATTACGCAATAAAGACGTGTATGCAATCTCTATATTAATAAAAATTATGCGACAATTCTGATGCATGTGCATCTCGCCTCTACATGACACTCATTTTTTAAAATTTTACTATGAAATCAATTATTTATTGAAAGCAAAAATGAAATAGCATAAAATACGCATTTTGTTTTAAGTCCTATTTAAAAAATTTAATCCAATTAACTTTCTTCATAAATAAGTCAAACATTTTAATCATGTTAATAGTTGAAAAAAAAAAAATAAATAAAAATAATATATATATATATATATATATGGGTAGATAAAAGGATAAAACAATCCGACGGGATGAAATTAAAAATGGAACAGTGGAAGACCCATAAGCTCAACGTTTCGCCCGATGTGATGTGGGCTTTTTCAAGAGCGGATACATGTATTTAAAAAAAAAAATAATGATTATATATATATATATATATATATATATATATATATATATATATAATTATATGCTGACATTTTGCACACTTATTTCTGACACATATTTGCATATATTTCCCTCCATTCAAACCCTACCACTATATATATTTCCCCAATTATATGACCTTCCCGTCTTTTATCATTTTTAGCACACTTTTCATCCGCTCTTGAAAAAGCCCACATCACATCGGGCGAAACGTTGAGCTTATGGGTCTTCCACTGTTCCATTTTTAATTTCATATATATAAATTACTTTGTGACCCTTCAAAATTTGCAAGGGATTTGAAAGCATTTAAATGATCAGAGACAGTTATTTAAGTTGGTGTTGAAATTTTGAGCGAATCCTTACGTACAAAAAGATGAAAGTTATGAAAGCTATTTACATCCAATAATTTCATAGTGATTAAAACAATATAACAAAATTAGTCATACTTTTAAAACAATTTAGTTAAATCAATAATTTAATGACCAAACAATACCATAATTAAATCCTATTAAACAAATATAAATAATTTGGTAAAAAAAAAGAAACAAATAAATTTAAAAAATGCTTTTAGGCAACTAAAGGTTAAAATGGTTTGTGTTTACAAAAAAACGAAATGCATTCTGATAGATTTAATTTTGTTATTAGTTTAGGGAACTTCTGCCATTACTAATGAGCAGAGTGTTATTATCACTGTCGAACAAGAGGAGAGTCTATCAAGTATGTGTACACAGTGTCAAGAGGAAACACCCATATCATCTGTCATTACTAACCAGCAGAGAATTACCACTTTTGACCAAGGAAAGAGTCTATCAAACATATGTTTGCAGTCTGATGATGTATGGAAGTGAAACCTGGCCAGTGAGGGTTGAAGACATGCGTTGCATGGAGAGAAATAATATAGGAATGATACGATGATTGTGTAATGTGAATCTTGAAGACAGGCTTAGATCTGAAGATCTAAGAGGAAGATTAAATCTTAAGTTTAGGGAGATGGCAGCATGAAGAGTATTGATTTACTCCTCTCCAGGAGTTAGGTACAAGGCCAGTTTTATCTTACTCCCACAAGTAAGATGTGACCCAAGGTCGGGTTGGGAAAGTGGGGTTTAAAAATTGCCTGGGCAGCCCCGTCGGCATTCCCCGATAGGGGCGCCTCAGGCAGTAAGCAATAAACTTACTCCTCCCCAAAGAGGGGGGGGGCGAAGCCTGGGAGGGTGGACCTCCTAGAACTGCACAGGACAGACCCATAGACCGGCATAAATCAAGCCCCGAAGGCCAAGACAATACCAGTCTATGAGGTGCAGTATCCATCGGAACAGATACTACACTTTGATCTTAGCCAAATGGTATAGCCACGTTGAAAGAATGGATGAGAGTTCTTGGGTTAGTAGATGTAGAACAGTTGAAGTAGACGATTCAGTTCACAAGGGAAAGCCAAGGAAAGCATGGGAGGAAGTGATAAGAATGGACCTGAGTGAAAGAGATAAATAAAGACCTGGTCAGAGATAGGTTAGTTTGGAAGTCAATTTCTTAAAGCCATCCAACGCATGCCAGCATGTAAAAATGGACATTAAACTTAATATGATTTATTAAATTATTTTCTTTAAATAGAATTTTTTACATTTTATGCTATTGCATTTTTATTTCAATAAATAATCGATTAATAATAAGTTTTAAAAAATAAATAATCAAGATAATCTGAAAAAAAATAAAAATAAAAAATAAAATTAAAAAAATGAAGATTTTCATTTAATGAACAGTTATAGTTTTATAACAATTCGGTTCAATTAATAATTTAATGACCAAAAAATACCCTAACAATTAAATCTAACATTTGAAATCCTAGTACAAAAAAATAATTTGATAAAATAAAAAAAGGCTCCTGGGCAACTCTTAAGGGATTAAACTAGTTTATGTGTTAACGAAAAATCGAAATGCATTTTGGTGGATTTAATTTTCTAACTAAACTATTTTGTTTAAATAGTATTGTAAAAATTATTTTTCTATTTTTTCTAATCTTATTTTAAGAAATAATCGCTCAAGAGTAAATAAATTTAAAAAAATAATGTGAAAATCACATAGAGGCGAGAAACAAGAGAAGTGGTCACACAATCTTATTAATATCGGCATGTTAAACAGCCGAAAAACGGATCTAAATAAAGTCAATTATGTATGCATTACTATAATCCCAGCCGCACCCACCGGTCAGTGAGCATTATTATCTTGAAAGAAACAAATAAAAATAAACAAATAAAAGGAGCAGGCTATTGAAAGGTCATTTTTCAGCTTGAAAAGGTATCTAATCATTAAGCAGATGTGTTTATAATTTGCTGAAGTTATTGTGCTATAAAAAGGGGAGAGAGAGGAGGGGGGGGCATAGAAGAGTTGCTACCTCGATAAACAACAATGACAATTGAACCAATGTGTAGTGCCTAAGAAAGGTAATGTGAAAAAAGGAAAGTGGAGATTTGCCTTTATGAACAGCTGATGATTTAATATCTGCACCCCCATCCCCCATACCTCCAAACTTTGAAATGGAGTGGACAAAACAAAAAGACGGGGGGGGGGGGAGGTAGGAAGGGGGGGGAGCAATGGAGGGTCTCAGATTGAGGAAAGAGGGGGGGGGGGGGTATCACATGTATATATTAAGTGCAGAACAGCTGGAGAGGGCAAGCAGTATTTAAAAAGAAAATTCATTTTTTTTTTTAGCGATTTACTAGAAAAGTAGAAGAAAATAAAAAGTGACCCGTTGAGACATCTATTGAGTTTGGGATAAATTGTTTGAATGGGGGGGAGTAAGTTTGGAAAGCCAGCTAAATATTAAAAAGTAAAATATAAAATTAGCTTCTCTCTGCTTTCTCTCCCTCTTTCTTTAACTACAAGTGAAATAGTATTACTGCCGCTGCTGATATTCCCTTTTGCTTATAACGGACTATTGCAATCTTTTTTATTCTTTTCTTACTTACTAACCTTCGACTGTTAATAAACAGAAATAGAAATAGAGAGAGGGGGGGTGTATATAACATATAGAATAAGAGCGGTGTAAGGTGTGAACAACATATTGGGCGAGGATGAAAGTGATGGATAGAAAGTAAGGAATGGGTCACTTGTTGAGTTAATTGCAACTTGCAGCTAATTAGAACAATTAAAATGGAAGGGTTTGTTGTTTGTTTTTTTTTTTAAAACATATCTCAATCCAAAAACTGACAAATATTTTAGCATGTATTTCGCATAATTAAAATATATAAGAAAATAATCTTAGAGGAAACAGACGTTGATTAAATCAGCTTTAGCACAAAGATAAATAAATACTTAAAAACTAGCAGAATGATGAAACCTCAGATGCACACAAAAAAAACTGAAACCAGAAATGTAAAATGCTCCCTTGCCATAGTAAAAATAATCTCTAACAGAGGGGGGGGGGGGGGGGGTCCTTTCAAAGAAAAATTAGTATTAACTTATGACAGAATATGAGCAGCAAAGGCAAAAATCCTCACAACAAATTCTTTTTCTGCCGAGCATATCAATTGACACATTTTTATAGATTAGTGCGACCCGTGGAAATTCCAGAGTGCTTTCTACATCAATTTGTATAATTTACTATTAATTAATAATATTCCTTTTTGAAAAATAAATGCCTCTCAGGGTCAATACTATTAAGAGAGAAATGGTTCTTCTGTAAAAATAATTGTCAGCCAAATATTCTTTAAATAAATAAAACGAATGTTATTTATTTATTTAAAATTGTAGCAATTTAATTATTTTTAAAACAATAAATATTCTGTCTTATTAATAATATAAAAATAATTTCAGCTAAATATTGTTCGAATCAATAAAACGAATGTCACTTCTTGAAATGCATCATTTTAATCGGTGACACAATTTGATTTTAGAACAATTCATTTTAAAATGGGTAAAGTCTGGACCTTTTTTTACCTTAAAAACCAATCATCACCTTTGCTAATCGTACGATCTCATTTTTTTTTTTTTTAAAGAGTGTGAAACGTGATAACATACATACAATATGAAATGCCTTTAATTCAAGTTGGACTAAAGCACAATGTCTATATTAATCAAATTGTGCGACCACTTCTTGTGTGTATGTGTATTTCCCGTGTCAATGTTACTTTGATAATTACGCATTGAATCTTTTTTCAAATATTTTTAAACAAGTTCCTACAACCTTCACAAAATGTAGCTGTTCAAAACTTTCAACCACTCTCTAATATTTGTCTGAACATTTAAAGAAAGAGTGATTTTTTTTTGTTTTTCAACGTTGTCATCTAATTTAGATGCATGTGTCTGTACATACCACAAACACGTATGTAAATAAAATGGCAAAATAAGTCTATTTATATATAAGAATAAATAATACTTTTACAGAATAATAATAATGACCAAAAGAAAGGCTACATTAATACAAAAAGACAGTAAGCAGGGAACGGGCCCCAAGCAACTACAGACCAATAATCTGCCTACCACCCATGTAGAAAATCTTAACTGAGAGAACAGATCTACCACTCCCTTAATAATTGTGAACTACGCCCAAGGAACATAAAGGATGCCAGAAAGTGAGAAGAGGGACACGTGACATGTTATACATAGATCAAAAGATCCTGAAGGAGGTAAAAAACAGAACAAAGAACATAGCCATGGCATGTATCAACAACAAGAAAACCTACAACAGAATTCCCCAAGCATGGATAATTGAATACTTAAGTACAAAATATCGGACAAAATTATCAACCTTAATGGAAACAATGGACACTGACAGATGAAAGACAATGAGATAATACAGAGAGGCATTTTCCATAACCATGATGCCACTTAATATACTCAGGAAGTGCAACGCTGAATACAAATTCAGGCACAGAAGAAAGAATAAACCCCCTCATGTACACGGACAATCTAAAGATATTAGCTTAAATTTAGCCATGACATCCGAATTGAATTCAGAATGGAGAAGTGGGCACTATTAGAGATAAAAAAGGTTAAAACTCAAAACAAGGAGGACACGGACCCAACCATGATAACTGGAAGCAAACACCATCAAATCAACAGATGAAAGAGAAGATTGGAAAAAAGTATGAGAAAACTTTTAAGAACCAAAATTATATAGTAGAAACGTGATAAAAGGAACAAATACCCGGACAATATCCCTAATAAGATATTCTGGACCCTTTATGTTAAGTTATCTGCCTTGTATTGAGATATAAGGGTTCTATTCCTTTGTGATAAGTTTTTAGAATGATCTCCCTTACTTGTGGAACAAATGGATTGAATTCGACAAAATTTACTTGGAGGATGGAAACACAAAGGCAGATATGTCAAGGAGTTTCATTCCTACAAAAAGGTGGCCACATTTAATATAAATTAATTTTTGGTATACGAGTTAGGGAAATTTGGAATTACTCTGCCAGAAGGAGTCCAGGCTTTTTAAAATTTTTATTCTGAATGCAGCAAATGTATCGAAGGAAAACAAAAAAAGTTAGCAAGAACCATGTGTTCAAGCTTGACATGTGCAACAATGAAAGATACATTGAAGAAAGTGCTTTCTGATATTTCATCAACAGAATGTAAAACCGTCTCTGCTATCAAAGAAGTAAATTACGATAGATACATAAGTATCAGAGCAAAGACCTTACAGGGGATAAAAAAAATTTTTTTTTAAATTTAAAAAAAAAAAAAAAAAAAAAAAAAAAAAAAATCAATCCTACGGACCAACAAGGTGAACTTTTACTTTGTTTAATGTTGATTCATGTTGTCAAACATTGATAAACGATTTTTATTCTAATGTAAAAATGTCCAATCTAGTGAAAAAGACATTGGGTATGGCAATATTGGACTCTGCTTGTTCACGAACTGTTGCTGGAGAACTTAGGTTTAACATAGTCTTTGATACCTTAAATGACCGCGATAAATTGTTAGTGGAAACTGTTAGGTCTAACAGAACATTTTGTTTCGGAGATGGAGTGGAGGTAAAAGCTATTAAAGCAGTTAAATTTTCTGTAACAATAGGGGGTATAAAAGGTGTCAGAGATTATATTAAGGCTGACATCATCAAAAATGATTTACCCCTGTTATTAAGTTATAAATCAATGAAAACTGCAGGAATACTACTAAATTAAAAAAAAAAAAAACGACAGCTGTCGCATTTTTGTCAGATATATTAAATTGCAAATCATGACTTCTGGACATTATAGTCTTCCACTAAGTAATATGCTTTTGGAGGTTAATATTTGCCAAGCGTAGTGTTACATTGTGAAACTTTAAAAGGATGCTTTAGAGTAGAAAAATAAAAGAGAAAGGCTGAGAAATTACATAGGCAAAAATGCACTTCAGAATCATTCAGGATATTGTCCAAATGAGCTTGCATTTGGGTCAAATATTAACACCCCTTCAGTTTTGAATGATCAGTTACTGCAACAACAAGTGATATGGTTAGAATAAATTTAAATGCCCTACATGCAGCAAGGAAAAGCTTCATGGAAGCCGAATCAAACGGAAGAATTTGGAGAGATTTCAGATCCAATGTAAAGGCTTATGTAAATGAAGGATTTGCGACAGGTAACCGTGTCTACTATAGAAAACAAAACTACAAAAGATTGCGTTGTCTTGCTAAAGTTTTTGGTAAACAAGGCCAATGTGTATTTATCAGACATGGAAGAGCATTTTTCAGGATGCATCCATGTCATTTGATGAAGGCAGATAAGAAATTGCGAAGTTCAAGAAATGAAGAAAATACAAATTCTTCAAATGAGATGAATCAAGTCTTGGAGGAGGAAGATGAAAGACAATATAATAATAATTCTAATAACAATAGAAAGGAAGTAAGAGAACAGTATAAAACCAAGTAGAAACGAAGTTGTAGAATATGAAAGGAAGTGATGAGTGGAAAAAAGGAATAGTTATAAGCACACAAAGTCAACGGGAAAATATAGTTTATTGGCTAAATATAAAACCAGAAGCAGAAAATGAAAATCCTCGTATCAATTGGGATCATGTTGATCAATGGAGAGAATTTCCTCAAGTAACAGAGGGAGTAAGTTATCAGGAAGATGCAGTTTTGCTTACTTCTGAACAAGAACAAGATGATGTGATTGATGTGATGTAAAGACAAAAGAATTGGAAAATATGGAAATTCATTAAGTATATGAATGTGTGTCCGACATGGGGCAAAAATGTATATCAACACGATCGATGATAACAGAAAAGTTTGTGAATGAGAAAAAATAATGAAAGCTCGTCTTGTTATACGTTGTTATGAAGAAGATTCCCATAACCTAAACACAGATTCTCCAACATGTAACCATGTGACGATGCGTCTCGTATCGTTAATGGCCTCGATTATGATGTGGTAGGTGAAGACTCTTGATTTTACTTCAACATTTCTGCAAGGTAATATGGTGGAGAGAGAGAGGGGTATTTCTTAGACCTCCATCTTGACGTGTGTCGAGAATCACAGGTGTCGAAGCTGAAAAGATGCATTTTAAAAAATTTTTTTTTTTTAACATAGTTCACCCCAAACAAGGCAGGCCGCCACTGTAGACGTAAGGGGCTACTGAGAAAAAGAAAAGGGGAGAAGGTAGGGGGTGGTCAATCTAGATTGGGATCAGCGCAGCGAGGTGTCTGTTTACATTAGTTTTAAACTTCTGCATGTCTGTACTGTTGGGGAAACAGGGGGCAGGGAGGGAGTTCCAGAGGCCAGCAGTACGAGGAAAGAAGCTATTTGAGTAGAAGGCTCTCCGACATCTGGGGACCTCCACAGCGAATGAGGAATTAAATGATGCACCTCGTTCATGGTATAAGCGAATTAATCATGAGTTGACTCGCTTGAAAGAAATGGTGACTGCATACGACAATGCATTGTTTCTTTGGCATGATGCCACTGGTGACTTGACAAGCATTCTGGCAATATATGTAGATGATTTCATATTCTGTGGAAATTATCTATTTCAGAAACATGTGATCGCAGAATAGAAAAAGATATTCAACATTAGAAAGTATGAAAGTGGAACATTTAAATTTTAGGGATTGAGTGTTAAACAAAAAAGGGGATCATTACAAATCAAAATCTATATGCTTCAGCTATATCCCAATAGACAAAGGAAGATCATTAAGAAAAAATGATGAATTGTGTCAAGAGGAGAAGACAGCTAAGATATTGACAGATCAAATTATGTGGGTATCCACCCAGACGCGACCAGATGTATCATTTGATGTGTGTAGAATGAATAATATTGGAAAATCTCCAAAAGTGAAGTTACTCTTCGAGGCAAACAATTCACTAATGAAATTAAAATCAAAGACAGGTTATGTATCTTTTCCCCCCAGCTTGGGAAACCTTAAGATCTGAATATTGTTTGTTATTCAGATGCCACCTATGCTAGTTTGGAGGATGGATCTTCACAGGGTGGTTTTATCATCTTTGTTTGTGACAAAATAAACAGAACGGCTCCTATATGCTGGTCATAAAACAAAAAAATTACTGTGTAACAAAAAGTCCATTAGTCTCAAGAGACTCTTGCACTTAGTGAAGCAGCTGATGCTGGCATATTAATAGCCGCCATGCTTCCAGAGATATTCAGACTACCTGGATTGCTTGAAGTTCTTGGTAAAAAACAGACACTGAGTCTGATAAAAACTTTAAAGTGATCAAATTTTGTGAGTGACTGATGTCTGAGAGTTGATGTGGTCAGGGTGATAGAAGAGATCCAAACTGAATGGATCAGGGTCCGAGAACAGGTCACAGACTGTCTGACAAAGATGGGAGCCTCTTCTGAAATTCTGAGACACTTATTGCAATGATGACTCGTTTTGGTTATTGCCTGGGAAAACAAAGATGGTGGTTTGGACAAACAGACGCGTGTCTATGACTGGATTTATGTAAGGAGTAAACTAACACTTCATAGGCTGGATAAAAGAACTCAGGAACCTGGAACAAAGACTTGGAAATTAATAACAACGCACTACAACTACGGAAGGTACCACACAAAATGGTCATAAAGGATCACGGAGAATAGAAAGACCGAGGAGAGAGAGAGTACCAACCAGACGTCTACTGGAAGGTTGTGGAGATTACTGGAACTGGAATGGGGGGGGGGGGGGGAGCTTATTGCCATTCAAATTTCGGAGAAGACCAATAGACAGTGCCAGCAAGAAATCAATGGTAAATGGCTGTTGTGATAATGCAAAATGACTTATTAAAAAAGGCGGAGAGTGCTGGAAATTTGGGGAGACTTGTCACTCAGACTCCAGGGAACACCACTAGTTATTGTCAGTGAACAATCACTGATAATGACTTGTTTGAAAACTCCTAGTGAGTAAAATAATAATAATACAAAAGTAAAGAGACTTTTTAGTTTTAGTTATGCAAGAAGAATATCTTAAAAGATATGACAGTTTACGAATGTTCAAATGAAATCATAGAATAAATGGTAGCAGTGGTTGTGACTCAACGAGTCACAACCACTGCTACCATTTATTCTATGTACGTCTAGTACATAATATGAATTATTTCACCAGATAGACTCTCAAAATGCCCTTGTAACCTTTGTTTTCCTATTCTGAGTTCATTGTTTATTCTTAAAATTATATATTAGAGCTATTTTCAATCTAGTTCGACAATTTATTCCAAAAATAAGTTATCCTATTAAAAAAAGAAATTCTGATGTGGTAGATTTAGTTTTTGAAATCTTTCTGGCCCATAAATTACCAGTGTGAGAGAACAAAAAATGTCTACAGTATTTATAAATGGCATCAATTCCCCTCAAACGCAAATTTATTACTAATGGAGATTTGATATCTGTCTGAATGCAAAACTATTTAAGATTATTCTATCTTTCAATGCTCAATTTAGAGGGGGGGGGGGTAGTGTAGTATCTATTCTATTATCATGAGATTATCCTCCCAGGCATTACCTCCTCATTTGGGGGAAGGGGGGTAGTGTAGTAAATCTTGTTACGAGACCATTCTCCCAGGCATTACCTCCTCATTTGGGGAGGGGAGAGTGCAATATATGTTTTGTTGTCATGAGACGATCCTCCTAGGCATTATCTCTTCTGTTGAAGGGAGGGGCAGTCTAGTATATGTTTGTTTATCATATCTTCCCAGGCTAGCAAAACTATGCGATCAGAGGGAGCATATATTTGCTAGTCGAATATGATTTAAAGCAGAAATGAAAAGATTGTATACAATTTTTTCATCATCAATACTTATAAAAAATAATAAATAGAAATAAAAGGTTTTTTGTAATTGTTTAAATGATCAGGTTAGTTCAGTCTCTCTAACCCCAGGCAGAAAATGAATGCAGACTTAAAATGCACAAACAACAAAAATAACTGACCTAAATAGAGTTGGTATTTCTTAGGAGACACCTGAAGTTAATACTTTCTAACAAGGTTTCCTCACAAGAGCTTGACATAAAAAAGGTTCTTTGAAAAGCTAATAAACATTCAAGCAAGTCAGAAAGTTAATCTAGTTCGGATATCATGATCTCAAAATATACACAAATTAGGTGTATTTTCACAATTAATAAATCATATACAAATTAACAGTTTTTAATAATATCTTGAGATAGACAGAGAGATATAGAGATAGACAGAGAGATATAGAGATAGAGATAGACAGAGAGAGATAGAGATAGACAGAGAGATATAGAGAGATACATAGAGATAGAGATATAGAGAGATACATAGAGATAGAGATATAGAGAGATACATAGAGATAGAGATATAGAGAGATACATAGAGATATAGAGAGATACATAGAGATATAGAGAGATACATAGAGATATAGAGAGATACATAGAGATAGAGATATAGAGAGATACATAGAGATAGAGAGAGATACATAGAGAGAGATAGATAGATACATAGATAGATAGATAGATAGATAGATACAGAGATAGATACAGAGATAGATAGATACAGAGAGAGATAGATAGATAGATACAGAGATAGATAGATAGATAGATACAGAGATAGATAGATAGATAGATACAGAGATAGATAGATAGATAGATACAGAGATAGATAGATAGATAGATAGATAGATAGATAGATAGGACATGAAATTAGCATGAGTTTACGATTCTTAATTACTTATTCAATCTATCGTAAACGGCATACAATAAGAACACGGAACAAAGAAATTATTTTTTATTATTCAACAAACGTCGATTTATCAGCCGATAGTGCAGAAATTAACAATTTGGCTCCAACCGAGCAGGTTTGTTTTTTGGGTGGGAAAAGTCATTCTCCCATAAAATTTTATTTTTATGGGAGTGATCAATTTATAAGTAACTGTACGTACACAGTGTTGCCCGGGACTCTTTTTACTTTTTTGTTTCGCTTTTTTGGTTCTATTTTCAATAACATAAATACATTTTCTTTTAAATTTTGTTAACGACTTTTAGAAATTTGATTGATAAGTCGTCATTTTAGTCACGTCAGCAAAATTAGATCTGAGGTTTATTAATACTAGGTATCAGAAAGCAACCAAGTTTAGAATGCGAAAAATCGATAAATATAGTGACATTCACTTCAATTTCAACTTGTGATATTTCTTATTCGGATAAAATTTGTGGTGATGGGGGACCAGCGTTTCTTTTATAAAGACACTAAACAGGGGAGGGGGGGGGCAGGTGCTAATGTAAGAATTAGGAATGGATAGATTAAGTTCAAGGAACTTCCGCAATTACTCACTAGCAAAATGTTACCACGGTTGACTAAGGGAACAGTCTATCAAGCATGTGTACACAGTGTGATGAGATATGGAAGTGAAATCTGGCCAGTGAGGCTTGAGGATATGCGTTGCATGGAGAAACATGAGAATATGATGGATGTGTAAGGTGAGTCTTAAAGACAGGCTTAGTTCTGTGACATTATAAGATTAAATTCGGACAGAATAGGGAGATGTGTGCAGAACAGGGGACTTCATTGGGGTGGTCATGTTAGAAAAATGGGTGAGAGTTTCACACTTTTTATGCAGGCATTTGCAATAGTGGTGCACTCTGCAAGATCTTTCAAGCTGCATCGATTGGGTAGTAGGGGGCAGACCAGGCAATGTTGCATCGTATGGTCCTCCTCTCCACATCCACAGATGGTTGGGTCAGTTTTGTAGCGCCATCTACTCATAGCAACTTTTGATTGATCCATTCCCTTTCTCAGGTGGTTTAGTGTTTTCCACTGGAGCCAGGGAGTCTCTAAACTGGAAGGGAGTGCCTCAGAAGGAAGGGGGGGGGGGGAGGGATTCCCATGTCAGTAGGAGGGGTGCCATTCTCTCGCTGTCTGGTCCACAGCTGTAGTCTGGTCTCTTCCTGAGATGTTGTTAGGGGTTAGACATGGCTGAGGAAGCTTCTCCTTGACTTCACTCGTTGGACCATTGGTTCATATCCATGGAGGAGATGGTGTTCATCACTGATAGCCTTTGTGATCTCTACTCGGCTGGCAACTTCCCATCTAACATCTGAAGGGACAATGCCAGTGAGGAGATTCAGGTTGTTCAGCTTCAGGCAGCCAGTGATCAAGCGACAAGTGTTGTTCAGTGCTGAGTCTTAGTTTTGGCATGCGTTGATCTCTCCCAAACAGGACAAGCAGACTGTAGAGGAATAGCACAGAGCTAAGGCAGTTCATCTTAATGTGTGTGCTGTGGCTCCCTTCTTGGAGTTGATCAGTTTCTGTAGGATGTTGTTCCGGGAGCTGACTTTCATTTTGTGTCTTCTTTACACGTTCCCTAAATGAGAAGGTGCGGTCCAGGGTTGCACCAAGGTAGACAGGGTTTGTGTGATTCTCAAGTTGTATTCCAGATCATGTGATGTTCAGGAGTCGGTTGGCCATTTACAAATGAAAGACATACATAATTGCCCATGTTTATTCTGTCCTTTTTTTTTTTTATTATTTGTGCAGTCGGAAAAAAGTCTGGGATGTTCTAACCCATAATATGTGCTTAAAAACTCAAACAAATAGGAACGTTTTTGACAAGTCTGACCTTTTAACTCTTCAAACCAGACACTTTCAGGTCTGCAATTTTGTAAATATCAAAAATAAAAAAATGTATTAATCCAGACTTAGGGAGAACAAAAAACAAAATAGTTTGTTTTTTTTAATTTGGAATTTCAACTAAAAACAAGTAGCCAACAAAATAGTTAAATAAAAAACTAAAAAAAAACACGACCACATACTCAATAAGTCCTGTGTTGTTTACACTTAATCATTGGTTTATAAATTTTAATAATTTACTTATATAGAGATAAAGATATGAGATACAAATGATATAATTATTTTATTATATCTTTATAAGTTCTATCTTTTCTATTACTTATTTTATTGTTCATTTTTTCTTCTTGATATTCTATGAACGTTTTTGTACACACTGCTCTAATACAGCAGTCAATTAGCCTGTTGACTGAATAGAGGACTACATTGAAATTGCAATGAGTAATTTGTTGTACTTGAAACCATAGGTTTCATATAGATATGCATTTTGTTTTTGTATAGTATCACCTAAATATATATATATAGTCTCGGAAGTTTCTGAACCATTAAAACTATATAAAAAAACAAAAAAATAAAAAACAAAAAAAAAATAAAGTCCCAAGTCGTTCAGTGGAAAAAAAAAAAAAAAATCACTCATGTAAGTCAATTTCATTTTTACAGTTATTATATTATTTTGCTTCTAACATTATTTAAGGGATCATCAGTTGTTTACCATGAGAAACTGTTTCGGGAATTTTTATATATATATATATATAATAATAATCCTCCAGGTAAAACATCCACAGGGTAGTAATCCAAAGAATTTCAAATTCTTTTTAAAATATGATCTACGATTAAGATCGGATTCTAACTCTTCCTGATGAGATCTCAGTTTATAATAACTGTTGATCGATAACATCGACATGCCAGTGTCGCAGATTTTGTATGTGTCTGTCTAAATAAAAATAATCATATATATATATATATATATATATATATGAGGAAGTTTGTTGTCTGTTCTCTCTACCAAATAGTGTTTATGACAGTGAATCAGATTAACTTTTCATAAGCAATCTACAGTGTGCTAGATGGTGAAAAAAATAAAAATTTGATATCAAATATGGCTAAACGATGCAGATTTTAAAACAAAAGGTTATATGTGAAACAATTTGAAAAAATAAAAAATAAAGAAGTTTTTTTCTTAAAAATTGATGACCTTTTGAACTTGTCCACTTGGACAATAATAAAGACTGAAACCCAAACTAATAACTAAAATAACAGACATAACACATATATAAATAATAGATACATAAATAATAAATAATAGATTTTTACAGATATTTTTGCAGTTTAAATCCAGAAATTTGGAATACAGACTGGTGATATAAAATGGGTTTTTCAACCATCGGTTAATTGCAAAGTTTAAAATTAATTTTTTTAAATTAAAAAAAAAACAAAAAAACTTTAGCAACCCTTTAAAGTGCTGATTATTAATCCTTGGCCGATATAGTATCATAGAAATAAGGCCATTCCCATGCCAGAATTGTAGAAATTTTAATTGGAGCTCAAAATATTCTAAATAATAGGAAGAAACCGAGAATTTGAAGGTTTTTTTTGAACATCAAATTCCATTTGATGCTAGGAACAAAGAAAGGGAACGTCTTTGCAGTTGTGCTAGCAAGAGAAAATTCTTGTTGTGAAGGTCTTACAAGGAGGAACTAGAAGAATTGAAGCTCAGTCGAGCATCTTCATGGAAATAATAATAGAGTAGAGAAAGACTAGCAAAGTCGCTTCTGTAAAAAAGATGTAGAGAACAGAAGAGATCATCTCCCACTAGATTGTGAAGTCGCTTGTGAGGCAAGAAAAGTGCTTTGAGCGGCACCTCCCCAGATGTGGCAGCAGCACTCCATCTTAGGATAAATAAACTACCCTACAGATCGATGCATTTACCTACTTCGGACATGACCCCGATGAAGCATTACAACACTGCTTTGGTCTGCGATGGGTGGCTTTCAACAAAGACTTAAAACCACATATTCTATCGGAGGCAAGCAAAGATTATCAACAAATATGTACTGCCTGGAGAGCTCTATGGTCCTGGACAGGCAAAACCATGGGAAAATTCAGTTTTTCATGAGAACAGAATGAAAGTAATGCATGCAGTGGAGTTAACGAATAATATTAGCATAAGAAATCTTTTAGTAAAGAGGAAACACCCATATCATCTGCCATTACTAACCAGCAGAGCATTACCACTCTCGACCAAGGAAAGAGTCTATCAGACATATGTATGCAGTCTGATGATGTATGGAAGTGAAACCTGGCCAGTGAAGGTTGAGGACATGCGTTGCATGGAGAGAAATGATATGAGGATATGATGGATTCATAATGTGAGTGTTAAAGACAGGGTTAGTTCTTATGACCTTAGAGGAAGATTGAATCTGGAACATATAGGGAGATGTGTGCAAAAAAAGTAGATTTTGATGGTATTGCTATGTTGAAAGAATGGATGAAAATACTTGGGTTAGTAAGTGTAGAACAGTTGAAGTATCAGCTAAGTTCACAGGGAAAGACCAAGGAAAACATGGGAGAAAGTGATAAGGATGGATTTGAAAGAAAAAGAGTTAAATAAAGACCTGGCCAGAGGTAGGTTAGTTTGGAAGTCAATTTCTAAAAGACGTCCAACACATGTCAGCACGTAAATTGAATATGCTGATGATGAATATGATGATTAAATGGAACATGCTGGTCTTATACGGACACACAAAAAGATCAGCAGTTGGTGTGAGCAAGGTATGTCTAGAAGGTATGATGGAAGGGTGCATAAAAAGACATGAACCACTAAGAAAAATCAAAACAAAAAGTGCATATTAACATGTGGATCTTTTATAAATTGTTGAACAGCCGATAAAAAAATAAAAAATGAAAAAAAAATCAATTTTAACATGCCTTAATTATAATAGACAGCCGATTGCCAATCATATATGAACATAAAAATTAAAAGACAATTTCATTTCAAACCGATAATTTTAATATCTCCTCTATTAAAAAAACTAACTGAAGTATCCATATATGCCGGGGTTCTTAACTTTTCTTGAATTCTATAGCCATGATTAGAAGTTAAATATTTTTTATTAAAAAAAAAAAACAAATTTTTTTTAATTCTTATTAAAGTAACAAATCTATTAGTGAACATTCATCAATTATTTTTAGCCATTAGTAAGCTAAACAATACCTCAAAATACGCATGATGATTTGACGTGAAAAGTAGTTGTTCAGTCGGCTAAAAGAAAACGCTAAAAATGCTGTTTCCAATGTTATTTTTATATACCTTTAATTTTGAACAATGAGTTTTAAAAAGGTTCATCGATAAGGACATTGAACCAAACGTGCTGATTCCAAATCTGAGGTTAGTTTGGCTCTTAGAGAAACCATTTAACTATGATGCTGTGACACACTAACAACTTTGTTTTATATCTAGAGATTGGCGTGGCCACTTCTCATGACTATGTGACTTGAACATTTTTTATTGACTATTACTATAAATATTAATATAAAAAATATTGAAATCAGAAATGAAATGACGTAAAATACTTGAACGAACCTTTTAAAATTCCTATTTACAAAAAATAATTAAACAATGAAATGAAGTAAAAAATTTACTACTTCATAGAGGGGGGGGGGGGGGAAGGGTGAATGCCTCATTAGTATTCACTCTCTTCTCCCCTTATCGCACTTCAGAGCATAAAAATGTATTAGCCATTTCCCCCTCCCTGCATCAATCAAATAATCAGCACTCCCTCTCTCTCTCTATCAGCCTACTCACTGATTTAGTACCTGTGATTTTTAGCTTAGTTTCTTATAAATAAAGTAAAGCACCCCCCCATTTCATTGACCTGTATAGTTTTCTATCAAAAGGCTGCTTCAGCATTGATTGAGGTCAATTCTTTATGCGGGTTTTCAGAAAATATGCGTTTGTTTCACTTGCTTTCAATTTAGTCTTTTTTTTGTATTGCCACCCGGACTTGAGGTTAATGTAAGGATATAAAGAAAGACTGTGCTTTTATGTTATTTAGAACTCATCATAGCTCCAAAGGTAACAGATCACCCTCCCAGGCATTACCACTTCCTTTCGGGCGGGGACAGGGGGCTATGGAAAGGTGTGTTTCAGAGTCCCTATTTACTTGCCTCCCCATGAGGGCAGAGTTAGACACAAGGTCGGTTTTTAATGTGGGGAAAATTCAACTCCACCAAAAAAAAGGCACTCTGGATTGGGACAAAAAATAATAAATTGCCTCAGTCAAGAACGATTTCTCCTTCACTGATCGAGAGCAGAAAAGATGAAGTGTGGGATCAAAACAGATACTATATTTTACTCCTAGCTAAAAGTCCAAGGAAAGGCATTTGTGCAAATATATTTTCAAAGAGAAGAAGAAGAGGTAGATGAAAGGAGTTACAACAACCGCGCAAATTAAATGACCATCATATGTATACACACAAATCACATACATTTAATTTTAAAATTGGGCCTTTGGGCTTATGTCAGAATGAAGTATGGTTCCGTTCAGTCCTAGGAGGTCATTCTACCAAGCATTACCTCCTACTTTGGAAGAGGGATGGCTTATTGCTGGTCGTCCGAGATGCCCCTACTAGAGAATGGTGACAGTTCCGATAATGGCAAATTTTGGGAAGCTGGATTCCCCCACGTTAATCCGATATCATATTTAACTTTGCTCAGTGAGAGAGGGCAGGTAAATATATTTCAATAGACTGGTTCCCTCAAAAAGGAAAGTAAACTACTTTTGTTTGTTATACACACACAGTTTTAATTATATACTAGACACTATCCTCGAGTATCTTCGGTCTCTCTGTACAAGGGTTTGTCAGGACAACCTGACATGAGGATACTTTAACCTACAAGTAAACTCTGACCAAATATTCAAAATTACATAGTATTCGAAGGCCAAATAAGATCCCCTCGACATGGCTATACACCGCCTCATATAAGGAATGGTGCACAGTCTCCTCGTGATGTTACTTCAAGTAACAGCACTTAGCTGGATACTCCACCAGACCAGATGAATTCTTGTCCTGGAATGCAGAAAAGACCACAATAAAGATAAATTATAATATAATTAAGTGGTCAATTTGGGGGGAGGAAAATCTTCTTCACTGCTTTACTAACTTAACGTTTGAGAAGTAGAGGAGAATCTCGATTGATCGCTCGGATATCTATGCATTTCAACTAAAAATCAAGTGTTAGCCCCAGAAAGGGATCCCTTGATTTCTGAGAACTTACTGAAGTAAAATCGAAAAACAAAAATTACAATATAACTGTCAAAAATTAAATACATGAATCATACATTGTATTTCAACAAGTGAATCCTTCAATAAAAAAAATGATGGAGTCACAAATTGACCAACTCCTTATTGTAATCGTGGCAAGTCAGGTCTGCTTTCCTACTTGATACTAGTACGACATAAACTAGAACTACCTGTTTCACGGTCGGGCGATCAGCACTTAAACTGCCCCCCTTCCCTCATCAGGTAGGCATTGGCTTGTCTGATGAGGTGGGTACATGGACATCCAGCAACACTAAAAAAAAAGCAAGAACCGTCTAAAGGCAGATGAGCTCCACTGGAAGCCAATGGGCATCCATACGGATGGAGAGTAGAAAATGGCCTGCAAGTGGATTTTCGGCAGTTTTGCAACTCAAACTTCCCCCTTATTTTGTCCTTTAGTCCTCACACTCAATGAACGATGTTTCTGACAAAGGGGAAAGAATTGCTGTTTCCCGAGCCTGCTGTTATTTTGAGTGAGTGGTATGTAAAGATGCTTGATGCACTTTTATTTTTTTGACATGTCACTAATAAGGGTGCTGGAGGTGAACGTTTTACCTAAGCTGAGGTTGTCCACCCGATAATCCAAGGACCAAAAGCTTGAAGTAACCCCCAAGGAGGTTGTTCTATCAGCAGCTGCATAAAACTGGGGCAGCTGTATTGCCATTTTGTGAATGGAGCCTGGAACCAGCAATAGTTTATAGTGGAATCCCTGAATGCCATATTCGTGGGAACTGGTACGACTTCTTTTTTTAATGGTTTACAAAGAAAGTTTATTTACACATTCTATCCGTTCTGCTTTCATCTCTTCTACTGAAACAAAATTCTAATGTACTTCTTCCACATATTTCCATAATGAAAATTACTTTAACAAATAAGCGTAAACCCAGTTCCTCAACTCGTAGCGTGGCTCCCTATTACCGGATCATTATTTACAACATTAGGGGTCTGCGTTCAAACCTTCCAGAGGTTGAAATCCATTCACATAATATTAAACCTGACTTGCTTCTTTTTTTTTTTTATTATTTTATTTCAGTTTGTTTGAAGAGATCAAAACCATTTGTTTATTTCTTTCAGCTATTTCGTTAGCTTTTCACGTTCAGTTTTTCAAGTCCATGGTCATTTGGATGGTTACAGCAATAATGAGAGTAGTCCTTTCAGGTTTGTTCCAGATGACAATGTCTGGTTTGATGGCGTTGTCTTTTATGTATCTGACCGTCTGTCACAGAACACCGTCATCTTTCCGTTTAAATGACTTTAACAAGATTCCAGGTTATTCCAACGTGGAGGTTGATTACGAAGCTAACTTATTTCTAAAAGCTAACACTGGATTTTGTTACGAGTTAAAATTTATATCCGAGGAATCTTTTAAGGATAGACGTTGTCCCCTTTTAGACCGGCTGTACTTTGCTACAGCTTGGTCTTTCAGGGATTGTGTCGAAGCATTTTTTAAAGATGTTTTTTTTTTCATTAGGCCGGTTACTCTTACCACTACCGTTATAATGTTTATTTTTTTCAGAGACCATGTTGTTTTTAAATCAATTTTTGAGGTTCTGATATTTTGTAATTTTTTCTTGTTCAGCTCTATTGAGGCCATAGTCATTTGGGACGGTTACATCAGTAATGAGTGCAGTCCTTTCAGGAGTGTTCCATATAACAATGGCTGGCTTGATGGCCTTGTCTTTTATGTATCTGCCCGCCTCTATGTCTTTGTCATAGAACCCTGTCACTTTTCTGTTTTATGTTATCGGTGGAGGTTCATGTTTCCAGATGTTCGACGATCTGTCAAGCTGCATCTCTCCACAGATTTTCCAATGGAGGTATTTACATACTTTGTTGTGGCGGACAGTGTAAAGGCCATCTGCCGATAGGATCTGGCATCCTGACATTAGGTGGCTCAGGCTCTCAATTGCTGAATAGCAAAACCTACATTGGTCATTTGTCTGTAGGCCAGCCATTTTTTAAACCATTTATGAGTTGGTCTTGTACGGCTATAATAAATCTTTCCTCATCAAATGGAAGTCTCTCATTCTTGAGATATATGAATGAAGCCTCTCTGTCTCTTGATTAAACTCCTCCAGGAACTTGTTTTCTTGTCTATCTCTTTCTCTGTGTATTTTGTTCCTTTCTTTCTTGCAATACGTGTTGCTGGTTCGTCATAGAACTCGGCAGTATTCTCTGGTATGACTCCACCATTTTTTTTAAACCATTTGTTTATTTCTTTCAGATATTTTGTTATCTTTTCACGTTCAGTTTTTTTAAGGCCATAGTCATTTGGGATGGTTACAGCAATAATGAAAGTAGTCCTTTCAGGTTTGATGGCCTTGTCTTTTATGTATCTGACCGCCTGTACGTCTGTCACAAA
Source organism: Sepiola atlantica (assembly GCA_963556195.1). Lineage (NCBI taxonomy): Eukaryota > Metazoa > Mollusca > Cephalopoda > Sepiida > Sepiolidae > Sepiola > Sepiola atlantica. The sequence continues at coordinate 54,322,609 of OY744523.1, read as the reverse complement.
ACACTGTCACCTTTCCATTTAAATGACTTCAACAAGATTCCAGGTTATTCCAATGTGGAGGTTGATCACGAAGCTAACTTATTTCTAAAAGCTCTCCAACTTTTGTCAGCCTGTAAAATAGACGTTAAACCAATGATGATGATGATGCCTCTATGTGACCTTCAAGATCGCCATGGACATGGAATTTGCATGGACGATTTTCTATGTAGTAGGGACATCTTAATTGAAGAGGCCGAGTTGTTCTTTGTATTTACATGTTGCTCTTGTTCACAGCACCTCCTTCATCGTTACCCTTTATCATTCGCACAACGATGGAGTCACTGTCATTGGGTAAATTTATGGAGAAAAAAAAAACGACAAGAACCTGTCTGTTCATCCTTCTGCTAACATTCATATTTGTCGTGACTTTAATGTTCAAAGTAGAATTGTTAGTCTATTCCAACAAAACTGATGATGAAGGAATGTTTTGTCATGACTTTTCCCTTGCTCAAGAGTTGACTCAGATTGTTGACAAGCCGACTTGCATACCTGATGTTGACAGATATTTTGCAAGCCTTCTTTATCTTTTTCTGACAACTTGCCCTGAAAAGTGCACATCTACTCCGAGATCTTCCCATCACTCAGTTGTCTCCATAAATCGAAGTTCAAGGAGTCCTCTTATGTCCCTTTCCATCGCAGAATGTATCGATACTCAAGGGCTGATCGGGATAGCTTTAGATTTTTCACCTCTGAAATTCTCCTGCATTTTTCTTCAGAAAGAATGTGTCTTTTTTTCGCCTCCAATGTACCATCGTCATTTTCGTCTCAACAGGAGGACAGAAAATGCTGCTTGTGGTTTGCTCCTTAGAACAGCCTGCCAGAGAAAGCTGTGGTAATGCCTACCATATCCACGTTTAAAATCACCTTGAACAAATATTCTGACCGTATATAGATACAATATCTTCATTATCTTTTTACATAGACATTGCTATTTTTTTGCCAATAAAATTGATTGATATCTGATTAGTAATTCGCTAGAATTGAGTTTTATACCCTCTAAAAAATTCTAACAGAAACTAAACAGCCAGCCATGGTAGACTCCTCAGTGCGTTGCTGCCATTGCACACGGGAACCACTATTTCAATTCCTATCAACGGAATAAATGCCCTGAAACCAAAACTGCATTTAAAATGTCTTGCAACCGCTGCAAACAGATTACAGAAAATGCAAGAGTCTTGCTGCACAGCTTTTGATTTAGGATGACCACCTAAACTTTCACCCTAATTCTCAGTAGCCCCTTACATCTACAGTGGCAACTTGCATTGTTTGGGTTGAACTAAGTTAAAAAAAAAAAAAAATCTTAAATCCAGAGTTGCTAAACAGAGGCTTGGTTCAAGAGTTTTGGAGAATAATCAAAGAAGGTACTGAACAGATGTAAGACTTTGATTCCAACTATCTCTAATGGACCAGAGGCGATTTCCTCAACATCTGACAAAACCAAGCTTTTTGTAAGGAAGTTTGATTCAAATTACACTCTTTGTAATCAGGGCCACCAACTGCCGGAGTTTCCCCCCCTTTGATTGAAAATAAGTATATCTGTCCGTTACGTTGGCCAACTTATTAAGAACCTTGATGCCAGCAAAGCAACTGGCACAGACAACATTCTAGTCATTGTCCTTAAAAATCTGCTGCAAGAACTTTCTCCTATCCTTACAAATCTATTCCTCTTCTTTGTGTGTCTTTGAAGCATGTGGTCATCAATATATTCATTGATTCTATGCGATATTGCAGTCAGCACGTCAGCTGAATAAAATTCATATTGCTTGTCACTAAGTAGATTGCTTTTGCTGAGGTGATTGACAACTTCTTGATTTATCACAGATTCAAACCATTTACTTATGCACAAGAGACTGATCCGTCTGTACCGAGATGAAGATTGATGACTAGTATTTTTAAATACTGGATAGACCAAAGAAATTTTCCAACGAGATGGAAACCATTTCCCCCTTAAACAACGATTGAATAGATTCGGTGATAGACTTATGACCTCCCCATCAGAAGGCTGACAACAGAAATGGCAAAATCTGTTGGAGAAAACTGACATGACAAAGAACAGTAAAAAGGCGTAAAATCAGCAACGATCCATCAACTCCAATGCAACCGCAGTGCACCATCATCGCCAACCAAGTTGCACATCAGTTGTTACTCAAGGGGAAGTGCACTACTAAACAGAAAAAAAACAAACAGACAGACTTCAATATTCCCAGAGCATTGGAATGACTGAACCGTTCTTACTTAAAGAGCTCAATATCGACATCAGTGCCCTTAAGGTTGGTAAAGCCATCGGTCTAGATTACATTTTCACAGAGGAGATCAAGCACTTTGGATCTTTGGCAAAAAATGGATCCTTGAGTTGATGAAAAACTGTATGCTAACAAGAAATATCCCAAAGATCTTGAGCAAAACAAAAATCAACACTCTTCTGAAATGAAAACAAATAAATTCGCTCCCGTCGCTAAAGTGCAGAAGTGCCAAAAAATAAAATAAACTTAGTAGGCAGAAGAGTAATTTATCAACATTTATTGGTTGCTTTTTTTTTTCTTTTCTTTTTTTTAAATATAACGTTCCTTAATTTCAATTATTTAAATCGTGAGCAAACTTAGTAATGTGGGGAAAATCAATCAACATTGATTCTATTTTGAAAAGTAACAAAATAAACTGAAAAGAAAAATATTCTATTCATCAGGAGGGGGGGGGGCAATAAAATGACAATTCGGTGCTAATTTTTAATAATGAAGACGATTCTCTATTTTTAAATAATTGCAATTGATTGGTTCATCTGAATCACGGGAGACAAATCCTGGCGGATAGTGGCATATACAAAAAGTGCTGCCGTTTCAGTGGGACTCAATTGCGATTCTACCAAAATCGTTTTGGTCTAAGAAAAAAAAAGTAATGGCCGCCAACTACAACAACATTGAATTAAGATTACATTTTAAACACTTTAAAAAATACATTAGAATTTTATTTCAGGACAAGAAATACAATTTAAGACCAATAATCAATGTTATCCTACATTTTGACGAAATAAGGGAAATATTCCAACGGTCCCTATGATCTCTTAAAAGTCCTTATATATCGCCTCCCCACGAGGGTTGGTTGTGACAAAAAAAATCGGTTTAATGATCGGGTCTTCGAAAAATGTTCTCTTTTTTTTTTTTTAACATGATTCACCCCAAACAAGGCAGGCCGCCACTGTAAACGTAAGGGGCTACTGAGAAAAAAGAAAAGGGGAGAAGGTTTGGGGGTTCAGCTTAAATTGGGATCTGAGCAGCGAAATGTCTGTTTACATTAGTTTTAAATTTCTGCATGTCAATACTGTCGGGGAAACAGGGGGCAGGGAGGGAGTTCCAGAGGCCAGCAGCACGAGGAAGGAAGCTATTTGAGTAGAATGCTCTCCAGCATCTGGGGACCTCCACAGTGAATGAATGAGATTTAGTAGAATGTCGAGTTAGTCTAGTGAATTTACGTCGAGGGGGCACCAGAGTAGCCAACTCATCGGAGCATAATCCATTGAAGTATTTGTAAAACAAACACAAGGATGCTACATTGCGGCGATGGGACAGAGACTGGAGCTTGGTTGACAGTGAGGGACCTATTAGGTTGGCGATTCTTTTTTGGACCTTGTCAAGGAGGGAGAAACTAGTAGATGATGCACCAGCCCAGATGTGGCAACAATACTCCATGCATGGGCGAATGGTGGCTTTGTAGAGATACAGGATAATGTCAGGTGTAAGGAGTTTACTAGCACGGTAGAGGGAGCCAACCTTCTTTGCGGCAGCCTTGGCAATGTCTTCAATGTATTTGTTCCAATTCATGTTACCTGTGAAGGTTAGGCCGAGGAGTTTGAATGATGAACTCTCAGGTAGGGGGTTATTTGCCATGACAATCGGTGGTTGGAGAGGCTTCTTGTAGTTATTGAAGGAAAGGAGCTTTGTCTTTGCGGCATTAAAAGTTATCAACCATTTATGACCCCAACCACTACAGACTGGAGGTCATTTTCTAAAGATTCCGCCATTGCCTCAGATATAATCGCGTCTGTTAATTGAATTTGCATGACTTCTTATTTAAAAAATGGATATTTTCATTTTCGGAGACATTGCGTACTAAAAAAAAGAGAGTTATCTGCCCCTTACACCATTGGAACTCTTCTAAAATAAAATTCGTTCGTGTACTCGATCTATACAAGAACCCAGTTCCTTTTACGTATACATTTTTAAAAACTTTATTTTAGAATAATTACAATAGTAAAATCCATTTTACGATACATTGTGGTTGTAACTTGAAACTAGAGTTCTCTCCTCCTTATTTGACTCTCCTCAAATTAAAGATTAAAAAAAAAATTTCAGACCTACAGTCCACAAACACTAAAATTTAAATTGTCCCAGTTCATCTGATTGAAAACGTTACGGGATAATTATGTAGTTTCCCGACCCATTTAATTTTATCGAAATACGATGCAGTAGCTCAAAAATTGTATTTAAAGATTATGGCATGCTGAACGCAATTGTTTTAAAATTAATTTAGTATTAGCAATACTGTATTACGTAAAAAGAAAAAACCGGTGCTTCTTTACTTTCACGACATGAAAATATTTAAAGAAATGTATAGACTATTATGTACTTACGTGTTAGCTGAAAATAAAATTGTACAGAAAGAATTACGCAAATTCGTCCAGTATTTATTAAATTAGAAGAAAAAGAAGAAAGAAAAAAACGATCTTACGTATCTGTAGACATTTATACTTACTTATTTGGAAAGGGAGATAACTCAAATTTTGATAGATAAAATCGTTCTTTATTTTTAATTTAATAAATACTGGATGAATATGCGTAATTTTTGGTTTACAGTCTTCTCAGCTACCACGTAAGTACAGAAAGTTTTTTTTTTAAGAGAGGCCTAACATGTCGTCCTGAAAGTCAAGAAGCACCTTCGAGCATTTATAACGACAGCTAACAGAAGGTAAAAGGGGTTTAAAAAAAAAAAAAAAAAAACCTAATAGGAAACAAATAAATGTTACGCAAGGCAAGAGAAGTTACTCTTTTACTATCTGGATAAGTTTATTCGTGTTTTAAATCATTTTAAAGCGTTTTTTTTAGTTCGATTTAAAACTAGTGTTGATACGTCATGTTAAAATTGAAAACACAAAATGGACCCATTTGATCACGTGACGTCTCGGCACTAGTTTTAGAACGAATTAAAAAATTTAAAAAAAACTCTTTAAAATAAGTTAAAACACAAATAAACTTATCCAGGTAGGTAGGAAGAGTAACTTATTTTGCCTTTGGTAACTTTCATTTGTTGCCTATTTGTTTGTTTGTTTTTTCATCCCTTTTTGTTAGCTGTCGTTATAAATGCCTGCACCTTTTGTTTTCGTAAAAAAATCAATTTTATTTCGTTTCGTTTAATCGGTCTCCGTTCCAAGTTTTTAAGATCAACTGGCTTAGAGTATTGATTTACTCCTCGCCAGGAGTTAGGCACAAGGCCAGTTTTTATCCTACTCCCACAAGTAAGATGTGACCCAAGGTCGGGTCGGGAAAGTGGGGTTTGAAAAGCCAGCGCCTGAGAGGTGAGCACTCTGGCCATTTAAAAATTGCCTGGGCAGCCCCGTCGGCATTCCCCGGTAGGGGCGCCTCAGACAGTAAGCAATAAACTTACTCCTCCCCAAAGAGGGGAGGCAAAGCCTGGGAGGGTGGACCTCCTAGAACTGCACAGGACAGACCCATTGACCGGCGTAAGTCAAGCTCCGAAGGACAAGACAATACCAGTATGGGGTGCAGTATCCATCGGAACAGATACTACACTTTGATCTTAACCAAAAGGCCAATTCATTAACAGAAAAAAAACTATATGCTAATTTTAAAAGTGGTGTTTCCCTATTGCATACGTAATAATACTAAATTGATTTTGTACTTTATCAGATTAGGACACGAGCTGACTTTGACACCAACCCTGACTGACCCTAACGACGGGGTCAAAGTTAGTTCGGGTCCTAATCTAAATAAGCACCATTGATTTTACGTAAATACGTTCAGCATGTCATAATCTAAAAAAAAAAAAGTTTTTTTTTTAAAATAAACAGATTTTTGTCCGAACTAAATCTAAAACTTAGGGTTAGTTTAGGGTTAAAAAAAACAAAAAAAAAAAAAACAGTTTGGTTCGTATTGTGTAGAAGTACAAACAAAATTACAATTATTGAGCTACTGCATAACGTCTTTCGATAAAATTACATGGGTCGGGAAACGACATAATTACCCAGAACGGTACGACGTTTTGATCTCATCCCAAAAAATGATCTGTCATCACACATGAAATTAAAAAAACAAGCAATTCAAGTTCAATTGTAAGTATACTACACTAAAATTGAACCTGAATGGTTATGGACTTTTGAAGGCTCGTTTTAAAATAAATCCATAACCAGAATAAGGATCAGAATCAATCCCAAACACAACAAGAGTGCTTTATTTATTTTTCTTAATAATTAAAAATAAATTAAATTAGATTTCTACGTCGTAAGACAAAGCAGTTTTACACTTAAATAAACAAATAAAAATGATACGAAACGCAAGTTAAGATATCGGTACTTTAAGATTAGAATTAATATTACATATTTTATTATTATTATTGTTAGCTTGCATATCGGCATCAGGGATCGAAACCGGGACAGAAGGATTGAAACTCGAGAGTTGTAACCGTCATTGCCAGTTTTATTTATTTATTTATTTAACCAAACAAACCCAATAGTAACAAGTTTTAAAAATAAAATTGTATACATTTAAGAATTGTATAAAAATAATATATTAATAATAATAGCAATCATATTCACGTTTAACTTGATTTTGAATTAAAAAAAACACAAAAAAAAATTAAAAACATTAAAATATGTATAAACATAAAATAAAACAGGAAACGGTATTATTTTAAGATATAAACAGTGGCTCTAAAATGGGGGTTCGATTTACAATATATATAGAATGTAAAATTGGTCACCCATTTTGTGGACACTTTCGGTATTCGATAATTTTGAAACTGGGGAGAAAATGTTCGACAAAATGCATGAAAGAAAATTTGTGAAAGAGATTACGTCATGAAAAAATTAAAAAAGAGTTTAGTTAAACAAGAAAATATTTACGGAGAGATAAAAATAAATTATTTAAGAAGGAATTGATTTAATTTAAAAGGAATTAAAAAAATTTGGGGTTTGCATATTATTTTTTTTTGTTGTTTTTTGTTTTTTGAAGTAACAACGGTTTGATTCCGATGATGGCTGCTTCTTCGTCTCTTTTCTTACCTGCTGCGAAATGAAGCGGCGACGATTTCCTCCCAGACGTGTCTTTAGCGTTAACATTATGTGCGTTGACCAGCTTCTTGACCTTAACCAAGTCGCCATTTCGGCAAGCTTCGAATAATTCCCGGCCTGGATCGCTGGTCACTGCGGAAGACGAAGAAGCTAAATTGTTCGGAAGCTGTGGACGACGATTAGACGCCATCTTGGCCTCTCTGACTTCCACTCCTCCCTCTCTGTCTGACGTCCACCTCCCACTTTCACCCCTCCCCCTCCCTAGTTTTGTTCCCACTCTCCTCTTTCGCGTTATATGTTTTCTTACTCTATCTATTTGTTCACTCCTTTCTTTCTATCTACCTCTAAATCTTTTTTTCTCTCTCTCTCCCTCTTTTTTTTTCTCTCTCTCTATTTTTCTTTTTTCTTCTCTTTCTATTTTTTTCTAGATCAACTTATTTTCTCTCTTTGTCTTTTTCATCGACATTTTTAATGTTTTTCTTTTAACAAGGGAAATCGCTGGCCTTTTGGCTAGGAGCAAAGGGCAGTATCTGTTCTGATACTACCCTTCATCTTTTCTGCCCTCGGTCAAAGAGAAATCCTTCTAGATTGAGGCAATTTTAATTTTTGTTAATGTTCCAATCCAGAGTGCTCTTTTGGGGGAAGCTGGATTTCATTCAAAATCAACCTTGTATCTAACTCTGCCCTCGTGGGGAGACAAGTAAATCGGAAATCATTAAAAAAAATGGCAGTATATAAAAAAAAAAATTCATTATTGCATAAAATCATTATAATTAATGATTTTGTTGACAAATCTGTTTTTTTTTTATTAAATTATATTAATAAGGCGTATTTTTGTCAACAAGATCATCAAATATAATGATTTTATGCTATAATAAGTTATTTTGAAATAATATTAATACTAGCATTTTTTTAGGAGTTTCCTATAAAAACTTTAGTTTTTACTTTCAAACTAATAATATCCTTTTTATTTATTTATTTTTACATTATCCGGCATCCCAATAATATATCCCTCATTTTTCTTTATCTAAAACCATCTTTAAAAACTTTTTTGTTGTTTTAAATTAAATGATCCTTTTTTTAAGTGTCCCGTTGGTGTCATTATAATAATAGTAGTAATATATTTCTTCTTGTTCTCTGCTTTAACTTTCACTATTCAGTTTTGTTTTGTTTTTGTTTTTTGTTTTTTTACCCATTCATGGCTTCTTTTCTCGTTACTACTTCGACATTTATTTTACTCCCTCCCCCCCGTGGGTACTTGCTTTTTTTCCCCCCCAACACGATCCTTCCCCAACCCCAATAATATCAACCGAGTAACAAAAAAAAAAGCGAACCCTTTATTTTCTTTCTTTTCCCATCCGCCTTAGCTTCACTCTCTCTCCCCCTCTCTCTTTTATATTCCGTTTCCCCCCTCCCCCTCCCTCCCAGCGTTCTCAGCACATCCCACCCCACCCTCACTCACCCCCCCCCCGTCCTCCTCCATGATCTTCATTGCCCTCCACTCCAACATAAACGCATCTATATCCTTGCCTCTCTTTTTCCTTTGCCCTTACATTTTAATACTGCACTGATTATTATATTACCCAATCTTTACACTTTGAATCGTTCTGCCAGTTAATGGTGTGCCGTGTGCGCGTATTATTAGCATGTTGTTGTTGCGTTTGTTTTCCCCCGAGTTGGGCCTGTTTACGCTGATCTTATCGTAAAGATCAAAGTGTAGTATCTCTTCTTGCCTGGTACAACCACGATGGTCACGACACAACCTGTAGATAAATTAGATCGGTCTTAGGAGGCTCTCCTCCCAGGTGTTACATCCTCCTTTTAGAGATTGATTTATCGCCTGTCGCCTTAGGCGCCGCTACCTGAGGAATGCTGACGGGTCCGACCACGGCCATCCAGAGTGACCCCTATTTAGGGGGCTGAATTTTCCCTCATCTTAAACTGACTTCCATGTCTAACCTTGCTGTAACGGGAAGTGGGTGAATCTAAATTCAAATAGAAAGAAACGATCACCTTTTTTTAATTTATTTACTTACAATAAATTAATACGGTGGATTAATTTGCCCTGTTACCGCTTGGAAAAGCAAACAAAACTAATCAGTAAAAATTAGGAGCTAATCGCTTCAATATAACCGCTGTCCTCAGTCCAAAATAAGAGAAATCCTTCTCGACTGGAGGCATTTTTAAATTTTTGCCCCATCTAGTGTCCCTTTTGGGGGAACTTAATATCTTCTATATTATAAACCGACCTTGCATCTAACTTTGCCCTCGTGGGGAGGCAAGTAAGTAGGAGCACTACTTACTACGTAGTTTGAACCCGTGCGAAATTATTTTAGAATAACTACTTTGGACAACTTTAAATTATTTATTGAATTAGGAGCAAAGTGTAGTATCTGTTCTGATACTACACTTCATCTTTTTTGTCCTCAGTCAGTGACGGAGATATCCTTCTTGACGGAGGCAATTTTTATTTTTGTTCCAATCCAGAGTTCCCCTCTTGAGAGAGCTGAATTACCTCCACATTAAAAACCGACCTTGTGTCTAACTCTACCCTCTTGGGGAGGCAAGTAAATTAGAACTTTAAATTATTTCAAGTTTTATTTTTTAAACTTAACTACATCATTTTTTTTAAATTTATATTCATTCAAAGAAAGAAAAAAGTTAACGTTTCTTTTTTGTTTTTTTTTGTTTTTTTAACTTAACTAAATAATTTTATTTAAGTAAAGTATTAGTTAATTGTAACAAAAAAAAAGTGCGTATTATAATTATATGTGAAAATAAAAATATAAATATAAATATAAATTATTTTACAGCGAAAAGATGTAAACCATTATTTAAACCATCAACGGTAATTGTTCGCAGTTTGAATCCATTTACGTACGAACTCGTCTGTATTTGACGAAGTGCTCAAAATTAAACAAAAAACATTTTTAACGATCACCGTAGACAAGCGGGAAAAAATGCTTAAATCGCGGATTTTTTTATAAAAAGAAAAAGACGTATTTAAAGCTTCTTTTTTTTTTTCATTTAATAACAAATGTGTGAATTTGTAGCTGTTTTTTGGGTTTTTTTTTAAAGAAAGGTTAATTTTTTTAAAGTTCTTTTTAAAACTTTATTTCTTTAACATTAAGTTACTTCCAGAGAATTTTAACCAAACTGCTTTTTTATTTCTTTTTAGCCTAACCCTAATCTAACCGTAACTTAAGTTTTAGGGGTACTTTGTTAGATTAGGACCTACGCTAACTGTGACGATGACCATAACGCTAACCCCCACCCTAACGACGGGATCATGGTTAGCGTGGGTCCTAATGTAAAAAAGCACCGTTTTTGGTTTAGTTTGGCAAAAGTCGGTTTGGTTCGGTTCAAATTGTGTAGAAGTACCAACGTTAAAACATAAACAAAGTTGGGATTTTTGAAAAAAATGTTTTGTTTTTCTTTTTTTTTAATGAAAGAGAGAGAGAGAGAGAGGAAAAAGTTATAAAAACGTCCCACTGGTATTTAGTTTTACACCGTTACAAAGCCTAAACAGCTTTAAACAACCACTGTGTTGGTTGTGTGGATACCCCCCCCCCCTCCAAAACCTTGTACCCGTGACCCAATCGGAATACAATCCGCGTTTTACGTTTCACGCCAAAAAGGTCCAATCGAACGCGTTATGTTATTATTACTACTTAAGTTCAAATGTCGCCAACATTAGCGCATTAAAAAAACAAAAACAATGAATGCAACTTAAAGTCATTTTGTTTTCAAAGATAATTTTATCTATTTATTTTTATGATGAAAAAAGAAAAAAAAAGTGTTATTTTTGGTTAAATTTTACCCTTAACCCCCACGCTGTCAATAAAAAATAAATAAAAATGTGATCTCTTTTTTCGTGCAATGACATGTCAACGCCCTGAAGATACCAGTAATTTTTTTCATAAAATCTTTAGAATTTAGAAATTTACTATATAGATATAACATAAAATTATGCTTCTAAAATTTTTTTTAGATGAAGGTTGATAATTCGTAGAATTTGGTATATTCGGACTACTGTTCTCATCTTGGGTGTTTTTATCACAACGTTTCGGCCGATGTAACCTCCGACCTCCAAAGTACACCTGAAAAAGGTCGGAGGTTACATCGGCCGAAACGTTGTGATAAAAACACCCAAGATGAGAACAGTAGTCCGAATATACCAAATTCTACGAATAACATAAAATGATCACCCACTTTCTGACCAAAAAGTGTTATTGTTCATCCAGTTCTTGACCACTTACCGTAGGGCAGAACGAGTAAATCTTCTTTTTTTTTTGTATTTCCAAACCGCCGTCCATTTTGACTTGTTCCGTTCCACGCTATTCATTTTGAAAATACTAAATGAAATGGTTACCCGTTCTGTCCTAGGCTATTAATTTTGAAAATACAAACAAATGTTTACTCATGTCCTATGCTATTGATCATTTTACGTTAAATGTATATAGTAAGATGTGAACCCCCACTCTAAAATCTAAAAAAAATGCCATGTAATTCCAGGGTGTTACCCTGGTCTTACTTTTTATTTTTTTGTTTTAGATTTTAGTGTAATCGCACGAAATAAATAGAACCTCATTTTGGTTATTCGGAAGAGTAACCCACCCCTGATTTATACGTTTAGCTTTTGTAAGTATGGATGGTCGGAAGGACAATAATCTCGGTAAAAATGACCAGACTCGGTAAAAATGTTTTTAAAAATTTTATTTATATTAAAAATTAAATAAATATCTTATACTATATCCGTTTGTATTTTTAAGTTTAAAGAAATAAATTATTTGTAAACACAGAAAAAATACATAAATTTTCGACAAAAACAAATTATTTACAAAATCCCATGACATTAATTTCATTAACTGCTACTCACTACTTACGTCTTGGCAGCAAATCGTTGGGGAAGGGAGACCTTCTTAGTCCTGATTGGCAATCTTCGGAGAGCTGGAGTCTCGAACAAAATATTCAGTTTGCAAACCTAAAATTACTTAAGGAGTAGATGGGTTCTGCCTATCGCCCGGCCTTTGCACTCCTTCTTTATCTATTAATCAGGCGCAGGGACACCTCAAAGACACCCAGTACTTGGCCTTGTTTCCTGACTACTGGGCAACTTGGGGTAAACTTTTTGTCACTAAGTCTCACATGACTAATCAGGGTCGCTCTTGTTCCGACAGCTTGTCTGGCTGCTGTTTCCGACTGGTAGTTCAGGAGCCCTAACTCTTAAGTAGTGCTAAGAGCGGCTGCTCCATCAACAGTTCTGTAATATCGTGGGTAACTGTACGTGTCATATCGCACGTGGAAAGGGACCCTACATGGATCAAGTTTTGATTAATGGTCTGGTTGTGTGAGCTTATTGGCACCAAACAAGCATCCACTTTGTCTTCTCCACTCTCTCTAAAACCAAAATGACAATAGAAAGAAAAAGAAACAAACCTAAACCAGACACCCACCAAAAAGCATCTTCGCCTTCACCTTTGAGGCTAGCATTCACAAATATCCGTGGGCTTAGAGCCAACATCAATGATATAGAAACCTTTCTCCTAGGAAGCTCCCCGGATATCCTAGCACTAAGTGAAACAAGCCTATAATCCTCAATCTCCTCACACCATTTTGACATGACTGAATACCTCCCACTCTACCATAAAGACTCTGACAAACATATGCACGAGCTAGGAGTTTATGTTTGGAACACTTTGACTAGAGAACATAGGCTAGAATCAGATGATCAAGCCTACATATGCTTTAGATTAACCTTACAGCACAGCGTTAGTTACTTATATTTCTTATACCGTTCTCCTTGACCCAGGACCTTGCGTAACTTTGTCTCTGAAAGTATAGATACAGCACTCTCACTTTATGCAAGTGGCCAAATACATGTATTTGGGGATTTGAATGTACCTCACCGTGATTGGCTTGGATTCTCCAGCTATACAGACGCAGCTGGTAACTCCACGTATAGTTTCTCCATAGCGCACTCCCTCTCACAGACTGTCACTTTCCCGACCCGCATCCTTTATCGTGTGGACCAGCAAGCTTCACTTCTCAACCTGTTCTTGACCTTACTGCCCAAGGCTTGTGCGACGAAACCCCATAGCCCGCTTGGGAACGCTGAACACATTGTGGTAATGATTGATATCACCCTAAAATTTCGTCCCAAAGCTGATAAGCCGTTGCTCAAAACAATGAGATACTACAAGCGGGCTAATTGGGAATCCATCAGAGATCACATCAGCGACGCCCCATGGAGTGAAACCTTCTCACTCCCTGCTGATCAGTGCGCAAATGAGGTAACCGAATGGGTCAAAGCAGGCATTGAAGCATATGTCTCCATGCGAAAATTCTTCAGCAAACCCCACTCTCCTCAATGGTTCACCTCAAAATGTGCAGCTACTATTGCACTGAGGCAGCAAGCATTCCGACAATTCGGCCGTCATAAGTCAACTGCAAATAGACAGATATTCATAAAGGCAAGAAATAATTGTAAAGTAGTGATAGGTGAAGCAAAGAGAAGGTATACAGAGATGACCAGAAAACACATTCAGTCACAGAAACTAGGTACTCGCGATTTCTGGAAAGTCTACAATAGTGTGGTGAACAAGGGACAATCAATTCCCCCGCTATCAAACCACAATGATATCGTTTGCACGGCAACTGATAAGGCTGAACTACTTGCCCAGCGTTTCGCCTTAAACTCCACTTTGGACTCCGCAGACCACTCCCTCCCAAATTTCCCATTGCTAGCTGAAGTCACACTTGATGACCTGACCATCACTCCATCTCATATCCGGGACATCATAAAAAACATTGACACCTCCAAAGCATGTGGGCCTGATCTTATACCTGTAATAGTAATAAAGAAATGCTCTGCTGAACTGGCCCCTGTCCTCTCCAAACTCTACAACAAATGCCTTGCTGAATCTTGCTTCCCTTATAGCTGGAAAATTGCCTCTGTGGTATCAGTCTTCAAGAATTCTGGAGATAGAACTGACCCTCAGAATTATCGCCCAGCAGTCTACTCCCGGTCTTCACTAAAATCTTTGAATCCTTACTCAATCTAGCGATAGTCCGTAACCTCATTAATGCTAAACTTCTCTCTGACCATCAGTATGGATTTAGGCAAGCAGGGTCTATTGTGGATATCCTAATGGCCATCTCCGAACGCATATACCATACAGTGGACAAGGCAGGTGAAAATAGGACGGTAGCACTTGATATAACCAAAGCTTTTGACAAGGTCTGGCATAAAGATCTTCTCATAAAAATTAATTCATATGGTATTACTGGACGAATATTTAATATAATTAGATCCTTCCTATCCAAAAGAAAGATCCAGGTTGTCTCGGTGGCCATTAATCCAAACAACATGACATTAATGCAGGTGTACTCCAGGGATCAATCATTGGACCTTTATTGTTTCTGATTTTCATAAACGACCTCCCTGATGACATTGTGTCTGAGATGGATATATTTGCTGACGACGCTATGCTCTACTCTCGTCATGTGGGTAAAATTGACATGCACATATGCAAGGCAATAGCTGAATCCTTAGAAAGTGACCACCAGTCTGTAGTGGAATGGGGTCATAAATGGATGGTATCATTTAATGCCACAAAGATAAAGCTCCTACATGAGACGTAAGGGGCTACTGAGAAAAAAGGGAGACGGTTTGGGGGGTCAACCTAAATTGGGAGCTGCGTCTGTTTACATTAGTCTTAAATTTCTGCATGTCAGTACCGTCAGGAAAACAGGGGGCAGAGAGGGAGTTCCAGAGGCCAGCAGCACGAGGAAAGAAGCTATTGGAGTAGAAAGCTTTCTGGCATCTGGGGACCTCCACAGTGAATGGATGGGATTTAGCTGATTGTCGAGTTGGTCTAGTGAATTTACCATTAAAAATTGCCTAGGCAGCCCCGTCGGCATTCTCCGGTAGGGGCGCCTCAGGCGATTAGCAATAAACTAACCCCTTCTCAAAGGGTGAGAAGGCAAAGCCTGGGAGGGTGGACCTCCTAGAACTGCACAGGACAAACCCATAGACCGGCGTAAATCAAGCCCCGAAGGTCAAGACGATACCGGTCTATAGGTAGACAAGTCGTATTTTTCTCTTCTAACCTCTAGCCATGGTGTTGCTAGATGAGAGGGAACTCATGGACTCAATTCCATTTCTATAATACATACGTGTCGGCTGAACCAACTTGGTGACCCTTTTCTTCATTCCAAACAAGGTCAGTAAGAGAAATAGAGACGCCACAACCCAACTACAAAATGGCGATCTCCAACAAGCTTCTCCACCATCAACTTCTACAAATTAAAAATTCAAAGCAATAAGATCATCTCAAAACCTGTCTTCACCAGGCCCCTGCTCTGTCAAAGCTTACCACGTTTGTCTATATCATCACTACAACAACACAATCTCTTTCTGTCTTAGAGACCGAAGAGTTCCACTTTGTATCAGACTCAAATTAAATGGTCAAACCCCGAATCAAGTGAGATCACTCTTATCTTCAAAATGGTTCAAGAAAGATAACTCATAATCCACATGCTTTGGCCGATATTGCTTTTGCCAGTTCCAGCAACATGATCATAGCCGATCACACCCTCTCATCTCAATGCGGTTTCACCAATGTGATCCAACGGGATTCTTTCTTTTCACCCTCGGAATCGATGATGTTGCCTGTTCTGTGATTACATCTTTGAACATCCAGTACCTCGACGACACAATATTTGGACAGGGCTTTACGCGCTCTACTACTTTTGGAGCTGCTCCCGCTCCTGCTCCAACGCCCAAAATTGGAGCTGGCTCCTCTCACGCTCCCCATTTTCAAAAAAGAGCCGCTCCTGCTCCAACTCCTATAAAAAAGGAGCGGCTCTTTTTCAGCGCTCCATAATAAAAATGTACCTTCTTTCATAAACGTTCTATTCTGCCAATGAGTTATCGAAGGATAGGGGTGGGCGTCAAAGGATCTCGTCAATATGGGTTGAGATGTCACTTCAAGTGTAAGACCGTAAGATAATATTTGACAAAATCTCGCTAATATTTTGAGAGTTATAGGAGAACATGTCAGACGAAGTATAGGATTATATGTAAATTTTCGTTTCCTGAGAACAAGAAAACAATTTTGCTTTTTTAAATACATGGAAATTTTCTAAGAATTTAAAGCCAGTTTAAATGACTTTCTACTCGATAGTTTATAAATTCCTTTCAAGTTTTGCACACACACGAAGTAATTGATGTTTTGTCAATTAAAATAGCTGACTTGTATACGAAGAAATCTAAATGAATTATGATGGATTTAATCTCGTAACTTGATTTTGAACCGGCTTGAAATAATAACATTATTTAGACAACGATTTTTTTATATGGGGAGAATGGTGGAGGGGGGGGGGGGGGGGGCGTTGTTAACTATTCTGTACTTTCACGTAACAATTTAATAAACAGAAGATATCGTAAAAATTGAATTTAACTTGAAAAGTTTATGTAAAAAATAACCCGGTCCAAACCTTTAACTTCGTAATGTAATTACGAACCGGATTGAAATAACATTATTTAGAAAGCCATTCTTAACATGGAGTGAGGGGGGCTTTGTTAACTATTCTGTACTTTCACCTAACAATTTAATAAACAAAAGATATCGTAAAAATTTAATTTAACTTGAAAATCTTATCTAAAAAATAGCCCTGTTCGTAAACTGCACAAATACCAAAAAAATGATATAAAAAATATTCTTCACTAGGGAGGGAGTATTTACAAGTATATCTCCTGTAAAAACGGTTCTAAAATCTATTTTCAATCGATATTTATTCGATAATTGCCGAAATTTCCTACTTGGCCAAAATTGCCGAGTTTTCCGTTGCCGAATTTTCCATTGACGAATTTTCCGTTGCCGAGTTTTCCTTTGACGAGTTTTCCTAAATTGTGTATTATATATACATACTTCTATCCAGTCAAGCAGACTATCTAGTTTAAGAGAAGAAAAACAACATAACTTTCACTAATACACTTAGGAACGATATGAATCCACATATATCCCCCCCAAGTTATATTGATTGGGCAACTTACCTCCCCTATCTAGAGTGCTCATTTTCGGAGTTTTTATTCAACAGAAATATAGCAGTGTACTTTTTAAAAGGGCCTTAGTAATTATCTCAGGTTAGCTAGTAAACATTTTGAATTCTTTCTCTCGCCCTCCTCCCGACCTGCACTCAGATGGTGTCAAAATCGTTCGTACCCTAACTCAAATGTATTTCAACTTTCTTTAATCTTTCCAAAGAAATAGAACGCTCAAGTCACTGACTGCAATAAAAACTTTAATGACGCCTTTGATCTGTCTCATCGACGGGGTTGGGGGAAGGGGGGGGGGGGGGTAACGAATAAAACAATAAAAAAAAAGATTGTTAAAAACATTACAATTAAATCGTCTTCCGCCTGAGCCCCCTCCCTCTCTCTACCAGAGATATAATTTAAAAAAATAATTCAGAGTAAACTCTGAGACTTTCTTTACTTTTCCTTTATATTGCTGAATAAAAAACTAATGTTTAAAAAAAAATCAAATAATTTTGGAGCGAGGAGCGCGGAGCGATAAAACCACCGCTCTTTAGTCCCAAATGGAGTTGCTCACGCTCAAATCCCGCTGAATATAAAATGAGCCCTCCTCTCCTTCGCTCCAGCAAAAAGGAGTGTGCTCCTGGAGCGCGCTCCTTTTTGGAGGCTTCTGTAAAGCCCTGTATTTGGAGGTAACTAGTCTGAAGTTGTTGAGAACCTTTCTCAAATTTTCTCAGCTTTTGATGCCATTTTTATATTTTTTTACTTCCATTGTAAAGATTCTTGGCATTGCCTGGGTCAAATTCCACTTACCTTGCTTAGAACAGTTTCCATTGGTTCCCTTACCTTACAAAATACCTGCGCCCTGGAGGTTTCATGATCCTTCTGTCTTCTGCAAGACTGGCCACAACTTCTCCAGTGATTGGCCAGGATGTAACTCTACAGTTTTTTATCAGCTCCCACGGCTTGCATTTCGTTAGCACCAGGATATCCCGGCCGTGTGATCCCCACCTGACCTCATAACAATGATGGCAGGTGACAGCGGTTGACCTCTAACACTCGGCCGTCTCTCATGCTGTTCCTATTTACTTGCCTGTCCAGAGTTAGACACAGCATCGGTTTTTAATGTGGGGAAAATTCAGCTGGATTGGGATAAAAATAAAAATTGCCTCAGGCTAGAAAGACCTCTCTTTCACTGACCGAGGACAAAAAAAGATGAAGGGCAGTATCAGAACAGCTAACCATTTTTGTTTTAAAATCATTAGCAATAATTTTCAGTGCATTTAAAATTTACGACTGTGATTTTTTTCTTGACGTACCTTGCATAAGTCCCACAATTTATACTAGTGTCCCGATCTTTCGCAATTCTCTTCTGTGTCCTGCTACTCTCTCTGTCACATAAATAGAGATTAGTGTGAACACTGGCCGTGCATAATTGTTTTCCATATTTTTTATGGAGAGTGCACACTAGCAATAGATAATATTCTCCTTTCATTTCAATACACTTCTGAAGATGATGCTCCCACCGCACGGATCCTCATCTGTAGAATTCTCCGCTTTTTGTGATGCATCATTTATAAAGTGCAGGTTTTCTTTCATCACCGGTTTTGAATCATGTTCTTTTCAAATATTCTTTAAGTTTTGAAAGCCCCAAAAGAATTCTAAAAACTTTGATTGATTGATTTAGTTTTACGGCTCATCAACCACTGTTGGGTCATTTAGAGCCGAGTAGGTTATATTTACGATACTTCTTTTCATGAAGGTGTTTTTGAAGTGTGAAATTTTTTGATATTATTCAGATTGTGGGAGTGATTTTTTTTATTATTTTTGTAGCGTTAGGTTTTTGTAAACAATTTTTGTTTCTTTTAGGATGTTTAAGATATTATCTTTCCTTATTATATTCCATGATTTTTGTAAACAATTTTTGTTTCTTTTAGGATGTTTAAGATATTATCTTTCCTTATTATATTCCATGATTTTTGTAAACAATTTTTGTTTATTTTAAGATGTTTAAGATATTATCTTTCCGTATTATATTCCATGATTTTTGTAAACAATTTTTGTTTCTTTTAGGATGTTTAAGATATTATCTTTCCTTATTATATTCCATGATTTTTGTAAACAATTTTTGTTTCTTTTAGGATGTTTAAGATATTATCTTTCCTTATTATATTCCATGATTTTTGTAAACAATTTTTGTTTATTTTAAGATGTTTAAGATATTATCTTTCCGTATTATATTCCATGATTTTTGTAAACAATTTTTGTTTCTTTTAGGATGTTTAAGATATTATCTTTCCTTATTATATTCCATAATTTTTGTAAACAATTTTTGTTTCTTTTAGGATGTTTAAGATATTATCTTTCCTTATTATATTCCATGATTTTTGTAAACAATTTTTGTTTATTTTAGGATGTTTAAGATATTATTTTTCCTTATTATATTCCATGATTTTTGTAAACAATTTTTGTTTCTTTTAGGATGTTTAAGATATTATCTTTCCGTATTATATTCCATGATTTTTGTAAACAATTTTTGTTTATTTTAGGATGTTTAAGATATTATCTTTTCTTATTATATTCCATGATTTTTGTAAACAATTTTTGTTTATTTTAAGATGTTTAAGATATTATCTTTCCGTATCATATTCCATGATTTTTGTAAACAATTTTTGTTTATTTTAGGATGTTTAAGATATTATCTTTCCTTATTATATTCCATGATTTTTGTAAACAATTTTTGTTTCTTTTAGGATGTTTAAGATATTATCTTTCCTTATTATATTCCATGATTTTTGTAAACAATTTTTGTTTATTTTAGGATGTTTAAGATATTATCTTTCCTTATTATATTCCATGATTTTTGTAAACAATTTTTGTTTCTTTTAGGATGTTTAAGATATTATCTTTCCGTTTTATATTCCATGATTTTTGTAAACAATTTTTGTTTATTTTAGGATGTTTAAGATATTATCTTTCCTTATTATATTCCATGATTTTTGTAAACAATTTTTGTTTATTTTAAGATGTTTAAGATATTATCTTTTCGGTATTATATTCCATGATTTTTGTAAACAATTTTTGTTTGTTTTAGGATGTTTCAGATATTATCTTTCCTTATTATATTCCATGATTTTTGTAAACAATTTTTGTTTCTTTTAAGATGTTTAAGATATTATCTTTCCTTATTATATTCCATGATTTTTGTATACAATTTTTGTTTCTTTTAGGATGTTTAAGATATTATCTTTCCGTATTATATTCCATGATTTTTGTAAACAATTTTTGTTTATTTTAGGATGTTTAAGATATTATCTTTCCGTATTATATTCCATGATTTTTTTAAATTGGTTTAAGATATTATCTTTTTATATTATATTCTATGATTTTTAAAAATTGGTTTAAGATATTATCGTTCCTTATTATATTCCATGATTTTTGTAAACAATTTTTGTTTCTTTTAGGATGTTTAAGATATTATCTTTCCGTATTATATTCCATGATTTTTGTAAACAATTTTTGTTTATTTTAGGATGTTTAAGATATTATCTTTCCTTATTATATTCCATGATTTTTGTAAACAATTTTTGTTTCTTTTAGGATGTTTAAGATATTATCTTTCCGTATTATATTCCATGATTTTTGTAAACAATTTTTGTTTATTTTAGGATGTTTAAGATATTATCTTTCCTTATTATATTCCATGATTTTTGTAAACAATTTTTGTTTATTTTAAGATGTTTAAGATATTATCTTTTCGGTATTATATTCCATGATTTTTGTAAACAATTTTTGTTTGTTTTAGGATGTTTAAGATATTATCTTTCCTTATTATATTCCATGATTTTTGTAAACAATTTTTGTTTCTTTTAGGATGTTTAAGATATTATCTTTCCTTATTATATTCCATGATTTTTGTATACAATTTTTGTTTCTTTTAGGATGTTTAAGATATTATCTTTCCGTATTATATTCCATGATTTTTGTAAACAATTTTTGTTTATTTTAGGATGTTTAAGATATTATCTTTCCGTATTATATTCCATGATTTTTTTAAATTGGTTTAAGATATTATCTTTTTATATTATATTCTATGATTTTTAAAAATTGGTTTAAGATATTATCGTTCCTTATTATATTCCATGATTCCATAATTTTCCTGGGGCTTACACTTAATCTCTATATAAGATACATAGATGTCCGAATGTTCAACTAAAGTTCTCTTTTACCCCTCAAACGTTGAGTTAATAAAGAAGTTAAAAACATTAATTTTCCTGTCTCCAATTGACCAGTTAATTATGTTATAGTATATTTTCCTTGTGGTCTTTTCGTCTTACAGGATTCCAAGACAAGAATTCATCTAGTCTGGTGGAGTATCGAGCTCCGTGCTGTTACTAGAGGTAACATTACTTGGAGATGAACCAGTGTATAGCCGTGTCAAGGAGATCTTATTTAGGCTTCGAATACTATGTCATTTTGAATATTTGGTCAGGATTTACTTGTAGGGTGAAGTATCCTCCTGTCAGGTTGTCCTGACAAACCCTTGTACAAAAAGAGTAAAGACACTCGAGGATGGTGTCTCGTAGGTAATTCAACTGAGTGTCTTTTTCTCTGCTTCAACAGTTTCTTAACAAGTTTGTCTGAAACAAGGATTTGTTTTTTTCAGGGAGAATTTGTTGAAGATTTTACTACTGCTTTTTTTAGCAATGTTCATTTATGTTTATGTGAAGTGGTTAAAGAATCTTCATTTTAATCAAATATTTTTATCCATTTCTGTTTGGCGTAAGTTGGTGAATGTTATCCAATTAGCTTTATTTTAAGCCTAAAGTGAAAAGATTGGGCGTCTAAAGTTAATAAAGTAACATTTCGCAAGGGCATGTTCGTAGAACAGCTCTCGTTACATTTGAAGAATGTGCTGATGCATTGTCAGGATGAAAAATAATTCTGCAATAAGAGTTTCCTTATCGTTTTTTTACATATATATTGGTAGGAAGTTAATTCACAAAAATCGTGATAAAATTTCAATTTTATACACATTAAAAAGTTAATACAAACATTTACTTTCTTGCCGTCCTATTCCAAATAATCTGTTTCAACTACTAATTTTTAAAAGCCTTTGTGGATATATATGAAACATCAGGAAGTTTGATTGGATATTCTGCTGGTTTGACAGGCCGAGAGGAGGCTCGAAGCATTCATTTGAATAATGGCGATTGAGATACGCTTGTAGAGCCAAGTCAATTCATGATTATAGAGTCGATGCTTAGGGCTCAACTGTATGACCAGTTGAGCAGCAAGATAAGTCAGACTGCCAAGCACATCAAAATGCCGGTTTATAATAAGCCTAGAATGTTCCATTATGCTCAGAAGGGAAAGTCCATTCTCTGTGTTCTGATTGGCCGAGATTCATAAATGGCCATTTTAGTGTATAAATGTTCATTCGAATAAGTATTCTTCTATGAGATGGATGCCAGTTGAGGCCTTTATGCCGGTAAGTGTTAGTTTGATTCTATAAAGATGATTACCAGTGTGGTGTGACATTGATAAACTCAGGTGGTTGAGGAAGTCCCGCATGTCAGGATCAATCGGCCTACTCATGTTCACCATGATCGGTTGGAATAAAAATCTGTTAAGATGAGTGACATATTTGGATTGCTTGTGGCCCTCTGCTGACGCTACCACATGGCCAGGGTTTGTCACTGATTTTGTTATTGACGATGACACAAACGTGTTGACACAAATCACATCCCATATTAATGACTTGCCATTTGCGATGGGAAATCCTGTCAGATCGTTAGATCATTTACCATCACTTCTGTCAAGGATGAACAGATCAAGGATCGACAAGAAGACAGCGATGGGCCCATCAGACGACATCGTTGAAAACACTGTATCTAAGGAACCTGCCGGCGCTCCTACTGAAATCCATTTCCTTATTGTCTTTTTAATGGATTTTTTAATTTCCTTGAAATATTTTCATATGCTGATGGTTGCTCAGAATTATCAGGAAGTTATCTCCCTTGGATTATCTCCCCAAGTTATCTAGCGAATGAAAGAATGCACTCTTCTACTCCCGGAAAGCAAAAGTATATCTAAATTCCACCAACGTGCGAATTAAGGCCCAGATATCTTTCTTTTTCCTAACTGGGCTTCAAGCCAGTTGAACACGAACCGACTGGCTTCTCCATCTTTGCATGATGTTATCTTGAGACTATATATATATATATGCAAACATTGTTAAGAATAACAGAATTTGTCTGTTTAATTATACCTTTTTTATTTTTTCAATTTTTCTGATGGTCTTTTTTGTATTAAAATCAAAAAAATTGATAAATGTTCCATAGGTTTCACGAACGTTTTCGATTCTTCGTCGAATCATCCTCAGGTGTCAAAAGCAAATGAACAAAAAAACTGGAGAAAGAAGAGAATTTTTTAAAAGACGGCAGAGAAACACGCAGAGAACGTTTTTTGCATTGTTCCAGGAAAGACGTTCACGATTTAAATTCAGCGACGCCTGAGTGGCATAACAGAATAAAATCGCATTACGTTAAGCATTTTAAAATGTAGCCACTGGTTTCATATGTGATGTTATTAATTTTAGGTTGTTGTGTTTTTATGTAGATAGCTTACGGTATTTATTTTTTTTTAAATTGGTTTCGGAATGTATTATGTTAGTGTTATTAACTAGAATTTGTCTTAAATCAGAGGGAGGGCAGTTATGTTTTTGTAGATGTTGGTAAATTGAGCTAGAGTTTACAAGATGCATGGTAAGGCGGCGGATAGAGTAGTGGTAGTAAAATCAATGTAGCTATTAGCTTTATTATTATTATGGGGATTACATTCTCCATATATGTATATAATTATTTTTAATAAATATTTATAAAAATGCAAAGTGTTAAAGAAAGTCAAATGTTTTAAGTTTAGTTGTATCTTAATGCGACAAGAAAGTATCTTACATCAATTTTATGAATATAAAAAGTAAAACAATTTAAATCTCTAAGATACTAGTGAATACTGCAGGTGTAATTTTAGCTCAATGATTAGGACTTTAGATCACACAGAGCTCATAGATTATAACTCAGAAGAATACGAAGTTTAAGACATAATCAATATTTTGTAATCATGTTCCAAAAATTCAACATCAACTACAATTTATGTGTACATATGTTTCAGAAATCTTTAATAAAAATCACTTCTCCAGCACAAAATAACAAAAGAAAATTTCCCTATCATTTCATGACAGGTCGACGTAAATAATGGAATTGTTAAATGACGACAAACACATGAAACAAAATCACATATCACATTCAGAAACAATATTAGACTCTTTTCATTTTTTATGGTGATTATAAATTTCAGAGTCACATGATAATATTTTTTTTTTAAATACAAAATGGTGGATCTGCTACTCTTATATAGTTCAATTTGTCATAAGTTCTAATCAAATATTATGTATTTTATAAATAATATATAATGCTTTCTGAAAAAATTAGAAATCCAAACAGTGAAAAATTATCAACTTTAAAATACAAAAGGGTGCAGAAATTATAAAGAATGCATCACTTCATGTTTCAGGAAAAATCCAATCACACAATGATTTCCGAAAAAATGATCTGACATGGAAATCATGATGTGATTGGATTTCTCACATGAGAATTACATCCAAGATGAGAACAGTAGTCCAAATAATTCAAATAATACAGGATTTTGAAAGTTAATTTGTATAATTTGGATTATTCGGACTACTGTTCTTGAGTGTTATTATCACAACGGTTCGGCCGTTGTAATCTCCGGCCTTCTTCAGGTGTATCTTTTCAAACTCGACAGAAATATTTCTGTTGAGCTTGAGAATCTGGACGGAGTTTCAAACAGAACCCTTTATTTAATCCATGAGGGTAACATGCTCCTGTTCCGTCAGCCATGACTGTGAGAAGTCTTCAGTAATTCTTAATTCTTCATATCGCCCACACCGGGGATTGAACCTTCAACCTTCAGATGACTATCACTTAGAACTGAATTTTACTTAGTACTATATCCACTGCGCTACGGGTCCTTGCGTGTCCGATATTCCGTCCAGATTCCCGAGTTCGAAAAGATACACCTGAAGAAGGCCGGAGATTACAGCGGCCGAAACATTGTGAGAATAACACTCAAGATGAGAGCAGTAGTCCGAATAATCCAAATAATACAAATCATCAATCCTCATCTCAAAAATTCAGAAACATTTGAAAGTTAAATTTAATTATTATGCTATCGTTTGGTCATTAAATGTATAATTCTTTGAACCAATTTGTTATAAAACTATAACTAATTTTGTTACGGTAATGTTTTAATCTCAAGTTATAACATCATCAGGTCGAAACAGCTTTAAAAGCTTTCAGTCTTTTAATACATGAGAATTTCAAAGTCTGAAATGACTTTGTATTCCAAAGTTTAAATGCTTCCAAATTCCTTTAAAATTCCGAAGGGTCACAAAGTAATTTATTCTTTTTTTGTCAATTATTAACACAAGATTAAACTTGCGGACTTGTGTATGAAGAAAACGAAATGCATTCTGATGGATTTAATTTCGTAACAATTTTTTTTTTTACATATGATTTTCAAAATTTCGTTTTTTACACAATTGCATTTATTTATTTCAATAAATATTCAATTAATAGAAAATAAAAAGTAATTATAAAAGTAATTTATTATTATTATTATTATTATTATTATTATTATTATTATTATTTATTATTATTATTATTATTATTATTATTATTATTATTATTTATTATTATTATTATTATTATTATTTATTATTATTATTATTATTATTATTATTATTTATTATTATTATTATTATTATTTATTATTATTATTATTATTATTATTTATTATTATTATTATTATTATTATTATTATTATCATTATCATTATCATTATTATTATTATTATTATATTGAATACTAACAAAATGTATTAGTTTGTTTTATCTTCTTTCTATGACCAACTGACAATACCAATAAAATGTTCAGAGACTCAACAGAGAACACAATCTAAGTCATTTTCTTTTATTTCAATCTGACTGACCCTCAAACATAAAAATAAAAACCACAACATTAATAAAACAATCCTCAATAATAATTCACTGAATTCCACAACATTGTTTATTTATTTTAAGAAAAAATGCATTGTTTCATAAAACCTGTGACAAGTCACACCTTCAAGTCACACCCTCAAAGTTACATCCTCTAAGAACAAAAAAAAAAAATCATCATCATCATCATCATCATCATCATCATCATCATCATCATCATCATCATCATCATCATCATCATCATCACCATCATCACCATCACCATCACCATCGGTTTAACGGCTGTTTTATATGCTGGCACATGTTGGACGGTTTTAAGAAATTGACTTCAAAGCTAACCCATCTCTGACCACAAACAGAGCAGGGGAACTTTCCTCTTTTTGGGAGCTTTCCAACACTACAACCACTAATCATCACTTTGGTCTTGGTAACATTCACCCTCAGATCTTTACTTTCCATAGCATTTCTTCAAGTCTTTAACTTAACAAGTAGGTCATTGTTTCAGACAAGTACTAAATAATCAGCATACAGCATCTCTTCTGGATAACCCATACGAAACTCTCTGCACAATGCTTCTAAGACACAAATGAAAAGCAACGGATTTTTTTTTTTTTTTAAATAAAACAGAAACCACCACTTTATTAAGGCCGAGGCCACCCGTGGACAAGTGTTAATGTGATTTACTATTTATCCCCCCTCCAGGAGATTAGACACAAGTGTCATGTGGGTTTGTTGGAAGCGTTTTCAGTGGAATGACTTGGATTTGAACCTGGCACACCCAGGTTCTCAGTCCACGTCGATACCAACTAAGCCACTGTACCATCCCCAAACGATTCAAGTATAGAACCCTGATGTATTCCGACTTTAACATTAAAGCTGTCACTAAATGTGCTGTTAATTCTAACACGACTTTGAGCATTTCTATACATTGCTTGAACAACCTTAACCAACCACTCATTTGCCCCTAGTTTACGCAAAGCCCACCACTTGGCACTCTGTCAAAAGCTTTCTCTTGATCCACACAAGCAAAATACAGGTTCTTCTTTTTCTTTTTTTTCTTTTTTTTGTTGTTGACATAGTTCACTCCAAACAAGGAAGGCCACCATTGTAGACATAAGGGGTTATTCTTCTTATTAAGGTACGACTCTTGCATTTGCCTCAGGATGAATATAGCACCATTCTATTTTCTATCATACATTTTGTTTATATTATTATCTACAAGAGTTGCATCCATTAGTCACTAATAAGGGAGAGCGTTAAAATTTTCCAAAATACATTGTTGCAGAGATATTTCTTTTAAATTAGATTTTAAAACTTTCATTTTATTTTACGCTACTGAATTTGTGCTTTCAGTTTGTGAAAGAGAGTCGAGTGCAATTCAGTTTTTACAGTACCTGCTAGCCCAAGTAAGGGCCAAAATGGAGTGTTGAAAATCATGTGACCATTTAGGCAATAAAGACACAGATTGCTCAGTCACCAGGATCACGGCCAACAGATGAGGTGCAGTCAGCATATAGTACAGCCCTTCCTGTCCAGGGAGTTTCGTACAGGTTGTCCAGAAGAGGTGTCATATACTGATGATTTAGTACGTGTTTGTGAAACAATGTTAAGTTAAAGACTTGGAGAAATGCGATGGAAAGTAAAGGTTTGAGAGTGAATATTACCAAGACCAAAGTGATGTTCGAAAGAGGAATGTTGCCCTGCTCAGTTTGTGGAAAGAGAGTCGGATGCAATTCAATTTTTTCTGCTACTTGTAAGCATTGGGTACACAAAAAGTGCAATGGAATTACAGGTAGGTGGAAAGAGGATAATCAGTTTGTGTGCAAGAAGTGTAAGACAATGGAGATGGATGAGAACTCAGATGTGGAGAAAGTATATTTGGATAGCGAAGCTATTGAGGTTGTTCAGAAGTTTTGTTACCTTGGTGATACCATTGGAGCACAGGGAGGAGCAGGTGCTAATGTGATTGCAAGTGTTAGGAGTGAATGGAGTAAGTTCAGGGAACTTCTGCCATTACCAACCAGCAGAGTGTTACCAATGTCGATCTAGAGAAGAGTTTATCAGGTATGTGTACGCAATGTGATGATGTATGGAAGGTAACCTGGCCAGTGAGAGAAAGGATATGAAAATGATACAATGGATGTGTAATGTAAGTCTTAAAGACAGGCTTAAATCTGA
This sequence comes from Sepiola atlantica, assembly GCA_963556195.1. NCBI lineage: Eukaryota > Metazoa > Mollusca > Cephalopoda > Sepiida > Sepiolidae > Sepiola > Sepiola atlantica. The sequence continues at coordinate 54,293,971 of OY744523.1, read as the reverse complement.
TGACTTGAGAGGAAGATTAAATCTGGACAGTAAAGGGAGATGTGTGCAGAACAGAAGACTTTATTGGTTTGGTCACATTGAAAGAATGGATGAGAGTTCTTGGGTTAGTAGATGTAGAACGTTTGAGGTAGCAGGTTCAGGTCACTGAGGGAGGCCAAAGAAAAACTTGGAAGGAAGTGATAAGAATGGAGTTGAGTGAAAGAGGGGTAAATAAAGACTTGGCCAGAGATAAGTTAGTTTGGAAGTCAATTTCTAAAAGTCGTCCAACACATGCCAGCAGCAGCAGCAGCAGCAGCAGCATGATGATGATGATGATGATGATGATGATGATGATGATGATGATGATGATGATGATGATGATGATGATGATGATGATGATGATGATGATGATGATGATGATGATGATGATTTTTATTATTTATTTATTTATTTAAAAAAAAAAATTTTTAATATTGAATTAAAAAATAATAATTCACTGTAATTATAAAATCGTTGTTTGGGAAATAACTGGATCCTCCCTTTGGTAAATAAGTTTACACCTCTTCATTCAAGCAATATTTGCCTATAGGATTTAGGATATAGGATATTGGAACGAGTAATTAATGTTAATTTGATTCTATAGAATGTAATTAAGTATTCTTAATACATTTCTTATTCCTTCTATTCCTGTCTTGTGTTCTTATTTATTTATTTATTGTTATTACTACGATATAACACATACCGACATGCAGAAATCTAAATGTGATGTAAACAAACATCCAACTACACAACTCCTCCCCATGTACTTTTCCCCTCTATAAATCTGAACTTTATCACAGTGCAATATGCCTTATTTGAGCTGAACAAAAGTTTTTAAAAAAATCAAAAAACTTTTAATGACACAAAATACAGGCGAAAATGTTCCTTAGTTCTAGGATTGAGTTACGTTTGAAAAAATTCCATTTTAATTCTTCTAATTAGCAGTAATTTGTAATTAACTGAACAATTCAACTATCTTTCACTTAGTTATCGATGTAATTCTCTCGTCCTCTCTCACTGCAAATTGATTCAACCACTTTCTAATATTTTAATGTCTCTGTGAACGTTTAGAGAACGAGCGACTCTCTTTTTTTCTGAATTGCTTTTTAATTGCTTTATTTTGCCATTTGTGTTCGTTTCACCATAAACGCGTATGTAAATTAGATAGCAACATAATGAGTCTCCTTACTTCTATATTATTCATAAGGATAATATACAAGCAAAGAGACTTATTATTTTTAGTTATGCAAAAAGAACGTCTTAACAGATATGTCACAATTTATGAATTTTTGAATGAAATCAAAGTAGAATAAATATTGTTTTAGACAAAATTCGACTTTATTCATCAACATAGTCTCCTTCTAGGGTGATACACGGATTCCAACGTTTCTCTAACAATTCGATGCCTTTTTTTGTAGAACAATTTGCCTTTAGGCTAAAAATACACCTCAGTTTTTTATATCACTTTTTCATTGGAGCCAATCTCTTTCCCTGGGGCATTCTTTTAAGGTCTGCAAACAGCCAGTAGTCGCTGGGGTTATATCTTGAGAATAGGGTGGGTGCAGAAGCAATTCGAAGTGCAATTTATGTACTTTTGCCATCGTTGCAATTGATTTGTGACACGGTGCATTGTCTTGGTGAAAGAGCACTAATAATGCTATACAATATTCGCTATTAATGGTTTTTACTTTCTTAAGGTAATCGAGAGCTAAAATACCTTGTGTATCCCAAAATACGGAGGCCAAAACCTTGCCTGCTGATGTTTGTGTCTTTGGTCACTTTGGACGGCTTTCACATGCTGCTATCCACTCAGTTGACTGCCAATTTGACTGGATGTGGTAGATCCATATTTCATTCATTGTCACATATTGATGCAAAAAAACCTTTTAATTGCGTTGAAACAGTGACATGCATTGTTGTTTTTGATCAACTGTGAGCAAACGCGGCACCCACTTTGAACACAGCTTTCTCATTGACAAATGTTCATGCAAAATGGTGAATACACCACTGCCTTCTGATATATTCAACTCCTCTGCTATTTCACACAACTTTAATTTACGATCGACCAAAACGAGTTTGTGGACTTTTTTATGTTCTCCAGTGAAAACTGTTGAATTTGAGCGACCTGAACGTTCAGCATCATTTGTGTCTGTATTAAATCATTGCTTTGCTTGAACAGCATTTTTCCCATCAGAAAGCATTGCTTTATTAATACACAAAATTCAGATTTTTACATTGTTTTGAAAATTTGCAAGAGTAGCGCTTCACTTAAATAACTGTAATTTGTAAACTAATAATCCAATTGGGCTCAAATTTTGACATGTGCAATTTGAAGGTTTGTACTTTATAAAAATCATACACATTTTTTATTAGTGACGTCATCTATATGTCAGGCCCGGGACTTATTGAATGATATGTTAGATTTAGAGAATTATGTTTCAGAATTTTTGAGATGTGGATTGATAATTTGGATTATTTTGATTATCGGAACTATTTTTCTCATCTTTGTTATTATATTTAAAATGTTTGGGCCAGTGACCTTCTACAGGTGTATATGTGGCGTAATGGTTAAAAGTATTTGCTAACAATCAGTTCAAAGTGACAGTCTGCTGGGGGTTCAATCCTTACTACAGGCGATAATAACTAAGAATAACATAAAATTAGCACTTCTGCACGATAATAGCTGACGGGACGAGAATAATCTACTCACGTGGATTAAATAAGTGCAAAATTCCATGGAGATTCCGAATTTGACGTAAAAATTCTCAAGTCCGACTATAAGGTTCTTAAGTTCGAAAAGATGCACCTGAAGAAGGTCGGAGGTTACATCAGTCGAAACGCTGGTTGATGGAATGAGAACAATCTCCTCCCGTGGATTGTATAAAGGGTTTAGTTTGAAATTCTGTATGGGTTCCCGAGTTCGACATAAAGATTCCCGAGTTCGAAAATATGCACATGAAGAAGGTCGGAGGTTACATCAGACAAAATATTGTGAAAATAATAACAAAGGTCACAAATCAGTTCTAAATGAAAAACAATAAAATAGTTGAACCCTGCATCAGTGTTGTGTAGTGTATAGCATTACCTACCTTTCTATACGCTCATACATAAATACACCAGGGGGCGCTCAAACCTAATTTTATCACTTTTCACAATGCTAGGAGGTGTTAATTTCGGGGATTATAAAAGCCAAAACACAAAGAGATTCTCTCTCTTTTTCCTTCCTTGCATCGCCCGACATATATGGGCATAACACACGCATAAAATCCAAGGTCTGTGAGACACATTCTCTCAACTTCTTCACGCACACACATTCTTTTCAAACTTTCTTGGACCTATATATGCATTTTTAGACACACAATGAAACTGGGAGCGAGCCTTTTTGGATTCACATCAAATTAAATTGTATCGTCCTTTGTTTCATGTGTTTGCTTGTACGATAAAATAGATATGGAGGGACACTGTCCAAGCAGCCACAAAACTCTACAAGTGTTGACGTGGTAGGACATTTAAAGATGGCAGACATATGTAAAGATGGTGACACTTAAGGAATAAGGCAACACTTGCAAACTCAAAAGAAATAACTGTTTTTTAATGGAGTCACTAAACTGTAACTAAACCCAAAATGTGTATCTTATTCATACAAGTTTTAAATAATATTTTTTATAATATATAAAATGGAGGCATAATTAAATCTGTTTCATTAGTTATGTAAGGCAAATATTGGTCTGAAGAGCTTTTGCCCTCACACTTAAAAGTCTTCCCACTGTAACCCATAACACTGCGAACAAATTTAATAACAGTCAGTTTTTTTAGATTTACCGGCCGACCCACATTCGACTGTAAAGACAAGAGAGAGAGAGAGAGAGTTGGGGGAAGAAAAAAAAGAGAGAGGAGGAAGGAAAAAAGAAAGAACTCTAACCAAAACAGCCGCAGCCACCTGTTCTGATTTATGTAATTAATAGCGTTGCCATTTCCTTATTGCCCTAGCGGCTCAATTGGTTAGTGTGCCGTACAGACAGAGGTTGTTAGTTCGAACCTCACTGGGTGCATAAGTATTTTTGCTCTAAAATGAACTAAAACATTTCATATTACAGTATTAATTAGATTTGGCTTTCGTTTTTTTTTCTTTCTGTAATCAATGAAATTTACAGAAATTAGGATCCCGGATGATGCCTGGTTCCCCTGATAGTTTGTAATAGTATCTTGTTGATGAAAATAAAAAAAGTCAAAATTTTCTTTAAATAAGTAGTTTTATTTTTAAGCGACTTTTTTATAGGTCAATAAGCATAAGATTAAGTTAAAAAAATATTTTTTTGACACAACTTTTACGCTCAGAAAGATTAACGACAAAATTTCATTACGTAAGGATTCCGTACATATTTGCAAGTTGATATCATTTACAGAAATTCCCAGTCGACAGTTCTGTTTATCCTGTATTCAAAAGTAGGTGATTTTAACCACCTCCTCACAGGGACAAGATGTGACAGTGTAGCAGTCATAAACAGTAACATTTCTTTCCTCTTGTGGAGAGCAGCCCCTGTGAGATAGTTGGGTCACACGATGACCAATTAGACTCCTGGGCATATGAATTTCAACCGAAATTTTGAAGAACTACTTCCAGACCCTTTGGGATTTGCAGATCAGACAGAGAGCTACCTGGCACCAACGTAGAACAAAGTCTTCTCTCTCGCCCTGATCAACTTGATGCCGAGTAAGGCTATTCTCCACTGGATGATATACTGCTGGAAGAACTTCGGCAGCCGAACCTTCTTATTTCAGCAAATCTTTCACTGTGACACTGTTCTAAGTTTCAGCAATCTAGACCCAACAGTGTAGGTCAATCCAATAAATATATTATTTGTTATTTATAAAAGGCCTTTGTTTTTCTTTTATTTGGCAAGTCTTTTATTACAAAATATTATAGGGATTGTTCATGTGAAGATAAGCTCCTATACAACAGTATACTCATTCATACTGGTTCGATTATTGCCTCCTCTTTACAGGGTGGGTGGGAGGGTAGGTTTATTTCCTGTGGACTGAGGCGACCCTAATTATGAGGGAGCACAGATGGAACTATAGACTATGTTTTTACCCAGTTCAGAATCCCCATTTTGGAGGGAGGTCTGGATTCTCTACACTAAATCGAGCTTGTGTAGTTAATTTAGGTTGATACAGGAAAAAAATGGCACTGTAAAAATGGCACGAATTAAATGGCACGTGTAATAATGGCATAGCAAAATAGCATGGGTAAAATGGCACCTGTAGAATGGTACTGGTAAAATGGCACCTGTAAAATGGCACAGTAAAACGGCACAGATAAAAATTGCACAAGTGGATAAATAGGAAAAAATGGCACATGGAAAAAATAATGATGAAAATCTCACAATAAATTTATCAAAATCTAGGATCCAATACATAAAGGGAAAACATTAAAACTTTTGTCAAATTAAAAAGAAAATTATATTTATATTTAAAAGAAAAAAATGTAAACCCTAATCCTAACCTAACCCTAAATTTGTTGACGTCTTTGGAAACTTGGACAGCCGTAAGGGTTTGGTGATGTTTCTGAATGTTTTTAGATAAGGATTGATAAGTTGTATAATTTCGATTATTCAAACTACTGTTCTCATCTTGAGTGTTTTCATCACAACTCTGTAACCTCTGGCCTTCTTCAGGTGTATCTTTTCGAACTCGGGAATATTTCTGTCGAACTCGGGAATCTGGATAGAATTTCGAAGGAAACCCTCTATTTAATCCATAGGGGTAGCATGCTCTTGTTCAATCAGCCATGACTGGAAGAAGTTTTCAGTAATTCACAATTCTTCATATTGCCCGCACCAAGGATTGAACCTTCAACCTTCAGATGACTATCACTTAGAACTGAATTTTACTTAGTACTATATCAACTGCATCAGTATTATATCCACTGGTGATGTCTGGAACCTAGACAGTAAACAGGGCAGGAATGGTATATCTGGAATCTGAAGAGCAAGAAATGGATGGATCGACTGAAACCTGGACAGTATGAGAAGACGTCACATGGAGTTTGATGTGGACGTCCCTGAAGTGTAATGAGATGCCTCGACAGATCCGGTTCATGTGGACATGGCCAGGAACAGGCAAGTGTAGAATGTCGACGGGAACTAGAAAAGAAGGACCCGGAGCTGCAAGTAAAAGTAGTAGGAGCCGGAGCTATAGGAAAGAATCTGGAGCAAGTGATGCAGAAGCCAGAGCTGCAAGAAGAATCTGAAGCAAGTGATGCAGAAGACGGAGCTGCAGGAAGGATCTGAAGAAAGTGATGCAGAAGCAGGAGCTGCAGGAAGGATCTGGAGCAAGTGATGCAAAAGCAGGAGCTGCAGGAAGGATCTGGGGACAGGTGAGGGAGACGCAGGAGCTGCAGGAAGGATCTAGAGTAAGTGATGCAGAAGCCGGAGGTGCAAGAAGGATCTGAAGCAAGTGATGCAGAAGACGAAGCTGCAGGAAGGATCTGGAGCAAGTGATGCAGAAGTCAGAGCTGCAGGAAGGATCTGGAGCAAGTGATGCAGAAGCAGGAGCTGCAAGAAGGATCTGGAGCAAGTGATGCAGAAGCAGGAGCTGCAAGAAGGATCTGGAGCAAGTGATGCAGAAGCAGGAGCTGCAAGAAGGATCTGGAGCAAGTGATGCAGAAGCCAGAGCTGCAGGAAAGAATCTGGAGCAAGTGATGCAGAAGCCAGAGCTGCAGGAAGGATCTGGAGCAAGTGATGCAGAAGCCAGAGCTGCAGGAAAGAATCTGGAGCAAGTGATGCAGAAGCCAGAGCTGCAGGAAAGAATCTGGAGCAAGTGATGCAGAAGCAGAAGCTGCAAGAAGGATCTGAAGCAAGTGATGCAGAAGCCGGAGCTGCAGGAAGGATCTGGAGCAAGTGATGCAGAAGCCAGAGCTGCAGGAAAGGATCTGGAGCAAGTGATGCAGAAGCCAGAGCTCCAGGAAGGATCTGGAGCAAGTGATGCAGAAGCCAGAGCTGCAGGAAAGAATCTGGAGCAAGTGATGCAGAAGCCAGAGCTGCAGGAAGGATCTGGAGCAAGTGATGCAGAAGCAGAAGCTGCAAGAAGGATCTGAAGCAAGTGATGCAGAAGCCGGAGCTGCAGGAAGGATCTGGAGCAAGTGATGCAGAAGCAGGAGCTGCAAGAAGGATCTGGAGCAAGTGATGCAGAAGCAGGAGCTGCAGGAAGGATCTGGAGCAAGTGATGCAGAAGCAGGAGCTGCAAGAAGGATCTGGAGCAAGTGATGCAGAAGCCAGAGCTGCAGGAAGGATCTGGAGCAAGTGATGCAGAAGCAGGAGCTGCAAGAAGGATCTGGAGGAAGTGATGCAGAGGCCAGAGCTGCAGGAAGGATCTGGAGCAAGTGATGCAGAGGCCGGAGCTGCAGGAAGGATCTGAAGCAAGTGATGCAGAAGCCAGAGCTGCAGGAAGGATCTGGAGCAAGTGATGCAGAAGCAGGAGCTGCAGGAAGGATCTGGAGCAAGTGATGCAGAGGCCGGAGCTGCAGGAAGGATCTAGAGCAAGTGATGCAGAAGCCAGAGCTGCAGGAAGGATCTGGAGCAAGTGATGCAGAAGCAGAAGCTGCAAGAAGGATCTGAAGCAAGTGATGCAGAAGCCGGAGCTGCAGGAAGGATCTGGAGCAAGTGATGCAGAAGCAGGAGCTGCAAGAAGGATCTGGAGCAAGTGATGCAGAAGCCAGAGCTGCAGGGAGGATCTGGAGCAAGTGATGCAGAAGCAGGAGCTGCAAGAAGGATCTGGAGCAAGTGATGCAGAAGCCAGAGCTGCAGGAAGGATCTGGAGCAAGTGATGCAGAAGCCAGAGCTGCAGGAAGGATCTGGAGCAAGTGATGCAGAAGCAGAAGCTGCAAGAAGGATCTGAAGCAAGTGATGCAGAAGCCAGAGCTGCAGGAAGGATCTGGAGCAAGTGATGCAGAAGCAGGAGCTGCAAGAAGGATCTGGAGCAAGTGATGCAGAAGCCAGAGCTGCAGGAAGGATCTGGAGCAAGTGATGCAGAAGCAGGAGCTGCAAGAAGGATCTGGAGCAAGTGATGCAGAGGCCAGAGCTGCAGGAAGGATCTGGAGCAAGTGATGCAGAGGCCGGAGCTGCAGGAAGGATCTAGAGCAAGTGATGCATAAGCCAGAGCTGCAGGAAGGATCTGGAGCAAGTGATGCAGAAGCCAGAGCTGCAGGAAGGATCTGGAGCAAGTGATGCAGAAGCAGGAGCTGCAGGAAGGATCTGGAGCAAGTGATGCATAAGCCGGAGCTGTAGGAAGGATCTGGAGCAAGTGATGCAGAAGCAGGAGCTGCAGGAAGGATCTAGAGCAAGTGATGCAGAAGCCAGAGCTGCAGGAAGGATCTGGAGCAAGTGATGCAGAAGCAGGAGCTGCAGGAAGGATCTGGAGCAAGTGATGCATAAGCCGGAGCTGTAGGAAGGATCTGGAGCAAGTGATGCCGAAGCCAGAGCTGGAGGAAGGATCTGGAGCAAGTGATGCACAAGCCGGAACTGATGGACAGATCTGGAGCAAGTGATGCAGAAGCAGGAGCTGCAGGAAGGATCTGGAGCAAGTGATGCAGAAGCAGGAGCTGCTGGAAGGATCTGGAGCAAGTGATGCCGAAGCCAGAGCTGGAGGAAGGATCTGGAGCAAGTGATGCAGAAGCCGGAACTGATGGACAGATCTGGAGCAAGTGATGCAGAAGCAGGAGCTGCAGGAAGGATCTGGAGCAAGTGATGCAGAAGCCGGAGCTGCCGGAAGGATCTGGAGCAAGTGATGCAGAAGCAGGAGCTGCAGGAAGGATCTGGAGCAAGTGATGCAGAAGCCGGAGCTGCAGGAAGGATCTTGAGCAAGTGATGCAGAAGCCGGAGCTGCAGGAAGGATTTGGAGCAAGTGATACCTACAGCCGGAGCTGTAGGTATGATCTGGAGCAAGTGATGCCGAAGCCGGAGCTGCAGGAAGGATCTGGAGCAAGTGATGCAGAAGCCGGAACTGATGGACAGATCTGGAGCAAGTGATGCAGAAGCCGGAGCTGCAGGAAGGATCTGGAGCAAGTGATGCAGAAGCAGGAGCTGCAGGAAGGATCTGGAGGAAGTGATGCAGAAGCCAGAGCTACAGGAAGGATCTGGAGCAAGTGATGCAGAAGCCGGAGCTGCAGGAAGGATCTGGAGCAAGTGATGCAGAAGCCAGAGCTGCAGGAAGGATCTGGAGCAAGTGATGCAGAAGCAGAAGCTCCAGGAAGGATCTGGAGCCAGTGATGCAGAAGCAGGGGCTGCAGGAAGGATCTGGAGCAAGTGATGCAGCAGCAGGGGCTGCAGGAAGGATCTGGAGCAAGTGATGCAGATTTTTGTGCCGAAGCTGGAGAGGTAGGCTGGAAGCAGTTAGACATCTCAAGAAGCAGAAAAGCGTTGAGGTTTTATTGCATTGTTGAAAGTTACCCTAAAAAGGGCAGTTTAATTGCATTAAGTAGATATTAGTTGTTGTTTCCCTAAAAAGGGTAGTTTTATTGCTGCTGCTGCTGCTGCTGCTGCTGCTGCTGCTGGGCTCGAAATCGGCTGAATGTATTTCTGAGCCGGCACATAAAATTTGATGGTCCCCCTAAAGCAACAACAGTGACCGGATTAAATTACTGGCCGAATTTATTCTGGTTTGAAATAGCTGGAGCGTATTGGCATTAATTTCGGACAATCTTTAAAGTCTGGTGTGTCGGTCTAGTGGGAGAAAAGATGATGAAAAGACAAAATCCGTAGAGGTTGGTGTTGGCAGAAAACATCTTGCCATGTATTTTTCCATGGGGATTTTTTCATGATAAACACAGCGATAGCTGCCTGCTTTAGGGGACTAGCTTAACGCCTTGTTTAAAAAAATAGGATTGATAGCAGGCACTACGACAATTGCATTATTTGGATTATTCACACTACTATTCTCATCTTGGATGTTACTCTTCTGATCAGAAAAAAAACATTTGGTAAATTGCACTCAAAAGCTAGAACGGCATGGAATATGGGGATCATTTTATGTTAAATTTATATGTGAAACTGATCTCCCCTCTAATTTCTAAAATAATTTTTTTTCTTCTTCTTCTTTCTGTCAAATTTTTCAGGGTGTTCACACATTTGTTGCCATCGGTCAGTCGCAATGACTATGGAGCAGCGCCATCTTGGGATGTTGTTCGTGAGCATCTTCTTGTGTGTCTGTCGAGGCCAATTCTTGATTTGCATGGTCTACTACAACCTTAACATACGAAGGCTGTTGAATGTTGTGTTACTTCGGATGGTTTGCCTGCCTGTTGGCTCGCTTTTCTCTTAACTCTCTTCGCAGCATTTTCATGGTAGAGGGTTTTCTCACTGATGATCATTCGCTGGCGTATCTGTTTCTTCCAGGCATGTCTGTCAGCTGCAGAGGCTTCCCATATATTGATGTCCATTGAGCAAGCCTTCATATTTCCCTTGCAGACATCCTTGAAGCGGAGATGAAGACGACCCCTTTTCCTTGAACCTGAGGCATGCTTGCCATAGAGGTCTTTAGGGATGCGTCCATCATCCATCCTGCGCACATGGCTCAGCCTGCGCAGACGTCGCTCACACAGTAGGGAGTAAATAGATCGGATGCCTGCTCTTTGCAGAACATCATTGTTATTCACGTTGTCCTGCCATGTCCTCCCAAGTATCTTACGTATACACCTCGTATGGAAGACCTGGAGTTTCCTATCCTGTGTTGAGTATGTGGTCCAGGACTCACTCCCATACAGTAGAACACTGAGAACGTACGCTCTGTCATTTTGGTATAAGGTAGCTGTTTTCCCAGACTCTTTTATTTAGTTTAGAGAGGGTTGTGGATGCCTTACCAATCCTTTTGTTGAGCTCTACATCCAATGAGAGGGTGTTTGAAGCAGTGGAACCAAGGTACTGGAACTGGTGAACGACCTCTAGTGGTGTGCCTTGGATTGAAGTGCTGGGTGGGCAGGCAGTTGCTTGTCCCATAACTTGGGTTTTTTGCTGGCTGATTATCAGGCTGAATAGGTTGCAAGCATCAACAAACCTGTCCATCAGTCTTTCGAGACCATCTTCCTGATGCGATGCTATGGCTGCATCATCAGTAAACAGCATGCCCCTGATCAAGACTAACATGGTCTTGGTCTTGGAGCAGAGGCTGTCGATGTTGAAGAGACTACTATCAAATCTAGAGTGCAGGTAGATGCCATCAGTTGTGTTTCTGAAGGCATGCTTCAGGAGTAGGGCGAAGAAGATGCCGAAGAGTGTCGAGGCTAGCACGCAGCCTTGTTTGATACTATTCTTCACCCCGAACTCTGCAGACATGTCGCCGTTAAACTGTACAGTGCTTATCATGTCATCGTGGAAGGATCTTATGATGCCGAGAAGTTTTGGTGGGTATCCAATTAATGGGAGCATCTTGAATAGACTGTCTCTGCTCACAAGATTAAACGCTTTGGTCAGGTCTATGAAGGCGAGAAACAGATGTTGGTTTTATTCTCCGCACTTTTCTTACAGCTAGCGTAGGGAAATCATATCGATGGTTGATATCTCTGAACGAAAGCCGCATTGAGATTCCGGGTAAATTCGATCGGCAAGAACTTGCAGTCGCAGTAGTACTATGTGTATGAATAGTTTGCCAACAAAACTCAACAATGAGATACCGCGGTAGTTGTTGCAGTCAGTGCGGCCCCCTTTTGTGTTTGTAGAGTGTGATAATGTTTGCGTCTCTCATGTCATAAGGCACTGAGCCTTCTCTCCAGCACTGTACTAAAAGGTTATGAGGGGGCTGAAGCAGGCTAGCTTTTCCACTTTTTAAGACCTCTGCTGGAATATAATCCTTTTCTGGGGCTTTTTCAGATGGTAGTCTGTCTATTACTTTGGATAGTTTTTCTATGGAAGGCTGCTCATTAAGCTCATGCATCAGAGGGAGACGGTCAAAAGCATCTAGGGCAGACTGATGTACTACGTTTTCCCTGGAGTAAAGCTCGGAGTAGTGTTCTACCCATCTGTCCAGCTGTTTGGCTTTGTCTTGTATGGGTTCACCCAACTTGGACTTCAGTGGTGCAGTTTTGTTAATTGTGGGTCCAGTAGCCCTCCTGATCCCATCATACATGGTTTTCACATTGCCTGTATCAGCCGCCCGCTGAATAGTCTTGGAGAGGTCTGTCCAGTAGTTGTTTACAGCTTCTCTGACAGCCTTTTGGACAGCACTTCTAGAAGATTTTAGTGCAGCCAACGATGTAGGAGATGGGTTGGCCTTGTATGAAAGCAAGGATGAACGTTTTGCTTTAATCAGAGGATCGAGAGTAGCAGAATTTGCATTATACCAGTCATTGTGTTTGCAACTTGTCCTCCTCCCAAAGACTTTGAGAGCTGTAAAATGGGCGTTATTCTTGAGTGTTTCCCACTGCTCAGATGCAGGCCGTCTGTGGTATCCTTTGAAGACGATGGAAAACATTGCGTTGAATTTGATCTGGGTGTTGAGTCTTGCTAACATCAATACGTGCAATACCTTCCTGTTTAGTGCTGTAGAACTGTTTGGGTTGAAGTTTAACCATACTGCATCCTAAGGAATGATCTGTATCGTAATTGGCACTGTGGTAGACTCTAGATATTAGGAAATGTTTGAGGTACCATTTTTTAGTGATGATGAGGTCAAGCTGGTACGAGCGCCTTGACCTGGGATGTTTCCAAAACATTCTGTGATGTGACCTGGCACCAAAGAATGCAGAGGCCATGGTAGGCACAGAGTTCTAGTAGCCGCTGGCCATTGTCATTGCATTTACCCACTTCAAAGTTACACGTAATCCTCTAATAAAAGTAGAATCTCCTGGGGGAGGGGGGGGGGGTAGTGGAGGGTTATGTTGAAAATGTTATTAAAAAAATTAATTGCTTTTCATCATTAAAAAAAATTAGTTATTATTGACAAAATATAATTTTATCAAAAGAAACAAGAAAATAAGACATTTGAAAAGAATTAAAAAGAACATTAAAAAAAAACATTTTAGAAAAGAAACATTTAGCACTCAGAGAATTGTAGTCATGACGTAGTCAGTTCCGAGTATGAATGGAGAATCCTGAGGCAATCCCAATTATTCCCGAGTCTGACGACAGACGGTACAGATAAAAAACGCTGTTACATGTTTGTATAGAAGCTAATCTTAGCATAGGCTGGTAAGACAAACTCTTATAATATTATTTATAACAACGAAAGCGGTCGTTACACAAAAGAACAACAAAACCCTTTTTGTAAACAAACCACGAAATGTATTTATTTTAGTTACCTACACCGTTGGGTGTAGGTTAGAGAAAGTTGGACAGTGTCCGAGTGAAGAAAGGAATTAAGCAAAAAAGTTCTTTAGCTGCCGAATATCTACAAGCAGATTATCTTCAAGTGAAGATAACCCATGCTCGGGGGTCAAGTAGATAAAGGCAGAAGAGAGGAAGCGGGCGTCCTTCTTTGTTGTTTCCAGGAAACTCTCTGATGGCTGCTGCGATTCCCAAAGGAGTCTGAAGTAGTCCTTCAGGGGATGGATGAAATTAATGTGCCCTGGAAGCTGATTTGTCATTATGTGACCAAATCACTTAACAGGGACTGCTCACCGCATGAGAAAATAAATATTAATGTTTATGATTGCTACATCTGTTGAGTTCTGCAGACAACATGGAAGACAATGAACCTCGACGGTTCGGGTCTTTTTTTTATTGCGAAAGAAGGCATGTGCGTTCGGAGTTCATTTGGGAATCGTTTCTGGCGGTGCTCGATATAGGCTGCCAGGCATGGTCAAAGCGCAGACATACAGGTGACGAGTGTCTTTTACACACATACAAAACAAAAAAATTTTTTAAATCCACTTACTTTCATCAACTTAAAAAAAAAAAAAAAACACTAAAAAAAACTTAACTCTACCACTAACCTTAAGTTCGAATGGCAAGACCACCCCTCCAACCTGGCAAAAAAAAAAAACCCATGTAAAATCAAACCAAATGAAACTGCCTATAAGAGTAGACCCACCCTACCCTCCAAAGACGCACAGAATTTATCTACCATAGAAAATCTTTTTGGTCAACTGCCCTAAAACGCTATAATGGCCCAAAAATGTGGGATCATTCACCTAAAATTTATATCCGAAACTGATCCCCCACTCTAATTCCTAATGATATATTTTTCCCCTTCTTTTTCTCTCCGTCATCATCTAAGAAAAAAGGTAGACATGAATTCAACAGAGGGTGTTAATCTACAATAATACCATTTTATTTTAACCCCAGAAGTAGTATATTGTAGGGCTTTTTTCCGTATTGCCACACGGACTTAGTGTTAGTGTTGGGGTTAATGAAAGGCATTTTTTTTTTTTCTTTGGGTGGGGTGAGGAAAACACACCTACATTTATAAAGGATTGAAATAGACGAATGTGTTTTTCAGTAAAAAAAAAAAAAAAAAAAAAAAAAAAAAAAGAAAGAAAGAAAACGAGAACATGGGAGAAAAAAATTAAGGAAACCGCGCACGCATGCGTGTACGAATTGTCCGTTATTATAAATTTTTACCCTTATTTATGTAATAAAAAAATGTGAAATAAAAATACTGAATTTATTATTACTAATTCTATCGTATAATGTTACTATTTTATGGCTTATTGCAACTTGACTATTGCGTCTTTTACACGTACAATAAGTGAAACAATGCGAGCGCTGAGCCACAAGTGACTTCCGCTTTGAACATCGGTGACGTTGAGGGTTCGAAATTTGGCGCCAACAAATGTCTTCCCTCTTTATTGTTTGTTGATTATTTATTTATAAAAGGAAGCCATTTGTTGTAGATATTAAAATCCCCTCAAAAAAAAAAAAACGAAGAAAATAAGTATCAGGAACTTTGAAAACTATTTTTTTAAAGATTTACAGTGAATTTAAATTTGAAAACAATGAACTCCTTAAACCAGCAACAAAGTTACAATGAATCCGATGACGTTGTTGACTTTGATGACGAAGACAGCGACGACGAAGCGGAAACCCTCACAGCTGCGGAGGTTTTCTCGAAACTCGAAGAAGTAAGTAAACAAACGGACCAAACAAATAACAAACATATATAAACATAAACAAACAACCTTAATAAAGCAATCTAATTCGTAACGATGCGGTATTATGCTTTTACAAAAAAAAGTTTCTATGTTTTTGAACCATTGTTTATTTCGTTTACGGTTTAGAATTTTAAAAAAATAAATTGTTTCAGAGTTTTTCAGATTAGCATGATTAATTTGTGTTATTCGGACTACTATCTTCGTTGTTATATTCACAACGTTTCGATTGGTGTAACCTTCGACCTTCTTCAGGTGAATCTTTTCGAAAGTGTTTGGTTCGAGATTCCGCCTCGTTTCCCCGAGTTCTACTAAAAGGTTGTCAAGTTCGAAAAGATCCATCTAATGAACGTCGGTACTTACATCGGCCGAAACGGTTGCGAATATAACAACCAGTCTGCTTCCCCGCAAGCTACAACATAGTCGTCTTCAAATCCAATGTAAACAAATACTTATTATAAACCGTCCTCATAAGGGGTGGCACTTTTATCCCCCGCCCAGCCCCTGGCGCCAGCATTTTGGCTCACGTGACTCAATCGTAGTCACTTATGAACAGAATAGTCTTCCGTATTAACAATTAGCATGTATCCCACCCCCAATACATTTTTTTTGTTTATTAATTATTTACCTTACAAAATAGAATGAAGATTGATGGATTTTTGCCTACCGCCGCCCAGACCCCGGCGCCAGCATTTTGACTCAATCGTAGTCACTTATGAACAGAATATTCTTCGTTATTAACACTTAGCATATATCCCCCCCCCCAATACATTTTTTTGTTTATTAATTATTTACCTTACGAAATAGAATGAAGATTGATGGAGTTTTGCCCACCACCGCCCAGCGTTACCCGGGGCCATAAAACAAAAATAAAAACAAAAACAGAAGAGGTTAAAAGGTGTCTGCAACATCTTTATATTAAAACTTCTATCTCAATCCGTCTCTCTATCTTTCTCTCTTTCACCCTTCCCCGTTTTCCACATCCCTCTCCACCACCCACGCCCAGCCCATTCCTCTCTCTCTCTTGTTTTAATGTATTGAACATTTAAAGTTATTGCTCCTGGATAACACAGAGTCCCCCCCCCCCCCCCCCCCGTCATAAAAAATATAATGAAATCTATATTTGTTTTAATTTATTCCCGGGCAACACCAAGTTTCTTATCTTTCCCATCTCCCTTCCTTAATAATATAATGAAACCTATATTTATTTTAGTGTATTACCGGGTAACGCAGGGTTTCTTGTCTTCCCCTTCTCCATCAAGCATATACCACATAGGAAATGTACCTACCTGTACCTGGTATGGAATTCACCCTAGGCGGCTTGAACCGGTTTCCTCCGAAGAAGGAAGTTTCATGGAAGTATCAAATTCACAAGTGGTTCCCAGTCGCATGTATTTTTTTTTTTTTTAACATAGTTCACCCCAAACAAGGCAGGACGCCACTGTAGACGTAAGGGGCTACTGAGAAAAAAGAGGGGAGAAGGTAGGGGGCAGTCAACCTAGATTGGGATCTGCGCAGCGAGATGTCTGTTTACATTAGTTTTAAACTTCTGCATGTCTGTAGTGTCGGGGAAACAGGGGGCAGGGAGGGAGTTCCAGAGGCCAGCAACACGAGGAAAGAAGTTATTTGAGTAGAAAGCTCTCCGACATCTGGGGACCTCCACAGTGAATGAATGAGATTTAGTTAATTGTCGAGTTAGTCTAGTGAATTTACGTCGAGGGGGCACCAGAGTAGCCAGTTCATCAGAGCATAATCCATTGAAGTATTTGTAAAACAAGCACAAGGATGCTATATTGCGGCGATGGGACAGGGACTGGAGCTTGGTTGACAGTGAGGGACCTATTAGGTTGGCGATTCTTTTTTGGACCTTGTCAAGGAGGGAGAGACTAGTAGATGATGCACCAGCCCAGATGTGACAACAATACTCCATGCATGGGCGGATGGTGGCTTTGTAGAGATACAGGATAATGTCAGGTGAGAGGAGTTTGCTAGCACGGTAGAGGGAGCCAACCTTCTTTGCGGCAGCCTTGGCAATGTCTTCGATGTATTTGTTCCAATTCATGTTACATGTGAAGGTTAGGTCGAGGAGTTTGAATGATGAACTTTCAGGTAGGATGTTATTAGCCATGACAATCGGTGGTTGGAGAGGCTTCTTGTAGTTGTTGAAAGAAAAGGAGCTTAGTCTTTGCGGCATTAAAAGTCACCAACCATTTATGGCCCCAATCCACTACAGCCTGGAGGTCATTTTCTAAAGATTCAGTCATTGCCTCGAATATGATCCCGTCGGTTTTGCCAACATGGCGAGAGTAAAGCGTGGTGTCATCAGCAAATAAACCAATCTCAGACACTATGTCATCAGGGAGATCGTTTATATAGATCAGGAACAACAGAGGTCCAAGGATAGATCCCTGGGGTACACCAGCATTTATGTCATGTTGCTTAGATGAACGGCCATCGAGGACAACCTGGATTTTTCTTTTGTCTAGGAAGGATCTGATTATATTAAGTAATTGCCCAGTAATACCGTATGAGCGTATTTTCAGGAGAAGCCCTTTATGCCATACCTTGTCAAAGGCCTTGGATATATCAAGCGCTAATGCCTTAGCTTCCCCTGCCTTGTCAAGTGTATGATACATGCGTTCAGAGATGACCGTTAGGATGTCTGCAGTAGATCGTGCTCGTCTAAATCCATACTGGCGGTCAGATAGAAGTTTTTGCATTATCTAAGTGCCTTACTATCGCTAGATTGATTAAAGATTCAAAGATTTTAGCAAAGATCGGCAGCAGACTGATTGGGCGATAGTTTTGAGGATTGGTTCTATTCCCAGAACTCTTGTAGACTGGTACCACAGAGGCAATTTTCCAGCTGTCGGGGAAGCAAGATTCAGCTAGGCATTTATTGTAGAGTTTGGACAGGACAGGGGCCAGTTCAGCAGAGCATTTCTTTATTACTATTACTGGTATAAGATCAGGCCCACAAGCTTTTGAGGTGTCAAGGTTTTTTATGATGTCTCTGGGATGGGGTGATGACCAAGTTATCAAGTGTGGCTTCGGTTCGCAATGGGAATTTGGGGAGGGGGTGGTTATCTGAGTCTAAAGTAGAGTTAGAAGCGAAGCGCTGGGCAAGTAGTTCAGCCTTATCAGTGGCCGTGCATACGACATCATTGTGGTTTGATAGTGGAGGAATCGTTGATTGACCATTATTCACTACACTATTGTAGATTTTCCAGAAATCACGAGTACCTAGTTTCTGTGACTGGATGCGTTTTTTTGTTAACTTATTATACCTTCTCTTCGCTTCACCTATCACGGCCTTGCATTTATTTCTTGACTCTATAAATGTATGTCTATTAGTAGCTGACTTATGGCGGCCAAATTTACGGAATGCTTGTTGCCTCTTAGAAATGGCAACTGCACATTCCGAGGTGAACATACAGCGCCTGATATTCCAAAATGGTCACCCATCTGGTACTGACCAGGCTCAACGTTGTATACCTTCTGTGAACTGATGTGTCAACCTGATTATGCCATATATCATATATAAGAAATGTACTCTGTATTATTGCACGCATCTGCTCTATCTAGGATATTGAGCACTGACTCCCGAGCAACAAGAGACCTTTTCTGGTATACAATAATATAACAAAATACAGTGAAAATATTTTTCCCGGGCAACGCAATGTTTAAAAACACCTGCTCTATGTAGGATTGCTCATTCTAAAATATTAATGACTCCCGGTAAACACACCTGCTGTATCTAGGATATTGAGCACTTTGGATTAACTTATACCACTTACCAAATGTAATACTGTAATCTTACATTTATTGCTTCCATTTAGAATGCTACTGAAACCACCCAAATAAAATTAAGGATGCCTCCAGAGCACTACTAAAAACCACCCTTTCTGAGTTTCTTGACCCCCCCCTCCCACCACCCGTAGTCTGTAGAGAAGCTTAAGAAATGTTTAATAAAGAAAATGCTGAGTTATTTCCGTAAGGAATACATTGAAATTACAGTGTTTTCTTTTCAAATTATGACTGAAAAATTCTACCCCCTCCCAACGAAATATGCTCCATAGTCCTCTTAGGGGTGCACTTAGCAATTCAGAAAAACTTCTATTATCTTCCCCGGTTACTTTTACATAAGAATACACTTTTAGATTTTATGTAGATTCTCTAACATTTCTTTTTATAGGGCACACACATACACACACACATATTGAGTTTTATATATAGAGAGTTATCCCCCTTACTAATAACTTTTCATAAAATGCTATCTGCTTATTTTTAAAAAAAAGTTACATTAAACATTAAGAACAGTTATAACAATTAAATAAAAAAATAACACTTGGAGTAATCTCCCTTGATTTATTTCTAGCAACCATCTTCTTTCCTGGGACTTGTTTTGTCCGCATTTCGTATAGGCTATTAAACCTGCTATAACTTACTGTTTTTAATATCTAATGTTATTTTTTATTTTTGCAAAATTGACTTTTAACAGTCCCTAAAAATGTAACGATCCTGAACAATGTTTTGTATAGTTAATGTTTCTGATCAAACTTCAGTATCAAAAATTTCAATGTTAAAGCCATAAAAGACATGCTCTTCCTTAACCTTGCCACTAATCTAAAGTCCGGGTGGCAATACAAAAAGTAAATTAAAAAATAAAAAGACAGAAAAGGTATGTGCGATGTGGGTGTTATGGGACTGTCAAAAGTTAATTTCGCCCCCTCGCTCCCCCATTTTTTTTTTTTTAATTTTTTTTTTACTAAAACATGGTTTTAAATTTAAAAGGGGGGGGTTCTTCTTGACATACCACTCCCCAGTAAATGCGCTAAATAAAATTCTAATTTTAGAAAATACATACTTGTTATGCCGATTAAAAACCGGTAACCAAATTTTACGGGAAACAATTCAGTAGTTTGTTTATTATTCAATTTATCGAATTTTAGCCGACAAATACATTCTGCTAAATAGAAATTCACAATTTGCACCAAAAGTGTTAATGTTGCATAGCCGTCCCGGAATGGGCCGTGGCAGTTCTTGTTTTGTATACCTTTAATTTCTCGTACCTTGTTCTTCGCTGTGGAGGGGCGCCGTCTTGATGTCGTCTAGTGGTTGAATTCTTTCTTCATTTCTGTACTGCCGTGAACATCGCCGCTACAACAAAAAGCTTCATGACCGACTCAAGAGACAAACAATCTTTTAAACTTTCAATTCTGTTTATTTCAGGCGTTAGTTATCGTCGCCACCGGAGATATTCACTAACGTCGAGGGAGAGACCAAATTACTGCTTTATCGTAGTTACTTCCTAATTTAAGTCCTTAGCCATTCGAGGAGGAGGTAAGGAAGAAATCTCTGCATGTATTCTCTTATGGAATTTAAATCCCCTATTTCATTTGAAGACTACATAGAGAAGTCGACTGTTCGGCTCGCTTCCAAAACCCAGACTGACTAAACTCTGTTTCCCACACAAAAGCCTGTGACGTCACAGAGCCCCTATCGCAGGTGCACATTGACCCTTGATCTGAGATCTCGTCAACGTGGTGACCCTGTCAGCGTCTGTGAGCTCCAATCGTGAGAACAGCCCCATTCTGCACTCGACTGTACGTGTCCACCCGCACTAAATCACGCAAGCCAAACCAAACGATTTCCAATAGATACGCCCACCTCAAGATGCGTCTGTCCTCACAGCGCCATTATCCAACATTAACACCTAGCGACAGAAACAATTTATCGTCCGTGATAAATAAGAAAATGGTGGCTCTAAAGTAATTTAGTGAATCAATAAAAAATCTGAATTTCTTCAATAATAAAAAAAAATATTGGATTGTTTTCCGTAAAATCTGGTTATTGGTTTTTAATTACGATAACAAGTAGGTATTTCCTAAAATTAGAATTTCATTTAGCGGGGAGTGTTATGTCAAGAAGCACCAAAATAGTTAAACAATGAAACCTTGACGAAACCCATTACGCTGTAAATAATCGAACCTGCATTCGGTCAACAATGCCTACACACGGATCATGCTGACCGATGTCTCTCTGGGCGAAATAAACTATGCAAATTATGGGAACGTAGAAATAAAAGATCGAAAATCAATTTCTACATTTTATTAAAATAATTTAAAACGAAAAACGTCTCACGAAAGAATAAGCAACACTTATTTTATAACAACAAACAACGAAAGGTTTATTCAAATAGGTAGAAGTAAAAAGTCTGCTGCCGCTTAGTAGATGAATCTATCTTCGGTGAAGATAGCATTATGGGATGTCGGTGACAAAGGCAGAGGAGAAAATGAGGCGATCCATCTTGACTGGTGCCAGGGGATCGTCTGCAATCTCTAAGAGGTTGAAGTAGTCCTTAGGGAACTAATGATATCAATGAGTCCTGCGAGCTGATTGGCCAACATTTGGCCAAACCACTTCACAGGTACGCAGATACACAAAGAAGTAAACCTCATTTATGACTGCTACAGGATATCCTGATTTATGCAGTCGATACTCCATCCCTAACACAAAGAAATGAAAAAAAGAAGGAAACTCATATGAACCAGTCTAGACCAGAAAACTCCAACAGAAGATAGAAAAACTTAGAAAAGAAATTTCCTGGATCTCTGCTTTTCTGTTACATTAAAACCCAGATGAAAAACTGACAAAGAAGATGGAAAAACTATTAAAAAAATATATACCTGTTCGATGAAATATCCCATCTAGGAAAAAAGTGTTTAAAGGGGAATAACTCTTTAATCTCAAGTTATTTTGCTTGATAAAAACAGCGTTTTTGAAAGCAGGGTTATGTGCCCCTGCATTTGGCGAAACAATAACAATAGGAAATATTCTATGGACGTTTGCTAAGCGACAGACAATTAAATGCGTCCTCATTTCAAAGCCACTTCTTTTTAGTCGTATTTATATAATAAATAATTATTATTTTTGATCTACATGGAATCGTTTTCATCCAAATAATTCCTCATATTTGTGTCTTATCACTCACAAAAGACCACTTTATTTCACTGGCGACGAGGAAATGGAATAATAAACAAGACAAACCATATTTGAACAATACCCTTTCAAAATCCAAACCAGCTAAGATAGTTGAACGGCAAGCCGAAATCGAAGCTTTAGCTGCACAAATAGAAGACAAGGATAAGAAATATGAATTCAGGAGAATAAACCAGCTGGTATACAGAAACCTCATTAGAGATCAAATACAGGCGAGGTCTCCACCAACACAAGAAGTGGAAAACTCCAGAGACCACTCTATAAAAACCCAAAAAAGTATCAGGGTGGGTGGGGTGAGGGCATAAACACCATAAAAGAGGACAATAAAGAAAAAGTAAAGATGCCAGACTTAAAAATTATGAAAGGAACTCTCCGCAGTAAAGTAGCTCATTTCATTAACTTCAAAACCCAGAGAAGCGACAACAGCATAAGTTTCTGGCGGCAAAAACTGACCGCACTTCATCATCGTACCAAGGCATTTAAGAGAATCAATAGTGAAGAAGACCCAGTTGAATGGCTTCTGCCCAAAAGTCAAGCCATTTGATCAACAAGTTAACATAATTACGATCTATTTCCTTTTGCACTTGCATGTTCTCACTTGCGGAGTGATTGGTGCATTGTTTGGCCAAAACACTTTTGTGCAGCATAGCACTTCCACCCAAACCTTTTTTGCGCCTTTTTCAAATGGTCAAACTTCGTGTGCCATGTTGCCAAAGCATATTTCCTTCCTCGCCTCTAGCCATGACTTGGGCGAGAGGCGAGATAAAAGTCCCTTTCGAGATATCAATGCGACAAGACGTTATATCCCTCAACTCATTTCTAGCAATGGTTTTGCTAGACGAGATGGAACTTATCGACTCAATTCCATTTCTGTAGACATGTACGTTGACAGACTTAACCTATTTTGTATTCTTCTTTTCGTAACTCTTTTCGGACTATGTTTTGTGTCGCTGAAACTGTTGACTAAAATTGATTTAAATTTTAGAGAAGTAGTTTGTCTTTTTAGTCAAAACTTACGGATTTTTTTCTCTATAACAAACAAGGCCAGTAGGATGGATACCAACGCAGCAACCCGACTACAAAATGGTGATCTGATATCTCTCACAGCCTCTACACTTACCACGACCTAGAAATTGTTAGCGGGAATAGTTACTGATGCAACATACAAAATATCTGGCTGATGGCGACTATCTTGAAAAGGGGTAAAGCGAATTTACCAAAAAAAAACTTAGAACAAAAGACCAACTCCTTGTAGTAAACCATATTGTAAGATTGCAGGAAGACAGAGAGAAACCTGTTAATGGCCTGGATTGATTACAGGAATTCATAAGTATACTTGACTCCTTGATACTTTGCTGTTTGGAGCTGATGAGTGTGGGTCCTGATTGCCTAATCTTGATCTAAGGTTTCCCCTCCATTCTTGTCTTTGGTGAGGCCTGACAGAATCCATACGCATGGCTTTCCTATCACGTTTGTGCACGTCTTCCCAAGACAACTTTGGTCTTCCAGTGGTGGTCTTCTCTGCTGGCACATTCAACTGTCGGACTTTAGCAATCCAGCCATTGCTGCGCTCAACGTGCCCCAACCAACGCAGTCTGCTCTTCTGCATGATGTCCGTGAGGCTTTTCAAGTTGACTTGTGCAAGCAGAGACACAAAAGGTATGCTTTGTCAGGCCTCACCAAACGGCCATTTGTATTTAAAATTTAAAGAAATTCAACCAAAAATAACATATTCTTGTTTTTTTTTAAAGTTTGTAGTAACTTTCTTATTCGTTCAATCAGTACTTTTCTCCTTTTCTTTCCATACGCATTTTTATTTTAAAACTAGTTTCACAAATTAAAATTGTATTTAAAATTCAAAGAAATTCAACCAAAAATAAAATATTCTTATTTTTTTTTAAAAGTTTGTAGTAACTTTCTTATTCGTTCAATCAATATTTTTCTCCTTTTCTTTCCATACGCATTTTTATTTTTAAAACCATATATTATACTTTAAAAGTAACGAATGTATGTGTGATAGTGTTATAAAAGTTCTCTTACCGGTTTCTTTTTGCTATAATTTACAATTAACGAGTGAATGTGTAAAGGAAAGTTATCCCTTTTTTGTTATCCCCTTTTTAAAATCCTTTTTGTGTTATCCCTTTTTTTGTTATCCCTTTTTTGTTATCCCTTTTTTTGTTATCCCTTTTTTGTTATCCTTTTATTTGTTTCTTAACTTGCAACAGCGTGGATGCACATTCATCATCATTATCATCACCATATTCGGTTTAACATCCATTTTACATGCTGGCATGTGTTGGACGGCTTTCAGAAATTGACTTCCAAACTTATCTTTGGTCAGCTTTCTTTGGAAGTTATTTCCTTAATCGAGGCAAGATTTTTTTTAGGTCGTATGCCCTTCCTCACGTCAACCCAGTGAGTTGATGGGGGACCATCTCTAGATGATTGCCCACCAAGGTTAAAGAGCACTTCACTTCCCCTTATTATTATATTTTTACGTTTTGCAAATTATATTCATTCTATATTTTTCTCCCTTCTCTTTGTTTATTAATCCATTTTCCACGTCTTTTTTTCTTACTTTTTCTCCTTTTTCTTATCGGTGAGGCCACAAATTCGCTGACTGCAACCCCATGCAGAGGAGTAACCCCTCCCCCTCCCGAAAATAGGGCTACCTGTAGCCCATGCTGCCTTAGGATGAGATCCTGATGGCTGAGCCATTCTTCCACTTGGTTCTTACTTTGGCACGACTGGAGATCGGAGAGGCCCAATCCGATCAATCGGTTGGTCACGTCATGCTCTAGTATCTATAAGTTCATCCTCAACCGTATTATTCAATCTGATTGTTCAAAAAATCAAAACCTTATTTCTTCTTTTCATTTTTATTCTTAAATAGATACTAGAAGACGATGGTCAATCGTGTTGAGAACAAAGAAGTTTACCAATCTCAAGGAGTAATGTCTTCAAAGAGCAATGTCTTCTGGGAGTAGTGTTTTCTGAGAGTAATACACTTACCTACTCTGTAAAATTTCCTTCTGAGAGTAATGTCTTCTGGAAGTAATGTTTTCTAAGATTAATGTTCCCACTCTCACCGTGAAATTTCCTTCTACGAGTAATGTTTTCTGAGAGCAATGTATTCTAGGAATATAAATAATTATCCTACCTATAGAATTATATTTGACAACTTCATTCACATTAAATAACCCATAGATGGTTGATGTGCCGTAAATCAAACTGAACCCTATTTTCTTATAAACCTTGGCACCAAGGTCAACTTTCCCATTGTTCAAGCAACCCAGTCATATCACCAAATTGACATGTTTTATACACGTCTTGTTTTTTTTTGAAGATCATTTGAAGATTAAAGATATCTTTTGGTCACTCGTTCTGCTTTGCTTATCGGTATTTTGTCTGGAGATTCTGTGGCATTTGTACCTAAAATATATAGTTCTTTATTAATTTCCAGATACATGCTTCAGGCAGAGAGAGTGAGCTTTAACTATTGGTGTTTTGTAAAACTTCACATTTTTTTATATCTGTTCTTGTCACGTCTTTAGCAAAACTCTTAACTTATTTATTAAAAAAATATTCAGTTCAAAAACTGCCAGCATGCTATGCGATCCCGTAGTTTCCATCCTGCTTCCAAGTTCCCTCATTCGCATACATATCACATTTGAACCCTGATCTCTATAACAGCCAAATCTGGTCTCGGTTGGCTCAGCAGATGTAGGGTGCTCAAGGTCTTCATAATGAAACAAAATAAAATATTGATCATCTCTCTGTTGTAATTCTCTGAGTACGACTTTCAGCAATTCTGTGGATAATAGAACCAGGCTTTATGTACTTTGTGCTTATCGGAATCAAGATCAGAGATAGCGGCATGATAAAAGCCGACCGGACAGTCCTTTTGAAAATCTGAGCCACGCCTTAACACTGTCTCGAATGTTAATATCAATCGCCTTCAAGGTGTTATCGTGCACGTTTTCCAAGACTAGTGAATGTAGGAGCTGGGGCAGCATATATCCCCGAAGGAGCTCCGAGCGCAACTCAACCAGCCAGCCATGGACCATGTGGAGAAGAACGAATCCCTCTCCAGTCGTACCTGACCCCGAGATACTCAAAAGAGTCGGCAGAGCAAAATCAACAAAGTACTGGTCGCCCGACCGACTGCCGCCTTCCCTGCACCAGAGGATCGCGATCCGGCGAAACGACGTCGACCGGAAATGTCGTAACGGATCGTCGCAGTTTTTTGGTGGCCCCTGTCCCGACGTCTGACGGGGGTCTTGACAGCTAGCTACACCAATTCTGGAGGTTTTAACACCAAATGCTTTAGAAAACATGTTCGGTAGGAAACACCCTTCCGTGGTGCTGCTGTCGGGTGTCTCGCGCCGCTGCAGTTGGGTCGTGGTGGTGGGCGGCGGCCACTACCATGGGCAGCAGGCAGGCAAGGAGGCAACCTGGCCTCGACAATTTTGAAGAAACACTTTTTCATATTAACTTTCTAAGCTTCCAATACCTAACAGGCATCCACCTTTCGACTTCCGTTATATTTATTCTTTCGAAATTTTGTCTTGTCAATTTCGATGATCTTTTTTCTGATTGCTTCATTATCATGTTTTTTTTTTTTACTAACGAGTCACCACTCATCAAACCCCAAAAGTCACTCGACGACAAGGTTTATGATTTATATCAGGTGTATGGTGAGACAAACACCTTCAGGATTTGCAGACCCTGGTTGGATGTGGGTTGAATTTGATTACTTAAGGGGACGACTCAACAAGAATTTGTTAACATTGGACTTGAAAACGACTGCTGTAATCAGCTGGGAAGCAGTCCCATGGTATTGTGTTTAACAGACAGTTTTTGGAAAGAAACTCTGCTCATGGAAGTTTCGTTTCGCTCCAGGTATTTGCGACAATTCATACAAATATAACAAATTAGTTTACAGACATGGTCTAATAGATATCGTAGATTTCGAAAATCCATTAGGCACAATAGTTGGTTTGCCCCTTCCCTCCCCTTGAAATTAGAACAGATATTTAAACTTACATGTTAGTGTGTTGTATTGCTGCTTAACTTAACCGTGGGTACCCATATTTCTATTTCGTCACCACTAATCAAGGGCAAAAGCCACTAGAGGATAAGATAAACCTTCATTTGAAAATAATATTTTTTGTAAGAGTAACCTTACAAGCAGAACATCAAGATAGTTGAATTTTGAAGGCGGTGACAATGCAATTTGGTAGAAAACACTGATCAAATGACAATATCGAAGAATTCAATAATTTTCAAATAAATATTATTACCAATGTAATGTGTCGAACCAGGATGGTATCCTCTAATTTAAATTTTCGAGGTAAACCTTTTTCAGAAAGAAAGAAATTATTTTTACCAAATGTGAATTACCCTTGATTGAAAAAAACCTCCACCAAAAACTCATAAAATTATTAGCATTTATTTAATAAATAAATGTGAATATAAAGTATTTATTTTATTAGAAAGAAACAAATTTAGATAAAAAAAAATGTTTTTAAGTCACTTACATTACTTTACAACCCTCCCTTCATTTTAAGGACGAAATGCGTCTTATACCCATAGTCGAAACTCAGTGACAAAGAGATAGCAGTCTGAAGGTAAAAAAAAATTAAGGCGGCCAGTATTTAAAGCTCTCAAAACATTTAATTAATTTTTTTTACATTTAAATTTACGATTTTTGATTATCATTTTCTACCGAGAGCTGTTTAAAAAAAAAAATTATACGCACTGACAGGGTGTGATTTCTTTATAAAGGTGGTTACTAAGTTTTGACTATGTGTATGATAAGACTTATTTTGTTCTTGAAATGAAGGGGTGAGTTTTCTTTTTTTTTTAATAAAATAAATACTTTATTCATTTATCAATTAATAAATACTGAAAATATTATCAAGAGCGGATAATTCTCTGATTTTTTTTTGGTAGATTTTTTTTTCAATCAGGAGGGGGGGGGGCATTTTTTGATTAAAAACAACAACAAATTATTTTACTTTCAGTGGGTATCCCTAATATAAGGACAAAAGAATAATAAAAAAAATTAAAAAACGGCAATGATGATTTTATTGATAAATAAAATAAATCAAGTTTGTTTTATAATCAATTTCCTATTGTAAGCGTTTATTTTCTTGTGTGTCGCCTAAAAGGTAAGGGAAGTAACTGTGTCTTCTCTCAAAAAATATTTTGGCAACTTCACTAAAATAAAGTTGTAGTTCCTGTCATTTGTTCATGAACGAACACCTAGGGTTTTGGTAATAGACTCTCATAACCATATATATTATAAAACTACATTACCCAGGGCATTTATATAAGTATATTTCATTTTGATCAAAAGGAGTAGGACATTATTGTGTGGTCTTCATTCGTGCTTGACATCCATAAAAAGGAAATATGTTTTTATTGCATTTATTACTTTAAAATTATACAAATGAAAAAAATAAAAAATGCTAATAAGTTCATAGCTGGGAGTACATGTACACAGAGGTTCTCATTGATTCCCGGGTGGGCCTTGAGAGAAGTTAACCCGTAAATGCTTTTTGTTTCAAATATGACATATTCCAACAAAATGCCTATTTAATATAATATTCAATGAAAATGTGTCAAACTGCAACTTGTTTCACATCTGCAACGAGCCTGTTGGCAAGTGTGAGTAGGTGTTAGTATGATGTTGCATCAGCACACCCGTTAAATATGTAATCAGTATCTCCGATGTCACGGGCGAGTGTTATGGGTGTGTCATCTGTCTAATTGAAGAGCTTAACTTTTAAAATCTGCTCATTATAATGATAAATAAAAATTGTTTTATGATTATTTAGATGCATATATTGCAGTGTTTTGTTATAAATGTAAAATTTTATGCCATTCGTTGCACATTTGCAAAATCATTTATTTTTGTTCAATAAATTTGTTGTTTTTTTTTTTTTCAAAAATTATTTATACTACTTTACATTACACCTATGAAACGTTTTTCACTTTTTTCAAACCAATATAAAACATTTGAGGGTTAAAGATTATAAATTGATCAAAATTTATTTCAATTAATGTCAATTTACTTACTCTCGTACCCAATTCCGAGTACATTCTTCAGACCCATTCCAAAAATTGAATATTTTAACAGGAGTTCAATCCTCGGTCGAGTCATACTAACGACTAAAAAATAATATTTGATGCCTCCTTACAAAACACTCAGCTTTATAAGGTGAGGATCAAGGATAAGTGGAGAAATTTAAGGAAAGGAGTGTCAGTCTCCCCTACATCTCGGTGTAGTATCCAACAAAAGAGGAGCCTTCGGATGGCTCTCGACTATGGTTGATCCATTTATTTTACTTATATTACGTATGAAAAGTCTTGAAATGTCCTCTCAACCCTCAAGTCTTTTCTCTCCAATAGATTTATAAAAGTAGTTATTGATGGGCAGAAGTCTGAAGCACAGAAACTTTGGTTTACCATCACTCGATCACTTTTTATTAAAGATTTTCTTTGTTTTTTGTTTTTTTTCAGTCATGGTTAAATGAGAAATTTTCCCCAGAACTTTTGGAAGCTAAAACAGAAATTATTGAGTGTATAATGGATCAGATAAGAGTGATGGAAGACAACTTAGTCAAATGCCAAAAAGATGATTTCAAAGTTTGCATTCACAAGATGGAGGTAAGATTATTTATCTAATATTTTCTAACATCTAATATATAAAATGAAGTCAGCCGGATTTTCGACTTTAGACATAAATAGCTTCCGTCCTAAAATATCAATATTTCACTCTGAATAGCCATTTCCTTTTCTTTATTGTTAATCCATGTTGTTAAAAAAACAGTAGCAACTGAATTCTTTTCTTAGCTTAGTTTCCTTAACAATGCGGGTCGATGGATCGTAAGATGTGAAGCTGATATCCCCTGGTTACAAACCATAGTGGGGATCACTCTACCATCGAAAGTGTGCCGGGAAGGAAATTTGGCTTGAAAGCATTTATGGGCAGATGACACCAGTGCTTCATAACCACCTCCTGACGATGAGGTCCTGTTACTTGAGAAAAGCAGTCGAGGAGTGGTGGCCGAAAATGCGAAGTGGTTCCTCCTGATGATGGTGTAGTGCTGGATCCGGTTGCGGAGCTGTCAGCTGCGGAACACGAAAAGATCAAGTGTTATTTAATTCCTTAATTCATGATGTTAAGACAAAAACATGGTATTATTGTATTAGTTCACTGAAAAAAAAAAATGAGATTCTACTTTTTGGGAGGCGATTACATATAAAAAGCCTGAAAAACATGGCTGTAAAAATAAATGAAACCCAAAAAAATTGTAGATTTTAGAGTAAGGGAAAAAAATTTTGCATATAAATTTAACATTCAGTGATTTCCCATTTTTCAACCAGATAGCGTTTCAAGGACATCTAACCAATTTTGTTTTCAGTTAAATCTTCGCCATTTTCTTAATTTTTTGGAAATCAGTTGAGAGTGTATGTGTGTTGATTGGGAGGGGGAGGGATGTTTTGGTGTTTTTGTCTATTGTCACCCGGACTGAGGGTTAGTGGTTATTATTTATTTTATTTATTTTTTTAATGCCATCATCAACTTTGTAATCCATCATTTCTTAGAAATGGCCTTTTTGGTATTTTTTAGAAATTAATCTTGCATGTTGCAAGATGGCCCGAAGAAGGGTTGAAAGGGTTTAAAGAATAAAAACGTATGTTATGTTTCTAAAATAACAAATAGAAATTAATTATATTTTTTCTATCCTCGAAAAGACGGAGATGAAAAGAAGAGAGAGAAACAAAACAAAGAAAAAATCTGTCAAACTCTGTTCTCACGGGCAGAACCAGTCGTGCACTCGTTCGTACATGGTTATGGGGTCGGCTGAGGTCAGAAGGTCAAGAAACAGCGTTAAATAGATGAGCAGGTTAAAAAGGGTGAATCAACAATGATGATAGAAAAAAGAAGACGACACAGAATGAACGAATTCGGTTTTTGAAGTTGATGATGGCATTAAAAAAATAAATTCATCATTCCTGCCCACTTTTCCTAGGGGGTCGCGCTAGGCAACCCCCACCCACATTTATATATTTACCATTGCTTATTTGTCCATTCAACCACCTGGGTGGCTTTATCTCTCTCGTAACAATGTTTGACGTATCTTTAACAATTTGTTTTCATTCTCTTTTTATTTTTATTTTTGGGTGAATTAGCACATGGTGTACTCTAACAAATTTAGTGAAAAAATTGTAATTTGATTTAATTTCTTTACAAATACAATTATTCATACTAGGAATATTTTTTTGCAGAAGACATCACGTGACACATCATTCGGCAACGATTTCTTTATTTCTAAGCTTAACTTAAATACGGTAAGGGAGATAACTCGTATGTTATGATAATAGGAGTTATCTACCTTACATAACCATTGCTGTTTCCATCTCTTCTCCATATTAATAACAATGTTACCACTTCGTGTGTGTTTCTCGCCTATACGTGACTTACACATTATTATTTCTTTGATTAAATATTAATCTAATATCCATTGAAATAAATTTTTTTTAAACTATCCAAGCTAAAAATGTTATCACTTTTGTGTATAACCTTAAAAACTGTGCAAACAAAAAGAATTTATAAAAGTAAAGTGACATTACTGCATCCCAGGCAACGCCAATTAGTTACAGCAAGGTATGTTATATATTTTATGCTATGATGTATTATATGATATCTATGCATTGTTTTAGAGGCGGAATCTTCAATTTCTTCTTCCTTGTTTCCCAATTTGTTATATGTTATTAATACTATTAATGCCGATCCAGCCTACCTGACAATTGAAAAATCTTTTTTGAAAAGTGAAAAAACAAATCTTCGAATGTCACCATTCACCAAAAAGTTAAAATGGTTCGACCAGTTGAAAACGGTTTTATTTTTTTATTTTTTATTTTAGCTTGATCGAATTCGTTTTGTCCTGAGCAGCTACCTAAGGATTCGTTTACAAAAGGTTCGTAATTTTTTTTATTTCTCAAGTCCATTTTTATTTTTGTATTTTTTGTATTTAAAAAAATTTTTTTTCAGAAGTATCACGAAGAAGAAAAAAATCTATTTAAAAAAAAAAGAAATGGATTTGGTAAATTCATATGAATCGACATGGTCCAACTTTTTAGACCAGCTTGATTTTGTTGGCATAGGTTCCCTCGATTCTTTCAGGTACTTACAAGTGGGACCAAGTGAAGGTTGCCAACATCCGTAAGTGAAAGTGGTGCTATAGAACTGACTGGATTCGAACTTGGCATACCCAGGTCGTCAGTCTGTGTCATTATCCATTTCACCACTGTCACCTCCCAAGGCAGTCTTAATTAGATAAATAATTTTTTTTAAATCTGTCTTAAAAAATCCTAAAAGTTTAATTTAACAGATTTTAATGTGAAAATGATCTTAAAACACAAAAAAAGAATTAATCAGTCTGAGGAAAAAATAAAATATTTAATCATGTAAGTAAAAAAAAAAATTAATCAGTCTGAGGAAAAAATAAAATATTTAATCATGTAAGTAAAAAAAAGAATTAATCAGTCTGAGGAAAAAATAAAAAAAGTTAATCATGTAAGTAAAAAAAAGAATTAATCAGTCTGAGGAAAAAATAAAAAAAGTTAATCATGTAAGTAAAAAAAAGAATTAATCAGTCTGAGGAAAAAATAAAAAAAGTTAATCATGTAAGTAAAAAAAAGAATTAATCAGTCTGAGGAAAAAATAAAAAAAGTTAATCATGTAAGTAAAAAAAAAAATTAATCAGTCTGAGGAAAAAATTTAAAAAATTAATCATGTAAGTAAAAAAAAAATTAATCAGTCTGAGGAAAAAATAAAAAAAGTTAATCATGTAAGTAAAAAAAAGAATTAATCAGTCTGAGGAAAAAATAAAAAAAGTTAATCATGTAAGTAAAAAAAAGAATTAATCAGTCTGAGGAAAAAATAAAAAAAGTTAATCATGTAAGTAAAAAAAAGAATTAATCAGTCTGAGGAAAAAATAAAAAAAGTTAATCATGTAAGTAAAAAAAAGAATTAATCAGTCTGAGGAAAAAATAAAATATATTTAATCATGTAAGTAAAAAAAAAAATTAATCAGTCTGAGGAAAAAATAAAAAAATTTAATCATGTAAGTAAAAAAAAAAATTAATCAGTCTGAGGAAAAAATAAAAAAATTTAATCATGTAAGTAAAAAAAAAAATTAATCAGTCTGAGGAAAAAATTAAAAAAATTAATCATGTAAGTAAAAAAAAAAAATTAATCAGTCTGAGGAAAAAAAAAAAATTTAATCATGTAAGTAAAAAAAAGAATTAATCAGTCTGAGGAAAAAATAAAATATATTTAATCATGTAAGTAAAAAAAAGAATTAATCAGTCTGAGGAAAAAATAAAAAAAGTTAATCATGTAAGTAAAAAAAAAAATTAATCAGTCTGAGGAAAAAATAAAAAAATTTAATCATGTAAGTAAAAAAAAGAATTAATCAGTCTGAGGAAAAAATAAAATATATTTAATCATGTAAGTAAAAAAAAAAATTAATCAGTCTGAGGAAAAAATAAAAAAATTTAATCATGTAAGTAAAAAAAAAAATTAATCAGTCTGAGGAAAAAATAAAAAAATTTAATCATGTAAGTAAAAAAAAAAATTAATCAGTCTGAGGAAAAAATTAAAAAAATTAATCATGTAAGTAAAAAAAAAAAATTAATCAGTCTGAGGAAAAAAAAAAAATTTAATCATGTAAGTAAAAAAAAAGAATTAATCAGTCTGAGGAAAAAATAAAAAATATTTAATCATGTAAGTAAAAAATAATTAATCAGTCTGAGGAAAAAATAAAATATTTAATCATGTAAGTAAAAAAAAGAATTAATCAGTCTGAGGAAAAAATAAAAAAAGTTAATCATGTAAGTAAAAAAAAAAATTAATCAGTCTGAGGAAAAAATAAAAAAATTTAATCATGTAAGTAAAAAAAAGAATTAATCAGTCTGAGGAAAAAATAAAATATATTTAATCATGTAAGTAAAAAAAAAAATTAATCAGTCTGAGGAAAAAATAAAAAAATTTAATCATGTAAGTAAAAAAAAAAATTAATCAGTCTGAGGAAAAAATAAAAAAATTTAATCATGTAAGTAAAAAAAAAAATTAATCAGTCTGAGGAAAAAATTAAAAAAATTAATCATGTAAGTAAAAAAAAAAAATTAATCAGTCTGAGGAAAAAAAAAAAATTTAATCATGTAAGTAAAAAAAAAGAATTAATCAGTCTGAGGAAAAAATAAAAAATATTTAATCATGTAAGTAAAAAATAATTAATCAGTCTGAGGAAAAAATAAAAAAATTTAATCATGTAAGTAAAAAAAAAAATTAATCAGTCTGAGGAAAAAATAAAAAAAATTAATCATGTAAGTAAAAAAAAATAATTAATCAGTCTGAGGAAAAAAAAAAAAATTTAATCTAAGTAAAAAAAAAATTAATCAGTCTGAGGAAAAAAAAAAAATTTAATCATGTAAGTAAAAAAAAAGAATTAATCAGTCTGAGGAAAAAATAAAAAATATTAAATCATGTAAGTAAAAAAAAAATTAATCAGTCTGAGGAAAAAATAAAAAAATTTAATCATGTAAGTAAAAAAAAGAATTAATCAGTCTGAGGAAAAAATAAAAAAATTTAATCATGCAAGTAAAAAAAAAGAATTAATCAGTCTGAGGGAAAAAATAAAAAAATTTAATGATGTAAGTAAAAAAAAAATAAAAAAATTTAATCTAAGTAAAAAAAAAATTAATCAGTCTGAGAAAAAAATTAAAAAAATTAATCATGTAAGTAAAAAAAAAATTAATCAGTCTGAGGAAAAAATAAAAAAATTTAATCATGTAAGTAAAAAAAAAATTAATCAGTCTGAGGAAAAAATAAAAAATTTAATCATGCAAGTAAAAAAAAAGAATTAATCAGTCTGAGAAAAAAATTAAAAAAATTAATCATGTAAGTAAAAAAAAAATTACTTAGTCTGAAAAAAAAATAAAAAAATTTAATGATGTAAGTAAAAAAAAAAAAAAAGTTTTTTGGTTTGTTTTTTTTACCAAGGTTGCTGAGTCGGAACGTATATGGTTCAACTCTGACTCCTTATTTTAAAGTCTTCAAATATTCAGTAATAATCTGAGTTGAATTTTTAAAATCAGATTCCTACCCCCTGTACCTGGTGCGGGTTGAATCAGCTTCCTCCAAAGAAGGAAGTTTCATGGGAATATCAAATTCACAAGCGGTCGCTCCCCACTCGCGTGTATATCTCGGTTAGGGGAGATAATAACGTTAGGTTTTTGCAGTTCTTACAGGGAGGTGTCGACGTCCTCCTACATACAGCGCATGGTATTTCCAAATGGTCACCCATCTTGTACTGACCAGGCTCAACGTTGCTTAACTTCGGTGATCTAACGAGAACCGGTGTGTCAACTTCGACTCCTTCCAAAACCTCCCACTCTGAAACTTTGCTTTTTATCTGTGATTTTAATAAAATTTTAATCATATCTAAATAAAATATAATTATAGAGTTTTCACTATAACAGTATGTTTTCGATTGGCTTAGCATCAGACTTATTGCACTCAGTATTAAAATTCTATTTTAGTTGGTTATCTTGTAGCGCTACGGCACCAAAGACATTTTGTAGTTTTACAATCGATTCTTCTTTTCGCAACTGGACTTTTGTTACATGCGTGAGCAGTTAACAACTGCGTTTTTGTTAAGATGCATTAGTAGTAAGCTCAATAAGTTGTGACATCTCTGTAGTAGTAGTGGCAGTAGCTGTTCTCTTTCTTAGTCTCCTGGTGTTGTCAGCAGTGGAAATAGTAGTAATTTTTCTTCTCTCTTCACAGCCTTCGTGATTGCAATTAAAAAAACAAAACAACACATTAATTTTGCTTTGGCTTTTTCATGTTCTTTGTTGATTTATTTTGCTTTTTATTTGTTATAGTTTGTATCACATCGCAAGCGTATCTAGACGATTGCATGGCATTTATCTCTTCTTCGTATTCCCCTGTAAAGGTGGGTGGAAGAGCCTGAAAAAGACGTCTGATCAATTTGATGTCCCAATACAAAAGGAAAAGATTTTACTGGCTTCTTTGCCATATCAACTTCCTGCCATGATGTAACTTCCTGAACACATCAGCTTAAATTCCTAACTTCTAGTGGAAATCCCTCTTTACTTAATATAGTTGTAAAATAGAAATTTTCTTTCCTACATCATTCTAACACACTCACATCCAACTATTGCTATACTATTGTTATATGCTCTGCTGGGCTCATTTTACCAGTTACATGGTCGCGCCGTTGCCATGCTCAAATATGTTGTTCTGCGACAAAAGAAGAGACGAAGAAAGAGTAAGAATGACGTATGTTGATCTCCTCTAAATAAAAACGATTCACCCACATCTCTCCTCCTCTCTTTTTAAAAAGACATGTATTTCTCACTCTAAGAAACATCACCAGTCACTAAAATTCTTTGCGGCAAGCACTTTTTGTTCTTAAGATACTCTCTCCTTTCCGTACGACACCCTATCTTCTAAAAATAGATCAAAGCATTCCACAGATAGATTCAGTATACACATCTTGGTAAACCATATGCCTGTTAAATCACCATAACAAAACTTAGCAAACACACGAGAGAAACCTACCTTTAATTTTACTGCATAAAACACTGAAGCTTATTAAAAGTTTTTTTTAAAAGGTTTTTTTTAATGATATTTTACCCTAAATAAGGCAGGCCACCACTGTAGACGTAAGAGGCTACTAAGAATTAGAGAGTAGGTTTAGGGTGTCATTCTAAGTTGGGAGCTGTGCAGCGAAATGTCTGTTTACATTAGTTTTAGACCTCTGCATGTCAGCACTGTCAGGGAAACAGGGGGTAGGGAATGAGTTCCAGAGACCAGCAGCACGAGGAAAGAAGCTATTGGAGTAGAAGGCTTTCCGGCATCTGGGGACTTCCACAGTGAATGGAAGGCATTTAGCTG
This sequence comes from Sepiola atlantica, assembly GCA_963556195.1. Lineage (NCBI taxonomy): Eukaryota > Metazoa > Mollusca > Cephalopoda > Sepiida > Sepiolidae > Sepiola > Sepiola atlantica. The sequence continues at coordinate 54,256,871 of OY744523.1, read as the reverse complement.
ATTGTCGAGTTGGTCTAGTGAATTTACGTCGAGGGGACACCAGAGTAGCCAGTTCATCGGAGCATAATCCATTGAAGTATTTGTAAAACAAGCACAAGGATGCTACATTGCGGCGATGGTTCAGGGGCTGGAGCTTGGTTCATAATAATACTTAATGTGTTTTTATCTGTTATAGTACTCAGGCGAAGGTTACTCCATTCAGCGATATGATTCGTAGATCTTGTTTCTCGAATACAAGTTTTCCCAGGTGTGCACTAGAATATTTCTTCTGGACTTCTTTTATCTCTCAACACTCACCTATAAGGTGGTGGGTAGAGAGAGCCTAGTTTGATCTTTTTCACCTATTTACTGCCTAATGAGTAAAAGAGGTTGTATTTCCTGTGATGTCCCTCACTCTTGGAATCTTACCATAGCCATACCCATAACAGGCCGGCTAGATGCACGTCTGACTGCTTGAAATGGGGGGGGCCAGATAAACTTTTAGCTGGTAGCACTTTGTTGTCACACTGGTCCAAGCAAATTTCATTCCGAAACTAAATTTTAACTCATCAAATTTATTTCAGCTGAGTTTCTGTTATTTTATCATTATTTACATTTGGAGTTTGTGAGTATACTGTTAAAAGTCAGAATTGAATTGTGTTTTATTTACATGTAGACGAAGTATCACTTTTACTTTTTTTTTAAGTTTAAAAAAGTATTGTCTTTGAGAATTTGTTAATAAATTGTACATTCTGAATTTCAAATCTTTTATATATTCTTAGGAAGTATACTATACATGTTTTAACGTTTTATTGACATGTAAACAGCTCTGTTAATTCACAATATATCACTTTTATTTTTTTTTTAGTTAAATAATTTGTTGAATATTTCACAAAATGGTCAAAAAGTGTTGTGTGACAGCTTGTCAAGGCAATTATTATGAGCAAAATAAGGTCCGAGGGTTTCGTATCCCAAAAGATCAAGATGAGAGAGAAAGACGGTTACAGGTAATACCAAGAGCTAACACTCCTAACCACTCAGACACTGTTGTTTGTGAAAGGCATTTTCCACCTGGTTATGAAACTGTTTGTTATGGGAAAGATCCCCCATCAATATTTAATTATTTGCCATCAAGTTTGATACCAAGTTTTTTACCAAAACCAAGGACAACAAAAAAAGGTTCCGCTTCTGTTTGAAATGTACAAAATGATGAGTTTGCACATTTCTTAGATAAAGATAGAATTGATAATTTGACAAATTTGTGTGCTGATATTGACCATCATGATTTTGTGCCAGCAGTTACCTGCTACAAATGTAACAATCAACAGTTCATCCATTTTTTACTGGAAGTATTCCGATTTTTTTAATTAACATTTTGAAAACTTAACGTTTGAATGTTACCATGCAAGTATACTCACACACATTTCTTCTCTGTTGAAAAACAGAATAAATAAGTTTCAACATGAGTTTCAACATTGGTCTCAAATTGAGGAAACAATTCATTACCTTAGTAACTTGAAAATTGAACTAGAGAAACAGGTTTTGAGACAACATATCGAAGTTATGTCACCACAAATAGTTGGCAGTTTACGAGTCGGAAATGCTTGTCCAAGCATTCAAATATTTTGCCACATCTCGGTCTCTTTATAACAAACTTGGAGATCATTACAAATTACCCATTATGAAAACACTAGTGAATATGACCTCAAAAGTTTTGAAGGTAGATGATCTGAATTTTCTTGGTGATGTGTTTAGCAAACTGTTAGATAAAAAGAAAAAATGTATCATCCTAGTTTATGTTAAAGTGAGTTAACAATACCAAGGGGGAAAGATTCTGAAGAGGCATTAGTAAAAACTGTATTGGGTATTAGGATCAAATGTTTACATGGGGGACCAAAGTTTTTGATTAAGACGATTCCAGTTGCCAAACTAAATTCTGAATTTTTGTTTTAGAATGTTAAAAATGTTGGTGATTTAATCAATTATTCGAACGGTCATGTAATTGCAGTTATTTGTGACACTAATCGGACTAATCAAGCTTTATTCAAGAAATTTGATACTGTTGAAAATAAGCCTTGGGTTACTAAAAATGGTATATACTTGCTTTTCGATTATGTACATATATTTAAAAGTATTCGAAATAACTGGATAACTGAGGCTTGTTCAGAATTGCTGTTTTATTCTGATGGTAAAGAAATGACAGCAAAATGGGAAATAGTGAAACAACTTTTTGCGCATGAAAAAAATCTGTTAAGTTATCACAACTAACAGAAGTAGCGGTTCTTCCAAAACCAGTTGAGAGACAAAACGTTTCCCACTGTTTGAAAGTGTTTTGTGATGAGACTGTAACTGCAATGAAAACTCATCCATTATTACAAGATGATGATACAAAAGAAACTGTTACTTTCATTGAAGAAGTTTTGAAATTTTGGAAAAAAGTGAGTGTAAAAGATATTTATGGAAGTGTCAAGACAAATAATCCATTGAAAAGCGTATTATCAGATAGAAATGATGAAAATTTGACATTTCTTGCAAATTTTGAAAGTATAGCAAAACAAATGAGAGGAAAGCAAGGAAAGAGAATGGAATCCTTTACAAGAGACACTAGCATGGCTATCAAGCATACATGTAATTGTTTAATTGACATTTACTTGACAGTGGGTTCAATTTTGTTATTCTTGGAGGATTTACCACCGACTGTCTTGAAACTGAATTTTGTAAATTGAGACAAGATTCTGGTGGTACTTATTTTATTACCGTACAAAATGTTATTCAGAAATTCCATATTCAAAAAACAAAATTACAGTTGAAAGTTGATGTTAGAGAGTATAGCCATGATCCAGGCCACACTTGCTCAAAATGCGGATATCTGTTGGATGAATTGGCATGGCAAACAATTGATCACCTGCCAGACCTAGAAACTGGTATCCCCAAAGATATTAAAAGGATATATCACACAAAAAGATTGTCTTACAGAGGAGGAAATATTCAATGCTACTGCTTTTTATTATCATGAGTATGGAAGTTTTTTTTAAGAAATAGATTGTGGTGATTTAAAAGTTCCACTGGATACTACTGTTCAGTGGGAAGTTTTAATTACTACTTTCAGATTTTGACCTTTCTTTAGAAAATTTTGTAAGTAGTATCCCCCTTGTTTTGCCATAAATTTCTGATTATCGTAACTCATAGCTGTGAACCCTGTCCATTTTATAGGATAACTTATAAATTTTTAACTAAACCATCTATTTAATCTATGGACATTGTATTATCTCATTTCAACTTCCATTTCAGTGAATCTGTTTGCTTAGATTAATCGACTACGAGACCACACTTGAGATTTGGATGCTGAAATTTTAGTTTGAACTTTGTTTTTGGATAATTTTATGATGTAAAATGAAGACTATAGCCAAAATGTGTTGAAAACAATCAAAATGAGGACAGTTTAAATTTTTGGTTAGTAAAACTGTTGTAAAGGTCATGATTAGCATAAATACGAAACTAACATGAAGGGAAGTAATCAGGTATTGACTATATACGAAAGTACGTATATAAGACGGGCAGTCATATCTGGAAGTGAGCGAAGAGTAAACGTCTCTACTTCCTACCGGATCCCTGTTAAACGCAAACCACTCGGCGTATTCTTAATTTAGTATGTCCTATGTAATTTAGGATATAACAGTGGCGAACGAGGATATTTTTTTTTTCTCTTAACAGAGATAAATTACCGTACTATTCAAGGATTTTTTTTTAAAGAAAATTTGCAAGGACGGCAAGAAAAAAAAAAAAAAAGTCGACACGTGCAAATTTTGCTACCTAAAGTAGTAAAAAGTACGGATTTCTTCAGTAAGAACTAACGGGAAAGTAAAAAAAAAAATTGTACTCGAAACAATTTTAAGGTAAAGTGAACTTCATCTGTATGTTAACGAAAAAATATTTGGGAAGCACAAGCTGAATTCGAAACCTGCACCGGATGCACTATCAAGGTTGATTCCAAAAAGAAACGAAAGTTTCGAAGAGACAGTAATTGCTGCTCTTAAAGATGAAAGCGAATGTACAAGTTCAATGTGTAATATGATACGTGAACTTCTAATAACCCTTGAAGAGATTAAAAGAGAAGCTGAAAAAGATATTTTCATAAAGAAAATGAAAACTCAATTAGGACTGAGGGAAAAAAGTAACAAAGTAGGACAAACTACATTTTTTTCAATTTGTGAAGGTGTACTTATGTATGCTGATAGGAAAATATTAATGGAATTCCATACAGGTCATCCTGGCATTTCAAGAATGAAATCCTTAATTAGAGGATACGTATATTGGCCTGGTATGGACAAAGAAGTAGAAAACTGTGTCAAAGCATGCAAAGGATGTCAGTTAGCAGCCCGAGATCCGCCAGTAAAAACGACGCCATGGCCGAAAACGGACCTACCCTGGTCACGTCTACATATTGATTATGCCGGACCTCTAAATGGTTTTTTCTACTTAATTGTAGTAGATTCTTTCTCTAAATGGCCAGAGATATTTAAAACCAGACATCCAACTCCAAGGAACACTGTAAATGCACTTAACGAAATCTTTAGCCGTTTTGGTGTACCAAAAACCATAGTAAGTGACAATGGTACAGCATTTACAGGTCACGAATTTAAAGAATTCTGCAAATCGCTGAATATTCAACATATCACGACACCTGTTTACCATCCTAGGTCGAATGGGTTGGCAGAAAAATTTGTGGACACATTTAAACGGGCAATAAAGAAAAACCTGAATATGGACACAGATGAGCAAACTATACAAACATTTTTAGCAATCTACAGGGTAACCCCGAACCCAAATAATAATGTTAATTCATCCCCTGCAGAACTGATGTTTGCTAGAAAAATTAGATCTATCTTCGATAGACTTATACCTGAGAAGAAGAAAAGTTCTAAAGGAGAAAACTTGAAAGTAAAGTGCTATTCCTCAGGGGACAAAGTGTATTTTAAAAATTTTCAGAATGGAAAAAATCATTGGGTGGACGGTTTCATTATGAAAAGAATTGGGAACATGGTTTATACCATTCAAGGCCCAAGTTTTGTCTGTAAAAGACACATAAATCAAATCCGTCCCAGAATTTCGCAAAATACAGAAGAAATTCCAATGGAAACATTATGTGATACATTTGATATACCAAAGCCAGTATGTATACCTGAAACCATGAATGTATCCCCTGAACATACCATACGGGGTGGACAGAATTCCTTACCGCAGGTAACGCAGACCAGAAGGAAGAGCACCAGAAAAAGGAAAAGCATCAGGCGTTTAAGCCCTGATCCTAAAAGGAAACGGTACTAAAGCTAAAATCGGGAAGATTTCAGCTTCAGGGGAAGGTGTTGTAAAGGTCATGATTGGCATAAATACGAAACTAACATGAAGGGAAGTAATCAGGTATTGACTATATACGAAAGTACGTATATAAGACGGGCAGTCATATCTGGAAGTGAGCGAAGAGTAAACGTCTCTACTTCCTACCGGATCCCTGTTAAACGCAAACCACTCGGCGTATTCTTAATTTAGTATGTTCTATGTAATTTAGGATATAACAAAAACACATATCACATTTGAACAGACTATGTTCCTCTGCTTGATATCATCAACTGGTGCAGATCCTTTTTTTTAACCACAATATACAAGTCATGATCTTTTGACACAAGTACAAATTCCTTAAAAAGAAAAATCCCACATTGAAATATGTATTTGCTTTTGTTTGTTCAAAGTTACCTGTCTCTTCATTTATAGGAATTCATCAATAATTGTGAAATTTATCATTTAGCGCATTGTGGTTCTTATTATTTAGTATGTAAAACACATAAAAACATCTTGCAGGGGAATTTTCCCTTTGTTTGCAACTTCTATATCAAATATTTAAGAAAATTCACATGGCCCCCCAATAAAAGACCCCAGTTGCATGATTGCCGGGCCTGTAGTAGGGATGGCCATGGATCCTACACATTAACCCCCCCCCCCCCCATCCTCCCTTTATCACTAGACAGACAATTAGAAGAATACTCATCTCAGGATTGGTAAAATTAATTCCAGAACAATTTTGCACCACTTTTATGTCCCCTTATGAAGATTAAAATCAAGTTATAATGCTACTGAACCTTATGTCTCAAATCCTTATTCCAATTTCAATCAAAATCCATTACATGATTTTGATTCAAGAAAATATCTAAAATTTAAGGCTTAAGCTTAAGGGGTCATCATCATCATATTCGATTTAACATCCATTTTAGATGCTGGCATACATTGGACAGCTTTTAGAAATTGACTTCCAAACTAACCTATCTCTGACTAGGTCTTTATTTATCCCTCTTTCTCTCAACTCCATTCTTATCAGTTCCTCCCATGTTTTCTTTGGTCTTCCTCTGTGAACTGAACTTAATACCTCAACTGTTCTACATCTACTAACCCAAGAACTCTCATCCATTCTTTCAACATAGCCATACCATCAAGGTCTTCTGTTCTGCACACATCTCCTTACTGAAAATGTTAAGCTTGTTTTGATTTTCTGTTTAGTTTAATTAATAAGAATATGTTGATCCCATTATTTTGATTTTCTGTTTAGTTTAATTAATAAGAATATGTTGATCCCATTATTTTGATTTTCTGTTTAGTTTAATTAATAAGAATATGTTGATCCCATTATTTTTATGTCTCATGCCATCTATTTTCTCTGTTTTGATTTTAGATTCAGAACTACACAGCTTATTATCTGAACATTGAAAACAATCGAACAGATACACAGGCTTCTCTTTTTTCACCTGAAGAACTCAAATTTGCCAAAGAGTAATTATTATTTTTGCTTTAAAATTTTGTTCTCCAGAAAAATTTGTATAGAATTATCTTATTTAAGATTGCAGCTCTTTCTTTCTCTCTCTTTCTCACTTAACACTTTTCTTGTTCTAGAATTATCAATTCCCGGCTATCATTTTGGCAAAATATCTATATATAATTTGTGGATATTAAATTTGTGGTTGAAACTTAACATGTGTGATACTAATGCATTTAGGTATTATGTTAAGCACATTTAGCACAATCATTTCCTTCGGGAATGAAATACATTTCTGTGTAGTTCACTTGCTATAAGTATATTTTTATACTACTGTATATAGAGATACCGGCCCATTTGGCATAATGGTTGTCAGCTAATGAGCCGGCAGACTGGGATTCAATCCTTGGTCGAATCATACCAAAGATTTAAAAAATGGTACTTGATGCCCCCTTGCTAAACAGTCAGCATTAGTATCAAAAGTAAGTGGAGTAATCCTGGGGGAAAAAGTGGCGCCGTCCCCTACACCTCGGTGTAGTAGCTAATGAAAAGGGAGTCTTTGGGTCGCCCTTGGCTATGGTTGACCACTAATATTTTTATATACTAGAATTATGGGCCCAACAGACCCAAATTCTAGTATATATTAAATTGTTTTTAACGCCAATACCTAGTTAAAGCAAAATAAATTGTTTTGGACTATTAAAATAATTTCCAACGCTATTGATAATGTTTACCCATTCATCATTTATTTTTTATCGCTTATGTTTTAATTCATGTTTTGAAACATGACGTAAATCATAAATCTATGATGTCATGCCAAAGCTATGATTATTTTGTTAAAGTGATGTTTTAAGCTCTATTTATAAGAAAGTCCAAATAGCTCAGTTGGTAGAACATCAGACTGAAGATCTCATAGTTTCGGTTTCGATTTCTGGTCATGGCATCCGATTTATTTGTTGAGAATTTATTATTTACCATTAATGTAATATTCTCCATTTCTGAAAGTAATTAAAATATTTCGATATCAAAATTTATTTCTTATGTTTGAATTCTTGTTTTGAAACATGACGTCAGACTGAAGATCTGAAGTTTTCGGCTTTGATTTCCAGTCATGGCATCCAATTTATTTGTTGGAAATTTATTATTTACTATTAATGTAATATTTTCCATTTCTAAAAGTAGTTAAAATTTGTGATATTTCGAAATGAAATAAATTCTGCAATGTAAAAAAATTCTGACTGACGGAAAAATTATGACTGACAGACGGACAAAATCTCTACTTATTTAAGATATATAAAGATAGGTAAAATCGAACTGATTCACAAAATTCCAAGTCTTTTCTGTTTTCTTTTTAATCTTCAATGTTCTTGTTTTTTTTTTTTTTTGTTGTTTTTTTTTGTTGTTTTTTTTTTGTTGTTTTTTTTAGGTTCCATTCAAGCATAGATAAACATTTGACAGAATTAGCAATGCAACACATGCCATCGATATTACAGACGCTAAATGAGAATCTGGCTGGTAAGAACTCTTATCTCTTTTGCATTAAACCATTAAAATGTTCGGAATTGGTGATCAAACCTATGGATGCATTCTGTATTATAGTAGCAATGATCTGAAATTAAAACGCATGTTGCCAGATTTGATTAATTTAAACATTTTGAAGCAGTTTGGAATTCGAAAATTGTATTTGGCTTCTTTTTTTTTAATTTGGCTAAAATTTAGGCTTTTTTTTATTCATGATTATTTTACATTTTGATTAAAGAAACGTTATGATTAAGTTAATTTTAACTTAAAATTATTTTTTATTTCATTCAAATAATTATTTTACATTTTGATATTTGATAGTTTATTATTAAAGAAACGTTATATTAAGGTAAATTTTAACTTTAAATTATTTTTTATTTCATTCAAATAATTATTTTACATTTTGATATTTGATAGTTAATTATTAAAGAAACGTTATAATTAAGAAAATTTTAACTTAAAATTATTTTTTATTTTATTCAAATAATTATTTTACATTTTGATATTTGATAGTTAATTATTAAAGAAACGTTATAATTAAGTAAATTTTAACTTAAAATTATTTTTTATTTCGTTCAAATAATTATTTTACATTTTGATATTTGATAGTTAATTATTAAAGAAACGTTATAATTAAGTAAATTTTAACTTAACATTATTTTTTATTTCATTCAAATAATTATTTTACATTTTGATATTTGATAGTTTATTATTAAAGAAACGTTATATTAAGGTAAATTTTAACTTTAAATTATTTTTTATTTCATTCAAATAATTATTTTACATTTTGATATTTGATAGTTAATTATTAAAGAAACGTTATAATTAAGAAAATTTTAACTAAAAATTATTTTTTATTTCATTCAAATAATTATTTTACATTTTGATATTTGATAGTTAATTATTAAAGAAACGTTATAATTAAGTAAATTTTAACTTAAAATTATTTTTTATTTTATTCAAATAATTATTTTACATTTTGATATTTGATAGTTAATTATTAAAGAAACGTTATAATTAAGTAAATTTTAACTTAAAATTATTTTTTATTTCGTTCAAATAATTATTTTACATTTTGATATTTGATAGTTAATTATTAACGAAACGTTATAATTAAGAAAATTTTAACTTAAAATTATTTTTTATTTTATTCAAATAATTATTTTACATTTTGATATTTGATAGTTAATTATTAAAGAAACGTTATAATTAAGTAAATTTTAACTTTAAATTATTTTTTATTTCATTCAAATAATTATTTTACATTTTGATATTTGATAGTTAATTATTAAAGAAACGTTATAATTAAGAAAATTTTAACTTAAAATTATTTTTTATTTTATTCAAATAATTATTTTACATTTTGATATTTGATAGTTAATTATTAAAGAAACGTTATAATTAAGTAAATTTTAACTTAAAATTATTTTTTATTTCGTTCAAATAATTATTTTACATTTTGATATTTGATAGTTAATTATTAAAGAAACGTTATAATTAAGTAAATTTTAACTTAAAATTATTTTTTATTTCATTCAAATAATTATTTTACATTTTGATATTTGATAGTTTATTATTAAAGAAACGTTATATTAAGGTAAATTTTAACTTTAAATTATTTTTTATTTCATTCAAATAATTATTTTACATTTTGATATTTGATAGTTAATTATTAAAGAAACGTTATAATTAAGAAAATTTTAACTAAAAATTATTTTTTATTTCATTCAAATAATTATTTTACATTTTGATATTTGATAGTTTATTATTAAAGAAACGTTATAATTAAGTAAATTTTAACTTAAAATTATTTTTTATTTTATTCAAATAATTATTTTACATTTTGATATTTGATAGTTAATTATTAAAGAAACGTTATAATTAAGTAAATTTTAACTTAAAATTATTTTTTATTTTATTCAAATAATTATTTTACATTTTGATATTTGATAGTTAATTATTAAAGAAACGTTATAATTAAGTAAATTTTAACTTAAAATTATTTTTTATTTCGTTCAAATAATTATTTTACATTTTGATATTTGATAGTTAATTATTAAAGAAACGTTATAATTAAGTAAATTTTAACTTAACATTATTTTTATTTCATTCAAATAATTATTTTACATTTTGATATTTGATAGTTAATTATTAAAGAAACGTTATAATTAAGTAAATTTTAACTTAAAATTATTTTTTATTTCGTTCAAATAATTATTTTACATTTTGATATTTGATAGTTAATTATTAACGAAACGTTATAATTAAGTAAATTTTAACTTAAAATTATTTTTTATTTCATTCAAATAATTATTTTACATTTTGATATTTGATAGTTAATTATTAACAGAACGTTATAATTAAGTAAATTTTAACTTAAAATTATTTTTTATTTTATTCAAATAATTATTTTACATTTTGATATTTGATAGTTAATTATTAAAGAAACGTTATAATTAAGTAAATTTTAACTTAAAATTATTTTTTATTTCGTTCAAATAATTATTTTACATTTTGATATTTGATAGTTAATTATTAAAGAAACGTTATAATTAAGTAAATTTTAACTTAACATTATTTTTATTTCATTCAAATAATTATTTTACATTTTGATATTTGATAGTTAATTATTAAAGAAACGTTATAATTAAGTAAATTTTAACTTAAAATTATTTTTTATTTCGTTCAAATAATTATTTTACATTTTGATATTTGATAGTTAATTATTAACGAAACGTTATAATTAAGTAAATTTTAACTTAAAATTATTTTTTATTTCATTCAAATAATTATTTTTACATTTTGATATTTGATAGTTAATTATTAAAGAAACGTTATAATTAAGTAAATTTTAACTTAAAATTATTTTTATTTCATTCAAATAATTATTTTACATTGTTTTTTAACTCTTAAATTTATAAATAATTAATAAAATTAAAAAAAAATACTTTTGGTTTCCCTTTTTTAAAATTTCTTATTTTAATAAATATTTAATTAATAGTAAATACATTTTTTTAAATTTCAATGTGTCTTTATCAAAGTTATGTCTGGTACAGTGATGTTAACTTCTCAATTCTTAGTCAGTTTTTGCAAAATAAAAATAACATTTATTCAAGGCAAAAATATGACTACAAAATGTTAGCTAGTGATCTTGATAGAGTTTGAATGTGTTTCTTAGTGTATAGAAATAATTTGTGGAGTTAGGTTGTTGTCAGGATTAAACTAAGAGTCATGATTTCTTTAGGGAAGTGAGTCACCATTGCAATCAGCTCTGTTAAAATGTCCAGCTTTACTATCATATTATAATAGCAATTTGTGTCTGTCTGTAACTGAAACTATATCACAGTTACCTAAGTTAGTATATGTTCTATTCTTTATGATTTTATTTATAATCTCAGGGATTAGGAACTATCTTATATATATATATATATATATATAAATTTTTTGTGGTACAAAATTTAATAACGTCGAGGGATACAGACGTTTGGGACATTTTTGGGGTGGTAGAATGAAATTGAACAAGTATAAAAACGAGAGGAAACAATTAAAAAATTCATGAATGTACTGAGCCGGCTTTCGTCCACACTCATCAGAGTATTAACGTGGAAGTAATTAAATACGACTAAAAACTTAATCTTAATTTTTAAAAAGTTTTTAGTCGTATTTAATTACTTCCACGTTAATACTCTGATGAGTGTGGACGAAAGCCGGCTCAGTACATTCATGAATTTTTAAAATATATATATATATATATGTATATATATATAAGTCAATGTTTGTTTGTTATAGAAATCAATATATTAACAGAACATTCAAATAAGAGTTAAATTTTTCACAGAATTTAAAGACACCATTGAAATTTTCCTTTGATTCCATTTGGGGTCACTAGGGTAATTATTGGTTAGGTTCATAAAATAATTGAAATATATTAGGACGTATTGAAACAAAATTAATGTTTTTTAATCAGATTGAAAAAACAGATAAGCAGTGCCTGTAATCACCGAAGAAGACATGTTTATGTCGAAATATTCGGTCTAAATAATAAATGTTTCATTTATTAAAAAAAAAAAACTTGCATTGCTTATCTGGATTTTCAATCTGATTACATAATTTTCACTTGTCGATGCTTCTCAAGTAGCCCCAACAGATTTACTAAACTGCCACGTACTAACGTGTTTGCTACTCTCGGACTTATGAAAAAAATCCACTCCATTGCTATCGGGAGATTTCTTGATCTGATCGGCCTGGCCGATTGGAGGATCTCGACAATGAAAAAGAAGGAAAAAAAAGAAAGAAATGCCTGTAATCACTGAAGAAGACATGTTTATGTTGAAATATTTGGTTTAAATTAAAAAAATTATGAATGTTTCATATTTGAAATTATTTCTGACCAGCAATATTACCAAGTGAAGATGCTAGTTATCTTATATACACTGATGCCTTTACTTATGTGGGTAATGCTTCCACATCTGGGAAAGGTACAGCTCAAAGCACTCTTTCTTGTCTTGACAGAATACAAACTCGACTTTACATAAGGTTTAGTAGCATTATATATTGATTGTAATCTTCGTAAAGGGACATAAAAGTGGTACAAAACTGTTCTGTTGCGGGGGGGGGGGGGGGGTAATTTTACCCGTCCTGGGACGGGTATTCTAGTGTTATTATATGTGTTGGGGGAAGGTAACTGGTATTTACTGGTAATATTTTCGAGTGTCAACCGCTAAATATAGCTTGGTAGGTGCCCGTTGAACACTGTAAGCATTTTGAAATTTGGTTTCGACCTGTCTTAGATATTGCTCTTAGAAAGTGCTGGCAGTGGCTTCAAAAAATGGTGGAAGAACGGTAATTTTTAGAGAAACGCAAAATTCTGTTTCTTTAATTACTTATTATACCATATTGGCACGGTGGTTAACGATGCGGACTGAGGACCTGGGTGTGCCGGGTTCGAATCCAGTTCGTTGCACAGAAACACTTTCATAAAAACCCTCACCTGACCTTGTGTCTAACCTCCTAGAGAGGAGGTAAATAAAATGATTATACCATTACATTTTACTTATTATACCATAACATTTTACTTATTATACCATAACATTTTACTTATTATACCATAACATTTTACTTATTATACCATAACATTTTACATCATAACTGAGAGCTGACGGTAGCTAAGTGGTTAACGACATAGACTGACAACCTGGGTGTGTCAAGTTTTGAGTCCAGTTCGTTGCACAAAAACATTTTCACTTAGGATGTTGGCAACCTTCTTGTGGTCTCTCTTGTAAGTAGCCGATGTCTTTCTAGAAATAATTAATAGTAGAAAGATATCTCTTCTCTTCTCTACATCCCCTTTTTCAAAGAAGGGACGTTGCTAGTCTTTTTCTACTCTGTCGGTATTTTCATGAAAGGTGCTCGCCTGAGATTTAATCTCTAGTTCCTCCTTGTAAGACATCCACAGCAAGAACTCGTCTTCAACCACAAAAATATCAAAACAATGGTTGAAAAATCATGGGTTAAAAGAGCAACTTCGCCTCGGGCTTAGATTTGATTTTTAATTTGAACAGACACTTCATCAAATCGCTAATATAATTGAAAAGAAATAGAATCGTGCCCCTCATTTATCGCCTGTCGTATGCAAATCAATCTAGGCTCGACTATGCTTTTTTTTGCATTGACATTTTTATACTAATTACAACATTAAGTAAACTAAGCTATTCTTATAAAAATACTAGGTGATGTACTCGACTATGCTAGTCTTTCTCTACATTATTTCCATGGAAGCTACTCGACTGATCTCCGATCTCCGTTTTTTCCTTGTAACACATTCACAGCAAGAAATTGTTTTCCTACCACAACTGCAATGAACTTTCCTTTCTCCCTCCCTGTGCCTAACATCAAACGAAATTTTCGTGAACCGAGTTTCTTTCCAAGAATTTTTTAAAGCCGTCCAACACATGCCAGCATGTAAGATGGACGTTAAACCGATGATGATGATGATGATGATGATGATGATATGCTTTAAGCTCTTGTCTCTGAAATAAAAATAATTTTCTTTTAGATCCATTTTCCAAAGTACAATCACAATTACATGATCACAATGGCTGTTGACAAAACATGTTGTGTATTGATAATGGCTGATGCAACAGCAATGAGTCATTGCATCATGCAAAAGCATATGATGTAATACCTTTCAAAAGTGAAAATAACCTAAATTCCACAGAGTGTTTGTCTTAAACTTCTGTTAATTAATGTAATAATCAATTTGCTAATGAATATGTTTTGTTACTTTTGTAGGAAATAAACCAAATTTGGATTGCTATGTTTTCTTCCGAGTAAATGAAGACACTGACGGCGTTGTGATTGATGAGGAGACAACAGAAACGGGGTAATTTTTTTAATACATTCATTATTTTAGGAAAAACAGTTTTGTGTGTGTGTGATGGATTATCAACGTTAATAAGCACTTAACTTTTTAAATACGAATTGATAGATTGAGGAGAGTAGAAAGTGGACCCTGGGTTTACTTTAGGCAGTCTCGTAACTCTCGCTTCCCCTATTTTGTCCTTTAGTCCTCACATTCCATGAGCGACGTTTTTGACAAAGGGGGAAGAATTGCTGTTTTCTGAGTCGGAATCTATCCATCTAACACTTATCGTTGGCTAGTTTTTGACCTTGAATTAGTATTTTATTTTTTTTAGCTCCTGACATCAAGTGGCTTCATGCCTTGTCTGGAGCGATTTCCATAATATATATATATATGTGTGTGTGTGTGTGTGTGTGTGTGTGATAAAAAATATTTATTGAAGATGTTAGTTCTTCACTTTTTAGCAGAATTCCGGGGTTTTTTAATCCAGAAAAAGCGTTTTTCCACTTAAATCGTTAGAGCTTCCCATAGATGTCATTTCTGTTTTTTTGTTTTTCCCTCTTTCCACACACAGTCACATGGAGGTGTCATCTTGATTTATGATTCCGCACCCTACACATCTTTGCTTAAGACACGCAGAGATGACCAGAGGATGACAGAACCTAATACCAACTCCTGGATTTTCACCAGAGCCCTGTTAGCCAGATTGCAACCCTAATATTTCCTGGTGTCAGACTTGTCCACCATGGGTGGCCCTGCCAGGAATCAGAGTTCCAGTTTGGCATTAAATAACCCGAAAAAGGTTGATATGCCATAAAAGAAAACAACCAAACCAAATCAGAGTTCTAGACGGCATAGTTCTAACACTATCTCGTTGCCACCACGCATACAATGGTAAGGAAAGAGACCCTTAGAAATGCCTCACTTCGTTAAAAATATCTCAAAATCAGTCTGCTCGCTATAAAATTTTCATGCCAACTGACGAACCCCACCTCACATCCCTCGCCTGACGTCATTTTTACTAAGCTTTAGTTCACACGCTAGCCGATTGCCTCAAAGGGTTAACTACCTGAACCCTTTGACCCCTTGTCTATGATGCATCCTGTTTATGTGTTAAATCTCCCTACAAATATAATGATTACTAGCTGATGTACCTCACCAATATACAACATGATGAAATCTATGTGCACCACTAATATAGATATATTACGGTTCTCTGTTAACCCGAACAATGCACCTTCCAGTTGTCATGCAGAATAATCTTCCCCGAAGCTGCCACGTTCTCTCTGCTGAAGCATCCGTTTTTCGATGACCCAAATTTAGGCACACATCAATAAAAATCTGTTAAAAAATGAATTCATACAAATATAAATTTTCACTGAGTGGGTTCAATCTAAAATGTAAGATGGCAATTTAAAAAAAAGAAAAAATTCTCATTAAAAAAATTGCAAGCTTGATTTCTAAAAAGTAAACCGTATTTACTCTTTCTAAATGTGAAGCGGTTTTTGCATAAGTACGTTAATTTGCTTAAGTTTTTCATAATCTCTCCCCGTAGCTCAGTTGGTAGGGACAAAGACTGTAGACGTCAAGTTGG
Source organism: Sepiola atlantica (assembly GCA_963556195.1). NCBI lineage: Eukaryota > Metazoa > Mollusca > Cephalopoda > Sepiida > Sepiolidae > Sepiola > Sepiola atlantica. The sequence goes on along the minus strand of OY744523.1, from coordinate 54,240,611 downwards.
CGGTTTCGATTCCCAGTTTTGGCGTCAAATTTCTTTATTGTTTATTTATGTATTATAAGTAGTCAAGATGTGCCCCAATGATCAAAGATATGGAAATTAGACATCCACCCCTCCCCTCCCTCAATGTATTTCTTATGTTTACAAAAATTTTGACTGACAGACAGACGTTATATTATTCTTATTAGGATCTTAAACTATCTGTAAATAATAGAAGGATATTCTGTCATGATTAAACTCTTTTAGATCGATCCTATTTTGACTATGCACATTAGCAGGGTCACCTCATTAAGAGTGTGACTCTTCGCCACATATGAACAGTCATTCACTATAGTGAGGCTGACTTACAGACTGTAGCTGCACAAACGTGCTTTGAGAGACATCATATAGTGCTTGGCGTGTGGGAACCAATCGAGGAGGCCACATCTTTGAAAGGTGCTACCTCTATACATGAACCCCTTAACTATCATTGGTTGTATAATAAAATAATTCCAAATAGTTTTATTTCCACATTCTTCATAAAATATAGATGATTTTGTCCAAACTCTATGGCTTAATGTGCTGATTTTAAATCAATTGTTTGAGGTTAATGTTCGTCATAAATTATGACCTTTGGGTGCCTCCTAGGCTAGTGAAAGTGGCACACTTGATTGGAATAAAGAATTGCCTCAGGCTAGAAAGATTTCTATTTTTGTTGATCGAGGACAGAACTGATGAAGTCTGATATCAGGACAGATACTACATTTTGATCCTAGCCATAGTTCCTGAGTTCAACAAAGATTTTCACGTTTGAAAAGATGCACCTGAAGATGGTTGGATGTTACATCAGCCGAAACATTATGAAAATAACAACCAAGATGAGAATAGTAGCCGCAATAATACAAATTATCAATCATCATCTCAAAAATTTTGAAGCATTCTTTCTCCATGTTATGAATAATGCCTTAAAAAGAGAAAACATCACCTTAAACGAAGAAATGCACATTTGCCCAAACATAATTGTGAAGGTGAGAAGAATAGTCCGAAAAAAAGAAAAAAAATTTAACTTTTCTCCCTCCCCAAAATTCAGACACAAATTAACTTGTATGTTTATGCTGATACCGTTTTTCTTTTCTTTTTTTTTCCAGGGAGGAGACAGTTGACTTTCAAAGTGATGAGCAGCATATCATCCGTTATCAGCCGATAAGACATTTAATTTCTTCCTCTAAACTCAGTCTCATCTGATCATTTATATTTTGTTTTCATTTTTCATTTTTATTAAATCTATACAAATAAAATAAAGTGTTTGTCCCTTATAAACTAAGAAAATATTTGGTGTATTTAAAATAAACGTGACATGCAGATATAAAGTAAACGTGACATGCAGATATAGACTTATGGTACTCTCACAGGCACTAGTTTAGGGGTGGTGGCATCCAATCATATTCAAAATATCTCTCTTTCTCATGATATTTCTCAGTACTAGGACTTATACTTTGAGTCTTTGGGGCACACAATCAAAAAGTTGACCCTGTGCATCACCAGCCCTCTGCATGCCACTGCCCACAAGTCCTCAAAGTTAAAATAAAACAAGGTCCAAAAAATAGTTTCCAACTTGATAGGTCCTTCACTATCCACCAAACTCCAGCCCCTGTCCCATCGCCGCCATGTTGCTTCCTTGTGCCTGTTTTACAAGTACTGCAATGGGTTGTGCCTTGATGAGCTTGCTGCTCTCTCGACGTAAATTCACTAGACCAACCCGACAATCTGCCAAATCCCATCCATACACTGTGGAGGTCCCCAGATGCCGAAGAGCTTTCTACTCCAAAAGCTTCTTTCCTCGTGCTGCTGGACTCTGGAACTCCCTCCTTGTTTTCCTGACGGTACTGACATGCAGAAATTTAAAACTAATGTAAACAGACATCTCGCTGCACAGCTCCCAATTTAGGTTGACCTTTCCAAACTTTCACCCTTTTTCTTAGCGTCTTACGTCTACAGTGGCAGCCTGCCTTGTTTGGGGTGAACTATGTTAAAAATGAAAAAAATAAAAAATGTTCAAAGAAACCCTATTTCAATGTGAAGCTTCTGAAATACGTTAGTTACCCGGGAAAGTATGTTAACACAAGAACGAAATTCCCAGCCCCAACGTTGAACTATTGAATTATTTGCTGCTTATGGTTGTCTGGCACAAACATAGACCCCCCCCCCCTCCCCCCCCACAAAATGTATGTAAAACTGAGGACGGGGGGGGGGGGGGGTAATTGCAACCTGAACTTAAGGTTAGTGTTCGGTTTAATGAAGGGCATTTTTTGCTTAAAAATGATGTGGGACCATTAAAAGTCAGTTTCACCAACCTGAAAAGAGAAAAAATAAATCGATAAGAAAATACGTTTTTTTTCTTTCTCGTTGTCCGATGGGAATGGAGACCCCACAATGTAAATGTAAAATCGTTTTTCTTCTTTTTTTTTCTTAAAAAAGAAATGTGACACCAAAAGTAAAAAATAAAACATAAAGAGCCTAAAAAAGAATAAAGAAAGAAAAGAAAATATGTCAAAAGTCCGATTTAGAGACTGAAGGAGGAATTTTATAAAAAGACAATTCTGATGTTCCTTTTTTTTTTTTTTTTTGGTAAAAAGGGAAGGAAGAGAACGTGTGCGAACCAAATTCTAGATACAATGAGTTGTAAAACAGGAGACATGTACTTGATATTTGCTGACAAAATGGTGTTCATTCGATATTTTTGTCAGCTTCTTTTTTGCATATACGCATTTTATTTTATTATGTGTTCATAAATTAGACTGATGATTTTTTATTCTTGAATGCCTGTCTATGACCAACTGTCGGGATGTTATTTAAAAGTAAAATAGTGTCCGACAACACCGCTTATAATATAATCGAGAAGTAAAGATGAAAAAAAAAATTTTATGTGATGCAAGACTAATTGTTGTTGAGATGTGAAAAGAAGTTCAATAAGTACTTTTAATATGAAAAATGTAAGATGGTTCTGTGTTTATTTTTGTAATGGTAAACCGCTATTCTAGTATTCCATCATTCTAAAATTGGAGAAAGAATAATTGAAGGGAGTGATCTGTATTTAGTTTCAAAATCTAGTGGAGTATATAGACTATAGTAATAAGAAAAACATGAAATAATAGCGTCGATTTGGCAAAAAAAAAAAAACGATCATGCTATTAAGAACAGTCTCTGGTGACACTGGGGGCTGTGGGAGTAGCTATAAGAGTGAGAGTGAAAATGGCTGCGTCCTTCTCTGTAAATGACTGTTGGGAGAAGCAGCTCACCCAGAAAAATTTAAGAAATTTTGGGAACGAAACGAATGCATCTTTTCTAGAAACACGCCTCAAGAAGTGGTAGGCGGAACGGATTAGCATATGAAGGTTTTGGTTTGGAAGCTATAATGGTCAATGAAATCGGGGGAAAATTGACTTTACATTATTATATAGATAGACTAATTTTATCCATCATTAGCTCTACATAACCAGGATGCAATAAAGTCATTTTACTTTTTAATTTTTATTTGTTTGCTCATTTTTAACTAAACGTAGACAATCTCTATTATATTCTTTTAATTTAAAATTAATTTTCACACTTCCTGATTTTTATTTTTAGGCGATTATTTAAAAATGCTTCATATTAGCAGTCGTCTGAGCCGAACTAAATAATTTATAAAATAAATAGTAGCAAGGTACATTATTATATTGCCAATAACATGGTACAACAATAACAAATGAAAATTGTTTAGTCAGAAGCAAAGTTTGATTTGTCAACTTCAACGCTGTTTTGGTCTGACTTTGAAAATCCGACAAGATAACTTTATATGTTAGGTTAAGTTTTTTTTTTTTTAATATATTATTTTACGAATGTACATTCTCCATCAAAAATTACCAAAACAAAATTATGCTTCGCCAGTGGTTGCACTAATATTCATATTCATATAAAATAACATCTCAGTCGGTGAATTAAGAGAAACAGAGAAAACTACTCAAACTAGAAAGTTTTAAAAAGAAAACAGAAAAGAAAATGGCTCATTATGAAAATAGAGTAAAGGATTTTCTGAATTCACTCGAGATGGTGGGGGTGGGACTTGCTATTTGTTTTCTCCATTCCACTAAACACTTGAAAAGGTTTTGTCCATTTTTTTTTTTATCTGCTAAATTTTGCATGACGGGGTCGATGCATATTAATTAATAGGTAATTTGTTACATTAGGACCCATGCTAACTTTGACCATGACCCTAAACTTAAACACTTAACCTTAACTCTACCGCTCACCCTAACTCCCACTTTGACCCTAACCCTAACGACGGGGTCAAAGTTAGCTCGGGTCCTAATGTAAAAAAGCACCTATTAATTTACTAGCAGCAAGACCCAATATTGCTTAGGATTTAATGATAAAAAATACTATCTCTTTTTTTCACCATCCTCATAACACCATATTACTTCCTTCCTTTTTTTTATTACCTCCCCCCACCTTTGTTGCCCCCCTAATACTGTTGGATAATGGCCCTATGGGAATGGACGAATCTGTTGGAAATCGTTGGTTTGATTTGCGCGAATTAGCGCGGGTGGACCCATGCAGTCGAGTGCAGAATAGGGCCTGTTCTCACAGTTGGAGCTCACAGACGTGACAAGGTCACCGCGTGACTAGACCCCGGATCAGGGGTCAATGTGCACCTGCGAAAGGCTCTGTGACGTCACGGGCCTTTGCGTCGGAAGCAGAGGGATCCGTGACGTGACTCGTTCTTTGTGAGAAGCGAGTTTTAGCAGTATGGGTTTTGGAGGCGAACCTATCAGACGTGATTTTTACCATGTAATCTGCAACTTACATAAGGGAAATATTTCCCTAAGAAAATACAGCGAAAGATCTCTTTTCCCCCCTCCACGAATGGTTAAGACTCATTTGATAAGTAACTACGATAAAGTAGTAATTTTCTCTCTCTCTCGACGTTAGTGAATATCTCCCAGCTGACGGATAACTAATGCTTGAAATAAAACAGAAATTAAATTTAAAGGATTGTTTGTCTTCCGAGTCGGTCATGAAGTTTTTGTTGTAGCGACAAGATTCGGCAGAAAGAAAGAAGAAAGAATTCAACCACTGGACGACACGCAGCCTCTACGCGGCGAGGGAGAAATTTAAAGGTATGCAAACTATATGATTTTTGGTGTTAAAAAAATGACGAGTATAGTAAACGAGTACCGCCGTGGCCCAAGCAAGAGAGAGGCTATGCAACAATACAATCGAAAGAAACAGATTTGGAACCACTTCCATTGTCTTCCCCTGAAAATTTTATGCATATTATTTAAACTTCATGAAAATAGGATATATTTGAAATTGTAAGGGAGGTTTTTTCCCCCATATTTTGGAGAGGGGAGGGGGTCACTTCCATTGTCTTCCCCGGAAAATTTTATACATATGATTCAAATTTTTTAAGTTTTAAGAGGGGGGGGGGGTTCTTCCCCCATAGCCCCCTTAGTGATACACTTAGAGATTCGGGATCATTTTCTTTGGAATATTTTATGTATAAATATACTTTTAGTTTTTATGTAAATTCTATAATCATTCTTTCTATAGGGAACACACACACACACATACAGACAGTGACACACACACACATAATGTAATACACATTGGTCTTTATTAAGTGCAGGAGATTCTATTTTTTATAACCGTAAATCCCTTTTAATGGAATTCCTCTCTCTCTCTCTCTCTCTTTCTATATATATATATATATATATATATATATGCATGTGTGAACTTAACACTTCTTTCAATTTTAATTTACACAGAATAAAATTATCTAAAATCCACATTCAATCTCAACTGATTGACTTTTCCATCGATTTTATCCTACATCCCATAATGTCACAGAATTACTAACTCCTGAACTTTGAACTCTGCTTAACTGTCTGTTTTAAACTTTGACCTCCAAAATAAAAATAAATTTTCTAATCTTTTTCATCCAGATTGGTAAATGTAATCTGTTATATAAATGGCAGCTGTCAGAGTGTGTGTGTCCAGCTAAAAGTCAGAAACTACACAAGACACACCCATGAAGCTGATATAGTCTTTTTTCAACATTGTCTCGGACAAAATATGGACACAAAATTAATCGGGTTTTAACATTTAAAACGGTTCTTTTTTCTTTTTTCAATCAACTTTTGGTCTGACATTCTAAGTAAAATACACTTTCTTGACCTTTGAGTTAGTATCAAAGTGTAGTATCTGTTCTGTCTATTGTTCGAAAAAGAGAAAATTCTTCTTGACTGAGGGGAGGGGGATAAAGAGAGCTAGAGAGAAGTTTTACACACTTTTTAACTCTTTTATTTTAGTGTCCACACCTCCAGGCAACGCCGAGTGCCCATGCTAGTATTTAATAAGAAAAAAGCGAACATGCAATACAACTTTCAATTAAAATAAGCTTTTGTCAATTAAGATGAGAAAATCGGGAAGAAATATTTAAAAATTTATTTTTCAACCGAGTCTCTATATTTTATTCCAAAAATCATTAAAACTTTACAAATTTGAAAATGTCCTGAGTTCCAAGGGCAGATTTTCTGCAATGCAAATGTTTTACATTTATCATGGATTCATCTTAAAAACAAATACAGGTTGTCTCAGTATAAACATGACCCCTTTAATAACTCCGCTAATATTAATTATACGAGAGTACACTCTCCTTCAAAAATGGCGAGGATAAAAAATTATGCTTCGCTAGTGTCCGCACAATAATATTAATATAAAATAACATCTCAATCGGTGAAGTTACAAAAAAGAAAAAAAAGAAAGAAAACATATTAAACTGAAAAGTTATTTTTTAAAAAGAAAGAAAAAGAACTTCTCAGTATGGAAGAAAAAAAAGGAAAGAAAATATATTAAACTGAAAAGTTATTTTTTTAAAAAGAAAGAAAAAGAACTTCTCAGTATGGAAGAAAAAAAAAGGAAAAAAACGTCTCATTATGGAAATAGAGAGAAGGATTTTTTTCCAAATTAATTTTAGACGATGACGAGTGTGGGTCAGATTTGCTATTTGCTTTCTCCCTTCCCCTAAGCACTTAAAATAGTTTTGTCCAGCAGTTTCTTACACGCTAACGTTTGTGGGACTTGATGCATTTATATAAATAAATATATATACAAATAAATACACATTGGTATTTATTATAGAGTTGAGGATTACTCTATACTTTTCAGGGTTGATAAAAAATAGAATAAGGTTTCAAAATCATCCAAGAAGATGGCATTATCATTAATATTAACAAAGTTGTTCACCTCGAAATGAATGTGTATCTGGTCACCTCAATAGCAAGTACTCTGAGAATCTTGAGCGTCAGATTGAAGTTTTTTGACCGACCATGTGTACCAGAACAATCCACAAGCAACTGTTGCAGTATCAATTGTGTGATCTCAGTCAGTGCTGCAACAGAAGTATTCTCCCTCCAAATAAAATTACAACTTCAGTTTAAAACAAGTAACAAAGGTTTATTTTGAGAGATGTTACAATGATATTAGGTTTCTTCTACTGAATTTTTAGCCAGACCAAATCAAAACACAAGTCCAATAGCTTAGAGCCCATCTCTCTCTAAGAAGCGCACAAGCCCAACTGATCATGAGACTGCCCACCTGCTGGAATATATGTAGATATTCTCGTCCTTTGTGGCAGATCACTCAGTTATCCACTCGAAAAAGCTAATCTGCTGCCAGTCTATGGACATAAAAACCTACTGCCTAGGGATCCCGTATCTAGCTGGACATGATTTTTTAAAAGTATTTTGCTCTCAGCATGAACCCCTGTTTAAAAAGGCACTAAGTTTTCCAAGGAGAAATCAAATTCTGGGTGGTCAAAATTCCAAACCAGACATATTTCCAATTTCTTGTGTCGTTTCTCTTCTCTTGGTTAAATATCTATCATTCGTATGCATTGCAAACATGCAACCCACTAAACATGCCGCCGAGTTCATATTTACAGCCATCACTCAGCAGTTCCATGGCATAACAACGTCGCTAAGTATGCCATCAGCATTGAGGCTCACATCTAGAAATTTTGGTACTTGTACAGAGAAGCGTCCGTATTAACTTATTAATACCACAAAAATAGTATTATGTACTTACGCAGCAGATTTAAATAAGTATCCTCACCAAAACGTAGGAAAAATGATCAAGTAGAATTTTAATAAAAATTAAAAATCAGTTTCATCGTATTTTGGTGAATGCCATTAATTTATTACTTGTTAATATGACAGACTAAGTTATCTCCCCCTGAATTTCGTGTTTTTCGCTTCAATCAATGGCTGAATCCGATTAAACTATATAACGGATTTTTATTTTTTATTACAATTCTACTCGATAGTTTTTGCTAATTTTTAGTGAATAAACCTATTTTTGCTTGATACATAAGTATTTCAAAGAGTTTTCTGGTCAATTTAATTGTAACTGTAATTTTCAGCATTTTTCATATGTACGCTAATCTGTACAAGCACCTACATTTTTAAGATACTGAATGAACACTTATTTTAATTGCTATTATTTCAGTTTTTAGGAAATACAAAGTTTTCTTGTCTGATTCATAAGTTGTGAGCGTGTAGATCGATCATGTTTAGACTAAGAGATACCCTATACTATAGATACCCTATCCTATAGATACCCTATACTATAAAGTCAAGATAAAACAAAGAAATTGCATAAAATAAATCTAAAGGTAATCGATATAAAATATTTCTACAAAGTTTTCTATAAAAAAAATATTGAATCCTTTCAAAAATAAATTTTATTCATTTACGAATAGTTTTGTGGAAGTTACATTTAAAATTTGATAATTTGATTTTTTTTTTTAAATATTTTCTCACTCATAAGAAAAAAATGCTCAAATTTTCTTTAAAAAACAAAACATTTTACTTTTTTTACACCCAAAAAGGGACATAAATTTTCCAAAAATAAACAATTTCCAAGTAAATAAGTTTTACTTTCAAATGTTATTATTGGTTGCTTTTATTATGTTCTGCCATTTCTCTCGTAAACATATCAGTCATCGTGAACTGCATGTCCTCATTTTAAAGTCACTATGAGCCACTTGATATGACTTTGAACACAAAAAAAAAAGAAATTTTTAAAGCATTTTCAAAAATTGCAGCAACCTTTCAAATTTTGACTTTCTTGTAAACATCCAACATTTGTATCAGCCATGTCTGGCACAAGGCCATTCAAGTGGCTTTTGGCCTTGATAAATGGTGACTTAATAGTAAAAAAAAAGAAAAAAGAAAAACTTTGCTCCAGAATTGGTTTTAAAAATGTCCTGCAAAAAGTGCTGACTCCTGACTCCAACTCCCCCAACTCAGTTTTCAAATTTGCTCAAAATCCAATGAGAAATGCTGCCATTGTTTCAACATAAGCTTTCGTGCTTGTTGCTGTAGATAACAATAAACAAAAGAAAAATATAAAAAGAATTGATATAGAAGTAGATTACTCCTGACACAAAACTATTTGTTTTGTTTAATATACATTTTGATAAATATAACTTCGTTTATTCCCTCTTTGTTTTTCGTTTTTTTTTTTTTTTTTTTAGAGGTTGTCGCCATCAATTAAGTCTACCATAATGAATATAAGCAATGTTGTATATTAGTAATTCTTACAAAAGTGGATCTGTTATCAAAATAGAAACATTACAATGGAAGATAAAATGTTTTCTAATTCTAAACGAATAAGTTATTCATTCGTATGTTACTCTCGACTTACATATTATTTCTCACATATTTAAAACAAAAGAAAATGTGTGTATATATCTATTTATATAAAGTTAGGTATGTGGATATGTTTATATATTTGTCTGTACAGGATTAACTCCTAAACTAACTAACCGAATATAATGAATTGAGAAATGCAGCTGCTAGGCATAACAGTGGATGATGTGGGCTATATTGAGTTTCATGCAAAGGGGACTAGGAGAGGGTGAAAGCCCTTCGTAAAAATTCAGATACCTCTGACTTTTGTAAAATTTTATCAATAGATATTAGACATCAATTAATAAATATTCCTAAAATTTCAGTATTTTAAAGAGTTTTACGGGGCATAATATGGGCACAACCTCCCATTTGAAAATTCAAATATTTCAGATTTGCATTGAATTTGATCCATATTTATTAGACAAGATTCCCTGAATTTCAATTTCTTCTTATGACCCCTTAAACTTAAGCCTTAAATTTTAGACATTTTCTAGAATCAAAACCATGCAATAGATTTTGATCAAAATTAGAACAAGTATTCTTGGCATAAGGTTTAGTATCATTATATCTTGATTTTAATCTTCATAAGGGGACATAAAAGTGGTTCAAAACTGTTCTGTTTGAAGAATTAAATTTACCCATCCTGGGACGGGTATTCTTCTAGTATGTATATATATATATATATATATATATATGTGTGTGTGTGTGTGTTTACCCACAATTGGACATAACACTGCAACCCACACAAACTATGGAAGCCACAGATAGGAAGTCTTAGTCTTGTCCTCCTTTCAGCTCCTCAGTAGAAGATGCTGCCTAAATATATGCATATATATATATATATATATATATATGCATATATATTATATATTTATAGTCTGTCAGGTTATATTGAAAAGAAATCAATAAAGTGCTCGATCACAGAGGAGTGAGAGTTAATATAATTTATTTGAAAACTATATGTTACATAAAACGTACCGCGGTTTCATCCAGATGGGCTGACTTTTTACATTTAAAAAAAAATCTTTAAGCTGAGTGGAATCGTCGGCGTTCTGAATGAGGTGAAATCATGATGAGAAATGGCGTTATCGATAAAAAAAAAAACGGTGCTTTCCCGGAAAGTCTCTCTGGAAAAAATTTCCAATCAATCTAACAATCTGCTCCACCCTTTTTTCTAATGGTATCACCAAGGAAACAAAACCTATTGACAACCTCAATAGCTTTGCCATCCAGTTATACTTTCCCCACATCCGAGTTCTCATCCGTCTCCATTGCCTTACACTTCTTGCAGGCAAATTGATTATCCTCTCTCAACATACCAATAATTCCACTGCACTTTTTGTATACCCAATGCTTATAAGTACCACAAAAAATGTAATTGTACCCGACTCTCTTTCCGTATGGGAACTTTCTTCTTTTTGGGAGCTTCCTAACACTACAACAACTTATCATCACTTTGGTCTTGGTAACATTCACTCTCAGACCTTAACCTTCCATAGCAATCCTCCAAGTCGTTAACTTCCATTTTTTCACAGCCAATTTACTGAATCATCAGCATACACCATCTCTTCTGAACAACCAGTACGGAACTCCCTGGACAATGCCTTTAAGAGCAACAGAACCCGGATGTACTCCTACTTTAACATGAAAGCTTTCACTAATTGTGCTGTTAATTCTAACACGATTTGAGCATTTCTGTACATTGCTTGAACAACCTTCACCAACCACTTGCTTGTCCCTAGTTTACGCAAAGTCCACTCGACAATTTATTGTTGTACTAAGTTCCCGGTCTTTCGGGATAACCTCTTTTATGATCTGTCAAGTCTGTGATCATCTCAATGCTTGTTTCACCCACACCCTTCAACATTTTTGCAACAACGCCTGAGGGTCCTACAGCCTTACCTTTCTTCTTAATCACAACTTCCCGTACCATTTCTTTCTCAATTCTTATAGCTGGACCAGATACTGCTTCAGCAAATTCTAGATTTCCACATAAAAACTCAGTATTCAACAGACAGATGTATTCTTCTGATGAATTGCAACCAAAATTAAATTATTGCCTGGAAAATTTCATCATAAACTGATGTCGGTCATGTTAAACACTTACCGTTCCCCAATGTCATCATGTCGCAGGTGTGTCTGACCTGTCTACATAATTTTAAATAGATAAAATATTTGAGTCCATGTGACACTTGCATGTTAAAAACTTATATATCTAGGTCGTATTCTGGTCTGAGTAGTATGTTAACAGTTATGGAGATAATGATGCCTGTTAATCTGAAGCAGTAGGTAGCATGTGTGCTCAGCTCCGTTAAGAACAAAGAGGAGACGCTGATAAGCGAAACTGGTTACATTTTCTTCTCCAGAAGTGTGTACAATTGGTCATCTATCTCTATATATAAAACTCAACGTCTGTGTGTGTATAGTATTTGTGTGTTCCCTTATAGAAAGAAATGTTAGAGAATCTATATAAAATCTAAAATGAAAAAAATTACCAGGGAAGACAATGGAAGTGTTCCTGAATCTCAGGTGACTATGTGGGCATAACTCCCTTAAAACATCAAATATACTATTTTATGCAAACTTAAATCATATGTAGGAACGACAGAGTTACCTCCTTTCAAAAGTATTACCTTTTTAATATTCAGAGCTGTGCCCCTTTAGAAAAGGAGTCAGGTCTCAAGATCTCGGAGGACACGTGACCTTGTCTTAGTTATTGCGAGATTTGAGAAATCTCACTTATTTTCCTTCTCTTTCTGCTGGCCCTTCCTAGACTGAAGCCGATCCTTTTCTTCTGGTCTCAGACTCGGTCCTACCAGGAAACCCCAACGCGTCGACTGTAAGTAAACTCTTTGTGTGTTCCACACTACTTCCTGTGTGTTCTATACTACTTCCTTACTCGAGTAACAATCATGTGCGTTCAATTGTTTTGGGACATGTATTAATTGTTTGTTTCTTTATTTTATATCGTGCTGTCGTTTGTTAAGGCAAACTTTAAATAAACACACATGCATTTTACCCCCTTCTTTGTGTTGTTTTTAGATGCTATAAGCTTGGAAATTCTCTTTAATTTCCTAGTAACACAGTGACAGTAATCTGAAGGTTTCTCTCTTTTCACCACCAATGCTCAGATTCTCATTTCTCTCCAGTCAAAATGAATGGCTCTCTCCTCGAGGAACCCCCTTCTTTGATAAGCTTCTATAACTGACTTTCACCCCAGACCTGAAATGGAAGACTTACATAAAATCTGTTGCTAAGGTTGCTGGAAAAATGGTTGGATCATTCTACTGCTCCAGAAAGTATCTCACCCCTGACACAATGCTCTACCTGTATGAGCTTAATACGTACTAAGATGGAGTATTGCTCCCACATCTGGGGAGGTGCCGTTCCAAACACTCTTTCCTGTCTTGACAGAGTACAAAACCGACTTCACAATCTAGTGGGGGGGGGGGTGATCTCTTCTCGCCCCTACAGTGCCTCTTTCACACAGGAGAAATCCTACTAGCCTCTCTGTACTGTATCGTTATGTTCGCAGTAGGTGCTCGACACAGCTTCAATCTCCGGTCCACCTCATAAAAACATTCACAGCAAGAACTCGTCTCGCTACAATCACAGCAAAGACTTTCCTTTATCTCTTTCTTTACCAAAAACTAAACGAAACTTCCATGAACAAAGTTTTTTCCTAGATAGAGCATCACATCTGTGGGACCAGATATCACGAGTCTGTTTCCCAACCGACTACAACATGGTCATCTTCAAGTCTAATGTAAACAAATACCCGTTGAGCTGTCCTCTTGAATAGTCAATTCTTCTTAAGTAATATTCTGCCCATTCAACCCATTTTTACCAACTGACGATCTCCTTAACCCTTATCCTCGAGTGGCTCCCAGACTTCGATAAATGACAATTCCATTAGTAAAAAAAAAAATCCGATCGTATATTTTATTTGACCTCTTTTTTTTTTTTTTAATTCAGTTAAAACTTTTTTTTTATGGAAAAACTTTTTTTTTTAACGTAAAAGAATGTTCAAAATTTATTTTTGTTCCGAAAATATATTGTTTTGTGTGTAATATAATTTTAGAATAGTACAAATATTTTTTGTTAAAATAAAAATCAATAAAAACAATACTATGGCCGCCAGCAATAAAAAAAAAAAAAATTAATTAAAGTTCGTTTCTCAACATTTAAAAATTACTTTTTTATTTCAGTGTTTTCGTCAAAATGCGTGAAAAATTAATTGTCGGTTTTAAATTGCATTTCTTGTCCTGAAATAAAAATTCTAATTTTTATTTCAGGACAAGAAATGCAATTTAAAACCAACAATTAATTTTTCACGCATTTTGGCGAAAACACTGAAATAGGAGAGAGATGTTCGAACGGTGAAAACCAAAGTTGAATTAATCTGAATCGCATTTTTGAAGCTGTTTTTTGTCATATATGCCAAATATGAATAAAATTGAGATCAAAGGGAATAATGCAGACAGGTGCAACACACACACACACACACACACACACACACACACATATATCTAGCTTCAACCACATAATGCCACTTTTATTCTCTACAACTTGTTTTTATACCGAATTACAAAACAAAAAACAAAAATTTAATTGATATATACGTATATATACTTGATTTTTTGATAATTATTATTGTTTATTATGATTTGACTCATTCATGATGGTTACTGAGTACACCGTGACACAGACTCCAGGGCTGCATGACCTTACGATGTCAGACTTACATTCTCCTACTTACATTATATTATTCCTACGACTTACGACGCAAGAAAAAGTAATACTTTATTTTTAATATTCCAGAATGAGGTTGAGAATTTTTTTTTCTGCTATCAAAACTGAAAACAAAACAAAACAAAAAATAAATGTAAATCTAAAAACGAAAACATTTTATTGAATGAAGTAGTAAATATAGTAATAAATGAATTCATTCATTCATTATTTTTATTCATTCATTTATTTTTCCGCCGCCGCCACCGCGTGAGAACGTTTAAGAAGAACACGACACAGACAGCTAAAAAGAAAAATTAATTTGTTGTAAAGAAAGAATAATTATTAATTAATAAATAATTATGATGACGGCGAATCATAGAAGAAGAGGCCGGTCTGTTTGAAAACTAACGACAATTAGAATTAATAAAACTATCTGATGTGTCGTGTGTCGTGTGTGTGTTTCTTGGCGATACGTAACTTTGAAAAATTCATATTGAATTATTTTTTATTTTATTAATTGAATATTCATTGAAATCAAAAATAAGACGAGGAAACGCTAAAGCAATTTAAAAAAAAAATCTTATTTAAAAAAAATGTAAGGATTGAATTATTTTTCTCTAAGTCTTCCACGCGGTTACGCCAGGTAAATATAACTGATTAGATATAAAGAAGTTAATCGATAATATTGAAAATTCCGATGAGGATGGTAATCGATTATATAATAAAGAACTATTTGTACCACGGCCGTATTAATAACGTTCGTCGACTCTGGTTGTACCAACACAGGGTTGCCAGGAGGCATTTTTACTATAATTTCTATTTCGCTTTTCTTTTTTCTTCCATTTTATTTATTTTTTTAACTAAGCCGGTTTTTTTGTTTTTTAAAAATTTTTTACAAAACTTTTTAATAGAATTTTAAAAGTTAAATTTAATTATTATTTTTGTTTATTGAATTATTAATTGAACCAAATTGTTATAAAATTATAACTAATTCTGTTAAGATAATGTTTTAATCCCTATTTCTAAAATTATTCAATGGAAAAAGCTTCCAAAATGTTCAATCTTTTAATAATACATTTGCTAAGAATTTTAAAGCCAGAAATAACTTTCTATTCGACACTTTAAATGCTTCCAATTTCCTTTCATATTTCGAAGGGTCGCGAAGTGATTCAATCTTTTATTTTCAACTATTAACAAGAGATTAAACTGTCTGACTTGTTTAGAATGAAACGGAAATGTATTCTGGTAGATTTAATTACGTAATTATATATATATTTTTTTAAATAGGATTATTTTATCGTCGTTTTAATCTGTACTGTTGCTTTTTCGATTTGAATAAATATTCGATTAATAGTAAATAAAAACAGTAATTACTCGTAAGTCACGTCGAGACGAGAAAAACAGGTGAAGTTGTCTCATTAGTTGATAAATGTAATGAGTTGGAGGTCAATACTTCTTTCTAGAAGATGTCTGAGCAGCAGCAGCAGTAGCCAATTGGTTTAAAAAGGAATCGAGAGTTATCTCCCTTTGCCGTAACAAATGTAGAGGTCGCCTCTGTTCACCTTTCATTTCTCTTTGACGTTCATGGATACTAGAGCATGCATGTCGGTCTGTCTCAGATCTAAATTCTTGACCACAGCCGACGAATTACTTACAGTAAGTCAGATTTATACGAAATATATTCCCAGTATCGATTAAAAAAGACCTCAAAGAGGATGATTGATTGTCTGAAATGTTTACTCGACGTTTTGTTTATTCTGAAAAATAATAATGTACTTTCTCGAGTGGGAAGAGAGAAAAACTTTACGTATTTACTTTTGTGTGATGTTATATGTAATGTATTCATGTTATATCTTATCATTTTCTGGTAATCTTTTAGAAGAAAAACGTGTGTGTGTGTGTGTGTTTTTAAAGGTTTGCTAATGTTTTCTTCTTATATCCGGAATCGGAAAGATCTATTTGTTTAAGAAGACTCTCGAAGGATGTCTAAAAATAAATGTTAGAACATTTTTACTCTCTCCGCCTCCACCTTCTTTTCATCAGAAAAGAAGCCAGACACACATCTATCTCCCTCTCTCTCTCAATATATATATATATATATATATATATATATATCTTATTTTCTTTATGAATGGATTTTTTTTAATAATAATAAACTTTAAAATAATTCATCTCGAACGTAGACTATTATACAATTTATTTTTAAGAGTATTAAAAAAAAGAAAAGAATTTTAAAATTGTATTTCTTAGTTGTACACAAATAATGAGTACATACGTACTTACGTAAATTTTACTCTTACTTATCAAAGTTGTGGGGGGGGGGGAATTGGCGTAGTATTTGTTAATATAAAGCAGAGGTGGTTAATGTGGTATGCCTTCCATTATCATTTAAGATCGTTCATCCTCGCCATTTAAAAGGGAACCTTTTGATTCGTGTGCTTACCAACTAACTAGTTATTATTTACTTCCTGTGCACTGAGGAAAATGTGCCACAAGGCCGGAAGGTGTGTTTATGGGGGAGAAACCCAACACTCCCGAAGCTCTACAAAAATAGCCAATGGATCGACGCGTCGGCATTTCATGATCGGTAAGAAACCAACTCCTCCTCAAAGAGAGGATGTCATGCCCGAAAGGGTTTCCCCCGGATTGACCCGTACCATACCTCATCCTTAACAGAATAGATTATATTGCCATCGCAGGCTCGCGTCTATCGGATCCTGTCGAGTAGGGGGTTTACTGACAACCACCCGGGCGTATCGTTTGTGTCGGATTGATTTATCGGTCTTTCGTTATGAAGTTCAGTTGGGGCAGCTTATACGGTAAACGAAAAAAGCTCGGTGTTACATCGTTAATTAGACACCGTTTCTAATTTAAGTTGGCCAAGGCTACTTTTGCGGACCAGACTGAGTAGTTGGTGTATCACCTGTTACCTACACACCTTTTTCTATGTGAAGTTGGCTGGAGTGGCCCACGTTGCGCCACATCATTACCGGCATTCGATCGCGTGCTTTCCACATTGCTAGTAGGCCTCAGACGCTGTTTTTGCAAGCCACCAACCCGACCGATCCAACTATTATCCCACGGCCCTATAGTCGGAGGGTGACCATTACCAATAGTTATTTGCTATTCGTAAATGAATTCAGAAAAGGAAGTCCTTTAACCTGAACCACTTCCCTTTTACATCGTGTCATTAAATTCATATTTTGTTAATGTTTTGTTTTAATTTCCTTTGTCGAGTATTTGATAACTTTTTTCTTCCACATCAAAGATTTGGTAGTTTGTCTTTTCTGCTGGATTCAGTTTTTTTTAATTATTATTATTTAAAATTAGATCACCCGTGACCCGTTGGATCAGTATTTGTTATATATATCCTATATAATTTCTTAACTTTGACATTAAGGTACTAACTTGTACAGAATTTGAACCGAACTGGTTTTTTTTTTAAAACCCTAATCCTAACCCAAGTTTTATGTTTATTTCGGAAAAAGTCGGTTCGTTTCAAATTCTGCAGGAGCACTTAGATTGGTTGATTAATGATATATAAATGATAACTTGATTTGAAAATGGATGACGTCATAAATGAGGAATGGTAGCTTTTGGGAATTCCCTCACTTTCTTTACAAAGTTAATTATATAATCACCATTTACTTGCCTCCCCACGAGTTGGAAACAATGTCATTTTCTGATGTGGAGATATCTAGCTCCCTTCAAAGGGAGAACTCTGGATGGGGAAAAAAACATAACGATTGCCCCACCCGATTCCTCCTCAGTTCTAAACACCATATTGGTGCCTTTCTTTAAACCACGCGCTAACCCTAAGTCCGGGTGGCAATACGCCAACCCAGACATGGTTAGTAGTTGAGTGAATGAAGGACATCAATTGAACCGGTTTCGCGGCGGCATAATTAAAACAAATAATAAAAACCGGTGCTTATTTTTACGTCCCCTCTGAATATTTGCTGATTTTACAATATTTTTACAATATTTTTACAATAATTTGAGTCACGTGAGACAATTCCGTGATTGGTGGCGGGCATAAAAAATGCCACCTGAAATAAACAACAAAACGCATTTTCTGAGCAGTCGTAGTGAAAACGATCAGTACCCACTTGCAGTAATTCAGTTCCAATGTCTTGAAATGGTTTTATTTTGTGTGCCTCCAACGACGTAAATTCACTAGACCAACCCGACAATCTGCCAAATCCCATCCATTCACTGTGAAGGTCCCCAGATGCCGAAGAGCTTTCTACTTCAAAAGCTTCTTTTCTCGTGCTGCTGGACGCTGGAACTCCTTCCCTGCTTCCTGTTTTCCTGACGATACTGACATGCAGAAATTTAAAACTAATGTAAACACATCTTGCTGCGCAGCTCACAATTTAGGATGGATTCCCCCCCCCCCCCCTTAATAAAAAAAAACTCACACCCTTTTTCTCAGTAGCCCCTTACGTCTACAGTGGCGGCCTGCTTTGTTTGGGGTGAACTGTTAAAAAAAAAAATAAAAAAAAAATATAGACGAGATCTTGCGAGTTTTAATAGATATTTTTAATTTATTTCCTTGAAAAGAAATCGATGATTTAAATTGTCTTTTTCTTTTTTTTCTTAAGCTCTACCGATTAGTGTTTAGAGATAATCTGTTTCTGCTCGGTGCTCAAAAGGTAATCTTCCCAGACATTACCTCCTCTTCTCAGTGGCGGCCAAGGGGTTACTCTATCGTCTCCTCGATTAAGAACGGTGTATGTTTATCACCGATCCCCCTGCGGTGCTCCTCCCAAGGAATGTCGACTGGGCAAATTTAGGCAATTGTTATGGGTACTCGATCCTGCACACCTTTTGTGATGCTCATAGCCCACCCTACGCGTGCATGGGAGACACCAGATTCAGCCCTCGTGGGTGAGAGGGGTGACAAGTAAATCCACCCGGTTTCAAGTTTAAACTACGACGCACATTTGTCATTATATAAAAAAAAGGCTACTTCTCCATGGTTACAGCCATATGAAATATTGCATTTATAAATTAAAAGGATAATTTTATTGAAAAATATTAGCGTACACCAAAATTTACGGAAAATTATCGAGTAGATGTTTAATAAAAAAGAATTACTTATTAATAGTGGTTTTTCTTCAAACTTTCTGATAATGTTAAATAATTGAATTTACTCCATCTTAAAATGGTTTATTTTTCATGGGTTTTGAAAGATTTTTTTTATTTCTACAGCAGATTATTGGGCTTTCAAATGACTGATTTTGTAACAAAAAAATAATTAAATTAAATAATAATTTATATATTTTCGGTTAATTCGTAATTTTACAGTCAAAATGGCCGACAATGAATCGTCTGCATTTTTTTTTACCTCACAAATGAGTAAGTAAACCCAAATAAATTGTTTGTAACTAATTTAAAATTTACCTTAAATTATTTAAAAGGAAATACAGGTGGAAAATTACTCCAAAACATTTTTTTAGTTTACTTATTCATTTGTAATGTCAGAAAAATGCAGCCGATTCATTGTCCGCCATTTTGGCTGTGAAACGACGAATTAACCATATTTTCTAGATTGCTTCAAAATATCAGGCTTTTTCATTAGGCTAATTTTTTTTAATCGATCAGTCAACAAAGTTTGTTTTAACTATTATTTTTAAACTGACCTTATAAAAATATGTAATTTATTGAAGTTAATTTAAATAACCGTTGATTTGAGTGATAACACATTTTGATCATTACTGTTAATCTTTTTTTTTTAATCCTTAAATTAAGATTCGCTAAGATTTTCTTTTGTTTACATTTATCTTAGGGAGGGACCCCCCTCCCTCCTTTAGATAAATGATAATCACGCCACATCTTGAATATGCGTGAAGCAACTTCCTTTTTTCTTTCAACATTTTTTTCTGCCTGACTACTGCTTTCTTTAACTGTCAGCTCAATTGAATGTTTGAGTTAAGGTTTTCATTTTTTTTTTTATTAAGATTGTATTATTGGGATGAATATATTTCGACAAGTGTGCAGTACAGTTAACAAGAAAAAAGGAAGAAAAAACATCAAACCAAATCGACAACAAATAACTGTTACCAAACGCAAGAAAATGTATTTGTTTACCTAATTGTATAATTTTCACGTGTTTACTGATTGTAAGATTTATTATCTATGCATTTGCTATCATCACTTTTACTTAGCCAAGCAAGCATTGTTTTCATCATGGACATCAAATTTTTTTTTTTTTTGGAGGGAGGGAGGGGGGGGAGGGGGCTTGATTAGGGTAAGCTTCTTTTTTTTTTTTAACAAATGCATGGATAGTAAATCTTATTAATAAACACGCATGAAAATTATAAAGGTAAGTAGAAAAGTAAATTTTCTTGCATTTGGTAACAGTTTATTTTTCACGCTTTTTTTTTCTTGTTAACTGTATTTCACAATTGCCGGATTTTCATTATTTATAATTTTCGGGCTGATTTCATCATCTTGTGTTATCACGATGTTTCGGCTGTTACAGGTACATTTTGTTTAAAAATTTTTTTTTATGGAAATAGCTTCAGACAGGGCACGTAGCCATTTGATGTAAGGAGTTAAAAAAAAAATACTACTTCAAGGTCAAAAACTAGCCAACAATAACTGTTAGGTGGATAGAGTGCGACCCAGAAAACAGCAATTCTTCCCCCTTTTGTCAGAAACATCGCTCATGGAATGTGAGGATTACAGGACAAAATAAGGGAAGCGAGAGTTACAAGAATGCCAAAAGTAAATCCAATGTCAAATATCTACTCTCCTTGAACTCATCATGAGATTTTGGACGCAACACTTTTATTAGAGCCTGGGGGATACAGTTTCGATTCCATTACCCGGGATCGTGTGACATTTTAAAACCAATTTCCTCATCTCCATCATGTGTCTATGGGACTGGAAGGTTGCTTAAAGTTTGAAGGGTATTTTAAGGTTCTGAGCAGGGTTGCGGAGTGGGAGGAGTCTGAGTTGGATATTTTAATCTCTGATGAATAAGGACTCTTAGACTCCTAAGTCTGACTTTATACTTTCCAACTGCGTAACTCTAGTTTTGAATTGAATCCCGATCAAAGGCAGCAAGACGATCTAACTGAAATAATGTCAAAACACCTGGAAAATATGATATAAGGTTGTTTACTCACGTACAATTATTCCATAAAGAGAAAGAAAAAAAACCCCAACAATAAGGCTTGAAACAATTGTAAGAGAATTGCCTGGAAAATTGGATGCAAACGGTGTACTTCCAGACCATGATCGATGCAAACGGTGTACCTCCAGGTCATGTTCGAAATTCCTGTGTCTTGAGGCACCAAGTTTGGACCAATGTTCTATGAAGACTGCATGTGTTCCAACTCATTGCTCTATCAATTGTTCTATGGCTACACTGTATTTAAAAGATTTGCAGAACTTTTCGTGTTGACGCAACTTAGTAGCCGTAAATTTGGGTAAGTGGTCGGTTTTGTCGGCAAACTAAAAACAAAAAAAACTAGACGTAAATAATAATAAAAACAAAGAGTTATGTTCTTGTTAAGGAAGAAAAGACAAGTTGAGGAAATCTATTGGTGCTAATTTTTGGTCTGGGGACTTTGAAACTCACTTTGTGTGTTTATTCCCTTAAGATCGAATTTAGAAAGTCTTTTGTATTCCTGTTTTTGATTGGCTGGAGACTTCGGCCACTCTCTTATACTGATCAACCGTCTTCTGTTGAGCCTTCTATTAGTCCATTCTTTTCTTGAGAACTTTCACTTGAGTTTTGTGATTTGCTTACGAATCACAAATAATGTATTTTCTGCTCCCCTATGAACGGTCTTTCAATGAGAGCCTTTGTTTCATCCAAAAAGGTGAATTCTAACGCCAAGTTCCAATATGTATGCTGCATCTGAATAGCACACCTTACTATTTGTTGACAGATTTATAAAATATGGTAGGTGCACCCTCATGACCATTGTAATTTGGCAACATAAATTGTTTTTGTTTTTTTAATCAATCTGAGCTGAAAATTATTTTGTGATAATTCAGTTAAGTCCAAACAAATATTTTTCTCCAGTTGTCAGTTCAACCTGAAACATATAACCTTTCAAATTGTAAACACAATTCAGTTTGAGTACTTTCTCTTGGCTGTCATCTTAGATATGGGAAATACATGCTCTCAAAATTATGATTTGATCGTGACCTTTTCAACTTTGTTTATTCATGATGTTTTTGGTTGTCATTCAAATACAAACAATATGACCTGTTGAATTGTTCATAAAAATATTATTTCGCCCACAATTTCTTTTAATTAATTATTCCATAGTTAATTCAACTCAATCGATTAATATTGCACCAGTAGAATTACCTCATTTTCTCACGGGTTATTGCAACTTACTTAACCCAGTCTCTTACTAGAAAATGTTGCCTTTCTTTTTATTTTTATTAATTAAGAAATGGTAAAACTGGGAGTTATCCCCCTTTTTGATTTATCTATATATCGGCCATCTTTCTTTTTCTGATCGACTTGTTTTATGTAGTGATTAAACTTTGTTTTTAATGTTTAATGTCGTTTTTTTTTATATATATTTATATATAGCATAGTTTTAAGCAAAAAAAAAAAAATTGGGGGAGCCACCATAAAGCATTATAAATAATAAATGACTAATCATTAAGATATGACTACATGTATTTTGACCTTGTAAGGAAGTGGGTTGATGAACCAATTTGTTTGGTGTGTGACGCAGGTTAACCACATCAAAACCAGACACTTTGCACACCTGTTTTCAGCAAGTGTTTGTTATTGTTTCCTAGCAACGAGCAAGCCATAGATGTGTCATCTTAATTTAATCTACACTTGTTGTATTGAAAATATTTCCACATAAAATATGCAGCCATTAAAACTAACGTTTGTTCAGATTAAATTTAATCTTTGTCTTTGATATTTAATTTATTCGCCAAATATATGGCAAATTTTTGTTATTTCAGTTTTATCGAAATTTCTGGTAAAATATTGTTTACTGTATATAATGTAAATTACCTAAATCGTTGACGCATTTCATTTTCTTTGTAAACAAGTCAGCCATTTTAATCTTTTGTTGATAGTTGAAAGAAAAAAATTAATTACTTTGTGACCTTTCAAATATTGAAAGGAATTTGGAAGCATTTAAACTGTCGAATAAAAAATCATTTAAACTGGTTTTAAAATTTTTAGCAAATTCTATTCTATTAAATAAGAGATTGAAAGTTTTGGTCGCTTTTTACAGCTGATACTTTTATAGAGATTAAAAATTAACATAATTAAAATTAGTTATAGTTTTATAACAGTTTGGTTCAATTAATAATTTAAAATTTTATTTGAAAATTGTTAAAAAAAATAATACATAGAAGACATTGCCAAGGCTGCTGCAAAGAAGGCGGGCTCCCTCTATCGTGCTAGAAATCTTCTCACACCTAACAGTATCTTATATCTCTACAAAGCCACCATCCGCCCATGCATGTAGTATTGTTTTCACATTTGGGCTGATGCATCATCCACTAGTCTCTCCCTCTTAGTCAAGGTCCAAAAAAGAGTATCTAATCTTATAGGTCCCACACTATCCACCAAGCTTCAGACCCTGTCCCATCGCTGCAATGTTGCTTCATTGTGCTTGTTTTACAAATACTTCAATGGAATGTGCTCCAACGAACTTGCTGCTCTAGTGGCCCCTCGACATAAATACACTCGACCAACCCAACAATCCGCTAAATCACATCCATTCACTGTGGAGGTCTCCAGATGCCGGAGAGCCTTCTACTCCAATAGCTTCTTTCCCTCGAGCTTCCGGCCTCTGGAACTCCATCCTTGCTCCTACCGACATGCCGAAATTTAAAACTAATGTGAACAAGCATCTCGCTGCACAGCTCCCAATTTAGGATGACCCCTCAAAACTTTCACCCTAATTCTCAGTAGCCCCTTATGTCTACAGTGGCAGCTAGCATTGTTTGGGGTGTTAAAAAATTTTTTTTTTAAATATTCCAAAAATCTCAGTATAAAAAAAAGATGCAAAAAAAAAAAAAAAGTAAAAAGACTCCTGGGCAACACCAGTTTAATAGTTAGTTTTCTATATAAACCTTCAATATTGTTTACTGACCATAATCGATCATCTATCAATATTTATGCCTTTTTATGTAAAAAAAAAATTTAAAAAAATTTTTCATCAACTTTTTAGATCATTATTAGTCCATTTAGGGAATTTTTTTGCAATTTTTCTTTCCTGTTAATTTATTTGATCTCGTGATAAAATAAATAATTAAAACTTAGAATAGAATTTTTAGCCTCTTCTTTTTAAATGTATTTAACCAATTCCAGAAGGTAACGGCATAGAATCACATTCAAATCACTTGGTACAATGTCCAAGAAAAGGACATTAGTCAAAAATCGATCAATGTAAATTCAGGTAGAGGATGAGAATTCCTTCTAGACTGAGGCAAGAACACTTTTTCTTTTGGATGTAATTTTGCCCTTCACCATGGTTGAAAACATATTGTGTATTTGTGGAGAGTTATTCTCTTTTTATTTACTCACCTCCACACACAAGTTTGTTTTTTAATGTGAGGAAAATCAAGTTCCCCCAAAAAGGGGCACTCTAGGTTGGGATATAAAATACAAATTGCCTCAGTCTAGGAGGATTTCTTCTTCACTGACTGAAGACAGAACAGATTCTGCACTTTAAATTTATTCATTCGCAAATGAATAAAAACTACAATTTTTCATTTACAAATTAGGCACAAGGCCATCAAAGGTGCGGAGATTGGATAGGGTCAGTGGTCTTCCTCTGTCTATCCTACTCTTAACACGATGCATTTCGACCCATTCGTACAACCTTTCAATCTTTCACCATTTGTCCATCAGTTTCACTTCAGCAATCACCACAATACCACATTTACTCTATAAACTATGTTAAAATATTTTCAATAGTTTGAAATTAATTTTATTTACAAAATATATTTTATATTTACACTGTCATAAAAAATGAAGTGGGACAACAAAAAATACTACACCTTGGTCTTAGATCAAAGGTCAGGTATTGTCTATGTCAACATTTTAAAGATAAGTTTTACAATGCATTTGTCATACTTTTAACTATTAATTAAAATACCAAAACTTGATTATCTTCAAATAAATATTTTAAATACAGGGTATTCTCGATACAGACATGACTCATTTAGTAACTTCACTAATATTAACAAGCCGCGCGTGCGTGGTCCCCCTCTGTATGTGACTCGATGTGGCGAGTGTAAAATGCAATAAATTTGGGGCATTTTGGACCCCCTGGGGGCGCAAACCA
Source organism: Sepiola atlantica (assembly GCA_963556195.1). Taxonomy (NCBI): domain Eukaryota; kingdom Metazoa; phylum Mollusca; class Cephalopoda; order Sepiida; family Sepiolidae; genus Sepiola; species Sepiola atlantica. The sequence continues at coordinate 54,214,879 of OY744523.1, read as the reverse complement.
GAATTTTTCTGAGGTCAAGGATGCTCATTTTATATCCGGAACAATTGTCTCTACATTTTGGCTAAGTTTCAGAGAAATTGAATGGATGGATGGAAAGTTATGAGGTAAAAAATGTCATTTTTTGCCATTCGGGGCCTTTTGACCCCCTGGGCAGCTAACCAGATGTTGTTTCAAAAATCGGAGAATGTCACTTTCTAACCTGACCAAAGTTACAACTTCATGCAAAATTGCAGAGAAATTCAATGGATGGTTGCGTAGAAAAATACGCACGGATGGACATGCCTCAAAACATAAGTCCCCCGATTCTATAAATCGGGGAACCAATTATATTCTATACTTCTCAGGGTTTATAGAAAATAGAATAACATTTAAAAATCATTCAAAGAGATGGCGTTATGATTATGTATGTATGTATGTATGTATGGATGGATGGATGGATGGCTAAAACTAAAAAAAAACAACCACAAAGTTGGTGTATTCTTGATAAGTGTTGCCCTGGATAAATAATATCTAAAATTTAGAAAAGAATCATTCAGTCTTTGACCCTAAACTGGCGCAGATTTTGTGGTGGTGGTGGTGGGGGGTCTGTTTTCCAGCCACTAACTAAGAGAGAAGTAACTCTCTTTTTTTTTTTACAAGGAGTTAATTCCCTTATGCCAACTAATCCTTGAGGAATCTATATCTGTGTGTATGTCAAGAGAGAGGAATGGGTGGAGGGGGGGGGGAAGAAAGAAAGATAGAGAGAGGTCAAGCAATAGAAGTTTTAATAGACATATGTTACGCTTTTGCCCCTGTAACGCCGAGTAGACGTGTTAGTAATTAATATTGGCTGAGTTATTAACCGTCAAATGGATGTTTCAGTGATGAAGCCCACTTCTCTCTATCAGACCACGTCAACAGCAACCTCTTTGTAAACAAACAAATAGAACACTGTCAAATGACAGTCAATATTTATATAAAAACATTGTAAATATCATTTACTAGCGCCCGTCCCGTGGCTTAGTGGTGAAAGCTGCCGACTATCAACTAGATGGTTTAAGGTTCGATCCTTGACTTGGGATGGGTGCTAGTCTAGCCACACTGAAGAGCTGTGAACCAGTTTGTCTGTCTATCTATCTATCTATCTATCTATATATATATATATATATATATATATATATATATATATATATATATATATAATTACACACAAATTTCAACCTTCAAATCCTGTAACCCAACCTATCTGGAATTGTTTTGGATTTTTCCAAGAAAAAACTGAAATAATCCAAAATTTCCACTATTCCCGGCACCGCTTAAATGTCAGTTAATCAGATAATTTATTAAAAATTATCTTCAATTTGATTGGTTATAAATATAAGAGTAATTTCATTTTAAGAATTCGTTTCCATTCTGTTAGGAATCCATCATCATCATTATCATTATTATTATTATTACGCGTATTAAATGAATCTAGGTTTTTGAGAATTTGCCAAAAAGAAAATAAGACATCCCATCCTAAGTATTTGATTGGTAAAGGAGAGTAAGTCGGTTAAGTGTTCATTTGTTTATTGTAAATATTGGTCAAGAGATACTAAAATATTTTGAGCATGTAATTTAGTTGAAATCACTTGTAAGAAATTCTTTGATGCCATTATCGTGTGTATTTGCATTTTCTATTTTAAACTTGAGATTCAACAGACGTATCTTTTTATTTTCACGCGTATACCATCCTTTGTACAAACGGGTGGCAGCGCATAAAACCTACCTGCAATCTCAATGCATTTGTTGGCAGATCTCTGTCAAGTGGAGGCTTTCAGTGTATCTCACAGGCTAAGATGGCTGCTGCTTTAAAGTTGCGTGTATGTGTATATACATTGATTTCAACCCAGTCTTCATTTTCTGCATGCATTTCTATAACGATAAACTCGTCAAGAAAGAGGAAGACTCCATTTTTATAAAGATTTAAGTATAAAAAAATTACATAGGTTAAAATAGAGATAATTTTTTAATTATTATAAAATATGACACGGGTTAAAATAGATGATTTTTTTTTATTATAAGATATGACATGGGTTTAATTAGATATTTGTTTATTATAAAAGATTACATAGGTTAAAATAGATATTTTTTTAATTATGAGATATGACATGGGTTTAATTAGATATTTGTTTATTATAAAAGATTACATAGGTTAAAATAGATATTTTTTTTATTATAAGGTATGACATGGGTTTAATTAGATATTTGTTTATTATAAAAGATTACATAGGTTAAAATAGATATTTTTTTTATTATAAGATATGACATGGGTTTAATTAGATATTTGTTTTTTATAAAAGATTACATAGGTTAAAATAGATATTTTTTTATTATAAGATATGACATGGGTTTAATTAGATATTTTTTTATTATAAAAGATTACATAGGTTAAAATAGATAATTTTTTTATTATAAAAGATTACATAGGTTAAAATATTTTTTCATCATAAAAGATTGCATAGGTTAAAATAGATATTTTTCTTATCAAAGATTAAAAGGTTTAAATAGATATGTTTAATTATGGAAGATGACATAGGTTAAAATAGATGTTTTTTTTTTTAAATTATAAAATATGGTATGGGTTAAAATAGATAAATATAACGGGTTAGAATATTATCTTTTAGAATAAAATATAACGTACGTTAAAATAATTTTTTTTGTTTTTAATTATGAAATATAATAACGGTCAAGATAAGAATTTTTATATTATTTTTTTTCAGAATGTAATAATTTTTTAAATAGAATATAAAAGATAAGTCTAATTTTAAAGCATATTTTAACCTAACTGAAGCATCTGGATGTCTACACTGCATGAGACGCTGTAATGATAATGTTGAAAGTTGCGTCCCCATTCGACTCTAGCAATTGCAATAATATTTTCAACATTATGATTTCAACCTCTCGTGCTGTGTGTAGATATCCAGGTGCTTCAGTTACGTTAAAATATGATGTTTTAAAATAAAATGGAAATCCCACGATGTTAAGATATCATAATAGTTAACATATTTTTTGTGACGATGGTATTAATACATTGAGACAATCCGTCGAGATATAATTCCCTTTTCACATGTAATACTCATGCAGAACTCAACAAATTATTTATTTTTTGCTTTTGAAAATTCTGTTAAGAGTGAGTAGCCGTTTTCGTATTTTTTTCCTCTTCTCGTGTTTATGCTGCATGTTATAATCTGAAAAGCCACAGAATTGAAACCTTTGTGCGTTAAACATTTTAATCCGTACCTGTTTAGCAGGTGATGAAGAGAGGGACATGAATAGGTGGGTCGCCAGTGACAGTGGTATTGTATACAGACGTGTGTGATAGAACCGAACTTCTGATGATGAGGTTTGTCGTTAAGATACTACGCCCCTTTTTAATATTATTGTTATAAAACTCTATCTGAAAAGATATCGAGCCATTTGTGTGTGCAAAATCTGCAGTCTTGAATCGGATCTGTTCCGACGCCGATAGTTTAATTAAAAATGTATATATATATATATATATATATATATATATATATATGGTGTGTAGATTTCAATTTTGTGTTGAGAATCCAAATAACAGAGCTCAATAGAATTATAAAAAGGAAAAAACTATACACACATTAAGGTTGTATACATTATAAATTATTTCGACCCCTTAATGAGGTCTCCTCAGACGTATAAACGTGCTATAATCTCTTATTTTGGGGGCAAGTCTCCATAGTGCAGAGGTAAAAGTCCTGACTTATGATAGTTGGAAGTAATCTAACGATCGAGTTTCGAATCTCAGCATGAAGATACTTGCCACGTCTAACCACACTGAAGAGCCGTGGCACGGCTATCTGTGAATGACATACTTATATATATATATATGTGTGTGTGTGTGTTCATTAGTTTGTAAAGTCTATTCTTTCGTATGCTTGCTACCTCTAGTTCTTGTGTGTTATGCAATCAGAAAGAGAATTAAAAATAAACAAAAGTGTATATTATGATTCAGCAACAAAGTCTGCAGCAGCCAAGCAGGTGAGAACAGGAAGAAGTTTGAATCTAATTATTTATCCTGCTGCAGAAATCAATGTCATGGTGCACCCTGGGGTGGGGTGCAATGGACCATTTCAAAATGAAGATTTGAGTGTTGTAACTGATTTTGATAAATAAAACTCACTAAAATTTGGAATTGTTAACAATAAAGTTTGGTACCTTTTGTAAAGGAAAACATAACGAGAAATAAAAAGAAATGGATAGTTGTTAGTTTAGTCGTAAAACGACGACTGTTGTTGGCAAGGCTATTGCTGCTACTTAAAATTAAACATTTTTTAAATTTTTTTAAAACTTTTATTCACCCCAAACAAGGCATATTGCCACTGAGACGTAAGGAGTTACTGTGATTAGGGGCCAGATCTAAAAGGGGAATCCTAAGTGGGAAGTTGTGCGGTTGTTTACGTTACATTTAAATTTCTGCGTGTTGGTACAGCCAGGAAAACAAGGAGGGAATTCCAAAAGGCAAGTAGTCCGTGGAAAGAAGTTATTAGAGTGGAAAGTTTTCCGGAATCTGGGGACCTCTACAGTGAAAGGGTGTGATTTTGCTGTCAGCTTGATTGACCGGGGGGTATTTACATTGAAGGGGGTACAAATGCAGTAAGTTCGTTGAAGCACTACTTGACGTAGTATTTTTATACCTTTGTTCATCAGACGGGTCCAAATCTTGTAGGGAAATATTTTCCGTAACAACAAAATGCTTAAAAAGCAGATTTAAAATTATTGGCAAATTTGTAAATAGAAAGTAAATTTTGTTTTTACTGCCAATGTTAGGTTATTTAATACAGGGTGACCCTCCCTCCCCTTACAGGGTGATCCTCCCTGCCCTTTCTCCGCTAAAAATGCTACTCATGGAGTCGTTAATAAAATTTACAATCCAACCATATTTGATAAAAAAAATAAACTTCAGTCTATGCCTGGCTTGTCCACCAAGTTTTAGGCATGAATGTCCAGCAGTCTGTTTTATTGACATTCAACGGGTCCTCACAGACAATTCTAGTATGAATTTTAGAAGCCTTAAATCTAGTGCAAGTATTTGATTCTAGAAAGAAGCAGGAGAATTAATTCCAACATCAGAATCGAGCTGCTCAAAAAAGCCGTACCATCGCTGATTCATACCTATTTACGTTTTACTTATATGTAAGATTAGTGGAAGAGAACCCCAACAGAGTGCTCGATTATTAAGAAAAAAAAAAAAAGCGTAATATTTATTTATATATGTAATTACAGAAGATTAAGACAACATTGGTACCGTCGGTTTCAAATTCAAACAAAGGAGACCTATAGTTGGTCTCCTCTACCGGATTCTCTTCAGCCTCTGTTTATGTCTGTCTCATTCTCATATCATGGGGTGTTGTCTTAATCTTCTGTAATTACATTCAGGGAACATGTAAAGAGCCTTCTACTCAAATAGCTTCTTTCCTCGTGCTGCTGGCCTCTGGAACTCCCTCCCTGCCCCCTGTTTCCCCGACAGTACTGACATGCAGAAATTTAAAACTAATGTAAACAGACATCTCGCTGCTCAGATCCCAATTTAAGCTGAACCACCAATCCTTCCCCCCTTTTCCTTTTTCTCAGTAGCCCCTTACGTTTACAGTGGCGTCCTGCCTTGTTTGGGGTGAACCATGTAAAAAAAAAAAAAAAAAGAAGACAAAAAAAAAAGTGTTAATAATTATTAAAAAGGAAATGAATTTGTGACCCTTAAAATTTGAAAGGAATTTGGAAGCATTTAAATTGTCGAATGTAAAGTCATTTTTGTTTAAAAATTTTTTTTAGCAAATCCTCATGTATTAAAAGATGGAAAGTTTTGGAAAATATTTACATTCAATGATTTTATAAATAAATTAAAATATTTATACCATAACAAAATTTATTGTAGTTTTATAACAATTTGGTTCAATTAGTAATTTAATGACCAAACGATGTTGTAATAATTATATTTAACTTTCAGAATCCTATTTGAAAAAAAAAAAAAATCGATAAAGAAAAACAAAGTTAGTTGAAAAATAAAAACCGAAACAAAAATAAAAGTAAAGACTGCTGATTGATTCAATGCCAGTTAGGTACAATTAATTATCAATAATCAACTCGAAGCATGGCCATCCCTACTACAGGCCAGGCAATCGTGCAACTGGGTTTTTTTACTGGGGGCCATGTGAATTTTCTTAAATATTCGATATAGAAGTTGCAAACAAAGGTAAAATTCCTCTGTGAGATTAGTTTGATGTTTTTATGTGTTTTACATACCAAATAATAAGAACCACAATGAGCTAATTGATAAATTTGACAATTATTGACAAATTCCTATAAATGAAGAGACAGGTCATTTTGAATAAACAAAGGCAAATGCATATTTCAATGAAGAATTTTTATTTCAATGTTGGATTTTTTTTTAGAGAATTTGTACTTATGTCAAAAGATCATTACTTGTATATTGTGGTTAAAAAGAAAAAAAAGGATCCGCACCAGTTGATGATATAGTTTGCAACTTCTATATTGAATATTTAAGAAAATTCACATGGCCCCCAGTAAAAGACCCCAGTTGCACGATTGCCTGGCCTGTAGTAGGGATGGCCATGACCAGAATCCAATATTAATTTTGTAGGAAGAAAGCTATTGATGATAAAGAAACGATAAAAAGACTGACTTTACTTTATATATTAGATTAAAAAGGAAGAAGATATTGCCATCTTTTGTAAGACTGATATTGTCTTTATATGTCTACAATACGAGTATCCAATAGCTTTTTACCAAAATAGTTTATTAGCAAGAATACACAAAACACATAATTTGTTTTTCATCCAATTACTGATTCTGAGTGGTTATCGACGTCCAGATTTTTGGTGGCTTGAATGACCAATATCCTCATTATGAATCATCGTAGTACAATGTTTCATTTAGGAGTGAACTTTCTATTTCGTCTTTTTTTTTTCTTATTTATTTAGCTATTGTTCTTATTTATAGGATATCCCCTTACTCCCCCCAAAATGCCACCCATGGAATGATTAATAAAATTCACAATCCTTTCTGCAATCCAACCATGTTTGGTATAAATAAACTTCAGCCTGTGCCTGACTTGCCCATCAAGTTTCAGTCATGAATGTCCAACAGTCTTTGGTTTATCGACGTTCAATGATAAGTGTACCCGAACATGATGTGCAAAATTGTCAATAATTCTGACCCCCTAACCCCCCCACCCCCACCTCCTCCCTCCTGATTTTGGCTGTGATGGTTCTTTTCCGTTCAGGAATAGTTTCGGGATTTCTTTTCATAAAGATTATTTTTGAGGAGATACCTCCACAAATAAAAAAAAACTGTGGGTTAGGGTCCGATGAGTGTAAAGTCCATTCAGAATCGCACATCCTTCTGATGAGATGATCAACAAAGTGTCCCCCATGCATAGACGGCAGTTAATTTTTTATCAAATAGGGTGCAGAAAGGATTATGAATTTTATTAATGATGTCATGAGTGCACTTTGTGTGGGTGTGTGTGGGGGGGGTAACTTTGTAATTCTTTTCTATTTAGACTTGACCATGGCCATCCCTAGTAGGGATGGCCATGGACTTGACTCAATATTTTACTGGCCAATCAGAATGAATGGTCTGCGATGAGCTTCTTCAGTTCGGGAATAGTCTGGGGATTGTTTTGATAGACATTATCTTTGAGACTGGGGGTGTTAGAGTCCAGTAAGTGTGAAGCTCATTCAGGATCACACTTACTGATAAGATAATCACCAAAGTACCACATTCGTACTATGGAGAATTCTACTATGAATCTTGGGATTCTTAAACCTAATTTTATCTATTGTTAATAAAAATATATAAAATCGTGTTTTAATCTACTATTTATAGTTATTGCTCTCCATATTTTTATTCTTAAAAATTTTGTTTTAACATAGTTCACCCCAAACAAGGCAGGCCGCCACTGTAGACATAAGGGGCTACTGAGAAAAAAGAAAAGGGGAGAAGATTGGGTGTGTAGGGGGGGGTTCATCTTAAATTGGGATCTGCGCAGCGAGATGTCTGTTTGCATAAGTTTTAAATTTTTGCATGTCAGTACTGTCGGGGAAACGGGGCAGCGAGGGAGTTCCAGAGGCCAGCAGCACGAGGAAAGAAGCTATTTGAGTAGAAGGCTCTCCAGCATCTGGGGACCTCCACAGTGAATGAATGAGATTTAGTTGATTGTCGAGTTAGTCTAGTGAATTTACGTCGAGGGGGGCATTGTATTTAATTCTATACCAGGTCTACTTAGGTGACCAATGCTATCCTCGCCCTGTCGGCAGGGCCACAAATTCGTAGACTGCAATCATATGCAGGGTGGTGAAACCCCACCTTGAAAATGAAGCCACTTGTAGGCCATGGATGGCGACCCGTGATGTCTTAGGAAGAGATCCTGTTGGCTGAGTCATTCTTCCACTTTGACCCTTATTTCGGCTAGACGGAAGATCAGAGAGGCCCAATTCGATGTATCTGTTGGTCACATCATGCCTTGGTATCTATGTTCGTCTACCACTGTATTATTCAATCGGATTGTTTAAAAAATCAAAACTTTATTTCTCCTTTTTACTTTTCTTCCTAAATAGATACTAGAAGGTGGCAGTGGCTGAAGGTCAATCTTGTTGAGAACAAAAGGATTATTAATGCCAAAAAAGTAATCTTTTTCTTGGAGTGGTGTTTTCTGAGGGTAATGCCTCTCTCTCAGTAGAATTCCGTTTTAATGTTTTCTGGGATTAATGTTCTCACTGTCATTGTGAAATTTCCTTCTACGAGTAATGTATTCTGGGAGTAGTGTTTTGTTTTTTTTTTGTTTTTTTTAGGGTAACTAGGGTATCCTTCTAAAATTTCCTTCTAAGAGTAATGTATTGTATTCTAAAAGCAATGTATTATCCTACCTATAGAATTATATTTGACAACGTTTTTGCAGCATTATATAACCCATAGATGGTTGATATGCCATAAAACAAACTAAACGAAACTAATACCATCCAACATGTGTGCTGCTTCTTTGAGATGTCTTACTCTTCACCATTCTTCTGTCTATAATTTTTACTTTTTCCCTTACAGACAGATGGTTTCCCTTTTCCCTCTATATGTGGTCATCCATACCCAACTTTTTTACTAAACACCAAACTCCGTCCCCACCTACCCCCTAAGGATACTTCTTCCCTAACTGGCATATACAAAATAAAATGTGCCTCGTGCTCGATGTTTTATATCGGCGAGACAGCCACAAATATAAAATCCCGCATTTATGAACACAAACAGGACCTCAAACCCAACAATCCCACTAATGCACTAGTCATACACAGAAACACTTTTACTCACAATTTTGACATCAAAACCGAATATTCTCTTCCATTCTGCAAATGCATTGAAAGCGCTGTAATACTTCTCTCATCACTATCTAATGTAAACCTTAGACTCGGATCTTATTCCTTAAGCAAGCATCTGGCAAAAACCACACTGAAACAATGCAATATATCTCGCCACTTCATTACAAACTTCGATCCCGGTTAAAGTAACATATCTTTTTTTAACTACCTTTCATTTCTTTTCCTTTTTTTCTTCCCTTTTTTTCCCATTTTAACGTCTTTTGTCGCATGCGCTGCATAATTTTTTTTTTTTTTTGAATAGTTAAAAATCTGCCAAAACATCCCGTTGTGCATTCTTCTTTTGCCGTTATTCAATAGGTTTTTAAAATCTTCACTTTTCCTGAAGACATTTGTTGATCCGAACCAAATCAGTAAAATCTCTTGATTTTTTTTTGATGATTTATTCCTGTATTTAATTTGTTTTTCCTTTTTTTCTTTTTCGTACAAACATGTGTATATATAGTATATATATATATATATATATATATATATATATATATATATATAATTTCAACACATTCTTTCTAACTAACTTATATTCACAGATTTCTAACATAGCCAGCTGGTCAATACTCCTACTCTCCAAAAATTTCACACCTAACCACAACAAAATCTCTCCCCCACCCTCACCCATTCGACTACTTCTTTCCCGCTCTTACCCACCCACCCCACCTACTTTCAAATTATCTTCATTTTTTCAAATCTTTTTCTAAAACTATGATACTACCTACATACCAAAGGCACAGTTCCCCCCTTCCCTCCCCTTTCCCCGTCCCCTCAAAATCCATGCTACACTTCACCACGACAAAAATCTCAGCACCCGTCTCTCCCACCCTAAGACAAATTCACTAACACTCCCACCCCTCCCCTTTTTTCACTCACAGCCGGCCGCATTCATTTCACTCTCTACCACTGACTGACTTCTCTCAGCCCGGACCTTGGTCCAGCACTCTTAGTAGCCACGGTTACTACTTTTTCTCATCAACCCATCATGTCGATGTACTTGCATGACATTTTTCTTAAAATTATCATCCTGGGAGAGTCTTACAATAAAGACGAAACGTTGATGAATATATAAAAAATATCTCTTGGTTTTTCCTTTTTCATTTCCCATTACGTCGGATTACTCTCATATATATATATATATATATATATATATATTAGATCAATAAAATTCGAATATTGTTCCAAGAATTGAAAACCAACTATTATTAGGCGTCGATCGTTTCCAAGATTTTTTTTAAATATTTTATATTTCATTATTTTTTATCATTTCAAAACGTCTCATCGTCAGCGCCTTTTATAACATCACATACAGAAGTCTCTTGAGAAAAAAATAATATATATATATAAATAATAACGTTGCCCGAGAAAATTCAGGAAACCAAGCAAGAATCGCAAGCCTCGGAAGTAAATTGACCAAAAAGACTCTTTTCACCTAAGTTTTTATCCACAACAATTTAAAAAAATTTTTTTTTTTTTAGATACATGAAAAGGGGGGGGGGTTTCTCACTGATTTCTTTATTTTACCGTGGTGGGTGGGGGGGGCTTTGTTTCTAATTTACAATCTTGATCAGGCTCGCAGCTCCCAAAAGAGTCTTTCCAACTCTTTTCATCCAAAATGCTAATTTTCTATCCATGATCTGAAAATATGCGGAAACTGACTAGAATTGAGTGGCAGGTTAGTCGTCAAACTAACGGATCAAAAAGGCGAAATACACGCCTGCTTGTATCAAGTACAAGATGTCATTGATTGGTCAGCAAGATGTCATTGATTGGTCAGCAAGATGTCATTGATTGGTCAGCAACACACATCATTTGCGTAACCGGACGTGACTAACTTTGTTCTCAATGTCTGTTTACAATCGCTTATTTGTGATAGTTACTGTTCCTTTTCCACCGCAGTAACAACATACAAGCCATCGGCGCTTTGACTGGCATGGGCAGTCGTATTCGTATTCCACTACAATACGCCATTAAAAAGTCATTCTATAATTCATTTAGTTTGTAATAATTTGTCACTTCGTTAAGTTCCGAGTTTATATGCAGTTATTTATTCTTTCTAGAGTTGTTTGAATTGCATTATTCTGTGTCGTTTATTTATTTATTTATTTATTTGTTTGTTTGTTTGTTATGCCTCCTTGGGCATCTCCCCTTTAACTATCTTCTCAATTCAACTGTTAAAATAAAAAAAATTAAAAAATGAACTCTTAGTACAGTATCGATATCCAGATAAAATTCTGTTAAATATTTCATTTGATAACTCCCAAAAGTGCCCCCTCAATTTTTCCCTCCTACCACTTTCTCTGAATTCATCTAACCTCATATTAAACTGATCCACGCTATTGCTGTTCTTAATCTGATCTGGGAACTTATTCAAAAAACACAGTAGTTTTATAAAGTTTTTGGTTGATCTATTTTACGGCGTATCATCTCTATTTTGGACTATTTAATGCAGAAACGTGATAGCTATTGTAAACGATATTTTGTATATGATTAATTGAATGCAAGTTGCTATTTTACCCATAACTGTGTGGTAATTGGAGGTTCATATCTTTGCAAACAGTATTAGTACATAAAAGACCATGCTAGATCTGATAGGATTTGAACCCTATCTAGCTGATTCCATAGTCTGTGATTGAGTCCATTGGACAAATCACACACACACCCATAAAATTCTGTTTAATCGTGTAAAGTATCAGCTCACTGATCGTATTGATTAGTCGTGTTCATTGTATTAATTAAGCAATCAGTGAATGATTAAATATTTTAATGCTTATGTATTTATACAGGTTAGAAAACCGTTTATCTTTAATCATTAAAGATTAATTATAAACTATTACAGATTCAGAAGCACAGGTGAACATTTCACTGTTGACTCTGACTAGTTTATATACCCATCACGCCGAATCCGAATCCTTAAGGGTGTAAAGCAAGGTGATGTCCTTTCAGCGCTTCTATTCTGTGTCATTATGGCATCAGTTATTTGGAAAACAGAACAAAAATGTAGCTCTAGCTTTTCAATTAGTGGCCATCTTTTGTCTAATCTGAGCTGTGCGGATGACATAGCTGCCACCAATATCTCCAGTTCTGATTTGCAGTTATTTCTGGATAATTTTGTGAATACTCGAAAGAAGTCGGTCTTTCTATTAACACGCCCAAGACTAAATGCACGACCACTGATAAAAAACTAACTCCTCTTAACATCAAAATGAACGGCCAACAAATCGAAAAACTTACAGGGTTTGTTTACCTAACGCAAACAGCTGTAAATCACAGAATCGGCTTAGATTGGTCCGTCTTCACAAGAAACAAAACCGCCTTACCTTCTAAACACATATCGTACAAAATCAAAGCGAAAATCTATAACGCATATGTCCTTCCTGTAGTTTTATACGAACTTAAATGTGTCAACTGAACTGTAAAATTATCTCAGAAAGTAGAAACTTTCCAAAGCCACATCATGCGCTTCATTATTTATCATAAACTATCTGATCACATCAGTATCGCAGAGTTGCAAAAACTCACTGGAATCCCATCAATATCCTCTGTCATCAAATGTAAAGTCTTGAAATTGTTTGGTCACATTAAGCGTTCAGTGTAGGGCTATGCAAAATACGCGTTAAAGGCATAATACAAGGAAGCCGGTCGAAAGGTAGACAAAAGAAAAGATGGATAGACAACATTTGTGAATGGATGAACATAAATATAAACCAAGCGAACACATTGGCCCAATGGTGTGGGACTTGGAGGACACTCAGTTATGTAAGTGCGTATTCTGCAGCTAGTGGAGAAAACGTTTAATAATAATAAAAAGTTTATATAGGCAGACATGACGTAAGTAAATAGACATCTAAGAAAACTAATTCCTACGTTTAAATAATTTCTACATGTGTAAAGTTTGAAACATAATCATTTTCTTCTGTGTTTATCCCACGAAGCTGGGTCCACACTGGATTTCTCCCATCACCAAAAACGGTCAACGGTTTGATCAGGATCAAGTCCAGCTGTCTTAAGATCTTATTATAGAGTATCCAACCACTTTTGGTTCGACCACCCTCTCGGCTTTTTTCCGGGGAATTCTTCACCCTGAATCTCATTTTCGCGATTGTGGCGTCATTTGTCTACATTACAGTTCGATCAAACAATTTTGCCGAGATCGGCCAAACTTCGAACACGGTTGAGTCTGGTCAAACCGAAAGTCCAACGCAACATCTTTGTCTCCATGACTGAATAGTTTTCTTTCTGCTTCCTTCTTCTATGGCCAGCACCCGGAGTTCTACAAAGCAGCAGTAAAAGTGTGAAATTTGGGAGACGAAAATAAATGTTCTTAACTTCTTTACTAACTCAACGTTTGAGAGGCAAAGGATAACTTTAATGAATATTCAAATATCTACGTATCGCATATAGAGATCAAGTGTTAGCCCCAGGAAGGAGCCCCTTGATTTCTGAGAACTTCCACTGAAGTAAAATGAAACAAAAAAGATTATAAATCTTTAAATCTCAACAATACTTTCAAATTTTTTTTTTTTTTTTTTTACTATGCCAGTGACAATGGGATATATGCATACAAAAACTTGCTTTCTTTAGAATATTTAGAACATACATTTGTCATTGTTATTGCTGGTTTAAACTGGGTTAGTATTTAAGAGCTGGAGAAAAGTACAGGATTATAGATTATATAATCATCTTCTCTAAAGTATCGGTTGGGTGGTTCCCTCGTCCGGCCACATGTCAACATCGATAATGCAACAAGCCCACTAAAGTTTTCAACTTGGATTTTTTTCTTTCTTTTTTGAAAGACAACTTAAAACCCTATTAAGCCCACCATATTAACAAATGGTTCTTTTTCTTTAAGACGAGACTAATCTTATATGCAGAGAGATACACAATATCATGCACAATAAATTAGAAAAATACCAACATAAAAAATAAATTGCCGTCACCGAAAATAGTAACCCAGACTTGAAGTAAACTAAAAAAACTAAAAAAAAACTATAAATGACACAAGAGAAAAAAAATTATACATTAATAAAGAGAAAAGATTAATTAATGTAAACCATCCAAATTTTATCAAAATACCCCCCTCCCCCCCAAAAAAAATGAGATAATGCAAATTGAAATTATAAGGAACTAAAGAATATCCATCTCAGCACGAGTAAAATTACTACCCCAAAAAAAAGTTTTGCACCACTGTTATGTCCCCATATTAAAATTAAAATCAAGATATAATCAAACCTTATGTCTAGAATCCCTATTGCAATTTTGATCAGAATTCGTTACATGATTTTGGTGCTAGAAAATGCCTTAAATTTAACAGTGGATTAAGAAAAGAAGAACTCGCTTAATTAGTGTCTAACGATTATGGATAAAATTTTATTAAAAACTGATAAATTTTAAATTTTAAATTAGAGCTTGTGCCCGTATTATGCCCCTAAAAATCCTTTCAAGAAACTGAAATTTTGAAAATATTTATTAATTTGTGTCTTAATACCTATTGTTATAATTTTACAAAATTTGCTCTCTTTGCATAAAACTAAATATAACCCACATTATCGACACTTAAGCCTGGCCGCTTTATTCCAAAATTCATAATGATCAGTGAATTAGTTTAGCAATCAATCCTATACATAGAAATATACAAACATATACACATACCTAACTTTATATAGAGATTTCACTATATTTACCTGTTTTCACACTGTAAACTAGGCTGGTTTCTGATACCTATTTTTTTTTTTTTTTTTTGTATGTGTGCGCAATTTGTTTGAGGACTGTTCTCAAAGAAAGTTTGTAATTGTCCTTGGTTTTAAATTAGTGTTATTGTCTGAAAAGTATATTATGTATTTAAGCTTCTGTTAATGTCTGCTATTGTCGCATTATCAGTTGCCTATTAACTAACCTATTTGTCAAGGACATTTTATATAAACTATGTTGGAATATTTCAGGTCTTATGACAATAGTTGTCTTACACACGGCAAGTTTTTGTGATGTATGTAGGTATCACAAACTAGCCTAGAGTTAAGTGTGCGAAAATGGGTAAATATAGTGAAATTGCCTTCAATTTCAACTTGTGATAACTCATTTATTTATTTATTTTTTACAAATTTGAATGTCAGCAAAGGTTAATCGTTTCTCTTTATGTACAATTGTTTATCTTGTGTAATTGATAGTTTTTGTCCAAGTTACTTCAAGTTAGATTACTATTTTCAGGGATGGGCGATTTATTTTTTATGTTGATAGTTTTCAATTTAATGCACATTATATTGTGTGCTTCGATGCATATACAAACAGTTCCATTGTGAATCGTAATGGATTTTGTCAAAAATGCAGTAAGGATTCTAGACATATGGCTTAGTAAGATTATATCTTGATTTTAATCTTCATATGGGGACATAAGAAAGGTGCAAAACTTGTCAATATGGTGGACTTAATATAGGGTTTTAAGTCATCGTCTTTCACAAAAAAGATCTAAGTTGAAAATTTTAGTGAATTAAATTTTTGCCCTATTATCAAATTGTTTCTCTCTGTTTTTACATAGTTTAAATTCAAGTTTTTTTTTTAATGAATTTACTATTAAAAGAAAAATCTAGATTGATCTCTATGAATTATATTAAGAAAATTCAATGTGTTAGCTGCTGAAATGAATCTTATATGAACAGTTAAAGTTGTGCTTCTGTGTCATTTTCATATGTTTTTTTGCTTTTTTTCGATAGGTAATGGGGTTTTTGCCCAATGTTTAGGCTGGCTTGATCTAATAATTATTGCTTCCATTATGATTGTCAATTATCACAAGATGACATTACATTTGTAAGGCTATTTCACTTGTTCAAAACCTGCATTTTTAGTTATACACCATGAAATTTGGTTTCTGGAGCAACAGTACACAAGACTACAAATTTTCTAGTTTTCAACAAACTTTGAACAGTCATAATTCGGTCGTTAATTGTGCTATTAAAATAAATCTATCATTATTTATGTTTTGTGAAGATCTGTGCTTGCATTAAATGTTGTTAGATGTAATAAAAATAAAAGTTTAAGAAACAGTATCTTTAAGACTGTTAGGAAAACGGTTTTTCAATACGGCAGAGGCGCATGAGAAAAGGAATGTTTTCTTTTGGCTTGCACTTGATTTCCAACAAACTTTGAATGGCCATTTTTAGTATCATTGTTTATGATTTGCGACGATCTAGATAGGCACATTAACATCTTTTAGATATAATGCAAAAAGAAATTTTCTATTTGCATGACTAATATGTGTGTTTTCTTACATATTTTGATTATTATTCAAGGGAAGAAAGAAACTATTGAACAAGATGTGATCTGGTGTCAAAGTGTTTCAGAATTTTTTTGGTTTTAGAATTTTTGAGATTTAAAAAAAAATTGATAATTTGTATTTGAATTATTCAGACTTTTATTCTCATCTTAGTTATTTTTACAATGGTTTGGCTAACCCTAACCCTAACCTCCAGCTTTAAGGTGCATCTTGTTGAACTCTAGAGCCTTTATGGAATTTTGAACAAAATTCTTTAATTAATCTATGGGGGTAGATTGTTCTCATTCCATCAGCCATGCCCACGTAAAAGTGTATCTTATTTATTAGTTATTATGGCCTGTTGTAAGGATTGAACCTTCACCCTCCATAAGACTGTTACTTAGAACTGTTCGTTACTCAACACCTATAACCATTGCACCAAAAGGTCCATGCATGTCAAAGTGACCACATGAAAATAAGTAAATGTTGACATTTTGAACTATAGAGGGATCTGAAAAGTAATGGGATTACTGATGTCGCAATTTATTTCTATTTCGAACAAACTATATGGTTTACCCCACCCTCTAGAATCTCACCCCTCTCTGCTACGCTCCTATGCACTGCTCGAACGATGCTCTGTCAGCTCCAGTGTTATGTCACCCCAAACGGGCCACCTTGATGATTCCCTTGAATTTAAGGAAAGAAAAACGTCACATAACATAATAAAGTGAATACGAAGGTTGTTCAGTACGCTGATGTTCCTTTTATTTATTGCTCGGTGTTCACTGGCAATGGCCATTTCATACCAGCCAAGGATTCGTCCTCTGTAATCATTCAGACAGACCACGATCTGACTTGACAACATTTTTATCAGGAGGAGGTATGGTTCGGCTTGGTCTTAGGAGGGCACTTTCCCAGGCATTACCTACTCTCCTTCGGAAGGAGAGAGGTAGTTTATTGACGTTCGCTTGAGGCGTTCCTACTGGGGAATGCCGACGGATCTGTTCATAATTTTGTATCCAGCCAGAATCCCCCCTCTAGGGAGTTGGCTTTCCCCACTTTTCGGTTTTGTGTCACATCTTACTGCAGAAAGACGCAAATAAATGACTATAAGTAAATGATCATCAATGGATACTAAATGAACCGCATTGACAGTGAAAAATGATTTGAATAACAAACTGCAAAAAAAGTCCATTTCTTCTAAGAAGATTACATAAGTCATGAAACGTACATAAACAATTAAATGAATGAAATATGTAACAT
The DNA here is from genome assembly GCA_963556195.1 of Sepiola atlantica. Classification (NCBI taxonomy): domain Eukaryota; kingdom Metazoa; phylum Mollusca; class Cephalopoda; order Sepiida; family Sepiolidae; genus Sepiola; species Sepiola atlantica. The sequence goes on along the minus strand of OY744523.1, from coordinate 54,196,951 downwards.
AACATTTATTTATTTATTGTAAGTTTTCTCGGTGTGTGTTTTTTTAAATTTTAAAAATTTAATATTAATGAGTCACCACTTATAAAGGCTCAAAAGCTACTCGAGGATAAGGGTAAACACCATGTTAATGCAGGTGTGCATGGACCTTTATTATTCCTTCTTAAATGAAAAGATTTTTCATCTAGAAAACATATTAAAAAGGAAACAACTTTTTCCCCTTGGTTATCCACCTTGCCTTAAAGATATTTGGTGAGTAGAGTTATGTCTCTTGAATTAACATGTGTCACATAGCTTTCTCTCTAAGTAAAACGTTTTAGACTAAGAAGTAATTCTTTCTTCACTTGTAAATCGAGAATAAATGTTAATTATTAATTTATACAGCAGTTTTATTCAATTATTTCTTCATATTCGTCCGATATCTCACAAATACCACCACTACACATCGTGTCTTCATAAACGACCTCCCTGATTCAATCGCGTCCAAGATGGATATATTTGCTGATGATGCAACGCTATATTCTAGACATGCGGGTAAATCGACACGCACGTATCCAAGACAATGGCTGAATCCTTCGAAAATTATCTCTATAAATGGATGATCACATCCAATGCTACCAAAACTCCTTTCTTTTAACAATTATAAAAAAACCTTTCCAACCACTGATAGTATGATTCGCAAGAGTCCAACGATCAAACTCCTTGGCCTAACAGTCACCGGCAACATGAATTAGAATAATTACGTAGAAGATACTGCCAAGTCTGCTGCAAAGAAGGTGGAGTCCCTCTACCGAACGAATAAACTTCTCACACCTGCCAGCATCCTATATCTCCATAAAGCCACCATTCGTCCATGCGTGGAGTATTGTTGTCACATCTGGGCTGGTGAACCAACCACTAGTATCTCCCTTTTGTTTTACGAGTACTTCCTCAAAATGTGTTCAAAGTTTTTCTCAATGGAAATACCCCCGACCAGCAGCAGAATCCCAGTTCTCCACTGTAGAGGTCCCCCAGATCCCATTTTACTTTAATAGCTTCTTCCTCAGACTGCTTGCCTTTAGAATTTCCTTTCTGCTCCCTGTTTCCCCAAGTGTACCAAATGTAATATGAACAAACATCTTGCCCCACTTAGGATGCCCCCATATAAATCTGAACCCTAATCACAGTAGCCATTTACATCTCGGTGGCAATATGACCCCTTGTTTTAGGAAGAAAGTGTAGTATCTGTTCCGATGGATACTGCACCCTATAGAGCGGTGTCGTCTTGTCCTTCGGGGCTTGATTCCACCGGTCTGTGGGGTTGTCCTGTGCAGTTCTAGGAGGTCCACCCTACCAGGCTTTGCCTCCCCTCTTTGGGAAGGAGTAAGTTTATTGCTTACTGCCTGAGGTGCCCCTACCGGGGAATGCCGACGGGGCTGCCCAGGCAATTTTTAATGGCCAGAGTGCTCACCTTCTCGGGCGCTGGCTTTTCAAGTCCCACTTTTCCGACCCGACCTTGGGTCACATCTTACCTTGTGGGAGTAAGATAAAACTGGCCTTGTGCCTAACCTCCTGGGGAGGTAAATAAAATGCCTTGTTTGGGGTAAAAAATTAAAAACATTTTCATTTTATTTTTCAAAAAGTTTTTTTTAATGGAAATCGCTCCAGACAAAGCATGAAGCCATTTGATGTGAGGAGCTAAGTTGTAAGTTATCATATCGTTGTTTGTAGTGGTTGTGTAGTGGATACCCGTGCCAACTTTGGGTTTCTCATTGTGTGTGAGTGTTATTTTTAATTTTAATTTTTGATACAAATGAGTCATCAGTTATCAAGGCTCAAAGGCCACTCGAGGATAAGAGTTAATGAGATTGTCAATTGGATTGATGAACAATACTATGAGAGGATTGGAAACGATGGGTAGAAATGGCAGGATTTGATTACTTATGAGGATGGCTCGACAAATATTTATTGACATTGGACTTGAAGATAACTATGTTGTAGTCAGCAGGGAAGTAGTCCCGTCATAGTATTCTACAGATGAAGAATTCTTGGAAAGAAATTTTGTTAATGGGAGTTCCGTTTGATTTTTAGGAAGAAAGGAAATTTCTTTGCCGTGGTGCTAGCTAGACTGGTTCTTGCTGTGAATGTTTTTTTTGGGGGAGGGGGGGGGGGGTTGTAGCTCAATCGAGCACCTACCATGAAAATAACGGAAGTAGAGAAAGGTATTGTAGGGGAAAGAAGAGATCATCCCCACTAAATTGCGAAGTTGACCTTGTATTCTGTCTAGCCAAGAAAGAGTGCTCCGAGTGGCACCTCCCTAGATGTGGCAGCAGTACTCCATCGGTGTGTCCTATTCAAGTTCTGTTGTGCCTACTGCATTATTTTCAATAATACCTTTGTGACCAGCCATTCGGGTTTCAAATCTTCGCACGGATACACTTGCTACGTTTAGCCACACTGATGAGTTGTCAACGATGAAACAGCTGACTGTGGATGACTATGTATTATTTGGGTTATTCGGACTACTGTTCTTATCTTGGAAGTAATTCGGAATTGTATTAGTATCGCCCGTACTGAGAATTGAACCTTCAACCTCCAGAAGAATATCAATTAGATCTGATTATTACTTAGCACTTATATCCGTTGCGCCATGGGTCTTTCCAAAACATAATGTGGATGACATATATATATATATATATATATATATATATATGCCTCCTATTTATAGAGTGAGGAAATAACGGTTTCTACTTAAAGTAAAGCAATAATCTTCTGTGAAGGATAGATTGCTTAGGTTGTCGGTAGCATGATAAAAAATATGTAAACAAAGAGTACATATATAGCGTTATCATTTCTTCTACTGTCAATGGCGAGTTTGTCAGCGCAATGGATAAGGGTGCTGATTGAAGGTCTGGGGAGGGGGTAAAGAAAAATGTTTTTTAAAAAATTGAAACGTTTTAGTCCATATCCTGAAGAGATCTAAAGGTCGAAATATTCATACATCTGTGTAGCCATTTAAAACTCCATTTTGTATTGAGCACTGTTTAAATAAACACTGGATAATTTAGCCATGATGGCACAAATTCGTATGAATCGGCATGGTACGATTTTTTTCGACTGTCTTGATCCATTCTTGGTATTCTATCAGATACTCACAGTAGGGACCACGTGAAGGTTGTTGACATCCGTAACTAAAAGTGGTGCTATGGAATTGACTGGATTCGAACTTGGCACACTCAGGTTGTCAGTTTGCATCGCGCCTATCTCGCGTTTATCCATATGTTTTATGTTGGGATATGTGACAGCGTCACAAAGATTTGACTACTTTAAGCCTTAGGCTCGACTATTTCCCTAACTCGTCGTCTCCTTGTTGAAATGAAGGTGGGCTCCTTATACCGTGCTAGTAAACTTCTCACACCTGACATTATCCTATATCTCTACAAAGCCACCATCCGCCCATGCATGGGGTATTGTTGCCACATACGGACTGGTGCATCATCCACTAGTCTCTCCCTCTTAGACAAGGTCCAAAAAAGAGTTGCCAACTTGATAGGTCCTTCACTATCCACCAAGCTCCATCCCCTGTCCCACTGCCGCAATGTTGCTTCTTTGTGCCTGTTTTACAAGTACTTCAATGGACTGTGCTCTGATGAACTTGCTGCTCTGGTGCCCCCACGATGCAAATTCACTAGACCAACCCGACAATCTGCCAACTCCCATCCATTCACTGTGGAGGTCCCCAGATGCCGAAGAGCTTTCTACTCCAAAAGCTTCTTTCCTCGTGCTGCTGGACTCTGGAACTCCCTCCCTGCTGTCCTGACGGTACTGACATGCAGAAATTTAAAACTAATGTAAACAGACATCTCGCTGCACAGCTCCCAATTTAGGTTGACCCCCCCCCCCTCCCCTTCTAAGAAAAACAAAAAAAACTCACACCCTTTTTCTCAGTAGCCCCTTACGTCTACAGTGGCGGTCTGCCTTGTTTGGGGTGAACTATGTTAAAAAAAAAAAAAATTAGTTTTGATTGTTTTGTTTAAGAAAAATATTTTGATTCGGCCAGTTGTATTGTGTCTCGGTATAAAACTAGTATTTAATTTGTTGCAAATGTGTTGTATGGATTTTTGACATTTGTAATTGGATCAGTTCTCCAAATTGAAAACTAAAACAATAATCGTGCAAGAATTTAAAGAATCTTTTTTTAAAAAAAATGGCAAAGAAGGATTTATTACGATGTGTCACTTCTATACAAATAAGTGTGTGCATGCAAAGAATTTTGACAAAACAGTTTTAAAAGAATGAGAATATGATATTGGTTGGAACTATAATGTCAGTGATGACTATGTTGACCGCATCCATGTCAAAATAATGAATGGCACAAACACAGTAGATATACCATGTTTGTGGCATTCATCATTTCGACCGTGGTTGTCTAACGGACACATTGATTAAATGGATTCTCATAAAAAACTTCTAATTTGAATTGATGTCTCATGAAGAATAGATATTAGATAAAAAGAGATTCTTTTTGCGGTTCAAACATACATATTAACATGCGCATGTTGGCCCCACATTGTCTACTCTGGCATATCAGGGTCGATGCGGGCAACGAAGATGGCTCTGATCATGCACTTGTCCGTGCTATGGCCTGCCATGATTTGGAATGTAGTGCAGGACAGGGAAGAAGTCGACTCAACCCGATCAGAGTGAACGCTGTTGCAACAGAAACATGCGCATGTAGCCACAGAAGCGTCATCAAAAAACATTTGAAATGAGCGTTGTTCAAAGTTTAAAATGTCCAGGGTTTCATAGAAGTTTCATATTCAATCAAATTTGATGAAAAAAAAATGTATTTTTGATAAAGGACAGAGGACTGTCCGAAACATAAAAATTTATGACCTTTATAATTGACATACTTTTTTCCATAAGTATACATGGGTAAGTGGAGTAATCCTGGGAAAGGAGTGGCTCCCTCCCCTACATCTTGGTGTAGTAGCTAATGAAAACGGATGCAAGTAAGCATTCACCCTAAGGGGTTGAACAAGCTTCTTCCTTTGGAGGAAGTTTCTACGGAATGTTAAATCTAGAAGTGACCCCCAGTTGCATGTATATCCCGGTTTGGGGAGATGACGACATTAGGTTTTTGCAGTTCTCGCAGGGAGGTGTCGACGTCCTCCCACATACAGCACCTGGTATTCCCAACTGGTCACCCTTCTGGTATTGACTGAGCTCAACATTGCTTAACTTTCGATGATCTAACTAGAACCGGTGTGTCAACGCGATAATGCCGTATAAATTAAAAGGGCGTCTTCAGGTTTCCCTTGACTATGGTGTAGAAATTCATAATTTTTAACTGAGAAAAACTGGTGATACCAGATCAGGCTGCCCTGTGGCTCCCTGAGACGAAATTCACCTACATTGACGTTTTTTTTTTTTTTTTTTTTTTTTTTTTTTTGTAAAACTTAATTATGTTCTACAAAACCAAAAACAAAAACAACAGCCCCTCTCCCTTTCTCCCTCCCCTTTTTTATTTTATTTTTAGAACTTGAAGCATAAAAACTTTTACTATAATGACCAGATTCGGCATTAAATAACCCAAAAAGGGTTGATATGCCGTAAAACAAAACTACCAAACTGAGAAACACATTTTACATCAAAACAAAAGCACATGTGGATTTATCATATATATGCTAGGAAAAAATGTGACCCGTTAGATCACCCGTGAGATCATATAGATTAGATTGTTTGAATCGGGGGGAAAAGTGAGTTTGCAAAGCCAGTTAAATTTTAAAGACAAAGTCTCAAATTACTCTTTCTGTAAGCTACCTCTCTCTTTATCCCCCCCCTCTCTCTTTATATCTTTTTTTTTCTCTGACTCTGGGTTGAATAGTAATAATACTTGTGGTGGTATTCTCTATTGTTTATAATAAACTCTTCTAATCTTCTGTTTTATAATTAGTTTTATCACCTTTGACAGTTAATAAACAGAAAGGGTGATGGAAACGAGAGTGATAGACACTGTATAAAATAAGGAGGGGAGTGGGGGTCAAACAACTTAGAGTGAAAGAGGGTGAGAGTAATAAACGGAAGCTTAGAAACCGGTGACTTGGTGAGTATATTTCAAATTATGTCTAATTAGAAAAATTGAAATGGATTTTTTTAGATATAACTCAATCCCAAAACCAAGGAATATGTTAGCATCTATTTTGTTTAAAATATATAGAATAAAAAGTCTTAGGGGAAACAAGCATTTACAAACTCAGCTTTAATAATAGATAATATTTAATTACAAGTTTTTCCATAATGTCGTGTCACTTTCTAAGAAGTTATATTTCAAGAACTAAAAATGGTAGAGGCGAGAATGTTTGAAAGCTCGGTGCCTCAAGATTTCTGTGTTTTTAATACTCTTTAATATTGTGCTTGTTTTCAGCTTTATTTAAAGTTAAGTATGTGTATATGTTTGTATATTTCTATGTACAAGATTCACTCCTAAACTAATTAACTGATCCTTATAAGTTTTGGAATATGGCTGCTAGACGTACGATGTTCATAATATGGCTATATCTAGTTTAATTTAGTTTTATAAAAAAGATGTGGTGACACTTCGTGAAAATTCAGATACCTCCGATGTTTTGGGAGTATTTTAGCAATAGATAAATCAATTAATAAATATTCCCCAAATTTCAGTTTCTTTGGAGTATTTTAAGGGGATTTTAGGGGACATAAAATGGGTACAACCTCCTATTTGATAATTAAAATATTTCAGTATTTCATTGAATTTAATCCAATCATCAGACACCAATTAAGTAAGATTCCCTGAATTTCAATTTCTTCTCAAGACCCCTTAAGCTTAAGCCTTAAATTTTAAACATTTCCTAGAATCAAAATCGTATAATGGATTTTGATCAAAATTGAAATAAGGATTCTAGATGTAAAGTTTAGTACCATTATATCTTGATTTTAATCTTCATAATAGGACATAAAAGTGGTGCAAACAGACAGGAATGAATTTTACCCATCCTAGGAAGGGTATTTTAGTATCCACGTGTTCTTAAACAATAAAAATTTCTGAAACACTCGGTGTAGATTTAGTATCAACAGAAACCTAAGGATGATCCTACGTTCGATACAGTTTTTCTCAGTTAAAACCTTGGGTTTACTTTTGGCAGCCTCAGAACTCTCGCTTCCCTTATGTTCTTCAGTTCTCACATTCCACGAGCGATGTTTCTGACAAAGGGTGAAGAATTTCTGTTTTCTGGGTCGGAATTTATCTATTTAACACTTATCGTTGGCTAGTTTTTGACCTTGAAGTAGTAATATATTTTACTTATTTATTTTCTTTTAGCTCCTTACATCAAGTGGCTTCATGCTTTGTCTGGAGCAATTTCTATTAAAAAGAAAAAAAAAAAATTTCATTAAACCCCTTTCAACTTGACCTTAATAGTTTTGATAGCTTAGGTGTGTTCGCGGGCAGATGTTGTCTGTCTTGTTAATCTGTGAAAGTAACTAAAAATAAAGCCAGACACTGAACAAAGCTATTTTCATATCAACCCACCAATCCACTCGGACATACCATAAGAGAAAAGCTATCAATTTACATTTTGTAACTAAGCGAGAAGAGCCAAGCCGACTATCATTGTATCCGTTCAAGCACTAAAAAACATTAACAACCACAGTTGACGAAACAAAATTACCTTTTATTGCTAGCAAACACCAATGCATAAATATCCATCTCTTATTATATAGCTCGACTGAGCTTCAATCTCTCGTTGCTCGTTGTAAAGTCTTTGCAGAAAGAACTCTTCTTACCACAACTGCGAAGAACTTTACTTTCTTCTGCCATGTGTCTAACATCAGACGGAATTTCCATGAACTGTAGAACATGTTGCTACAAGAATACTTCCCTGGGGGCTGCAATATGGTCATCTTCAAATCGAACGTAAATAAATACTCACCGTAAATCGTCCTCATAAGTCATCAAATTGTATTCATTATTTTCAATCCTCTCATAATATTCATTATCATTCAACTGACAATCTATTCACTTTATTAACTCTTATCCTCGAGCGGCTTTTAGCGTTGATAAGTGTTGACTCCTTAGTAAATAAAATAAAATTAAAATAATTCTAAGGCAGTGCACACACTAGGAATCCTTAGAATGTTTTTTTAAATTTATTTTTTATTTTTTTAGCAGGATTCCATTTCCTTACAATGATGATGATCTGATGAGATGAAGACTCTGAAAGATTTACTTCTGGATTTCCTGTGGACAGAACTGATTATTCTGTGTCCGTTTACCTGATTGCATCATTGTTAATTACAATGAATTGACACAGACGATTGTAATAATAATGTTTTGTTCTTTTATCATGCATTTAAACATTGTCGTTGTGAGGATAACTTGAGCCTTCTCTGGCTAATGTTTTAAGAGCTGATTTTTTTTTTTTTGATCCACACTGATTCGCTTTACCAAAACTTCCCACTCACTAGTTATCATGTCATCCCCTTTACTCCTGTTTCCATTTTTACCCATGCTATTCTCATCAAAGTCGAAGTTAACCTTTTGACCTCTTGATAGTTACTTCCCATCTCAGATTTATTCAAGGCCACCTAATATATAGCACCAACCTCGGAGACACCCTGATCTTTGGGCTCGGATCAAAGTGTAGTGTCTGTTCTGTACTCTGTCAGAGGAGAGGAAATCCCTCTTGACTGGAAATACTTTTATTTTTGTCCCATCCAGAGTGTCCCTTAATGGGGAGCTGAATGTCTCCCATATAAAACAAACCGACTATCTGTCTAACTTTGCCCTCGTGGGGGAGGGGGGAAATAAATAAGGAATACTCTTTGTAAATAATATGTTCATTATTTTTAGTCGTCAAAAATCAGAATTATCCAATGCTGATTTGTCGCAAGCTGGCGTTTTTGAAAATGGAATCACAGGGTGCTGCACAGTTACTTGGTCCAGTTTTTTCCACTTGACAATCGGATAAAAATCTGCAAATGCATTGATTGATTGATTTAAAATAAATAAATGTCATGAATAAGTCTTGAACAAAGAGAAACAATTTCAAGTCCACCTGCTAAATTTCAAGTCCACCTGCTAAATTTCAAGTCCACCTGCTAAATTTCAAGTCCACCTGCTAAATTTCAAGTCCACCTGCTAAATTTCAAGTCCACCTGCTTCTAAATGATTTACTTAAACGCTTTCCCAATTGTTCAGACAGAATAATAGGCTTTCATTCCGAAACATGAATTTTTGAGATGAGGATTGCTAATTTATATCATTTTGATTATTCGGATTGCTATTTTCATCTTGGTTGTTAAATTCACAACGTTGCGGATGATGTAACCGTCAACCTTTTTCAGGTGCATCTTTTCAACTTCTAGTTAAACTTGGCAATCTACATGGAATTTTGAACCGACTCTATAGGGGGTAGATTGTTCTCATTCTGTCGGCCATGATCAGGTAGAAATGGTAATTTTATGATATTCTTAGTTATGGCGTGTCGTAAGGATTGAACCTTCAACCTCCAGAATACAGTCACTTAGAACTGATTTTTAACTAAAGCAAATGGTGTAACAGGTAGGAGCGTTGATCAACAATGAGTCTTAAGTGACGGTCTTGTCGAAGTTGAAGGTTCGATCCTTAATGATAGTTGATAATAAGAACAACATAAAATTGACTCTTATCATCCATGGATTAAATAAAGGGTTCCGGTTGGAATTCAATACAGATTCCAACGTTCATCTTGACGATTCCCAAGTTTGAAAAGATGAATCTGAAGAAGCTTTGAAGTTCGATCGGCTGAAACGTTACGAAAATAACAATCAAGATGAGAATAGTAGAATAAGTAAATCAATTGGAAACGGGTCGATTTGAAATTATTTCTCACGCTGAGTAAGACTTATTCATTATAGAATTTGATACTTAGTGCTCAACTGAAATTTAGAAAAAAATACCCATTCTATGACCTAAACTGCCACTGATTTCGTCAGGGGGGGGGGTGTTGATTTTTTTGTAATTTTCATCAACTAACTAAAGGAAACTAAAGGAAAGTAACTCTGATTTTTTTTTTAAGGAGTTATTTCCCTTAGGTCAACTCGAGTAATCTATAAAAAGTGTATGTCAAGAGAGAGGAATGGGCTGGGTTTTGGAAATAAGAGGGGGTGACTGGGGAAGAGAAGGATAGAAGTTTTAATAGAAATATCTTACACTTTTGCCCCGGAATTCGAGTTTGAAACATTACTCGTGTTCCAGGGATCGAGTCCAGCGACTGGTATGAATAATCTTCTCTATGCTGACGATTCCCGAGAGGATGAAATGTATATGTATGTAGATAAAAGCAAATATTTATAATCATATATATATATATATATATATATATATATATATATATATATATATATATATATATAGCAATAGATAAAGTGAAAGAATAAAATATCTTGCCTGGAGCTATTTTAGACTTGTTGACTTGGATGGACTGTATAGTTTTACTAAAAAGTATGTTTTGGGTCGATATATTTGATGTTTTATATACCTTTATGTATTTTTATATATATATATTTTTTAATATTTTTTCAAAGTTTAATTTTTATTACCTGCAGTAATGTCATTGCGGTAATGGTCCTCTGAGGAGAAGATTTTCTTTAAAAACTCATGAGTTAAGGACTTTAAAGAACTTTGCTTGAACAATGAATTGTAATAAAATTTGATTCACACCTTATTTTATTCTTTCACTTTATCTATTGCTATTAATGCTCTATCTAGTATATTGAGTTTTATTTTTATCCGGATGTTCACTAATTAAAGATATTAGTTGCCTCTTATATCTTTTGTTGTATTAACCATATATATATATATATATATATATATATATATATATTATAAAAATATTTTTTATTATAAAGCTCTATCAGATGATATTTATATGTGAAAGATCTGTCTTGATTAGGCTCTGTTCCGATTTTGAGAAGTTGATTTACATGCTCCCCCCCCCCTCTTGTGTCTGTGTTATAGTTTTTTGAATACAGCCTACACCTTCATAGAACACGTGTTTCCTCTTGGTAATGTTTATAACTTAGTGCTATGTCTATTTGGCTGAACTATTTTCTCTGTTACCTAATTGTTGTGTCTGCATTTTGCTTCTAACTAATAATTACCCCCCTCTCCCACCCGCTTCATTCTTTTCTAAATTATACCAGTCACTAGTAATTAGCTTTTTGTTACATACAAAAGAAAGATCTAGGTCACCCAGTATTCAAACCTTGGATGGAAGATAAAATCACCACAAAAATGGCGTCTGATCTGTGGTCTTTTCTCTTGGAGAATTACTATCGGCCTCTATCTCTATGATTATCGCTTCTACGAAAGGTAGTGCTGTTTCTTCTGAAAGATTAAATGCTTACGGTTCTGAGTACTTTAACATTTTAGAATTAGTATAAAAAACGCTGTGGAAGGGACTACTTTGCCTCATTAATGTGGATTATAGCATTGCGACTTATTGTTTACTAACAGGCCGACCCGGTATCGCACTTCTAATTTCCGTAAAGTACGTAGATTATAGAAAAAAGTAAAACAAAGCAATCTGCGTAATATTGTAACTTGAAATGTTTAAGCTTATCTTAGGACAAAATTAGAATAAAAATACTTGTGCACCCGGTGAGGTTCGAACTCACAACCTCTGTTTGTAAGTATGGAGTGCTAACCGATTGAACCACCAAATCAATATTTTCTCTCACTCACTCATACGCACTGTGTGTGTCGAATGTTGCTCAAAACCAGAACGGGTGGCATTCTCTCACTTAACTCTCTCTTTCTTTCCCCCTGTCAGCCAAAGGCAATTTAAGAAAAGAAGGGAAAGAAAATAAAAAGGACAAATCAAAACTTCCTTTTTCTCTTTTTCACCGGTGAAGATCTAAAAATAAAATATTAAATTTGTATCCAGTGATTTGGGTAGCAGTATTAGGACTTTTGACTGTGAGAATAAGAATTCCTCCTCCTTTCTTTATTTATTACTAATAAAAAATAAAGTATTGATCAGGATTAAATAAACTGTTTGTTTTTAACAACACAGATCGATATTAGCCTTATATGAGTAAGAAAACAGATTTTTTTTGTGTAGCTTATAGAAAAAAGCTATTTATTACAAAAGTACGCTGACTATTTTAAATATAAGATTTTATAACGTTTGTAGTGTGAGGCAGTTGTTACTGATTGTGACCCCAGCAGGTCATATCTGGGTTTTGTTAGATTCATAGAACCAATTTTATTAAGGTTTTTATTGATAACCTTCATGTGGTACCTTCTCCTCTTCTGAGTACTCGAGTTGATCGGTGAAATCAATCCCAACAACACTTTCTGATTCATATATATTGTGTTTGCGTATTGTGTTGGGTGTGCCAGCCCCTGGTAGAGTCATCCAAGGCGGTAAGGTCTCTGGCGAGGTGCCAGACGAAGATTGATCCAACCCCCAAGTTCTTCCGGCGGAAGAGCCTAAGGATGCAAACGGTTGAGTCAGCAGCAATCATCTTCTCCAGTCATCTAAGATCTCCTCGACATTAGATAGAACACATGGATTTGTGAAGGAAGGTGTGCGCTCGGAAGTGCGACATGGCATACACTTGAAAAAAAACAACGCACACACAGATGCCTGTTTTTTTTTTCTGGTCTTTAGCCAGAACATGACCACCATTTTCACTGATGAGGGGCAGCCACGATGGTGGCACAGTGGTTACTGGTCAGTGTGGACTTTGCGTGACCTATTCAAATTCTGCCAGGACTATGCATCAGCTTCACTTGGGAAACGTATGGATCAATCTCGGATGTTCTTCCCTTTTGCCATGGGTTAACTCGCAGAGTAGACATCTCTAAGATAACCTCAGTTTGTATTTGTATTCCTACTATTTTCATCTTAGTTGTTATTTTCACAACGTTTTGGCCGATGTAACCTCTGACCTTTTTCAGGTGTATCTTTTCAAACTTGGAAATCTTTATGCATGCTGGACTCAAGAACCTATACGGAATTTCAAACTGATCTCTTTATTTAATCCACAGGGGTAGATTATTCTTGTTCTGTCAGTCATGACTGGGTAGAAATATTATTTTATTCTTAGTCATTATCACTTGTAGTAAGCATTTTACAGAAGTTCAGTTCGAAAGTCAGTATAGGTTCTTGAGGTCGACATTTTTTAATGACATATTTTACCAAGCTACCAGTAACCGTGAGAAATCTATTCTTTACACTTTATGCTAAGTGAAAATTGGTATTTCCTCTACCAGTGAGCTTCACCTATAAATAGGGAGAAAATATATATATAATTTTAATTTATACAGGCATGTACAAAAAGCCGTTACACTGGCATGTCGATGTTATCGATCAATAGTTATTAGAAACTAAAATCTAATCAGGCGGAAAAAAAAAGTCTGATTTTTCACTCAGATGTTCATATTGTGAAATAACAATAACATCGACATGCCAGTGTAGCGGCTTTTTTGTACATGTCTGTATGAATAAAAATAATTATATAAATAGCTCTATTTACTATTGAGCACTTTTTATAAGCCCGGTTGAAATTCTGTGGATTTTTATCCTGTGGATGTCTACTTTACCTGCAATACTAGTGTGTGTGTGCTATCTACAAACAGCTGTTTTGTCTATGATTCTTTAGTGTGGCTAGATCTAACAATTGTATCCATGCCGAGATTCAAAACTCAAACGGCCGGTCACATCCAAAAGCTTTTGTAAATAAACATATTTGATTAAAAACGTTGTGAAGATGACGGTAGAATCAAAATCTGTTTATTAAGCCAATCATTCTCTGGATTCTCATTGGCTGTTGGTTTCTGTGTGGATATTCTACTCCATGGATATCCACCAGACGAACTACTGCTTTTCTAGTTTGGTACTTTCTTGCAAAAGTTATCCTACATAGCACTACAAACAGAACCTAACATGATGGAACCTGAAGATTGGGGAAACTGCATCTGCTGATTCGGCCAATATCTATGCTGCAACATTTCCAAGTGAAAAGCTGACAAGAGAGAATTTATAACTGATGGATCAGTTTTTTATGTTTAAGTTGTTGAGAATCACAGCAATGGATAAAGCCTTGTGCATTTTTAAACAAGCTAAGGAGCTTTCTATATTTTTGGTCTGTCACGCTTAGGTTTGAAATAGCATTTTCTTTGGTCTGTCACGCTTAGGTTTGAAATAGCATTTTCTTTGGTCTGTCACGCTTAGGTTTGAAATAGCATTTTCTTTGGTCTGTCACGCTTAGGTTTGAAATAGCATTTTCTTTGGTCTGTCACGCTTAAGTTTGAAATAGCATTTTCTTTGGTCTGTCACGCTTAGGTTTGAAATAGCATTTTCTTTGGTCTGTCACGCTTAGGTTTGAAATAGCATTTTCTTTGGTCTGTCACGCTTAGGTTTGAAATAGCATTTTCTTTGGTCTGTCACGCTTAGGTTTGAAATAGCATTTTCTTTGGTCTGTCACGCTTAGGTTTGAAATAGCATTTTCTTTGGTCTGTCACGCTTAGGTTTGAAATAGCATTTTCTTTGGTCTGTCACGCTTAGGTTTGAAATAGCATTTTCTTTGGTCTGTCACGCTTAGGTTTGAAATAGCATTTTCTTTGGTCTGTCACGCTTAGGTTTGAAATAGCATTTTCTTTGGTCTGTCACGCTTAAGTTTGAAATAGCATTTTCTTTGGTCTGTAACGCTTAGGTTTGAAATAGCATTTTCTTTGGTCTGTCACGCTTAGGTTTGAAATAGCATTTTCTTTGGTCTGTCACGCTTAGGTTTGAAATAGCATTTTCTTTGGTCTGTCACGCTTAGGTTTGAAATAGCATTTTCTTTGGTCTGTCACGCTTAGGTTTGAAATAGCATTTTCTTTGGTCTGTCACGCTTAGGTTTGAAATAGCATTTTCTTTGGTCTGTCATGCTTAGGTTTGAAATAGCATTTTCTTTGGTCTGTCACGCTTAAGTTTGAAATAGCATTTTCTTTGGTCTGTCACGCTTAAGTTTGAAATAGCATTTTCTTTGGTCTGTCGCGCTTAGGTTTGAAATAGCATTTTCTTTGGTCTGTCGCGCTTAAGTTTGAAATAGCATTTTCTTTGGTCTGTCACGCTTAAGTTTGAAATAGCATTTTCTTTGGTCTGTCACGCTTAGGTTTGAAATAGCATTTTCTTTGGTCTGTCACGCTTAAGTTTGAAATAGCATTTTCTTTGGTCTGTCGCGCTTAGGTTTGAAATAGCATTTTCTTTGGTCTGTCACGCTTAAGTTTGAAATAGCATTTTCTTTGGTCTGTCACGCTTAGGTTTGAAATAGCATTTTCTTTGGTCTGTCACGCTTAGGTTTGAAATAGCATTTTCTTTGGTCTGTCACGCTTAGGTTTGAAATAGCATTTTCTTTGGTCTGTCGCGCTTAGGTTTGAAATAGCATTTTCTTTGGTCTGTCGCGCTTAGGTTTGAAATAGCATTTTCTTTGGTCTGTCACGCTTAGGTTTGAAATAGCATTTTCTTTGGTCTGTCACGCTTAGGTTTGAAATAGCATTTTCTTTGGTCTGTCGCGCTTAGGTTTGAAATAGCATTTTCTTTGGTCTGTCACGCTTAGGTTTGAAATAGCATTTTCTTTGGTCTGTCACGCTTAGGTTTGAAATAGCATTTTCTTTGGTCTGTCACGCTTAGGTTTGAAATAGCATTTTCTTTGGTCTGTCACGCTTAGGTTTGAAATAGCATTTTCTTTGGTCTGTCACGCTTAAGTTTGAAATAGCATTTTCTTTGGTCTGTCACGCTTAGGTTTGAAATAGCATTTTCTTTGGTCTGTCACGCTTAGGTTTGAAATAGCATTTTCTTTGGTCTGTCACGCTTAGGTTTGAAATAGCATTTTCTTTGGTCTGTCACGCTTAGGTTTGAAATAGCATTTTCTTTGGTCTGTCACGCTTAGGTTTGAAATAGCATTTTCTTTGGTCTGTCACGCTTAGGTTTGAAATAGCATTTTCTTTGGTCTGTCACGCTTAGGTTTGAAATAGCATTTTCTTTGGTCTGTCACGCTTAGGTTTGAAATAGCATTTTCTTTGGTCTGTCACGCTTAAGTTTGAAATAGCATTTTCTTTGGTCTGTCACGCTTAGGTTTGAAATAGCATTTTCTTTGGTCTGTCACGCTTAGGTTTGAAATAGCATTTTCTTTGGTCTGTCACGCTTAGGTTTGAAATAGCATTTGCTTTGGTCTGTCACGCTTAGGTTTGAAATAGCATTTTCTTTGGTCTGTCACGCTTAGGTTTGAAATAGCATTTTCTTTGGTCTGTCACGCTTAAGTTTGAAATAGCATTTTCTTTGGTCTGTCACGCTTAGGTTTGAAATAGCATTTTCTTTGGTCTGTCACGCTTAGGTTTGAAATAGCATTTTCTTTGGTCTGTCACGCTTAGGTTTGAAATAGCATTTTCTTTGGTCTGTCACGCTTAGATTTGAAATAGCATTTTCTTTGGTCTGTCACGCTTAGGTTTGAAATAGCATTTTCTTTGGTCTGTCACGCTTAGGTTTGAAATAGCATTTTCTTTGGTCTGTCACGCTTAAGTTTGAGATAGCATTTTCTTTGGTCTGTCACGCTTAGGTTTGAAATAGCATTTTCTTTGGTCTGTCGCGCTTAGGTTTGAAATAGCATTTTCTTTGGTCTGTCGCGCTTAAGTTTGAAATAGCATTTTCTTTGGTCTGTCACGCTTAAGTTTGAAATAGCATTTTCTTTGGTCTGTCACGCTTAGGTTTGAAATAGCATTTTCTTTGGTCTGTCACGCTTAGGTTTGAAATAGCATTTTCTTTGGTCTGTCACGCTTAGGTTTGAAATAGCATTTTCTTTGGTCTGTCACGCTTAGGTTTGAAATA
Organism: Sepiola atlantica; assembly: GCA_963556195.1. Taxonomy (NCBI): domain Eukaryota; kingdom Metazoa; phylum Mollusca; class Cephalopoda; order Sepiida; family Sepiolidae; genus Sepiola; species Sepiola atlantica. The sequence goes on along the minus strand of OY744523.1, from coordinate 54,180,095 downwards.
GCATTTTCTTTGGTCTGTCACGCTTAGGTTTGAAATAGCATTTTCTTTGGTCTGTCACGCTTAGGTTTGAAATAGCATTTTCTTTGGTCTGTCACGCTTAGGTTTGAAATAGCATTTTCTTTGGTCTGTCACGCTTAGGTTTGAAATAGCATTTTCTTTGGTCTGTCACGCTTAGGTTTGAAATAGCATTTTCTTTGGTCTGTCACGCTTAGGTTTGAAATAGCATTTTCTTTGGTCTGTCACGCTTAGGTTTGAAATAGCATTTTCTTTGGTCTGTCACGCTTAGGTTTGAAATAGCATTTTCTTTGGTCTGTCACGCTTAGGTTTGAAATAGCATTTTCTTTGGTCTGTCACGCTTAGGTTTGAAATAGCATTTTCTTTGGTCTGTCACGCTTAGGTTTGAAATAGCATTTTCTTTGGTCTGTCACGCTTAGGTTTGAAATAGCATTTTCTTTGGTCTGTCACGCTTAGGTTTGAAATAGCATTTTCTTTGGTCTGTCACGCTTAGGTTTGAAATAGCATTTTCTTTGGTCTGTCACGCTTAAGTTTGAAATAGCATTTTCTTTTGTCTGTCACGCTTAGGTTTGAAATAGCATTTTCTTTGGTCTGTCACGCTTAGGTTTGAAATAGCATTTTCTTTGGTCTGTCACGCTTAGGTTTGAAATAGCATTTTCTTTGGTCTGTCACGCTTAGGTTTGAAATAGCATTTTCTTTGGTCTGTCACGCTTAGGTTTGAAATAGCATTTTCTTTGGTCTGTCACGCTTAGGTTTGAAATAGCATTTTCTTTGGTCTGTCACGCTTAGGTTTGAAATAGCATTTTCTTTGGTCTGTCACGCTTAGGTTTGAAATAGCATTTTCTTTGGTCTGTCACGCTTAGGTTTGAAATAGCATTTTCTTTGGTCTGTCACGCTTAGGTTTGAAATAGCATTTTCTTTGGTCTGTCACGCTTAGGTTTGAAATAGCATTTTCTTTGGTCTGTCACGCTTAGGTTTGAAATAGCATTTTCTTTGGTCTGTCACGCTTAGGTTTGAAATAGCATTTTCTTTGGTCTGTCACGCTTAGGTTTGAAATAGCATTTTCTTTGGTCTGTCACGCTTAGGTTTGAAATAGCATTTTCTTTGGTCTGTCACGCTTAGGTTTGAAATAGCATTTTCTTTGGTCTGTCACGCTTAGGTTTGAAATAGCATTTTCTTTGGTCTGTCACGCTTAGGTTTGAAATAGCATTTTCTTTGGTCTGTCACGCTTAAGTTTGAAATAGCATTTTCTTTGGTCTGTCACGCTTAGGTTTGAAATAGCATTTTCTTTGGTCTGTCGCGCTTAGGTTTGAAATAGCATTTTCTTTGGTCTGTCACGCTTAGGTTTGAAATAGCATTTTCTTTGGTCTGTCACGCTTAGGTTTGAAATAGCATTTTCTTTGGTCTGTCACGCTTAGGTTTGAAATAGCATTTTCTTTGGTCTGTCACGCTTAGGTTTGAAATAGCATTTTCTTTGGTCTGTCACGCTTAGGTTTGAAATAGCATTTTCTTTGGTCTGTCACGCTTATGTTTCAAATAGCATTTCAGATGTATTCATGCATTTCTATAAGAGACACTGTCTGTCTGTCATACTTAAATTTAGAATAGAATTTTCATTGGTAAACATTCAGACTGAATGGATGTGTCTTAAAAATATCCATTTTGGTTTTTAAAATTCCCGAATTAATAAAAGATTAAAGAATACTTCAGTGTCCAAAGTTTTTAGTATTTTACCTGATTAAATTGAAAAAAGAAATTTCACCTTTTTTAAATTTTTTTTATCAAAGACATTCAGTAATTATTGTCCTTCAGTGAATTATGTACAATCATCAGAATTTTAATTTGTTAAACGATCAATATTTCAATAGTTTGAATGTTTTTCTTTGTTTCATCGAACGCTGTTGTTCATTTATTTGCAAATATATATTTTTGTTGTATTTTGTTGTAAATAAAAAAAACTCATTTTTGTATTTATTTTTTTATTTATATCCCCATCTGACTGCTATGATGTCAAAAAAGTATTTCCGCAAACATCTGTCACTTTGCAATAGCCATTCCATTTCGTGGGACTCCTTGTTCAAGTGGGAGGCAATTCTTTTCAGGCAAACCTTGCGATAGTTCAATTAAAAAATATATAACACATTAGAATTATTTTTCGATAGTAAATGTTAAAATACGAAAATTTTAAAATGACCGATTTTGTAGACAAAATAAAAAAATTTATTGATGTTTCTTTCACAAGTTAAAATTTTGATGATTGTACATGATTTAAATTGCCTCAGTCTGGAAGGATGTAAAGATTACTCGTTTTCAATACATTTATTTATTATTTAAGTTTTGTAAATAAAAGAAAAAACGCACCCTACATTAAAAAAAATAATATATAATATATCCCCCCCCAATATACATATTAATTTTTTAAAAGAATAAAAATGTATATATTTATTAGAATTATAATAATTTAAATATAAATCGAACAATCGTAAAGTATGAAGTCATTTTAAAACGAGAATTTCAGACGCTTCGATGTTTCATTTGTTTATTAAAAAGTTTTGTAAATAAAAGCAAAAACGCATCTACATTAATATAAATAAATATTTAATATAAAAAAATAAATATTTAATATTTTATATAATATTTTTCCTTAGAAAAAACAAAGAATCAGGATTATTATAGGTTTGTTTAGAGTCCATGTGCCAATATCAACTGGAAGACACAGGTGAAGACCCAAATGCGTTCCTCTCATCTTGTCATTTTTCTGGGGTCCTTATTTCTTATATGGTCCAAAAAAAATTTCAGGTTTTTTTGTTTTTTTTTAAATTGTCACTTTCATTTATGTATGTTTTACATTTTATAATATTCAATTTGTGAGGGGGGGGGGGTGTAAATAAGTGACATTAATTGGAATAAATGTTGGTAAATTTATAATCTTTAATCCCCTCGAGGCACACCTGGCGTTTTTTCTGTGAATCCTTGCTTGAAGCCATTAATCCTGTAAAAATTTCTATTTTTTAATTTCTATAATTTTAAAATTATAAATAAATAAAATAAATTTTGTTTATGTTCATTACAAAATTACCCCCCTCCCCTTCACGATAATGTTGTTCCCTCTTTGATCAAAATGAAATATACTTACCCAAGTACTCTGTGTAATGTAATTTCAGAATATATATATATATATATATATATATATATATATATATTAGTAGTATGTTTTTAAAAGGCTGTGGGCAATGCAAATTCCGGGTAAGATGTTAGCTGGAAGGAACAAAAATAATAACACCACACTTGCTGTTATGTAAGATTTTAAGAAAAAATAAATAGTAAGTCCCATGTCGATGTCGATGTATTATTTTTATTCCTTCCAGCTTACATCCTACCCGGAATTTGCATTGCTCACAGCCTTTTAAAAACATACTACTACTATTCCAAGCAATGCTTCAAGCAAACAACCATTCTCTATTATCTCTCTCTCTCTATATATATATATATATATATCTATATCTATATATATATATATATATATATATATATATATATATATATATATATATGGTCATGAGGGTCTATTTCCATTTTCAACTTATAGATACAATAAAATGAAGTTATCCAGCACAAATGCAGATCCTACACTATTATTGTGATGCCTTTCAGCAGAATAAAATATATTCAGTACCTAAGAGATATAGTTTCAGGAGTATCTTCAAAAACCTAGGAGTTTGTGAACAGACAGGAACTACAACTTCATATATGTAGATAATGATAAAATGAAATATTGTCCGGATACCTATTCATATACTTATAAAATTTTGTAGATCTTGTTTGTCTCCATGCACAATAGATGATGTCACTAAGGGATTACATCGTCCATTAAAACAGGTTGAAGACAGAGAGAAAAGATCCGTTATGATGTCATAAAGGTTAAAGTAACAAATTGATGTCATTTTTTTAATTAGAACATAGACGACCCGTGGACTTTTGGGTAGCAGGTCGTCTATCTGGACAGTTACTGTGTTTATGTATGTTTCATTTTACTTCAGTCGAAGTTCTCAGAAATCAAGGGGGCCCCTTCCTGAAGTTAACACTTGATCTCTATATGAGATACATAGATATCCACGTGTTCAACTAAAGTTCTCCTTTATCTCTCAAGCGTTGAGTTAGTAAAGAAGTTAAGAACATTAATTTTCCTCTCCCCAATTGACCTGTTAACTACGTTATAGTATATCTTTCTTGTGGTTTCTTGATCTTACCGGATTCCAGGACAAGAATTCATCTAGTCTGGTGGAGTATCCAGCTTTGTGCTGTTACTAGATGCAACATCACTTCAAGAAGGTGCACTATTCCTCGTATGAGTCAGTGTGTAGATGTGTCGAGGGGATCTTATTTGGACTTTGAATACTATGTTATTTTGAATATTTGGTCAGGGTTTACTTCTAGGGTAAAGTATCCTCATATCACGTTGTCCTCACAAAACCTTGTACAGAGAGACTGAAGACACTCAAGGATGGTGTCTAGTAGTTAATTCAAACTGTATGTGTGTGTGTGTGTATCTATATGTGTATATATCTGGGCAGAATTTTTTCTTGAAGACATTTTGTAAAATATTACAGATGACTTGTGTCTGCATCTTTTTACTTAATCCTTTGTAGATGCCGGATTAAGTTTCAAGCTGGAACAGGCAGATGAATTTTCTGTACTTGTTGTGTACCTTAGTACGAGTACGGCAAATTCATCTGCCAATTTCAGCCTGCAACTCGAAAATTAATCAGGCATCTAGAAAAGATCAAAGAAAAAAATATGCAGATACAAGTTATCTGTAATATTTAATGATATATACATATTAGTAGGGTTTAGTATACTACCAAAACTAGGTGGATTTTGTCTTTTGTCTCCGTGCACACTGCATGACATCATCCACTAAAACAGGTAGAAGACATCAGGGAGATAATTTATGACGTCACTAAAACTAGTGAAAGATCTTTTATAATGTAATAAATGAAGTAACAAAAAAATTATTTAAAAAAAAAAAAAAATTTTTTTTTAACATATTTCACCCCAAACAAGGGAGGCCGCCACTGTAGACGTAAGGGGTTACTGAGAATTAAGGTGTAGGTTTTGGGTGTCATCCTAAGTTGGGAGCAGTGTAGTGAGATGTTTGTTTACATTAGTTTTAAACCTCTGCATGTCTGTACAGTCGGAGAAACAGGGAGAAGGGAGGGAGTTCTAGAGGACAGTAGCACGAGGAAAGAAGCTATTGGAGTAGAAGGCTCTCCGGCATCTGGGGAGCTCCGCAGTGAATGGATGGGATTTTGCTGATAGTCGAGTTGTTCTAGTGTATTTACGTCGAGAGGGCACCAGAGTAGCCAGTTCATCGGAGCACAATCCATTGAAGTATTTGTAAAACAAGCACAAGAAAGCAACATTGCGTCGATGTGACAGGGGCTGGAGCTTGGTGGATAGTGAGGGACCTATTAGGTTGGCAACTCTTTTTTGGACCTTGTCAAGGAGAGAGAGACTAGCAGATGATGCACCAGCCCAGATGTGGCAACAATACTCCATGCATGGACGGATGATGGCTTTGTACAGATGTCATCCATTAAAACAGAGCACCGATAACCTGTGAATCTTTCGGTCACGGGTCGTCTACGAGACGAACGTCGAAACCTCTGGAGGGGGCTAGTATAAAATACCAATATGTAGAAAAAAAAAGAAAAAACGTGTATCATGATGCACGTGTATCATGATGCACGAGTGAGAATAAATTGATTTCCAACTGTATGAGGAATTAACAACCGTAAAAGTAAAAGATGATCATGTGAGACGCAACAGGGAAATGTTTAAAAGGTCATCATCTATTATGGAGGGGGAGGGGGAGAGATACGTACAGTAGATACATCTACTCATTTCATGCACAATTATGTAACGTTGACTAGGGAGGGGGGGATAACTATATAAGGACTAATTTAGTGAAGACATATCTGGGAATTTCACATGTACATACAGAACACTTTTTGGTCGTGTCTTGTATGGTTCCTGCTAGCGTGCCGTCGTTATTTACTTTCCGCCCCCCCCACGACGGCAAGGTTAGACACAAGGTCAGCTTATGATGATGATGATGATGATGAGTTGTAATTAGAATAAACAAATCTAACAGAGGAATCTGTGAGTTTAACATGCTTTTCTTTTTTTCGTTTTTGACATACATTTTCTAACTTTTCTTTACATTTCTTTTTCTTTTTGATTCTGCAATTTTATTTCTGAAAGGTCATGTACATAAAAATCCTACATACACACTATATATATATATATATATATATATATATACAGGGTGGGCAAAAATAAGGGTCCTATTTTTAAAAATTCATAACTTTTTTATTTATTGATTTTTTTTATTGATTTTTTTTTTAATTTTTTTTTTTAGAATAAGTAAAGGACCCCTTCCGAAGCAAGCATGAGCTGTATTAGCCCTAAGGAACGTACCATCATTTAGAAAACATTATTTTTGCTTAAAAAACTCAAAACCGTGCAAAAAACAATACTTTAGTTTTTGTAAGTTTTAAGAAGTGTTTTTCGGCTAAAATTTGTTTTGTTTATTTCAAAAAATCTCGGAAGGGTCAATCTACACACACATAAAGTTTGGTGAGTTTAACTTTTATTTTGTGGAAGTTATTCAAATTCAAGTTATTCAAATTTAAAGATAGGACCCTTATTTTGGCCCACCCTGTATATATATATATATATATATATACTAGTGAAAAAAATGGCAAAAAAAAAAATTATGCTTCGCCAGTGTTTTTGCACAAATATATAAAATTAGAGAATCACGTCATTTTCATATTTCGTATATAAATAATCATTTCTGCTGACTTAAAGGAAAAAAACAACAATTTTCCCATTGAAAATTTTTGTTTTAATTTAAAAAAAAAATTTTTTTTTTAAATTTAGAATAGAGAATTTCTTTCTGAATTCATTTCAGTTGGCAAGGGTTGTCTGACTTGCTATTTGCTTTGTCGCTTCCCCTCGCACCTTAAATTTGTTTCATCTAGATGCTAGAAAAAGGGAAAGTTTTTTTTTTTTTTTTAATTTTTTTTTTATTCACTACCTTTTGTGTGGCAAAATGGATGATATATTTTTTATTCATATTGATCTTTATTACAGAGTAAGGAAAAGGAAAACTTGAATGGCTACACAAATCAAACCCATGATCAAAACTTGATTGCTGCCATTCATATTAAACCCTACTAGTGTATTGACCATAATTGAAATAAATACTTGAACCTGCCTCATATTTAGATCTATCTTGGATTTCTTCGGCCATATCTTTATCCAGACAGCAAACTCAATTTTGTTTGTAAAATGGTAAAATTCACTTTTCAAATGTTAAACATATCATTTTGCATGCAAAAGTTAGGATGTCTGGTTTGCCACAATCGCCAGCCCCTTGGTAGCAAACCGGATACTGTTAGTTGGCTTGACCTTCTCCTCTCCTTCCTGGCAGACCATCAGATGTAGTCGACCTTATTAAACTTAAATTCAGCTACAAGTGATCAAAAACTGGCATCAGGCCATCTATTCTGCACTGATCATCCAGATCAAAGTATAGTATCTGTTCTTGCCAAGAAACTGTCGATCGCATTTCAGATATTAGCTCATATCTCATCCTCTGCTCTTAGAATTTATTAATTACTGGCCCAATTTATTATGTTCAGTCTGGCAGCAGGACGCTTATTGCAGTTCAACTAACTAGACTAGTCCACATGATCAACATCTATGGTGATGGCTACCACAACAAGTGCATCGTGCTGCTGTTAACTCCTGCTGCTGTTCCAACTATTGACCATCAGCTACTCCTGCCGATGTTCCAGTGACTTTGTCCACCATTTAACTCTTGTTAGGATCGCGGGTGATGTTTCCGCGACTATAAACGTGTTCAGTAAATCAAGCAATGTTGCATGCAAAGACAGAGTAATAATTAACAAACAAAATGAAGTAGTTCAAATAAGGTTTATTGAACGTGTGTGTACGTGGAATGATGAAGTGTGTGATGTATGCATGTGTGTCGATGGAAAAACAGTTCTTGAAAAGGTATAAGAAGAAATGAATCTGGCGTAGGAAAAGTCTTTGGAAGCTGTACACAAAGAAAATGAGTTGAGAACTCTTACCGTTGTTTGACCACGTGTGTTGGTAGTTGTTATGCCGATGCCATGTGAAGAGAAAAGCGTGAGATGAAGCGCTAGTGTATTAGCGTCGTTCTGCCGAGGCCAATTGACCAGAAGAGAAGAGCCAGAGAGAGAGAAACGGAGCGCTGGTTCAGCGTCGTTCTGTCGAGGCCAATTGAGTAGGAAAAAGCGAGTGAAACGGAGCGCTGGTGCCAGCGTTGTTCTGCCGAGGCTGGTCGGTGAAGAAGAGATGGATTTTCCGTTTGCAACGGTTTTTATAGTCAGAAGGGCAGGTAACTCTGGTGTCGCTTTACAGTGCCACCTGTCGGTGAAAAAGCGACACCTACCGGCAAACCGGTGTAGTTATGTTTTGAAAGGAGGAGGTAACTGCTACACTCTGCAGCTGTATCTTGGTCATAACACTTGACCAGCCTTGAACTGAGCCCATTAACTGATCTCCTTTTTTCCTGGCTAGGCACTTGCAATCAATCTGTCCTTTTCAGGACAAACTGCCTTTTTTTCAGGACAATTTCTCTTTGGCTGTTGAGCTTTTCTTCAATCTAGGTGTGACGTTCACATTCAACCAGCATCATTAGTGTTTCTAGACTTACCGAACTATTCTTCAACCGCAGTGCAACATCAACACTTTGATTATCATCGTTGGAGAAGCAAGCCGACCAGACATTCAACATCAACGTCCCTGGCAACTCAACCTAACCGTTCACAGTTGTACGTTCTGGCCAAGTAAAACTTAAATTCCGCTTGTACTTTTCTTTTTCTTTCTCGAAATCAGTTATTTTCTTTTCCTTTTGTATGAGCAGGCATGCATTTTCTTATCTCTAGAGTTCAGTGTGCCACTTTGGAATCGTGTAAAGCGCCATTGTTGGCACATGTGCCATAGGTTGGCTATCCTTGGGCTATGTCATAAATAGAAATTCTGCACAACATAATGTAATTAGCTGTTTAGAAATCTCATGAGAAAAAGATTTTTTTTTTTCTTGGAGAAAAACTGCTCAAAAATCTTGCCAGAACATTTGTCTTTTTTTTTTTTTTAAACTCTGTCTGTGACTCTGGAATTTAAGACACTCTCCTTATGATGATGATGATGATGATGGTATAAGCAATGGTTGTCTTGGAGTGGCTGATGAGATGTTTGTTGATGTTAAACCAAAATGTCATGCAGTCCTCCCTCTCCCCGCAAATGTCTAAGTAATTCTTTCTGTAACAGAGAGAAGGAAAAAGAAATCCACTGAGCTAGAAACAATGCAATTTACTTTCTCTGATGTAATCAGCGCTGCAGGAAATTCTTGCCAAAAAAAAAAAAATGCTGCAAACCGAACCTTCTTTTAAAAGATCCGTCTGCACCAAAAGAACGTTTAGTAGAAGGAAACATTCGAAGAATCCTCTTTTTAGAAAGTGAAAAAGTTCAAATTGATATTGGTTGATGGTTGCACAGACTGAAGTGTTGCAGTATATTTGTAACTAGCAGGACTACCCGGCGTCACCCGGGATCCTAATTTCCTTGTTACTGCCTTGTTTGGGGGTGAAATATGTTAAAAAATAGAAAATAAAGTTTTCCATTTCAGGTCTGGGGTGAAAGTCAGTTATAGAAGCTTATCAAAGAAGGGGGTTCCTCGAGGAGAGAGCCATTTATTTTGACTGAAGAGAAATAAGGATCCGAGTGTTGGTGGTGAAAAGAGAGAAGCTTGGTTTTGGAGGCATTAAAAGTAACAAGCTTCAAGTTGGAAGAGCCAGAAAGATCTTGATCATCAATGCTCTTCAAAGTGTTGCCATAAATAGTTGTCGTCTGCATAAATGTCAATGAATGATCTTAGAATGTGATTAGGGAGATCATTTCTATGAATAGTGCACTAAGTGATTGACTCACGGGGGCAACTAAAATATTGAATCAGAATCATATTCTGCCAGTTCTTGTATTGAGAACATTTCTTTGAGGCAATTATTGTGATTGGCTAACCAATTACAAACCATTTCTCATTTCTATGATTGGTCAGTCAATGAAAGCTTTTGTTTTACCCATGTTGGAGGAGCCTACAGTCAAGCCACAATATGTGGGCTTAGTCTTTTTCCAGGAATAGCATGCCTTACTAATTGTTGACAGCTATGGTTGGTGTACATCGTAATTTTATAAATCGTAAACACAATTTTGTCACCGACTGGATATTTTTACCTTTTCGATTCATGATTGAAATCTGTCGTTTCTAAATAATTGTTAGATAATCCAACCTTCGAATCAAGTATGGCAGTTGAACCTTGGTGACCTTTTTATTTGCAAACACAAGTTAGTCCGAAGTTAGTCCAAAACAATTGTTTTTAATAATCAATTCGACCTTTTAAATCGGAATTGAAATATGACAATTCAACTTTAGTCATTCATATGACCTTTTAGTCTTAAAAATAAAATTGTTTGTTTCAAACATAAATAATAATTGATACTTTCCACCCAAAAGCATGTTGACTTTTTAATTATTCCATAATTAATTTAACTTAATTAATCAATTAATATTACACCAATAAAATGCCTCCTCGTGTCACTGTTGATAGATTTTTACAAACTAATATATATGGAATAATATTTCCTTAATTTTAATTTATATATATATATATATAAATTAAAATTAAGAAAATAATATTCCAGCGTGATAAAAAAAGGAAAAACCAAATTATTTATATATTCATCAACGTTTCGTCTTTTTATTTCAAGACTTTCTCAAGATGATTTATTTGAAGAAATAATATATTAGTACAATACTTGGCGCGTTTGTAAAGTGAAAAGAATTTTTTTTTTTCAAATGAGACAGTCGTTAAATTTTTAAAAAAATGTGGTGCATTTGTGAAATGGAATTATTTTTTTTTATATCGATGTTATGTACAAAGTTTTGTTGGGAATGTGGTGCAAAAGAGCTTGTAAGGGCCGTTACGTTGTTTAATTGTGTTGGAGTTTATAATGAGTGCTGATTCAAGAAGTCTTCAGCGAGATTTATTTGAAATGAATTAAATGAGTCTAGCTTGTTTAAAGTTAAAAGAATGATCATGTTCTAATGCATGAGAGAATAGTGCATTCGAGGGATTGTTATTTTTTTTTTATCTCTTTTATATTCACCAAGCCTATATATGTATGGTAGTCTCTTGATCACAAGGATGACAGTCTGAAATAATCAGACGTCCTCTACACATGAATTTGTTGAGTGGGTCATGCATTGTTGAAAATGGCACAACACACTCTCTTCACTAGGTAAGTGATGACATTTTGAAGGCACAATGTGTGCCATGAGAAAGAGACCTAGCTGATAGGTGTTATTTCAGAGTTTTCCTTCTGATATCTCTCTCTCTCTCTCTCTCTCTCTCTCTCTCTCTCTCTCTCTCTCTTATATATATATATTTATATATATATATATGAAAATGTTTCTACAACCTGTCCAACACCATAGCCAAAATCATCCTTTCAGCTTCTAAGATCTTTAGGTGATATCCTTCTGGTTTCAGGTGGTAATCCGTAGAGTATTTCCCTGATTGTTCTTAATTCGGCCACCCGAAACCAGAAGGATAGCTCGAGAAAGTTCTGTGACGTTCAACAACGCTTGCTTGGATAATGATTTGATGCCTAAATAAATATATATATATATACATATATAGTCTCGGAAGTTTCTCAACCATTAAAACTATATAAAAAAAAAAAAGAAAAAAAAGAACTTATAGTCTCAAGTCTTCCAGTGGAAAATCACTCATGTAAGTCAATTTATTTTTTACAGTTATTATATTAGTTAGTTTCTAACACTATTTTAAGGGATCATCAGTTGTTTACCATGAAAAACTGTTTCGGAATTAATTATATATATATAATCATAAAGATAGAGGCAAAATGCCTTCAAAGAAACCATGTGTTAGATGCAGATATTTTTATTAAATCAAAATAACGATCAAAATATTCTTTTTATTTTTATTTTTTATTTTTTTCTTCATCTTGACTTTTTTTTTTATCTAATATTTCGCTTGATAAAACAAGCCTCGACAGAGCTTAGACAAATAAAAGGTATAAACTTTTTTTTTCGTAATAATCATTCTTGGTCTTGTAGAAGTGTCTCGTCCGATGTTGTGTGGACTTAACGGTGCAAATGTCTGTTTTAAATAGAACTTAAATC